>OV839566.1:149493491-150212650 GCA_929447395.1 Epistrophe grossulariae | reverse complement strand
GGAGTGCAGAGTGCGGAGTGCGGAGTGCGGAGTGCGGAGTGCGGAGTGCGGAGTGCGGAGTGCGGAGTGCAGAGTGCGGAGTGCGGAGCGCGGAGTGCGGAGTGCGGAGTGCGGAGTGCGGAGTGCGGAGTGCGGAGTGCGGAGTGCGGAGTGCGGAGTGCGGAGTGCAGAGTGCGGAGTGCGGAGCGCGGAGTGCGGAGTGCGGAGTGCGGAGTGCGGAGTGCGGAGTGCGGAGTGCGGAGTGCGGAGTGCAGAGTGCGGAGTGCGGAGTGCGGAGTGCGGAGTGCGGAGTGCGGAGTGCAGAGTGCGGAGTGCGGAGTGCGGAGTGCGGAGTGCGGAGTGCGGAGTGCGGAGTGCGGAGTGCAGAGTGCGGAGTGCGGAGTGCGGAGTGCGGAGTGCAGAGTGCGGAGTGCGGAGTGCGGAGTGCGGAGTGCGGAGTGCGGAGTGCGGAGTGCGGAGTGCGGAGTGCGGAGTGCGGAGTGCAGAGTGCGGAGTGTGGAGTGTGGATGCGGAGTGCGGAGTGCGGAGTGCGGAGTGCGGAGTGCAGAGTGCGGAGTGCGGAGTGCGGAGTGCAGAGTGCGGAGTGCGGAGTGCGGAGTGCGGAGTGCGGAGTGCGGAGTGCGGAGTGCGGAGTGCGGAGTGCGGAGTGCGGAGTGCGGAGTGCGGAGTGCGGAGTGCGGAGTGCGGAGTGCGGAGTGCGGAGTGCGGAGTGCGGAGTGCGGAGTGCGGAGTGCGGAGTGCGGAGTGCGGAGTGCGGAGTGCGGAGTGCGGAGTGCGGAGTGCGGAGTGCAGAGTGCGGAGTGCGGAGTGCGGAGTGCGGAGTGCGGAGTGCGGAGTGCGGAGTGCAGAGTGCGGAGTGCGGAGTGCGGAGTGCGGAGTGCGGAGTGCAGAGTGCGGAGTGCGGAGTGCGGAGTGCGGAGTGCGGAGTGCGGAGTGCGGAGTGCGGAGTGCAGAGTGCGGAGTGCGGAGTGCGGAGTGCAGAGTGCGGAGTGCGGAGTGCGGAGTGCGGAGTGCGGAGTGCGGAGTGCGCACTCCGCACTCCGCACTCTGCACTCCACATTTTGCACAGTGCCCAGTATCAATAAAATAATCATAATATAATACAATAGTATCAATAAAATAATTATTTTGATGTGAAGACAAATAGTCCATTGAGATGTTACATTGACCTCGCATTTAGTGTAGGACAATGGTTTTTTTATATAATGTGTAGATTACATCAGTGTGATTATTGTGCTGGAATCCCCCCCCCATTTCGCCGCCATGTTGAAAAAGAGGTAAGAAACCCCTTTTCACAATATCTTGAGAAGTATATATCTGACAAAAAAAAATTTAAGACCAATTTTGTAGAAAATTTAATTCTCTACAATTTTGATCAAGAGACTTTTTACCGTTAAGTTGAAAATAAAAAAGATATAGCCAATAATCGACGAACATTTTCAAAAATAATTACTTTAAAGGGTTATAACTTTTTTTCTAGCAGTTTTGTCGAAAAAATACCTTCGATGTTTTTTGTAGATAATTTTATTGCAAAAAAATTGATATACCCAGTTTTTAAATTCCATCATTCTACAATGGGTTCACACCAAGAACAATTTTTTTATTGTTTTTGTTTTTTGTATACAGGGTGATCGGTATAAGGTGCACCTAAAAGCTAGAGCAAGTAGGTTGGGTCCTAACTGCGTTGACAGGGTGATTACGCAAAATAATTTGAATATTTAATTTAATCTTTGTTGTTATTTCCTCAAAAACAGCGACTTGAAACTTTTCCAAAAATCACTCAAATCAAATGATGAAAAATCTGATGTTTGGGAACTTCGTCGATCTATATTATCCTTTTAGGCAATAAAAGCAATGAGTTGGGCCGAAGACAATAAATGTTCAAAATTGAAAAAAAGAACATTTTTTGCAAACATATTTTACTTACAATATATATATTAAAGGTACATACATATTACCATGTATTGCATATACTACATGGATTCGTAAAAAAAAATTTAACTCGAAATTTTGATCAAACTTAACTATTCTGTCTGTCCTTTCGGCTGCAGCATAACCCGCTGGGTCGATTTTCTTTATAATTAGTACCTATAGCTTTTTTTGGGTATTCCCCCTAAAAGTTTTTTTAATTTTTTTTTTTCACGACCAAAAATAACGGTACCTGCCGTTAAAAAATTTAATTTTTCTCCAAAACGTGCCCAAAACTTAAAAAAAAATTAGAATTTGCTTTTTGAAAAAGCCTACCATTTTATAAAAACAATCGTTAAAGATGGTACCTACCTCAGAACCATAGTTTTTATTTTCAATTTTCTCAAAAACGTTTAAACTAATTTCGATAAATTTTTGTATGAAAAACGTTTTAAAAAGTTTTAAAAGAATTGTATACCAAACTTTTTCAAAAAAAATGTTTTGGATTTTTAAAAAAAATTTAATAATTTTATTTTGAGAACTTAATAATTCAAAAACGTCTTGGTGGATTTTTATTAAACATGACACCCTGCAGTTTTTTAATATTGCATAGCAGATTAGAAAAAATTATTCTCATAACAAAAATAACGGTCATACAAGTGTTTAAAAACCGGTAAGGAAAAATCGAATTTTTCTTAAAAATATCTCCTATGATATTTCAAAAACCGACTTCGAAATTCATCATTCTCAGAAAGTGGGTAGATTCCACGTCTCCTAGCTGAACGAAAATCTCAAATTTTCAATTTTTTCTTTTTTATTCACGGCCATACAATTCCGTCAAATTTGAAGATTCTACCGTATTAAAAAGTACTCCATATATTTTATACAAATTCAGTGAAAAACCACGCCCTCTAAATGGAAAACCTCAAATTGTTTCCTTTTTATTCACCACAAAATCTGTCGTTATGTGAAAATACAAAAATTCTATGATGTCAGATAGTTCTGCATAATTTTGAAATTGTCAGTAAAAACGATTTTTGAAATTCTATATCTCAGGAAACTTTAAGGCTCAGGAATTGAAATAAGGTTGAGCTTTTCTCCATTCGCAGCTTAGCAAACATTGCGAATTTGATATTATTGGTACTGAATTCAGAAAGGATCGAAAACTGCCGGAGATTTTTCCTACAAAAAAGATTACTTGAGAACTTGGCTGGTACCTATACCGTACCTTTTGATCTTGACTTCGACGGTAATTTCCTTGAAGATTAAAAAAGAAAAAAAAATCTTTTTAATTTTTAAGAAATGTTTAGGTTGGCAACACCACAAACACCTTTGGCAAACCCAGTCTAGGTATACTAGAGACAAAAAAATGTCCAAAAATTCCTTAGAATTAAGTCAGGCAATTGCAAAACTAACCAACACGAGTAGTTATACTAGTCTGAGTATTGCAGAACGATTCGCATTGAGTATAAAAGTTCCCATAATAAACTGTCTGTATATAGGTAGATGTCGACGGAAGGAAGTTCTGGTTTGATATTTTTTTTTGTCTGTCTCCAATTTTATTTTACACGTGCTCAATTTGAATTTCATCACCAAATCAGAATGTGTGCAGCTTCAAGGATATATCTCAATATTGGATTTTTTGAACATTACCTAAGTTTCGATAGGAAAAACACAAAATCGAACAAAGTTCCATTGAAATGGAAATTTACTCGAACTAGCCCTCATGAATTTTCATATTAGAATTTGTGTTATGCCTTTAGTTTCCTGAAATAGTCAAAGGATAACGCATTCCATAGTGCATTTTTATATAAAGCTATGCACAAAAAAACCAGGCCGAAAGCTAGATATAGAAGCTGATGTTATACCTTTTTAAACAAAAAAAAGGTTGGTATACATATATAAATTCGTGATATGAAATTTTTTGTTTCCTATATGAAAAAAAAAGAGATTTATATGTATAAACGGAACTATAAGGACCCAAGTAGGTCATCCTTTATAATGTTAGTTTTTTTTCACCCCCCAGGATCATCTGTTCTATTTTTGAGTGTTATGGAAGAGTTTTTAATGAACTTTCAAGAATTCACAACGATATGAAAGGTAGAATAGAAGCAGAACCAATGAAGGTGAGATATAGGTACCTTACCTGCTACCTACATATACATATCTTCAGTCTTCGCAGTGTTTGGTTTTGTATTTGGCTAGATTGAATAACGTATACCTATACCTACCTATCTATACAATATATTACTTCCTTTCGAGGAGAATTAATTAAGTGCCATGGAGTTTTTGTTGGGTGGTTTTTGCTCTTTGAAAAGATGAATTATTCAACAGAGTTATGTTTTCAATATTAAATAGCTATAGATAGTATAGGTATGTGATGGACAAGGATCAGATCAAAGATTGAAATATGTAATTGGAAAAATAGAAAAAAAAAAAGAAAGGCCGCTGAGATAATAGATGGATTTTTTTATAAATAGACCAAACAAAAAATATATCAAGGACGTTGGGAAAATGAAAGTTATTTGTTTTAAAATTTCAAAACAAAGAAAGTATCTATGTACCTATACCTATATAAAGTTAAAATTCAAGAAGGCAAGTTAACATGAAATGAAAGTTAACAATGAAAAAAAAAAAATCGATTTTGATGTATGTCTATAGGTGTCTACCTAAATTATTTTACATTCTAGAAAAAAAAGAAACAACAAAAAGTTTTTCCAATATAATGCCAGCTGTGAACATCAGGCGGCTGCAGAACCCCAACTGAAGAATCCCTTTGGAAAGTTGTTTGGGGAAGCAAAAAGTTGTACGAACCAGCGTTGCCACAAAGAAAAAAATATTGAGGGCCATTTCCTAAAATTGCGGGCCAAAACTTGTTTATGACAGCTGCTCAATCAGGAGCCTGAAAACTAGAGATGCCGCGAATAGTGACTCGGCCGAATACCTAATACCGAATATTCGGCCACACTCGTCGGCCGAATACCGAATATTCGGCAGCCGAACATTCGGCCAACGATGTGTATCTATTTCCTACGTGACTTTTGTCATATTTTCAGAAGCTGGAATTGTTTACGAAAATATACGTAATCGTTTGCTACCAACGAATGCCGAAAAAGTAGTTTTTATTCACCACAATTACCATTAGTAGATTTTAAATACTAAAATATAAATTTTTGAATAAAAGAAAACATTTATTGTAAGATAATAAGCCTTTTTTATTCTTCATTTGTTATTCGGTATTCGGCCAAATGTTGTGAACTATTCGGCCGAATACCGAATATCAAAAATATAGGCCAAATGCCGAATTGTGGCCGAATATTCGCGGCATCTCTACTGAGAATCAGTAATTTGAATTTTAAGATGTAAATTTACTTGTGTTGAACTAGGTCATTGTTTAGGGGGGAAACACATTGTTGATTTTGAGATGGAATGTGTACTTTATAGAATATGCGGGCCATTTCTTGTTGGCCATCCCAGTTCAGCAACTATTGAGAATTTACCTACAATACAAATATATCACATACTTTGAGGCGCCCACAGTAAAAGATGACGTTTTACCACAAACCAATTACATACATACACGTTCAAAACACAACATTGGTTTTTTATTTTTTACAATTCACACTAACTTATTACCGCTGAAACCATTAGAGATTGTTTGAAAATCTCGAAACACTTTCCTTTATCGAAACAATTTCCTTTAGTAAGTTTCCCTTCTTATGAAATCGCGCCATGAATGAAATTAGGGCTAGGGCCAGGGAATTTATCCCACCATCTATCCGTGTCCGTTTCGAGGCATATAGATATAGAATTACCTAATTCCCTTTTCACACGAGGAAATTGAGTTTCCAGCAACTTTCAGTTTATTGGTGAGAAGGGCAAGAAGTAAGAGTGGAAAATGAAATCTCCCCGGGTCAACGATTTGAGGAGATTTTTTTGACATTTTTGACAGTAGTGTGTGTTCAACCAAGCTACTTTAAAAAGAAACAACAGGAAGTTTCTACGATTTTGTTTCTTCGTGTGAAAGGTACAAGAGATTTTTAAGGAAATTAAAAGTAAACGTCAAAAAAATCTCCGGCAACTTGTTTTCTCGTGTGAAATGGGACTAAGGAGGAGAAGATACAAACAAATTTATCGGATTTTACAGCAAAAATAACGAAGTCAAAAAAAGTAGAAAACCAACGACACGCACAAAGGTAACTGAGTCCTTTAAAGCGGAAACCGGGGTTAGAACCTCCTCAATAGTAAAATTTCAGAGCAGATTTGTAAAAAAAAAAGTGGAGTAAATCGAAAATTTCCGAAGTACATTTGAAAAGGAAAGAAAAACTTAAGTTTTCAAAAACTTTACTTTTAACAAAAAAAAATATTTAAAAAAAAATAAATATTTTTTAACAAAAAAATACATATATCAAATAAATTCTATTCGTTTCAGAACAGAATAGAATTTTTGATTAAAACAGTCTGAGCAAAAGTTGGTTAAAAAATTGAATACCTAACACATTGCTGTTATTTCCTTTCATGTGGTTTTGGTAAAGATTTTTTGAATTTTTCAGTTTAGAAAAACGCGGAGTGGCGGAGTAGATTTATTTTCTTTCTTAAAATTGAAGTAAATTTACTCCGATTGGAGTGAGGTTCTAACGCTGGCGGAAATCAATTTTCTTTTGAGAAAATCCCAAAGGACTGGGGGGCACAGTATAGGATGACCTCGACTTAGATTGCGAATGGAAGTGGAAGATGTGGACGGCGAGAGAAAACGGCAGATATACAAATAGAAGACAACTGATTAGTTTTAAATGTGGACAAGAACTTACTTTATTTTTTACAATTTTCATGGTAGAGTACAGCTTATACGATTTATTTAAATAGGTATACATACTAAATAATATAAATATTATAAATACAATTCTTAGAATAAAGTAAATAGATTATATAATATTTTTAAAATAATAAGGTAAATTGATGATGTATGTTTGTTTGGATTTGTGAATACACAATTAAAGCCTACAAAGAGAACCTTAACCCACAGTAAACAATTGCGCAGGTTGTCAAAGTTGAAAGTGTCAGAAATTAAAAATGGTTGTTCGAGTGCCCACAGGAACTACTCACGGCATCATTATAGAAACAACAACAAAATATTGAGATTAGACGAGTAAAGGGGCACTGGATCCACCGTTTTCCTCGATTTGACAGATACCCAGAACTAAAAAAAAAATGGGAAACCTTATAATCGATATTACCTTTGATGGTCCAGTGCAATAAGACCCGCGGAAATAAAGCCCACGGGTATTATTTCCCAAAATAAAGGGAAATAACACCCGTGGGCTTGTTTTCCTTTTAGAAATGGAAACAAAAGCTGTGGATTTTAATTTCTCTTTCTTATGGGTTTCCATTTTTAAGAATACAAATGACAATTTTCTGTTGTGCAAGAAAACTGTTGACATAGGCGACTTCCTGACGACTGAACAATGAACATATCCTAAGCGGAGCAACGGATTTGCGTGAATCCCTCCTCCGAAAAGGAGTTAAAATCCTTGGAACCCGCGAAGATAACTGTTGTTATCTATATAAAACTATTGACAAAGTCCAAAATTTTTTCGTTTTAAAATCATTGATTACAAAATATTTTAAAGCAAATTATGAGTATTTTAAGTGTGGGTCTTAATGCAATTTCAAAAAGGCAAAAACTACGGCGGGTTTTAAAGCTTTTTTCTGGTGGGTTTTATTGCCACTCCAAAAACGAAAAAAAGCCCGTTGCCGTTATTTTCATTTTTTTTGTGAAATAGGACCCGTGGGCTTTATTTCCGCGGGTCTTATTGCACTGCCATACCTTTAATATGTGTAGGTACTGTGACCTCAACCAATTAGGCGTGCAAAACTGGGCACATAGCCTATAGCTAATGGTCTGTGTCCATTTTTGTATGATCTGGCTGTAAAAACTTAATGGTTGACTAATGACTTTAGCGCCTTCTAAAGCACGTAAGGTAATTAAATAATGTACATTATATGAGTACACAAGAGAAAGAAGCACGAAAATAATTTGACTTCATCATGAGTAATTGAAATAATACTCTTTCAACACCTCGTTTATATTCTAAAATATAATTTTCACAAATAGCTCAATTAATATAAAGAAACCTTAAAAAAAAAAAGTAAAAATGCAAATAACCTGCTTTTCCAGCAAGTTATATAAACCATTCATTAAAAAAGCTGACAGTTAAAATAATAAAAAAACAAAAAAAAATAACATCCTGAAATTATTTTCCTATTATTATCCTGCTGAATTTTTAAGTCCGAATCATATTGTTTGCCATTTGTAGCAAAATATTCTTAAACTACAACCACCGACGACCGACGCTATAAAACAAAATTCCCTTGCTGCTGCGATGCAAATTTGCTCCGTTTATTATTTCTTTTTCACTCTGCTCTTCATTTTGTTGTCTTCATATTAAAAAAAAAAAGAAAGAAATAAGCAAAGTCCTCTTTTCCCCATCAATGCCTCCATCAAGGACACTTGAAAATAAAATTAAAAAAAAAAAAAAAAAAAAAACTGTTGTTAAAAAACTTCGAAACATGAGTTTCCGCTGGATAAGTTGATTTTTTTTTGTTTTTATTATTTTGTCGTTTTTAAATGAAGCGGTTTTTGTTGAGTGCCAACTTTTCGTTGTGCAAAAATCAGTTGCAACTTTGCAACACAGCTTGTGGTTTTGGGTTTGTTTTTTTTTTTTATTCCTCCTGACAGAAGATATATCCAGAGCTCCTCCAGACAAATTGACCAGATGAGTAGGTATAGAATGAGTAAGGTAGTTCGCTTGCATAATAATATAAAAGCTCCAAATTATTTTATACGCTATAAGAGCTAAGAGAATATTATACGTAGCTACGTCCATATTTTGTTTGGTAGTGTGTGTTGGGATACCTATGTATTGTATATAACTAGAGTTGTTTTTGTGTCGGTTTTTTGCAGGTTCTGTTGTATAAATTTTGTGTGTGTCTGGTTAAAATAATTATTATTTGTGTACACCTACTCGTATACTACAGAAAAACAAGGCTATCAAGTTTGAAAGCCATGATGTAGTATAGTCAGCTGCATTTTTGGTAACATATTGAAATTTCTTGTTTAATAAAATGAAAGAAAAAAGACTTTTTGAATAAAGTTGAGGAAAAAGAAGTGTATAGGTAGCCTGTTCAGTTAAAATAGACACATTGGCATATATGTATATATTATATACCTTAAATTAAGTTATAGCAAATGTGCTGCCTAAAGTGAACATGAATCGAAGTGTCGGAAAAAAAGATTGAAGTCGAGAATATAAGTATCTATTTTCATAAATAACTCTCCAACGTTACCTACATATAGGGCCTTGTGAATAAAAAAAAGTTAAAGCTAAAACTTGGATTTTTAAGTAAAAGCTAGATTTTTGGTGAATAAAAATAAGCTTAAGCTAGCTAGTTAAAGATGTTTTCTAGTCAAAGCTATTTTAAAATAGCCAACGCTACATTCATTTAGTTTAAGCTTGTTTTCCCAGCCTAAGCTTCAATTTGTGTGAATAAAAATAGCTTTAACTAGAATATTAAAGTTAAAGCTACAAAAATTTCAAGATTTTTTCTCCTTGTCTAGAAAGCTTTGACTAGGTCTTATTTTCAGCATTCTCTTTAGTTATAAATAGTTCGATTATATGGTAAGAAAACTAAAATTTTAGAAGAAACGGAAGTAAGTGATGAGGATTTTTATAGTTTATTTAGATTTTCAAAAGAAATGTGCAGTGGTGATTACCTTATAGAAGACTCAACGGAGCGTAGAGGTGCACTGACCTCTGAGCAGAGAATACAGATATTTTTAAGATATCTAAGTGAATCTGGATTTCAGTATGGTGCAGTAGGACAAGATCTTGGAGTTGAACGTACGTAGTTGTCGTTGAGAGTTGCAGCATGAATTAAATGTTAGGCATTGTTGGTACATATATAAGCCATTAAAAGGTACAATTACAAAGTTAATGAAGAATTATAAAGCAGGTGCTTAAAAATTGTGCGAGCTGTTAATTAAATTAATGTTAGAGAGTAACTCAAAAATAAGATAAATTTCTTGCCTTATAGAACAGATAGTGGCAAAATAAATTCCAAAATAATCTTCCTTTCGGTCTATATATGAACAGTTCTAGCTAAAGCTACCTAGTCGAAACATGTGAATAAAAAACAAACTGCTTAAATTGCGAAGCTTAAACTAGAATTTTCTAGCACAAGCTATTTAGTGTTATCGTTTTTTTATTCACATAAAACAAAGCTTAAGCTAGAACTGTCTAGCTTTAGCTGCTAGTAAAAGCTATGATTAGTTGGCTTTAGCTTCCTCAAAAAAAAGCTTTTACTTTTTTTTTTATTCACAAAACCCATAGATAAGCTGAATGGAAAAGCAGTACATATGTAAAAATTTTAGATTATGAGATTTGCTATAAAAAAAAAATAATTTGATCCTTTTTGCATTTTTCGAGGAAATCGCGATTTTAAAACGGATCAAGTGTCAAAAATATCGTTTTGTTTTTTTTTGCATATGGCTCTTTTAAATGGTAAATTTTACCCAAAAGTATTTCACTCAAAGTCTATAGATTATTTTTTCAATTTTTATTCTAAGAGCAATTATTAAAAAAAATGTTTATAACTTCAAAAACTTGGTCAAAAGTTAAAAATATTCGTTTTTTGTTTTATTTTTTTTTACTCTTTATTGGTTACATGCAAAATTTTGTACTTAAAGATTTTTCACACATAGTAAATGTTTCATCATGAAAGGGCCCTAGTGGTTTTTGAACGTTCCCCATTTTTCATTTTTTTAGGACAAAACAAAAACGATACACCTGCCATAAATTTTCTTTCAAAATTTTAGGAAAATCTTATTTGTCTCGAAAATGGCTCCGAATATAAAAAAAAAAAAAACAATCAGTTAATTTTAACACATTTAAAGGAAGGTGAAAAAACCTTCCATGAAACCAATCCGTCAAACTGTTGACTTATGCACCTAAGCAAAGCAACGGCGCCGTATGTGGAACAAAGGAACCAAGAAGGGAGTTAAAACCCGAGTGGAACCCCAAAAGAGTGCCAACCAAAGTACTGTAGTTCCCCACCTCATCCACCGTAAATGTAGAGAGATATCCTCATGATGTATCTCCACATACATATAGGTATATCTCAACACAAGTGAATGTATGTATGTCCACATGAATCAGCACATATTATGTCAAGGTATCTCCACATTTATCTCCACATATATGTATGTTTGTCAAGTTATGCCCATATTTATTTTTCTCTAGATTTTATAATTTGCGAGAAATCAAGATATAAGAAAAGTGGGTGTGGCAGTGGGCAGATATTAATTAAATCATTTTCAAAATTCTTTTCTCTCAGAATAAACCCTGAAAATTTTATTCCAAATCGTTAGAGCCATTTCCGAAAACCAAGACACAATAAAAGTGGGCGTAGAAGTTGGCGGATTTTCACAAAATTATTTTTTGAATTCTATTCTCGTTCATCAGTACAAACCCTACTAATTTCATCCAAATTGTTAGAGCCATTTTAGAGAAACCAATATATTAGAAAAGTGGACATGAGAGTGGGTGGATTAAATTAAAACCAATTTAAAAAACTTTTTCTCGTCGATCTGAACAAACTCTACAAATTTCATAAAAATCGTTAAAGCCGTTTCCAAAATGGCAAAAAATAATCAGAGTGGGCGTGGCAGTATGTGAATTTTACTAAGTAATTTTTCTTAATGTTTCCGACCGATTCGGAGAAACTAAAAAATAAGAAAAGACCGTGTGGTCTTGAAATTTTTTGCAATTATTTGGCGTAGCAAATTTTTACTTGTGATATATTGGTATATACATAGGTACTATATTGCAAGTTATATGGATTCGTAAAAAAATCGAACTCGAGATTCTGATCAAACTTTACATTACGATGATAGCAAACTCGAAATAAGTGTGTCTCGCAATTCTGTATGTCAGTCTGTCTGTCCTTTCGTCTGCAGCCTAAATGGGTTAGTTGTTTTTCTTTAAACTTTTTAAACTTGGTACATAGCATTTTTTGGGCATTCAATCGACAAATTGTTTCTTTTTTTTCTTCCTACCAAAAATAACAGAAGCTGTCGTACAAATTTATTTTTTAGCAAAATATGGAAATTTTATTTTTTTCAAAAACTTGCTGAAAAATGATCATAAGTGGTACCTCCTAAAGAACCATTTTTTTTAATTACCGATTTTCTCAAAAACGGGTCGACGGGTGGAAAATTCTTTAAAAAGTTTTAAAAGTATTGTTTACCAAAATTTTCAAAACAAAATTTTTGGATTTTTAAAAAAAGTCCCAAACATTTTTTTTGTGAACTTAATAATTCGAAAACGATTTGATCGGCTTGTACCTCCCATCCAAGTGTTTAAAAACCGGTAAGGAAAATCTCATTTTTTTCAAAAACGACTCATACGATTTTGATTAAAATTATTATGTGAGCTAATATCAGTACGATCTACCATATTATTGGAAAAAAAAATTGTATCTACCGTTTAGGAACGGTACCTCTCATAGAACCATTTTTTTTTGGTTTTCGCGTATCTCATAAACTGTTCAACCGATTTTAATACATTTTTTTACACAAGAGCTTCTTATAAGCCTCAAAAATATTGCATTTAAAAATAAAAAAAAAAATAAGTTTTTGAATTAAAAAAAAAAATTCAAAATAATTTTTAAAAAATTCGATATTTCAAAATAGGTAGATGATTTTTTTGCAAAAATTATTTCTTATTTCCGCATTAATAAACAATTCAAAATAAATAAATATAAATACCATTTTTTTTTTTTCTTAAAAATGTTTTCAAAATTTTATATACAAAAAACTAATTTAAAAAAAAAAACCATTTTTACTATTTTTTCCTCGCACTTCCTCTGGTAAGCCTCAACCAACAATCTTAATTTTTATACTTAAACGTAACCTGACATTTTATCCCAATTTTTGAGACCGTCATCTTAAATTTCTGATCTGTTCCCTGGAGGCAGCAAAAATGGCGCATTAGTTTGGATTTCTGACTTGCAAGTGTTTCGTTTCGAAAATATTTTTTTTCTTGCAATTAACTCAAACTTATACCCTCTTGTTACTTTCTAAAATTAATATAAATCCCATCTTTGTCCGCAAATAAAATTAAATTTTATGTTATATTGATTTTGTAAAACATGAAAATTTAAATGGGATATTTCAAGTAAATGCTCATGTAAATGAGAATACTTCAAGTAAATGCTCATGTTAGTGAGAAAAAAAGTTTACAAATAAGGTAAATACATATAATGATAAAGAGAAGAACTTTATATACATATTTTTGTCTATAAATTCTGTCTTATAAAAATAGTCGTTGTTAGGTGGTTTTCGTCCCCATGCAGGTGGTATGTTAAACGGGATTTACTGTATTTCATTTCAACAGCGTAGGAATTGTTTTTGAAAATATCAATGAGACCAACTTGAAGTACTTTAACGAAAAACCACAGTTGTTGAATTTTTGTTTTGTTAATGTTCTTTCTAATTAAAAATAAAACAATTAAATACAGTCAGACCCGCTTATGTGATTTTCACTTTACTTAAATTCTTCAAATCGCCGATTAACTGCAAAAATGGGGATTTTGTAAAACTTAAAACAACAACTAGCACTTCCATCTAATTTAAGCTTATCTATAGCTCATGTTTTCATCTCCTTCATAAAACGTACATCGTTTGTATTTCAGCTAATAATAAAATCGTAATAAGATTCAAAAGCATGCCCAACAACTGCTGCATATACCACTCAAATGAATAGCTTAATTTCTGAGAGAATTTTTCAAGTACTCCGCACACCTGTGCCACTTTTTGTTTGGCTCAATTTTTTATACCTATAATCGGCATAGTGCTGCCTTGACTTTCTTTCGCATTTGCACATCATCAATTTTGCCGCTCCGCACATGCCACTCTACCGTGCGCATATTTAACCATCTAGTTGTAATCGTCTTCATTGTCGTAAACACTTTCTCCTGCGAAACGAAAGCACGTGGAACAAAGTGAATTTTTCATTTTGTATGTTATCTCATTAGTGAGCATCTTTAAGCTTGAAGTTCACTTTTCCGAGTATACATAGGTAGGTAGGTATACAAGAAAAATAAAAAAAAGAAGGAATTCCCGAATGCTCTTGACCGACTTTGCTAAAGAAAAAGTACCTAGAAAATGAAAAAAAAATTATTCAGGACAAAATGGAAGGAGCATCATGGATGGAGGATTAAAAAAATGGAGAATGCAAGCAGCAAGGACGACGGATTTTGAATAAATATATAAGAACCAATTTACACAAAATTTAAATATTGCTGCCATAAATTCGCTGTGCATGGAATGGAATTTATTCGTGCGTTGTGTATAGGTATATAGGTACGATGGGAATGTTTTAGTCATTTGTTGTTGTCACATCAATCTCGACATTAATCGAGCATTTGACTTTGATGAATCTCAATTTTTGGGGCAAATATAGCGAGGAGGGGTCATGGTTATATGCGGAAGGGTGAGATGGTTGTTTGGTTGATTGCCGGAAATGGGACTAAATGAATTCAATGTTTTTAAGTTGATTCTATATAGAGAGGCTCTGTTGGCTGGCTTGCTGGCATGCCCGAAATGGAAGTCACTCTTTTACGCACTCACTCACTCACTCACTTTGATGTTTATGCTAATCGACCCAAGCATGAATATAAAGAATTTGAATTTATGGAAATGATTCCATCAAAACCCGAACCTAGAAAATATAACTATAAATGTATATATATAGAGTCGTCTAACTCTCGCTTTTTCTCTATCTCTCTCTTTCTTTCTTTCTTTCTTTCTCTATATTTCGCTTTTTCGAATATTATAAGAGTCGATTGGAATTTAGATGAGTTTTTAGGATGCCAGCAGGCAGGAGGTAATTTATTTCTGGGATCGGAATTTATATGCTATGGCTGCTAGGAATATGTATATGGAAGATGAAATGAGGGTCAGCCATCAGGAGGAGAGTTTATATAGCTCTTTGGCCAGAAACGAAGAGTTATAATGGGTGGAATTTTTAAAAGCCATATTATATTAGGATGACACAAAATTTGTGTTGTCATGGTGCGATTGGGTGAGTTCCATCACCATCATGACGAATTTACGTGCTTTAATTATTTTTTGAATAAAATCAAGTTTGTGTGTTTTATTTGAGATGGGATTTGATAAGATAGGTTCATAAATTTTATAGATTCTATATAATTTTCATTAATTCATCAAAATAAAAAAAAAAATTCAAGATAAATTAAAGGCTTATAGACTTGAAAACTACTGAAATTATATTTGGCTGAGATTTTACAAGATAATTTCTGTTAGCAGCGAGATGGTTTAGAAAGTGGTTTGAATGGAAAATAAGCTCACTACAACGCTCACTTTTAGCTCTTTTTTAAAGTTTTCTCCTTAGAAGGTTAAAATTTTTAAATTTAGAAATCTTCATTACATACCTAAGGCAGGACATGTGTTATTTTGCTGCCTTCTAACACGCCCCTTTTTCTTATATTAAAATTTAATCATTATATAACGTCCTAAAAACTAAAAAGTGATCAACACATATATAATAAATCTTTCTTGAGCCAAAAACATGATATGTAGTGTATTTTTAGAAATCCGCCTACTACCACGCCCTGTTTTTTTTTTTTTAAACTCCTTACTGTTACTTTATATCCGTGGTTAAAGTTTTATCTGAAAGTTTGAAATTTTGTAGTTTGATAAATATTTAATATGTGGCGCTCTGAAGCATGGAAGTAAGCTGGTTCCTTATAAAATGTTCTGTTAGTCTGAATGAGACTGGGAGCCTCGCAACCTAATGAACCATTTTCACTGAAATTAAAAAAAAAATATGATTCCATTAGCAGTAAGATTATTAAGAAAGTGAAAGAGCCACGCCCACTTTTTTTCATATTTCATAGTTTTCTCCCTATTAAACGCACATACTTAGAAACTTAAAATAAAAGAAAAATATATTTCAAACATAACATGTGTTTTTTGTCCCACCTACTACCACGCCTCTTTTTCTTACAGGTATTAAAATTGTATGAAAAAATTAATGTGTTAGTCTGTATGTAACTGATGACTCAAAAACATTTTTGCTGAAATTTGAAAAAGTTTGATTCCATTAGAAGTGAGATGATTAAGAAAGTAGTTTAATTAGCCACTGCCACGCCCACTTTTATCATATTTTATAGTTTTCTCCCTTTTAAATGTTCTTGGAACTTTAATATTTTGTAGTAAAATTGTCTTCAACATAAAGCATGTGACATGTGTTTTTGTCCCGCCTACTTCACGCCCACTTTTCAATTTTAGAATTTTATCTTTCTATAACGTCCTTAAAAGACTGAAAATAATATTACGATTAATCTATCACGAGCCAAAACCAGGATATACATACATTGTTTTTTTTTTTGAAAACCCGCCTTCAATTACGCCCACTTTTCCTTTAGCTAAGATTTGTCTTTACTTTAAATCCCTAGAAAGTTGAAATTTGAAAGTTAAAATTTCTTGAAACTAAAACATGACATATGTATGTCATCTTTTTTTATATTCTACCAACTACCATGCCTACTTTTGTTACATTAGAATTGTATTTTTACATAAGAGTATGTACTACGGCTAAGGTTGAAAATTTATAATAAATCTCTCTTGAGACAAAATCATTTGAGGTGTAGTAATTTGTATATCCACCTACTGCCACGCCCACATTTATCATATCTGGGATTCCTTCTTACTTTAAAACTCTACAATGTTAAAACTTTGTAGTATGTCTAATTTTTTTTAAAGTCCGCCTACTACCACACCCACTCTTCTCTTGTTCAAATTTTATTTTTACAGAAGTGCCTTAGTAGGCTTAAAATTTATAATAAATCTCTCTTGAGCCAAAACCATTTTTTGTGTAGTTTTTTTTGTATATCTGCCCACTGCCACACCCACTTTTCTTATATCTAGGATTCATTCTTACCTTACAGCACTAGAAAGTTGTAGTTTTTTTAGTGAAATATTTTGAACTTTAAGTATGCAATATGTAATGTTTTCTAACGTCCGCCTACGGCCACACCCACTCTTCTTCAATTTAAGTTTGTTCCTTATATACATACCTATAAAATTTTCTTTTGAAAGTTATGAATTTTGTAGTTTGACAAATATTCAATAGATGGCGCTGTGAAGTGTTAAAGTGGTTCAGTTATAGTCTTAAATAATGGATTATTTCATTGCCTTAAAAAAGAGATTGACGTTTTCTATAAAAGGCTCTTTTGTTGTAGTTTGAGAGAAATCTCATCTCAATTACTCCAACCATCGGACTTACCTACATAAAAGCCAAACCATATCGCATTGTTGTTTTTATTAATTTTGTATTTTTTTTTTTCTTTTCAGATAATAATTTCACTCTATATCCAATTACTCAGCAAAACTTAAGTCTGATGACACCGATTCCATCGCTTACATAGAAAAATTAACAAAAACAACAAAAAGAACCAAAACAAAAAACCATTTTGCCTTCATCGCACTTCATATACAGTCCGGTACGATAGAATATGATAGCTGTTACACTTCAAAAAACAAATAAGCCACATCTTTCATTTCCATCTAGCATCAGTACCTTCATCAAAAAACCAAAAAAAAAAAAAAAAATACGAATCCTTTTTGTTCGTATATAAGCTTTTCAAACTGCAATCAGCACGATCTCTTCCAATTCAACGAATTGTGCAGCGAAAACGGACAATCTTTTCTCTTGCCTCACCTCAGGCGAAAAAAAATCTAGGATACAGGTATAAGGTAGGAGTAAACTCTGTGTAAAATGTAGCTAGGTATAGTTGTATAGGGAGGTATGTCACTATAGGAAAAACCAGGAAACTTTCCTGACTTGCAAAATCTATTCAATGTTTTATATAGTTCATCCTGAAAGGATTCTTGCTGGTTCCTATATACCTAGTGGAAGGAAGGAAAAAAAAAAAAAAAAAACAACAAAACTATACCACTACCAGATACCACATTCACGGGGGTACCCCCTGCAGCAGTGGTTGCCTCAGTTTTGGTTACAATATTTCATATTTCAGCAAGCAACACCATTGGATTCAGTGAAATGATACTTATTTTATCCGCGACCTTATTTGGCAATAATTTGGTCAGGTGGAAGCACATTGCCCAGGATAACCAACTCAACTTCCAGCAAAAATAGGTACATTCCATTTCCAATTCTTGTGCTGGGTTATGAAAATCCAGATATTGTTCATGAAATTCGGGCAAAATTAACAATGAATTGCAATGTTTTTCCTAAGGGGTCGGTCCTATAATACATACGTCCTGTGATCGGGTATAATGTTATATACTCTATATATAGCGCTGGTGCTGGCTCATGATGGCGGGAATGAGTGAGTTAAACAAGAACAAGAGAGATATCCTCTTTTATCTGTGTGCAGTGGATTACATGCGGACTCCTTGCTGCAATTTATCATGAAGTCTTGAATAATTGATGGAATCTGGAGCATATAGCGAAGCAGTAACAGAGTAAAAGGAAAAATAAGCAAAGCACAAAACCACACTGCCTTACGCTCTCCCGAGAACATAAATCAAAAAAACAAAGAAGAAAAAAAAAATAAAAACAGACAGAACTAAGAACAGGAGAAAGGGTGGGGGAGGCAGAGGAGGCAACTTGCGAAAGGCAGGTAGTATAGTATCCTTGGAAAAAGGCTTACTCTATAACCATCTTCTCTGGTCTCATGGGTAGTGGGTACTGGGTATCCTTGCGTTGGAATTGTTAATGTTGTCTGGCCGCAAACATATGTAAGAGTACCCAGAACCAACGACGACGACGGTGGTGGTTGTGGTGGCGGGTGGCCGAACCCAAAGCCAAAGCCGAAGCCGAAGTGGTAATGTATACTAAGAGAGGCGTCATCTTTGCACAATTTGTGAGGAAAAGCGGATGGTGGTGGTGTTGCAAGCGGGAAGACTTGTCTACTTACAGCCAAAGGACTTACAACACTTATGGCTTTTCGACCACAACGACCACAAATGCGAGTTAAGATGCACACACATTTGTATTCATTTCTTTATACATCACATACAGTGAGTGAATTTGTACGTAGAGTGTACACTCACTTACATAATATCATTACATATCTGACGCTGAGTGAGTCAGTCAGATAGACTGTAAAAGGATGTGTTATCCTTGAATGCATCTAAAATGGGATGTTTCTCAAGGACGAGTATGGGGCCGGAAGCTCCGAATGGAAACCCTCTTTAAAATGTCCTTTTGCTTGTACACTCTACGTCTATAACATATGTATGTACATATAGATACTCATATATAGATGATGAGTTGCTTAAGGAATTTTCAGTCGTAAAGCCTGATGGAACGGAAGAAAATCAAAAGAGAAAAGGAAATAGAGATATAGAGACGGAGACACAGACAGAGTGTGAGTATAAAAGATGAGGAAGTGACGGTGACGCGTCTGCTGATATGCTTGCAGCTTGCAGCCTTCAGCACACAATTCACACATTTCTGTGGCATGACGGCCAAAAGCGGTATAGATATCCTTTGTGGCTATTTAGATAGATACAAAATATAACCATGATACATACACAAACACACATAAAAACACATCAACTTTACTATACATGTAACAGTGGGCAGAGGAATGGAAGAGCAATAGGAATGTGTTTATATCTCAGCACAGTAATTTATGCTTTATTGGTTTTGTAAAATGTTGAAATTGTGCAGCTGACTTGAAGGCGAATTGAATTTGTTATGTGACTTTTGAAATTGGTATAATATGTGAATGTGATCTGATAGAGTTTGGAAAGTTATTTCTATTTTAGTAAATATGTAAGAAGATATCATCAATTAAAGAGAATTTTTAAATTTAAGGAATTTAGGAGAAGTTTACCAGTATTTTCAGTGAAATCTTTAATAAAAGAAAAATGCTGATTAGCAATTTCTCCTTGTCAACTGAAAATTGAAAAGTAGATAGAAAGCGATCATATTATAGGGTGGTTCCGAAAAATTAGATCTCAGAGACTTGTAAATTCTAATGGAGTCACAAATATGAATGGAATTTTTCAGCTAAATTTTATTTTCACTGAGAAAACAACATTTTGGATTAGCTTGTACAAATTTTTAACCAAATAGTTGGAGGAAATTTATAATAGTTTTCAAAACTGTCCTTAAATGTTCTGTGACATAATTTTTTGCTCAGATACTCGTGACCGAAATCAAAAGTATCATTTTTTATTTCAAAGACAGATATCTTAGCGAAAACATTTTAAGAATGACCAGAAATAGTCAAGAATATCTCAACACACAATATTTATTTAAAAAGGCAGATAGCATTTTGACTTCCGATATATTAGTATGCCAAATTATGTACACACATATATGGATTCGTAAAAAAATCGAATTCAAAATTTTGATCAAACCTGTCATTAAGGTGATAGTGAAGTTGAAAAAAGGGGGTTTCGCAATTCTGTCCACATGTCTATCCGCTTTGGTGGAGCTTTAATGGATGGGTCGATGTTCTTGAAACTTGCTACTTGGTGTTGTTTCGATATTCGATATATTTTTTTTTAATTTTTTTTATTTACCACAAATAATGGCATCTTCCGTAAAAATTTTCTAGCACCATTTTATTGATTTTTTAATTTTTCAAAAACAATTCAACTGATTTGATAATTTTTTTTAAAGAGAATGTTTCAAAAAGTTTTAAAAGTGTTGTATACCAAAATTTTTAATTTAATTTTTTAGGAACAAAACTTATGGTCGTGCAATTATTTTTAGCAAATAATGAAAACCTATGGTCTTATTTATAAAAGTTAAAGTTGTCTAAATTTGGAAAACTGTCACACTTTGGAAAATGTGTTTAAATACCTTGTTTATTATTATTTTATAGCTGCCTAACTAAGACACAAGAGTAGATTATCTTAACCGTGAATAATGTGATATTTATTTTTATTAAATAAAGCATATTTCCACCAATTTGAAAATAGTTAGACAGTGTCTAAGTAGACAAAAATTTATAAATACGACTGTTAATTTTTCCAAAAGCGCCCACATAACTTATGTTTTTAAATTCGGTAATTTTTTTTAAAAGGCTACCATTTTATAAAACAAAAATTTCCGAAAATGGTAATAAATATGGTTACTTCCTTTTTTTTATTTTCGATTTTCTTAAAAACGATTCAAACCGATTTTGATCATATAGATTGAAATCATTTAAAATCAAAGAACTATTTGATTTTGATCAATTTTTCTTATGGAGAATGTTCAAATAGTTTGAAAAGAATTGTATACTAAAATATTCAAATTTATTTTTTTGTATTAAAAAAAAAAAGTTAAAAATATTTTGTTTGAGAATTTAATGATTCGAAAACGACTTGATAGATTTTTAGTAAACTAAGCATCCAGCAGTTTTTTAATATTATATTGCAGATTTTAAATAAAAATATTTTTTAACCAAAAATAAAGGTACCTCCCATACAAGTGTTTAAAAACGGGTAAGGAAAATCTCATTTTTCTCAAAAACGAATCTTACGATTTTGATTAAAATTTGTGTGTTAGTTAAAGTCAGTACAATCTTCCATACTAATGGAACGAGTTTTGTATCTATCGAATTCACTAATTTACAAAAAAAATAATTTTACCAACGCGAAAAACTTGGGTCTAAACACCAAAAAAAATTTTTTAAGGAAAAACGTAGGTTTTTAGTTTTTATTTATAAAACACTTAAATGCGATATAGTTTGTCGTTTTTGAATTAGAATTGATAAAAGTATCGAGTATTAGAAAAACAGTTCTAAATAATGTAAAATTTTGATTAAAAAAAAAATTAATTTGAAACTAATTTTTTTATTTTTAAAATGTTGAGTTTGAAAATATATACATATCTTGAAAACTGTTTCTCAAAATACTTTAAATTTAAATATAAAATAAAAAATGGATTTTGGGTTTGAAAAAAAAATAGTACGATTTTGTCAGTGTTGCCGTAGTTTTGAATTTTTTTTTTATGTTTTTAAGTATTTTTTTTTTTAGAAATTGTACTTTTTGCCTGAACGGGTGGACTTAGACCCCTTTCCTGGAATTTTTTTCTGGTTTTGACCTAATTTACACGCTCTATAGTGTTTTGATGCATCTTATTCATATCACCACGGATTTATAAGGTTAAACTCTAATAGTAGTGAAAAAGTCAAATTTCGGTATTTGTAAAAGAATGCCCATAACTTTTGGTACTAATCCATAAATTCTTTTCGCTTATACCTCAAATTCTTGCCTTAACTATCTTCTCTACGTATATAAATCAAAACATGTTGACTTTTTATGATTTAATTTTTTACATTCTATTTTCTCATTTTTGTTCAAAATTATGATTTTTTTTGGAAGATATTTTGGGTTATATCTTTCCAACTCCTCAATTTATCAGAAAAAAATAAATGTGATATTTTTATTGACAATTAAATAGTTTTAAATCGAACCGAACTTCAACCAAATAAATTTTATCTAGTTCAATAAATGGGCTTAATTGTAAGGCTACTTTCAAACAAAGAACACAGAAAATTAAAAAAATCATATCTCGAAAACTCATCCATTGAAAAAATTTTGATTGTGATTTTTGAATTCAGCTTTACCCCGCTGTATAGGAACAAAATAACGGTATAAAGTGTCCATTTTGGCTATAAACTATAGAACTAAATATTTATTTATTTGATTTCGACTAGGTATCTTAATATCTATTGAACCACAAGAACTTCTAATAAGTTCGAAAAATATTGCATATCAAAATTTTCAAATAAAATAAAATTTGAACTTAAAGAAAAAATTTCGTTTTTTTTTTTGAAAATTCGATATTTCGAAAATGGGTAGATGATTTTTTGTCTAAATAAATTTTTTGATTCAGCATTGATAAAATCTAAAAATTTCCTACCAATTTTTTTATTATAATTGTTTACAAAATTTTATATATACAAAATTGTTTTTTTTTTTTTAATTAGCTACTCCAACGATTTTAATTTTAATTTTAAAATGTAAAAATATCTCAACACAAACATTAAATTTTTAGAATGATTTTTTTTATAAATTAATAATTCTCGACTAAAAAGGTAAAATATCTGAAAGTCGACTTCAAATGATCTGTTTTTTTTTTTTTGTATTGAACCCTGTTCCCAAGGAGCACTTTTCTGTTTTATCCGCATTCTTCTATCTCACTCCTTTTCCTTTATATTAAGGAACAAAAAACATTTTATGTACGGAAATGCTTATGGTAGCACAAGATCCTTTTAAGAGTTGCGTTGCTCTCCTGAAAAGTGTTAAAAGTGGACTGAAGATGATTTAACTTATCAGTCGAGATTTATTTAAGAAAACACATAGCATTTTTTTCCTAACCGCGATTTATCTATATCGTTACGTCCAAAATTTTCACATTCACAGAATATTTTTTTTTTTGAAAAATGACGTGAATCTGTTGCTATGTCATTTTTTTTCATTATTTAAAAAAAATCAGCGATTTTATCCTTTCCGATTTATATTTATATATTTTACTTTGTTATTAACTACATAAAAATATTGACATATTACAGAAGTTCTGAAAAGGAAAACATGCATAAAAGTATGTACCCCTTCAAATCCTTGTTCCGTCATTAAACAAACAAAAAAAAAACACTTCCTTTCAAAAATAAAAAAAAAAATTACCCCCAGCTAAATGAAGACATACATCTAACCTATGGCACTAACGTCATTACATGATTTCCGATAACTTATTTTCTTCATACTCTGTGTCTTGAAGAAGAGCTGTTGACACACTTTTCTTGGGATATGTTTATCGAATGAAGAATTCTTTGAGAGAAAATATACTCCAAAGGATATTGCTCCTCATGACATGACATATACAATAGATATATAGGTATAGGTAGAGGCAGGTTTATGAAATTGCTTTCAACAAAAATATAATAAAAACACATAGCTATAGTTACTTTAATATCAGGATATAGAAACTCTCTCTATGTCTTCTCTTTTGTTGATATTATTCGCAGATTTTTCATTCAAGTTATTCACATATACATACATACAAGCTTTCTTCTGTGTGTATGTTTTTATTCTTTAATGTATATAGACCCGTATCTGTTTTTTTTTTTTTATTTTTGATAATCTTATCAGTTCCGTTTACATGGTGCAAATATTTATGTTAAACTTATTGTTTTTCAGAAAATTTCATTAAAAATTAATGGTGGTTTTTATTCTCTGAAACAGGGTGAGGTTGATTTAGTTATAGAAAAAATTGTATGGTGAGAGAAGCAAATATTCATTTTATCGATACAGAAAAGTTTCAGCATTAATACCAATTTGCATTACTTTAAATTTTGTTTATTCAAAGCTTTCAATTTTCGTAATTAAATTTTTATTTTTAATGAATGTGTTTTCCTTATAAAACCAAATGTAAAAAAATTCGAAAATAAAAGAAATTTAAAAGAAATCTATAATATTAAAAAAAAAAATCATGTTTTAAAAATTTTCGAGATAAAATAGAAGATTTATAATATAAAAAAGAATTGAAAAATCATAAAACAAAATTCAGCAGATTTAAATGTATAATTGGGAGCACCCTGTTGTTTTAAAGTATTTTATTTTGTATGTTATTGGGAATATAATATGCCTCGGAGTTTATTTACTGCATGAAACAAAGAGGCAATTATTAAATGTATTATGTACATTTAATCGTTCTAAAGAGCTTGTTCATATAGACATTATACGAATTTAGAGATATATTATTTCCCTCTTCTTTTTTTTGTCCAAGGCCAAAAAAATTGTAATCAAATTAGTTCTAATAATCTATAATCGAAGAAATATTTTGTTTATATATAAAAGTTGACTTTGCGTTTTAATAAAAAGATTATGAACAAAAAATAAATAAAATAAAAAAAAAATCAGAAAAAAGTACGTATACGCCACAGTTTACCTTGGATATATTAGATTAATAAAATTGGTAAAAAAGGAAAAAAAAAAAACAATTTTTAGTCAAAATTATTTAAGTCATAAAAATAAATCAGAGAATAATATAAACTAATGTTGGCCATTGCAGATGGTTTAAAAATTTATATAGGAAAAACATGAATTATTTTGAAGAACTATATTTTCCTGCCTAAACAGGACAGAACCCAATTCCAGTTAAACTAAAAAATGAAATATATCATATTTCATCTATTTGAAAGGGTATTAAAAAATAAACGCTATTTGACTAGTAAAGTGTTGCCAACTCTAAAAAAAAAAAAACAACCAAAAATGAAAGAAAACAGTTTAGGGTTAGTAAAAATGGAACATTACAAGAAAGAATAACGTTATTTTGCTATCCAAAATTATGTATGACCTTAAATTCTGTAAATGAATTGAAAATTCTGTTTGAACACAAACCTGTATTCAAAAATTCTGTCCATAATTCTGTATATCAAATTTCTGTAAATCTGAAATTCTGTAAATCTAGAATTCTGGAAAATGTTAAACACTTTTAGTTTTCAAAAATTATCATTTTTCACGTTGAACTAGAAATAACTACTAAACTTTCCTACGTGGTGAGTGTAAAATGTGTTATAATTGAAATTTTAATTAAGAAAAAATGTAAAAAAAAATGAAAACACCAAAAATTGAGCTCGAACTGAAATATGAAAACAAAAATAATCAAGATATGCTATCACTATCAAAGCGAATTCTGAAGTTTCATCAGCTGTGAAAAAAATAAAATAAAAACTTGAAAATGTTGAATTAAATAAAAGATATTATTTTAAGTAACCATTTTAAACATCCATAGCATAGCTTCCGAAATGCATTTAAGTAAATAAATAAATAAAATAAGTGTTTTTAAATTATTTAAAATAATATTTTTAATTTATTTCATAAAAAAAACACGTTAAAAATCAATTTAAAATGTTGAAATAAACTAATTTGGATTCTAATGAAAACTTGGTAGGTATAAACAATTTAAACGTGTTCTAGAACTCCAAAATTTTTTTATTTCAAAATTCTGTAAAAGAAAAACTGTTTTGATAATGAAGAAAAAGTGGGATTTAAAAAAAAAATTGAAATACTTACAGAGATTTTTAGAATTTTGAAAAGCAAAAAGAATTTTCAGAATTTTAAAATATAGAATTTTGGAATATAGAATTGTAGTAACATTTTGACACGTCATACAGAATTATGGTCCCAAATCCTAGTTTTCATTGTTGAACAATGTTTCAAAAATAATGAGTTTTTGGCAGCCAAAGTTCGAAAATTTGTACAAAGTATCTATGGTCGAAATATTGATTAAACTTCGTCAACTTTGAAGAGAGTATTTGAAAAATTCATGCAGACTACATAAATTGGTGATTTTTATTTAAGATCAAAGGGAGATTACAAATTCAATGCTACTTCAATGACATTTAAGCCATATTTATGCAAAATAGTTATGGAAATTTTTTTACAAAAGAGTGCGTATGTGCCAGCCAAGCCGTAGAGGCAATTTTTCTGATGTGCTATTCCTTATACATATAACTCAATCCTGGGTACTTTCTGATTCACTAAAAAAAATAACAATTTAAAGAAAAACTGTGTTTTCTATTTAATTCAAATCTTACACGTGAATTTTGAAACACGATTTAGATAGTTATAAATATATTTAGTTCTTAAAACGCTTTCCTTTTACAAATTGCAATACATATTGATTAAATTATATAAAACAAAAAGAAGTAGTTGGTAATATTTTTTTTTAAATAAAATAAACAAAAAATTTTAAAAATAAGTATGAATGTAATTTTAAAATAATTTTAACAAATACAACAAAATATTTTACTTTTATTTGCAAATGAATATTTATATTCTGTTTATTTTAATTATTGAGGGGAAATTGAAGAAAAAATAACTGAAAAATCTTGATACGTTGCTGGAAAATTCACGTTAAAATTTCGAAGAATGAAAAATACAAAATTATTTAAATAAGATTTTCTCCTCATATGGAATTTTAATAATAAACATCTCCATGGTAAATCGTAACCACCTGAAATTTTCAGCAAATAAAAGCTTTCTACTACCTGAGTTTGAATAACTGTACTCGTGTATGTTTATAATAGAAGGGAAACAACTAAAAAATTCACACCAATGGGTGACTAAAAATTATTTATTTCCAATTATTTCTGACTCAATTATTTACTAGAAAAATATTGTTTATCGAGGGTTTAAGTGCAGAACCTCATAAGTCGTTTTTGCGCATGCTTTCAATAAATCAACAAAAACCTGACAACTTTTTTTGGTGGTCTAAGGTAAAAGGTTTTGAATGCTGTTTTTTTTTTTGTAAAATATTTAGACGAACATTGTTACGCTGAAATTTACAAAAGGTGGCTGTGGTTCTGTTGATTTTTTTGCATTAAAAATATTTTTTTTTGAATTTGTCCAGGTTCCACATTTGATCTGTCGATATATTAATGTATAAAACGACTGGAAACGATACATTTATTGGATTGGAAATCATGTATAGTATGTATAGTCTAAGTTTTTGCAAAAACAAATATTAAATTGTTGGATTTACAAATACAAATATCCTTTTTTTTGCTGGAAAATTCAATATCTTTAATATGAGTAGATAAATATTTGTTTAATGTTGTTTATTAGTATAGGTATATACTATATATTATTCAATACTTAAAATTTGTATACGAGTTTTTTTTGTATACAATTATAAAATTAATTAAAAAAAACCCTGTAATGCGTTTTGAAATTTTTGTAAATAAAATTATTGTTTTCGTGTTACGAATACGCTAAAATCAGTAAAGCCATTACCAAGTAGCTAAAAAAATTTATAAAAAGATCGATTCAAATAACATATTTTCTTTTTTTATAATAATTTAAAATTGTTGGAGCCATTTTGGAGAAAAAAAATAGTTTTCCTATAATAGTTATGGAACGTACCATTATTTTTGGTAAACAAAAATATGTAAAAATGCCTTAAATAATGTTAACGACGAAGTTTAATATGAATGGACCCATCCGTTCAAGCTTAATCGACGGATTGATACTGATGTATAGAGAAACAAATAAAACACCGCAGTTAAATTTTACTTGTTCTCTTATACTGTAATTCATATTTTGTCAAAATTTCAAGCTTTAATATTTTTACGAATATAAAATCTCACATTTTCTAATTTCTTAAGTTCTTTTTTATTTATATTGTATTTTAATTATATTGTATTTTTTATTGTATAGGTATCGTTTGTAAAAAAATAAAATAAATAAACAAGACGTAAAATAAAAAAAAAAAATAAGGCTAAAAGACCCATGTGAGAGATCATCCCAGTTCCAGTTTTAAACCCAAATAAAGTTATGTTTTTCATAAAATTTGGTGAGTTAAATCTGGATTAGCTGAATAAATATTTCTGATAGAGGTGTGTCAAAACACTGATATCACTCTTTCCATAGTGACGCATATAGTGTTGCCTTCGGTTTAAATTTTTTTTTCCACGAAGAACTAGCTATGTAACACACAGCTAATAGACTTTTCACACCAAGCCCAAAACGCGGTTTTCGTGAAATTATCTGTTTTGGCGGAAAACCAAATCGAAAACTCAAGTTTTACCATACATTTTTGGTAAACCACAAGTTTTCGTAAACCACAATTTTTATATAAAACCTCTCGAAAACTAATTGAAATTCAAAATTGAACTAAACAAACAAACCTTTCGAAACATCCAGCGCTCAATCAAATGTAAGAAAAAACTGCTAAATTCTGCTGAAAAAAGAAATTGGGAGTGTGTTATGTAAAAGATATGTTTTGTTATTGTTTTTTTTATGCAGGAGATGAGTTGGTGTTTGTGAAATGTCAAACGAAAAATTTTAAATGTTCAGTGTGAACAGTTTTCGGGTTTTTGAAAACTTTTTGCCGAAAACCTGGTTTTGGGTTTGGTGTGAAAAGCGTATAACTTAGGGACTGAAGAACTGGCCCTGAGGGTGTATTTATTGTGATTATATATCTTAGTTTAACTGCAATCCAGTAAAATTAGACTTTGAGTTTAACAAAAAATTACGAAAAAACTGACATCTTAAGAATATACATACATATACCAAAAAGTACACTAAATTTGAACCACTCACTGTTTTTGACTTTTTGCTAAGAAAGGGACAAAAAATTATTTTTTTGTAAATATCTCGAAAACTATTGGTTCTGATTTTGGAAGAAATGTCAAGAAAAATTTTAGCTTTTATAATTCAACATATTTTTTTTTCATAAAAGTATTTCAGGCGATTTTAAGAAAAAGTATGCATCTATATGGGTTGTTTGAAAAACAGTTTATATATACAAAAATCAGTTATTTATTTATGGTTATTATTTTAAATCTGAGAACTGAATACAAAATTTAAACGATGATGCTCCAAATATAAGCAATTTATAAGGAAATACTTTTTGACGTAAAAATAAACCTCATTGCTAAAATTTACCTCTGTCGGAATTTTATTGAAATTTTTTCATTTTTGTCTAATTTTCATGGGCCAAAGGTATTTTACTGTCTTAAATTTGAATTTATGGCTAGAAAATTGTCGCTTAAAAGAAACAGAAATTCTCATTGAAAAAAATCATGAATTTCTTTATTATTTGGAATTGATTACAAGTATGCAAGCAAACTTGATAATTTTCCCAAAAAAGAAATCGAATAAGAAACCAGTTTATAATAAATACTGTACAGATTATACAATCAGCATGAAATACAGTAAAATCTCGAAAAGATGAACAGATATAAAACAGGGCCCGTTCATCTTTTCAAATTGTTCATCTTTTCGAGCATCAACATATGTTTGAGGAAGAAGATATAGTAAACATTAAAAATTATTTACATAACAAATTAAAACAAGCTCAAAAGTATTGTTCAGGAGGAACTAAATGCAAAGAAGAATTGTAAAAAACTATGTTGGGAATAAAGTGTTCATCTTTTCGAGTGCAAAATTTTAACCCGGTTATCTTTTTGAACACTGAAAAGTGAAAATTTTCCGTTCATCTTTCCGAGCTGTTCATCTTTTAGAACCGTTCATCTTTCTCAGATTGTACTGTAAGTTGATCGCTCTTAAAATTGCCCTTAAAGTTCAAATGCATTTCCTGATCGCAAATTAACATATTAATCAAAAATGAATAATTCTTATTTTCATCTATAATATTATTACAGATCATCAAAATGATGTTGTCTTCAATATAACCATACACATTTCTGAAGAACCGCCAAAAAAAAAAACTCATAACTCCATTTGATTCTTCATATAAAATTCTATCATCCTGCTGCGTCCAATTTGAAAATGTATTTTATTTTATATTTTATTTTCCGTCAGTCCGTCACAGTCATATACATCTTATCCAAAAGGATTATCCATTCTAACTTTTATAGTCGTCTAAATGATTGCAGAAGTTGACTGTTTGAACACAAAAAAAAAAAGGATTCTATAAGAAAAGATGACATCAGAATGAAATAAAATCTGATTCTAGAAGAGCTAACGTCATCATCATCATCAACATCGTTGTCATAAAACAAAACCCCGTCCCTATGTACATACAAACATATACATGTATATATTCTCATCAAATCCAATAAAAAGCAAAGATATAGAAAAAAGGAATCCCAATCTCAACCCCACTTTCTTATAGTAGGTATAGCCTTATGCAGCTTTTTTAATTGCATACTTAAAACAAATCCTTTCTTTGAAACCATCCTGTCGTCGCAGATATCAAAATAGGGATTACTCGGACTCACAAAAAAAAAAAATAAAAAATCCTCGGACGTAAAACGAACAATAAATATAGGCTAAGAAAAAAAAAAAAAAATATAAAAAAACACGACTCACCATTCACTCTATATATCTTAAGCCGATTTATATTTATATCCTTGCCTCATTTTTTACCTGACAAATTGCATGAACAAAAAAAAATTTCACAGGGCTTATCGCACTATAGATATCAACAATTTTCATTGCAAGCGACTAATTATTCCCTCGAGCACTCTCCCAAAAAACAGACCTCATTATTCTGTGTAGATATTCGTTCTTTTTGATTTTTTTTGTGATTTTTTTTCTGTGTGTCTTGCTTGGCAATCTTTTCTCTTCTCAACAATTTCCATAAGACAACCCCGAGAGTGATAAATTTCTTCGTGATATCTTCCTTATGCTAAGAACTTCTTTTCATTCAGTCACCCTCTTCATATCCTGTCAAACCACATAATCCTCGCCAAACACCACCAATTCTCACCATTCAACTCCAACCCCTCCCCCTCCCTCCACGCCTCCTCATAACTAACTTTTTTTTCTTTGGAATACAAAAACACAGCGTAGTTTCCGGCTTCCTGATTCTATAAAAAAAAAAAAACTCATTCGACAGCCGACAGGTGTAGATGACTCTCTAGACTCGCGTCATCAATATATAAATCTCTAGAGCCGTTATCCGCACTTCCTCCTCCATCAAGGACGACTTCGTGCTAACAACTAAATCAAATGCGTATCGTTCTGAATTCAAATAATAAAAAAAAAAACAACAACACACACAAACCATAATTGGAGCCAAAAAAAGCATTCACAATTTTTCGAAGCGCGAATATAAGCTTTTTCGAAATCTTTTTGAGCTCTGGTCCAATGCGCAGATCCTTGCAGAGGATGCACATTTTATAAGAATCCTTGTTGTGAAGCTTTCGCTTTCAGTTCGTGCCGGTAGTTCAAACCAGAAGGTAGTTCCGAACTGAAAAAAATCATTCGTGAATCAAAAACAAAAAAAAAGATTCAATTAAAAAAAAAAATACACTGAATTACCCAATAACCTGTTCTATTGTGAAAAAAAAAATAAACAAATAAACGTCCTTTTTGTGAGGGTTTTTTTTTTATTTTAAGTGATTTCTGAGTAAAACGAGGATAAAGTTTGATCTTTCCAAAAAAAAAAAATAAAAAAAATACAAACACAAACAAAAACAAAAAAAAAGTTGAAATTTAATTTCCGGGCATTGTTTACTGTGAAGGATATTGAGGTCCTTGAAGAAGTTTTTTTTTTTCTATATTTTTTTTTATGTGTGTGCCAAATATAGAAATCAATAAAATCCTTTAAAGAGGATAGTTCAACTTCTATAGGGCACAACGTGCTCGGTATTTTTTATACTTACTTCTTCATACCCAAAGAGAAAAGTGAATAATTCCTGTTTTTTTTTTTTTATTTTCTGTTATTGATTGTGTCCTTTTGACCTGTCCCTACGATGAATTTATCTGGGTTTTCAGTGGTTAAGTGAAAATCAACAACAACAAAAATTATTACATATTACTAAAAAAAAAAAAAAAGTTGCAATAAAAATAGTTCATAAAACCATGAAAATATTTCGAAGAAGAAGTTACGCTTCGGCAGGAGGAGGAGGACGAAGTAGTAACATGGCATCAGGCTACCATTACCGATCGGTACTACTTGCCGCCTTGAGTGCGACCTTCTTGTTTGGATATTTGGATATGAACGTTAGTGCTACTGGAACGGTGCCGGTGGCTGATACTCCTTCGACTCCGGAGCCAGGTACGTGTCGTGTTTTATGTTAAACGGATACAATAACCGTATTTTTTTTTTTTTTTTTTTTTTACGTCTTCGAAAGCAAATTGAAATTTTCCGGCCTTTTGTGTTCAAACAAGAGTGTTGTGGTAAGGGGTTGTTAAGGGAGGAGGGTAAGTCTTTGCGTGTAGAATTGAGGAATGTTTGTGGGGTGGCTGGGGGTGGGGGGTATGTCGCTTGCTGTCAGAGAAGCTATAGTGAGAAAAAAGTCATTAAAAAGTTTATTTTTTCACCCGGCTCGCACCGTTGCCGTCACAAAGGAGAAAAGTTGCTTAATTTCAAAAAGTTCGGAACCGTTTTTTTTTTTTTTTTTTTTGTATGTTGAAATTTTTTTTATTTTTTTTTTGTTTTATTTTTTGTTGGCGGTTCCGTTCCTTAAAGTTTTTGTCCTCTCTCGGTTTCGTCGACGTCAACTTCGCGTCGTCGTTTTTTTCTTCGCAGACAAGAATGGAAAAATAAATTTTGAATTTAACAGCAGTTTCCTCATTTCCCTCCTACCCAACCCCTTCTCAGCTACTCGAGCTTCATTTTAGCTTGATGGATAATTTCAGAATAATTTAGATAATTTTTTGTCGTGGGAAAAATATGAGTTTCTCAAGGATTGTGGGGAAAAGCTGATGGCCAGGATGATGTGATGGGTAAATGCTTCAACACTTTCCGGATGGACGACTTCTGAGTCAGGGTTTATATAGCGAGATAAAATTCTGCCAAACTCAGATGAAAGAGTGGAATCGTTTTTTTTTTTTTGGTTTGTTTGTTTTAATAGGGTGTGATGGACGGACTGATGGTTGTCGTTCGTTCTTTTATTTTTTTTTTATTTTTTTTTCGAAAATGACCCATTTCTCCGTTGAAATAGTGCCTGCTGCCTTCTGGCTATAATGTGTGTGATGTAAGGTTGATACTTGAGTTTCTCTATTTTTGTTCATTTTTTTTGGGGGGGAATTTGTGGTGGGGGTTGGGGTTTTTTTTTTGCTGAAATTGACACACAAGCGGTTTTGATGTTGGATATAAAAGGGATGTGATTTTTCTTTCTTTCTTTTCAGTTGTAACAACAACATGTCATGATATATAATGTTTGTTATAGTATTTGATGTTTGCTCAACCCTGTGTGTGTTTGTGATGGCATTAAATTGAGAATCAATGGGTTACATCGTTTGGTCCTTATGGGCTTTAATGTATGTGATTGGATAAATTATGATGGTGTAACATTTGGTTTATTTTATGGATATAAAAGGGTATTTATATGGGTAAAGACAGTTAAGCTGATGATAATGGGGTGTAATATTCAACAAATGGTGAGAGTAGAGCAAGCGGGTTTTTATACTCATTTCTCATCTATTTTAAGAGGTCTCTTAAGTTTTCTTTTTTATTTTTTGTAAAGGATACTGTAAATTTATATCATAGATCCATCTTTCGTTATGTTATATGCTTCTGTCTAGAAGAAGAGCAAAATCCATTATCAAGGCCATAAATATAGGATATTAATTTTATGGGACTTATATTTATTAGGACAAGGGTAAGAAGAAAGAAGGCTTGGTTTTTTTCCATAATTGAAATGATAAATTTTAAGTGATCAAATGGGTTGGGTGGTATAGGGAAGGATGGTGTAAGTGTTGTTATAGTGATTTTAACTGTCTAGTCTATATGTAAGGAAGCTCATCTTAGGACTAATTAGTTTGCTCTTATTTTTTTTGTTATAGGGAAAATTGTGGTTGTATAAGAAGAAGAAATTTATATTATTAATTAGTTTGGTGTTCGGTTTTTTTTTTAAAGAATTTTAAATTTTTTGATTAAGTGGAGTTTATGAGGTTTCATTGATTAATAACAGAAAACACAGAAATATTTTATTAAAAAAAAGTAGTATAAATAAATACTTGTCAGGTAAATATAGTGTAAAAAAGGCTTCATTTAAATAATTTGTAATAAAAAGAAATTCTCCGTAGTTTACCTCCATAAAATGTGCCATCAAAAATACTTTTGAAATTATTTAAAATGTATTTTTGTTACTACCTACATATTTTTTCATAATTGGGATATTCCATGCAAAAACGGGCAGGAAGATATAAAACACAAAATTTATATTTCCTCTTTTAAAATTAGAAATGTAAAATATCTTAAAAGTCTTTAGACTTTCAATGAAATAAAAATCAAAAAAGGCTTTATAGCGTGTGGTAGCCCATGGATTAATGGTTAGTGCGTATAGGACTATTATGCCGAAGATCTTGGGTTAGATTCCCATCCAATGGCACCTTAAAACAGAACTGTTTTTTACGGCCTACTGCCTCTTGCGACGAATTGAAAAATCCTCCAAGAGTATCTCCTATCATGAAAAAGTGCTTCTCATCTAGATGTTCGAATTCGGCAGAAAATTGTAGGTCCCCTCCATTCCTGCCAATAACACACACAGAGGAATGGTTCAGAGTTCACGCCACCCAATTAATTTTATTTATTTTTTATAGCATATTTCGGTAATGAAATCGCCAATCGCAACCTAGAATGCAAGAACTATAAGGTTACTTGCTTTTATACTTTTAAAATATCCCGACGGAAATTTGCAATATGACATAACAAAATATGGGATATTTTTAGTGAAAATTAAAAGAATGACAAAATTAAATTTTCATTGCCCTCAGGCCAGACTTGTTAAGGAGTGTAATCTTTTGTGAATGCAATCTTTTGTGAATGCAATCACTAATGACTTCAGTATTAAGATTGCATTAATTGATTTTACGTTGAGATTCCAGACTTCAAATAATGCAATCACCATTCACTTGAATTTTAAAGATTGCAATCATTTTGTTTCCCATTCATTTTACAACAATCAATTGAGTGAAATCTTTTGGGAGTTCAAGCATTCTTTGTATTGCCATTTCCCTCCATAAATGCAAAAGAATGATAATGCTTGAATCTCCAATATTCAGGATATTATTGTTTTTGGCACTTTAATATGAATGTAGCCTTATTGAAAAAAAGCTTCAAAACGTTGTTATAATAGAGGAAGTTATCAAGTACAATTTATTGAAAGATTTTGCGACATTAATCCCAAATGCAAATCACTAAAGCACGATAGTTGGGTTCATCAGTAAGGTGATTTCGTACCTTTTAGAAGACATAAGATTTAAGTCTAAATGTAAAGAGCGACAAAGTTTACAAACATCAGATTATTCATTTTTATTGACCTGAGTGCTTTTTGGAAACTTTACCTCCCTTTTTTAGTCAATAACTGGAGGCAGTTGGACCTGAGAGAGCAAATGTTCAAAATTACCCTCTTAATATTTTTTACTTGGACATTTTGTCTTTTATGCAATTATAAAAATGTAAATAAACCGTTTACAAAAATTAAAGGTGCTAAATGGGAGGAGTGAAGGGTTAGAAGAGGGAATGTGCCAAAATTTTATTTTAATTAGATTTTGAAGAACAAACAATTGCAAAGTCGAAGACTATTATACACATTATGGTAATGTATACACCCAATGACTGTACTATTTATGGAATTTCTCAAAAAAAAAATACTCAGTATCAGATTTTAACCAAATCCTTTAATCATCCGTTAAGCATCTAGATTCCCGTTCACTTGAACTAACAGACCGACACGGACAGGATGACAAAAAACAATTTTTTGAACTTTTTCCGTAATCGTGATTTTAAATTTAAGAACCGAGACAATTTTTTTTAATATGAAAACAAAAAAAAAAAAAAAAAGTATCCATATTCCTAAAATTTTTCTTTATTTCAGTCTTTATTTCAGTGGAAAACATAAAACGCTCATAAGAAAGCTTCACCAAGAAAATTGGTATGAGTTTCTCATTTCACTGAGTTTGAATAAAAATAACTCATATTAATCCCTTGCTTTCTTTTTATTTGTTTTATTTTTTTTTTTTACTTTAACAAAATAATTTTTTTTATAGAATCTCATAAATTAAAATAAAAACAAAAACAGAAAATTGATTTATATTCCTGGAAATTGTATAATACTTTTCAATAAGAGAGCTTTATATACATTAGTTTAATTGGAAACAGGTTCAATCAATTGAATTGAATTTAAGCTACAGGAGCTTATTTGAAAATTATTGAGTGTAAGAACCTTCAGTTTTCAAAAGCCTTTGTATTTGATAAATAGTTTGAACGATTTAATTTTAATCTTTTTTTTAATGTTCTTCGCTTTAACAATTTTGATTCAATCTGCATTATAAGCAAATTGTATTTCAGTTTTTTTGCCAGTAAAATTCACATTACGGAAATAGGGTTTTGACGTTTAAAATAATTTTAGTTATTCATTCACGCTACTATAGCTATTTTATAGCTTGATCGATTTTGTTAAAAAAATTGAAATTGGGTGCTTTTGAATAGTTTAAAAAATATTGCATATCAAAATTTTTGAAATATTATTTTTTTTAAACATAAAATAAATTTTTTAGTAGTTTTGATTTTTTTTTTTTAATTTTTCGTTAAAATTTTGTTTTTTTCGATAAGAACAAGTCTATGCGATACAAAAATAAATTTTTTTTCGTATGTATTGTCGGTCGGCTAAATATGTAAAACTGCTTAAGCCACTTTATTAAATTTTACAGGAGAGCAAAAACAAAAAAAAATTGCATAAGGCTCCATACAAAAACTGATTTTCTCTTTAAAATTCTGCAAGAACTACGTTACATTGGACATACAGTAATTAAAGCAATTTGTGTCAACAAACCCTCAATTTCAACCAAAATTGGACTTAGCAGCTTTACGTATTTAGCTGGCGATATGGTGTATGAATTTTTTGACGCATTTCCTTAAGAATATATATTAAGTGGCATTTTCAATATTTCACCAGAAACGAATTAAACTTTTTGTCCAGTTATTTTTGTTGTGTATTGTATATCTACTTATATTAATTCACAAAAAAAAAATTAATAAAAATTGTAGGAGTCGTTTTCAAGAACATTGATATTGTTCTCACCTGTTTTCAAACACTTGTATGGTATATACGGTATACCATTATTTTTGGTTATAAGAATATTTGATTTTTAAATCTACAAAGTTTAAGGGTATAAAGTTTAATACAAAATTTGTATGCAATACTTTTAAAACTTTTTGAAACATTCTCAATAAAAAAAATTGATCAAAATCGAAAATAAAAAAATATTAGTTCTATGGAGGGACCATTTATAAAAATTTTTCGATTTTTTTTTTTCATAAAATGGTAGGTTTTTTGTAAAAACAAATTACTGAATTTTTTTTTTAAACTTGTAAGCATGTTTTAGCGAAGAATAAGATTGTCATTGATTGCTTAAAAATGGATGCTGGCTACCTACCATTATTTTTGGGCGTACAAAAATGAAAAAAATGTGTCGAGGGAGTAATTATGAAGTTAATCCAGTTTTCTAAGTAAAAAATTTGTTGTATATGGCACGCAGTGTTGTTCGACTTTTTATTTTTCGTTTTTTACGTTTTTTTTTACATTAGGTTTTACTTGCTTTTAATTATGCTTAAGTAAAAAACGTAAAAAAGGTACGAAGTAAAAAAAAAGCCAAAATAAATAAAAATTGGTTACCTTCAGGATTGAAGATGACAGTTGGATAAAAACGATTGGGTTTTTATTTTATTTTCGACAAAATGATTAGAAACAGATTCTCTAATCTATTTCAGTCCAAGTTTTTCAATATAAAATGCTTCAATTATTTATTTATTCTTTTGATATTTTTTAACGTCTGCAAAATTGTCTTTATTTACAATTTTGACAGATGCCACTCATTTTCTATCTTTTTTCTCAGTTATTTACTTTTTTTTACATATTCTTTACCTTTTTTACGAGTTTTTTACGTCTTTTACGTTGATTTGAACATCACTGATGGAAGGCAGGGTACTTGGGGAAACTAAGTAGTAACATTTCGGAGAAGATTTGTAAAAAAGTCGATTAAATCGAAAATTTCGGTAGTAGAATTGAAAACGAAACAAAAATTCAAGTTTTGAAAAACTTTATTTTTAACAAAAAAATGTATTTTAAGAAAAAAAAATAAATCACATTAATTCCATTCGTTTCAAAACAGAAGCGTATTTTATATTATTAATATTTTATTAGTATTATAAGATCAAAATATTCATTTTAAATTAAAACATTCAGAGTTGGAGTTAGTTAAAAAAATGTTACTTCCTTTAATTTGGATTGGCTAAAGAATTTTTGAATTTTTCAGTGTAGAAAAAACGGAGTTAGTCTTAAAAAAGCAGAGTTAATTTATTTTCTTCCTTAAAATTGGAGTAAATTTTTTCCGATTGGAGTAATGTTCTTACGCTGATGCCAAGCAATTAGATTAGCAAAAAAGAGGTGTTTATTATAAATTGTTTTGCAGATTATAGACGTTTTAGCAATATAAGGTGTGATTCTTTGCAACCCCGGGGGCAATTAGTTGAAAAAAAAAAAACAACAACGGGGATTAGCGACGCCATCACAGAAAAATAAACATGGAGTTTTCATACAAACTATCGATAACATGTATGTAAGTCATGACGGTAACACAGTTTTTCTGTGCGCTTAAGTTAAGCCTCGAGAATTCTCTGGGATTAGCTAAGCCCGCAGGAGATTAGTTGTTGTTGCATTTTACATGTAAATTTTTTAGCACCGACTGCGTTTTTTTTTATCCAATTCCCCCGAGCTTGCAAAAAAACACGCCTATTATTACTATAATTTTATTTTTTCTCTGGTTTCATTTGTATTTATACCTGATATTAAGCTCACAAGTCTTTTTTGGAAATAGCGTCATTTCATACATTTTTAAGGGAAAGAATCCTATTTTTATGGAAATATTAGTAGATTTCAATTTCACCGTTATAGTTTTTATGAACCATTTAATTAGTAAATATAAGAACTTATAGGGCTGATAAATAAGTTTTAAATTGATTGAAAATAAAATTGCGTTAAACTAAAAAGCCTATGTAAGCTGCCGATGCAAAACGAAATTCCCATATAAAAATGACACAATAAAATTATAAAATCATCTCGATGTGCACTTCTTGTGCTGTTCGATGGGTGAAATTGATAATTGGGTAGAAGATTATTTGGAGAATTCTCCACATTTTTTATTGCGTTCGGATCTTTAACTTTTAAAAATGATATTTGAGTTACAGCATGGCTTTCAGTGGATTTTTGAGTTTATATTTTATTTTGTTTGTTTTTTTTTGCAAATGCTTAAATCTTCATGGATGTTTTTCAATTGTGGTTTCGCAAACATTTCGTTGTGTTGTCTTGAGATCACAGAAAAAAATTCGTTTCGCAATCTATTAAAATTCTATATTTCGAGAAAGGGTTTTCAATTCACCTTTTAATGTAAATTTCCAAAATGTCTTGTCTTTATAATTCATTCTATCTCCAATTTTGGAGACTTATTTAATTTTTCTATTTTTCAATGATTTTTGACTGCCTTGGGTGGGCTATTGCAGTGGGTTCAAAGAATTCAAATTCCTTTCTCGGGTTCTCCTTACCGCTCATGGAAGTACGCTGCTTCGCTTAAGGTATATATTTAGACGCCAGTTTGAAAAAGTTTTCTTAATTTCTGTAGATATTCAATTGTTTTAATTCAATTCAATTGTGGGAACTTATTTCACAAGTTCTTGAGTAGTTATTTCATCTTCGAATTTGGGGACTTATTTCAAAATGCAAACAAATTTGGAGAGTTATTTTGTTTGGCGAGTTTTCTTAAGTGGGCGAAAGGTGATTAGCGAACTGGTAAAATGAACATTATCTATTTAGCTACAATTATTCTAAGAAGGCAAGCTCAATTTTTGTGAATTCCTGGAATTACATATTGGCGGTTAATGTGGTGGTAAATTTTGAAGTTATAAAATTCAACAAAAATATTAATGCAAAATAATAAGAAAAATCAGACCCAATTTTTCGCAATTTCAGTGTAAAAATGTTGTTTTGAACATTTTATAGAAAAAAAAGCAGAATTCAAAACTTCTTACTATAGATCGTCATTCAAAATTTGGCAGTTTATTTTTTTTTTTTTGATTTATGAAAGAACGACTTACGAGGTTCTGCACTTTAACCATCGATATAAGCCTTTTTTTTAAGAATCGTACCAATGGATGGAAATTAATTGTTAATAAAATCATAGAAACGAACCACTTAAAAATTTCTTATAAGCATCAGTTAGCATCAATAAATTTGTTAAGAGAGTATAGTTGGACATCTCGAAAGCCCTTTTTTCATCCCAAGCATTTGCAACTGAATTCATGAGAACCAAGCGTAGGTATACATAGATTTGTGAAATTATAAACCTGCGAATTTTGTTTGAAATTAAATGAATAAGGATGCATATAAAATTACAGAAAATGGTAAAAAAGCATTTAACGTTTGGCGCAAGAATATTCTTCATCATCGTGATGGCAGGTTTGATTTGAATCTAGAGTAAAATAGGTTTTACGACTACAAAAACTTGGCCTATTGAAAAGAAAATTCTCTAACACTTAAGACAGGGGATAAAGAGAAAAACAAGTTCTTCAAAATGGTCCTGAATAGGACCTTAATATAGGTGCTTGAAACGAAAACATAATTTTATTTATTCTTCATTTATGAGCCTAAAAATTTAGATTTTGTTTGGGCACCTTCTGTTTAATTTCTCATCTTTTTATAAGAACAGAGTTTCTTAAAGCTCAAAAAAGATGGATCACAATTTTTAATTAAATTCTATAAGGATAAAAATGAAAAAATGTGGGTATAAAGGTCTATAAGTATAATGACTATATACGAATATACGAATTGCCTCTCAAGACTATTAAGCCGCATATATGTGTCACCATAAATCCCAAAAAAAAAAATTAATTACCTTCGAAATCAATATCGCATAGTCATTATAATAATCGCTTAATTCCTTATATGTACATCCAATAAAAAAAAAAATTAATAGCATTCCATTTGAAAATAAATATCACCCATTAGAAAACTCATTATCCACGAAAATTACTCGAAATAGAAACAATTCCATCGACATATGGAGAAGCTAATTTTACTTTCCCACACAATTAAGACAGCAAATCATCATCATTATCATCATCGCATCTTCCTTTTCTATTTATAAGGAATCCTATATACCTACATACATATTCCTATCCTTGCCATTTGGCGTTGGGTATCTATAGTATAATTTTGTAGGACAAAAAGCAAAAAAATAATTACACAACACACAAACTGACAACCATAGACAAAAACATAGACTCATATAATATATAGAGCATTTAGCAATCAGTGATTATTTTCACAGTTAGTTTGTTTGGTTAGAATGAAAACCAAAAAAAACTTTGCACATTAATTAATATGAAAACACGAAATATACATGCGAACATGATGTATATGTATATGAATGTGTGCGTATGGAACGGCAATATTATATACAGAGCTCGCACAAGTAAAATCTCATTTTATCCTTGATAGATAATAAAAAACACGTTAGATGCGCTCAGCACTGCCATTCCTTGACTATAATATGAGTTGTATGGCGGTGGGGTTTTTTTGAAGGAAAATCCTTCCTTCCTTTCATCCATTGTCGTCCTCCATCCCCACACTCTTTATGTATATTATGCCAAACAAACCGTAAAATAATTAATTCTTCTCCCAAACAGACAGATATGGCTGCCTGGAAGGTTTAAAGTTTGTTCCGATTCCTTTTATTGTACAAAGCCTAAAAACAAAGATGAATTTCACAATATAACTGGTTTTTTGTTTCTTTTTTTTTTAGGAGTTTACAATGTTCCAAATTTATAACCCCAAAAATTAAATTGATTTTGTCTATTTCACAATAATAAATCAAAGGTATATTTTTGCATTTCGGCTTACTTTAAAGACTTCAAGCATTAAGATCCGATAATTCTTACTCAAGTTATAAAATTCCTTAGGCAACTAAATCGAGTCAAATGAAAAGTCCAAAACTTTATTTTTTCGAAGAAATTTTTAAGCGTTGGAAACGTTGAGAGAATCTATAGAAATTATCAATTAAAAAGACTTAACTCCAACTTAGGAGTGAAGCTCTATTAATTTGGTGCATTCATTCATTATATCCCTTCCACATTATCCCACTGAGTATTAATACATGTCAAGTGGGAAAGAATTCGATGCTACTGTCAAATTTGTGGGAGATCAATGCCTTTTCATTTTTTTTACCACACACTACAGTTTAATTTAACCTCAATAAAAATGTGATGAAATGTGTGATAAAATTAGAACCATTTTTAAAAATTCTCATGTATTAACACATGTCAAATCTTGTAGGCTGGAATATCATGCTGTGTAAGATGGGCTGTGATATTTTGTTTCCACACTATTATACATGATTCGTTTCCCACTTTTTTGACATGTATTAATACTCAGTGAGATAGTGTGGAAGGGCTTTTAATAATGAAGCTGTATTCCAAAACGCATCAGATGCGCATTTGATGCAATATCAAGAGTTTCCAAAGTCAAAAGAAAAAATTATGAATAAATCATGAATTTCTAAACGCATCCCAAACGTCAGCAATGCGCATTAACTGAGCAGCAGATGCATTCAAATTTATTTGGATGCTTTCATTTAACAATTTGAAATGGAAGTGAAATAAAATATGGAAATATAGACTCTCGAGAGAAGTAAGTTGATTTTTCTAATGTTATTTTTTCTTTGTTCCTAAATTACGATTTGTTATTCACTCTTTGTCAAAGATCTAACGGTATAAAATCAAATTAATGCAATAATTAATGCTCATCAAAACCACAGTACTGCACATATATTAGGTCTGTTCACGTACTTGCCCGAAACTGACAGATTCTACAAGTTTTATTTTTTTTTATATAAACTTTGACAGTCTTTCGAGCTAAAAATGGTAGAAATGGGTAGGTTTGGGAAGTAAAGGAACAAAATTATTAAAGGTCATATCACTAGAGTTTTGATTTTTGTTCAGTTGTGCCCATCTGTCAAAATCGAGGTGGTAAAATGGTGGATCCAGTGTGTTGTGATGAAGGAACAAATTTAAGACAGCTTGTTTAATGTTTATGTTCCAATAATTCACTAATTTTATTATAATATTAGAAGAACAACTTCTCACCTTAATGGCTTAAATATAAAAGAGGATGTGGAATGGTTTTTAGAAACTAAGTTACATTTTCTTATAAGGTTAACTTTTGAAGATGATAAAAGAATTTTAAGTGGTTCAAAATAATTTAACATAACACCCTTTATGTGTCTTATTTCAATATTTTGTTGATGATTCTTATGTTGCGTGATAAGTTCCTGTTAGCCTTCGAACAGCCATTTTTAATTTTTTGACTCTTTCAACTTCGAAAACCTGCCCAATATATTACCTTAGATTTGTGTATATGTACTCACAGTACATCTAACCGCTCTTTTATTTTAAACTAAATAACAGTGTTCCTAGATTGGTGTTTTTTTCAACCAAAATGGTGGGAAAAAATTCTGTTTTGTGGGAATTATAGTTGGACAAATTTCACGATAGGAAAATAATACAAATGCTTACTTTTGGGGGAGGGGGGGGGGGGGAATCATACTTTTACCATAATTGCAACTTACTATACTTTGGTACCTACCTTTCAGGCTGCTTTAAAAAAAAAACCCACCCTTCATTAAATTGTTACAGTAATCTTCTTTTTTTGGCTAGAATTTTCCTAAAACTATGAATGCACCTCAGAGAACAAACATATTATATATTCTCTCTAAAGTCTGACTCTAAAACAAGGCAACTCATTCATATGCGAAATCTTGTAAAGCGATTGTTTAAAAACTTGTCCTCACACAGACATTAGGCAACTATCAGTGGCTTTCAGAGTATTTTGTTATTCGTAGAAGTAAGGCTAGGAACATGTACTTGCGATTATTTTTCATTGCGATTAAAATCGCAACAAATTTTTGCTATGGACGCACTTTTTGTTTTCAGTCACGCCATTTTTTAATCGCAAACAAATATAATAGACATTTTTTAATGAGAATTCACTCATTTGCTACAAACAACAACGTTTAAAAAAATTATTTGTTGACAATTTGTTTTTCGAATAATAGGTCCCGTACTTGCGATTTCAACCATGCGACTATTTAGTCGCAAAAATAGTAGACAAATATAACAAGACTTTTATAGAAATCGCAATTGTTGTTTATTTATGCGACCAAAAAACGCTCCAAGAGAAAAATATGTTTCATTATTTTAATAGCTGTGTTTTTTAGTCTTATAAGATTCAGTCTTTTAAGCGTCACCATTTTTTTGTATCACGAGTGGTCATTATATGGCGGTTTTTTTGTCCGTCCAGTAAAAAAAATGGTGGGATTTTTTAAACCTTATCTGGTATCACTGCTACTTAAATGCGTTCCCAAATGTCAAATTCTAATTCAAAGTAAAATGTATACAAAAATCCAGACATGCTTTTCAGATGCGCAAAAATAGTCTTTTGATAATATGCATATTGCATTAAAACTTTTTATTTGACGTTTTAGAACAGAGCCATAATAATAGGTGTGTTTTATTCATTGCTGCATAGCCAGCGCAGCACAAGTCTGAATAAAACGAAAGCTCACTCTATACGTTAATTTCAATAATTGAAATCTCTATCGCCAGCACAGCCATCTTTATTTTTACTGACTTCTTTTTCGCCAGCAATCAAATTGTTTTTGTTTGCCAAGGGAAATTTTGCTGCGCTGGCTATGCAGCAATGAATAAAACACACCTAATATAATAGGAAATCATTCATAAAGTTGACGTATGAACTTTTAAAAACTTGATTTTGTCAACTTTTGATGATCTGAAAAATTCTTATGTGGTGCCAAATTTTATTTATGATGTTTAACAAAAAAAAACAATTAAACATTTTTTGGAATTAACGTTATTTGTTATTAAACAATTTTATAGATTCACTTATTTCACATACCTACATAAATTTGAGTATTTCTGACTCATAAGATGGTTTTAAAATAAAACGAAATACTTTACGTCAAATTGACGTATTTGACGTAAAGTATTTCGTTGGTTGTGTTCCATATGTCAAAGCAAAAACTATCAAATTTCGTCGCAAGATGGCTACGATTGATGTCAGTGTATTAAAAAATCTCTACAAAATTTTAAAATTTTTAGTAATTTCTTAAAAAAAAAATGATTTGAGTGATTGAAAGTGACATTTGGCTCGAAATATTCTTCAAACGTCAAAAAGAGTGGTGCGTTCAGAAAAATGAGACCTCAGAGATTTTTCTCACTCAAAAAGTGAGCAAGCAAATCTTGTTCCTTTAACTGAGATTGATAAGATCCGAGATTTCGTTTTCCTGAACATGCCTTGCCTCTTGACTCCCTCATGCTGTCAAGCTAGATTATAGCTTCAGAGATGAGGGAGTCAAAAGGGATCAAAAACTTGATTATAATAAAAGAAAGAATTGTACTTATTATTTTAAAACTACAAAAGCAAGTTTCGTGTGTGACCGAGTCATGTATTTTATTATTTAAAAGCGAAAAAGATCAAATACAAAATGTTCTCTCTTTAAATTTTACCATTAATTAACATTCTGTCATAATTTTTTCATCATATTCTATGCTGGAGTAATTCACCTATTCATGAAGGTGAATGATTTTATTATTTTCATTCTCCTTCCCCCCCCCCCATTCGTTCTATGTTAAACAGAAAATGATTTGTTTTTTGGATAAATATTTGCAAAATAAGGACCTAGACTAGATTCCATGTTACGTGTCCCGGTTATGACAAAAATCACTTAAATGGGGTTGAATGGGCAAATTTAGATATACAATCTTGTGTATATAAGCAAGAAATGGGGTTATAGTAGATAGGTCTGCTGTAGCTGCAGATTGTGTATACAACTTTAGTTTGCACAAGGGAGTCAAATTAATTAACACAGGATACAACAATACAAACAAACAATAAAACAAAGAAGAACGAACAAGATGTATCTAGTACGAGGTACGGGTATCTATATTTCTCTATATTATTATAAAATATATAGGACATGATAGAAACATTTTGTGTTGTGTGTGAGAGACGCGGGGGATGAGTGTATGAGTTGGTTTGAATAAAATCTGACAACAGCTGAGATTTGCAAATTCACCCATTTAAGTATGAATATATTTTTACTCTCGTCTCAAGGTTTTGCTCTTGAGGAAAGATTTATCATATTATACGAACCCCACTTTTGCGAAAAAAAAAAAAACAAACTTAAAATAAAACTCACACCCTTTCTGCCCAAGGGATCGGGTGGAGGTGGGTTTCATTTTCAAATTCAAATGGAGATTGCTATTTGAATCGTTAAAAGTCACAAAAATTACCATTTGACTTAGAGAAAGGGACAAATAATGAATGGGGTACAATGGGGTCAACGAAGGATTAAATGCGACAGGAATTTGAGCAAACAAGAAAGTTGTAGAGGAAGGTAAAGAAGGAGGGATAGTTGAATATAGAGAACGTGTGTATATAAGTTTAAATGAAATTGTTTCTTAAGCCAAGGGATTTCTTGTTGATCTTGTTGAATTATAATTGGCTTTGCGATGTGTGATTGTGTCAGACAAACGGACGACGACGACGACAAAGAAGGCCCATCCTCATCAACCAGCTTATAAAGGCACGTTGTTGCTTCAAAACTATGTATAGAGAATACCTATTGGTATATAAATGTTTTTGTATTTTTAGAAAATGAGTTTTACTTAAATTTAAATAGAATTCCTAAGAGAAATGGGATAACTGTTTCAAAAAACTAGAGATTAATTTTGTAAAGTTGTAAAATCCTATGTATATTGGAATTATAATGTGCATGTTTGGTTTTTCCCTAGAAATCTTAATGAAGTATAAGATTGGGTGTGACTCCCGGGGGAAGTTTGAATGAAACAAAAGGGTTTCGAAATTAAAAAAAAAATACAAATACATTGGTTAAAAAACATAAAGGATACAAAATAATTATCCCATATATTGCCCACTTGAATTTTTAATTAGTTACAAAAAATTAAATTTAAGACTGGAATGGATTGTATGAGCTTGTTTAATAAAGCCCTATTTTCGTTATATACATATGTGTTTTTTTTTGGAGAACCCTGAGACAATTAAGACAATTTAAGAAATTAAAACTAAAATTCAAATTATTTCTCTATAGGGAGGTAGGTATGTATACACATTAGGGTGGAGCGTCGATGTATGGAGAAAAATAAAAGTTGTTGTATCAATTTCGAATACCTCCATTTTTTTGCGTTTCGATGAGTAGAATAATTTGACATTAAAAAAAAAAGTTTGGATTAAGTCTTTAGCCCTCTACCTTAGCTCAAAGTTTCGACTTTTTGGAACAAAAAAATTTATTTTTCGGAAACGTTAAAATTATTTCACAATTTAGAAATAAATTATATGATAATTCATGAAAAAAGAAAACACAAATTATAATATATTAACTTTATTTAGACAAATAAACTAACACAAACTTGAAAATAAAAACTTAAAAATTCAAAATACGCCATTCAGAAACTAACCCAATTAAATTTTTTATTTTTCAAGTTGTAATTTTTTTTTTGTGTCGAAAAATGGCAATATATTTCGAGAATATACCTTATTTTTTATTAGCCCGTCTCCAGCCTTTTCACCAGCTACTGTTATTGAAGCTTCGGTCACCATCTTCACACAGCGCTCAACAGCTTCAGTGTGACAAAGGAAGTTCGAAAATGACACGCCAATACGAGATTTTTTTTTTAGAAATTCTTCCAAATCCTGATCGCTAGTTCTATCCAACAAGGGGTTGATGTAACTTGTGACTCGCTCCAGCTAAAAAAGATTTCCATAGCGCAAATATATGAAAAATTTGAATTTTTGTAGCGCCATTTAACATATATGTATCTCGAGAACGGCTAATCATACAATATAAGTTGTTGTACATTTTTTATAGGAAATTTAATTATCTTTCTTTTTATTACGAATATTATTTTGAAGGATTTATACTTTCGGAAATACAGAATAAAGCAAAAAAATTTACGACTTTTTTTCCAATTTTGCAAAACTTTCACCTGTCGTAGAGGGCTAAGAAAAACAATTCTAATTTTTTTTTTTATTTTTTACGGGTAGCTTACGTAACTACGCAACTTTTTTAGTGCTATTCGAATAGCTAAATCGGAAAAAAAATTTGACGCTCCACCCTAATACACATTAATGGTCTGTACCAAATTTGAAGCAAATTTATCCACCCGTTTGAGTTCTAGCTCCATATACATATGTGTTGATGAACGGACTCACAGACTGGCGATGATGACTGGGATACTAAACTATTTTGTACTTCTCCAAATCACAATAAACTTAAGTTTGATCAAAATTAAAAGATTTTGTTTTTACAAAAAATCAATAGTTGATCTATAGATAAACTGAAATTAAGTTAAATGAGAACTTTTTCAGAAAAAAATTTACTTTTTTTCTAACTGGAACTATGGGCAACCTTTCTGTTTACTTGGGATAGGAAAGTATTATATAAGATATATTTTCCATTCATATGAAAATCGAACCCGATATTCCAATTAAACCTGACAATACGATGGGAGGTGAGAAAAAGGTGAGTTCCTCAGTTCCGTTTGTCTTTCTGTCTGTACCCCGACCTGCAGCCTAAACCAGTTAAGCTCTTTTCTTCAATCTTGAATTTTAGGATTTTTTAGTGATTTACTAGAGGGGAATTTTTTTAAATTCAAAAATCATGGAAGGACCATTATGAAAGTATTATTTATCTCAGAAACGGGTCTTAGTATTTTGATAAAAATTTTTGAGTGTGTTTGCCTAGTGTAATTGTATAGGTATGGTCTGCATTTAGAAAAAATAAATAGAGAACAATTTGTAAAAACGGTCCGTGCAATAAAAAGGTTTTTTCACTTGCAATTTAGTCGTTAACGACTTAGTTGATCTATGATCAAAATCTTTATAGAGGTGGTCTTTTTAACTTCAATTAATACTGAATATACATTTTCCTAATATTTTTTGGATTTAAAAAAGAATTCTAAATTTTTATTGGAAAATAAATATTTTAAAAGTGGGCCAAGGGATTTATTTTTTTTGAAAAACCCATTTTTTTTATGTTAAAGAAATTTTATTTATAAAAAATTATTTTTTAAGAAAAAAAATTTATTTTACCATTTTCATTACATAAAAATGTAGCCAAAAATGACTTTTTAGAAAAAAATGGTTAAATAAAAGATATTATTTTAAATAACTTAAAAACACTTTTTTTATTTATTTATTTAAATAAATAATATCTTTTATTTATTTCATGAAAAAACACGTAAAAAATCTCCAATATCAAATCAAAAAATGGTTACTAAAAATTGCTACAAATTCAAGAATTCGAAATTTCCAACTCAATCAGATTAACCATAAATGAATGCATATAAGACAAAACACACACAAATTAGTTTTTTTGAGATTTACAATCAGGGGTGGACTGGGAGTAAAAAGGCCTACCGGGACTTTGAGAAAAAGGGCCATAAAATAATAAAATGAGTAGAATGAATGAGGGCAAAATCCCGTCCCGTTAATTGAATTGAAACAAAAACTGCAGATTTTTCATTTTAACATTCGATGTTCTTATTTAGATGCACGAACATCGTGTTTTGTGAAGCCAGCTTAATAAATAAGAGGGAAGACATTTATTTTGAAAAAGCTATACCAGTCAAAAATTTTGTGAATGGACTGCGACTTAGTGCTGTGCTGCAGCCATCATTTTGGAAAAAAAACTGTCCATATCTCGAGATCGAATGAGAATAGAGAAAAAATTTCAAATAATTTTTTTGATAAGAAATTTTTGTGTTTCCTTTTTACTTAAGATATATAGGTATCTACTATAATGGCAAGTTATGGATTCGTAAAAAAATCAATCCCGAGATTATGAACAAACTTGAAATTATATGATAGTAAGAAAGTGGGTGTAGCAATTTCGTCTGTCTGTCCTGACTTTTCGGGTCGATTTTCTTTAAACTTGGTACTTAGCATTCCTCTGATACATTTTTTTAGGACTAAAAATAAAATTACCTGTCGTAAAATTGTGTAAGCAATTAATGACGATCTTATTTTTCTCAAAAATATGCCCACATTTTTTTTTCTCAAAAATGTGCCCACAACTTTTTTTTTTTTATTCTGTATTTTTTTTACAAAAAAGCTTAGATATTAAAAATAAATTCCGAAAATGGTTATAAATGGTTACTAGCATGGAACCATTTTTTTGATATTCGATTTTTATCAAAAACGGTTCAACTGATTTTGATCAATTTTGTATGGCAAATGTTTCAAAAGGTTTTAAAAGTATTGTATACCTAAATTTTCAAACATTTTTTTATGGCTTTTTAAAAAAAGTTTAAAGTTTTTTCTGGGGAAGTTAGTACATTAATTCAAAAACGACTTGATGGATTTTTATCAAACTCGGCATCCAGTTTTTTAACATTATCTAGTAGATTTTAAATAAAAACTATTCTTACAACCAATTATAAAGGTAACTCCCATACAAGTTTTTAAAAACCGGTAAGGAAAATCTCATTTTTATCAAAAATGGCTCAAACGATTTTGTTAAAAAAATTGTGTAAGCTTACATCAGTACATACGATCTACCATATTACTCTCATAGAACTATTTTTTTTGGTTTTCGAGTATCGAATAACCTGTTAAATCGATTATAATAAAAAATTTTACACAAGATCTTCTAATAAGTTTGAAAAATATTGCATATCAAAATTTAAAAAAAAAATCGAAATTTGTATTTAAAAATAATTTTTTGAAATTTAGATACATATTTTGATAATAAGTATGAAGATGATTTTTTTTCAAATTTTTTTTTTAACTTCGCATTAATAAACATTGTGTAACAATTTTTCTCTTAAAAAATTTTAAAAATATAATTATATAAAATTAATTTTTTTAAAAAACCGGTACAATGGTTTTTGAAATTTTGTTCTCATAAATTAAGATTTATTTAAGAAATCAGATGGCTATGTAGTATGTATAGCGTTGGTGTCAAAAAAATTTCAGATTTTTTAAATTAATTTATTTCAATTTCTATATTAATTATATAGTAATTTTTTCAGTTTAAACTGTAAGTTTCATGCATGCATGTATGTATATGTGCACCGTGGTGCTGTATTTTTAATTTTTGTATTCTCACATAATACTACCTTATACTTAAAATATCTCCGTTTTTAGCAGGTGGCATAAAATATAGGCCGTCATACTAATTTTTTTCTTTTAGAATTAGACTAATAGGTCTTAATTATCCAGCCTTTGAAAGCACAAGAAAGAGCAAGTTCGTGCGACCCAATCGTGCATTTTATTTACTATAGAAGTTATGGGTCTATATCACCCCGCTTAGGTGGAAGCAGTTTTCTAAAAAAAAAATCATATTAAAAAAAAATTATTTATAGACAACGAAAACTCTTACTCTTATTTATATTTATTTTTAATTAAAGTTACATAATATTTTCATCAATAGTTTTTGAAAAAAAAACAAATATTTTAAAAACTCAAAAAAAATTTTACAGTTCAAATTTTTTCTAAATATTGTGAAATTATGTACCAAATTATATTTTATTATTCACTTTTCATAATTATATTCTTAATCAAATACTGAAAAAAAAAAAAAATCTGATGAAAGAATTTTAAATTCCTAAAATTGGGTTCAACTTTCCCGCTCACGCAATACCATTGCTCCGCTTAGGGTATATGTTCAATCGCCAGGCAAGTGCCAATGTGAACAGTTTTCTTGAACAATATATCTGGCTTCGATAAAGCTGAATTTGAGTGACAGGTTTTAATAAGCTTTTCCTAAAAAGTATTAATTTGGATCAAAGCTTTTGATTTTATTAAGTTATAAATTACTTGAAAATTATAAATTTTTTTTTTAATACCTATTTTAATATATACAATACAAAAAATTAAAATTTCTGCGGGGAAAAAAACTATAGGTAACCATCTTTTTGGTTAAAATCACATAAGTTACAATTTTTATCTTCACATTTTTTCAAAAAAAATTATAGTTTACAAGTCCCCCCCCCCAAAATATCCTTGATTCAAATTTAAAGTTAAAATAATGCTCCCCATAGAAATTCGGCTTTTCTGATTTTCTACACGGAGATTGGCTTTTTTTGTCTAACATTCTTGGGGTTTAATATTTCCAAATCTATAAAATCGTGTCTTCTTTAAATTCAAAAAGTAGACACGCTATAGCTACATATTATGTTGCCAAAATTGTAAGTCTAAAAATACCCACATGTTTTAATCATAATAAATACATGTTCGCTTCCCCAAAATATCTTCTTTGCCACTCATCTAATTTTTAGAGAATATGTTAAATTCATGAAATGGTAAAACCTCAACATATTCATTTCAAAAAGTATAAAACAACGTAGTCCATAAACCACCTAAATTCACATGCAATGACCCATCTAATACTGAAACTCTAGGTATATAGAACAAAATTCTAAACTTGTGAGTCCTTAGAGGACAAATTTCGAACACAATTTTCCACTGCCACACTGGTGCTAGTTGCCCTTAAACCATTTTTGCTGAGCGGGCAGATGTATATACATATAAACCATCACGCATATACTAACCAATATTTTACAATTACTCGAGCTAAAAAGTCAAAAGTCTCTTTAACGTTGCTCGACGAGATGGTGGTGATGAGAAGAAAGGGGAGGAGGGGAAGGTGGCTTTGTTATGAGCTCTAGTGCTTTAACTAATTACCATACCGCACATCGTTTGTTGGGAAAGAGCTTCAAGTCACGACATGGCCCCAAAAAAAAACTATAAAACTTCGCCGACCATATCCGCCAGTGTCTCTATGTCTAGCAGCGAGCATAGGAGCCGTATACGACAAAAAGGCTTGCACATCGAAGCAGCACGTGAAAAACTAGAATATAGGTCACCCAGAGTAGGTTCTTACATATATACTTTACCCAGTACCCACCCCAGGCGCATCAGCTTCAGTATCAGCAAAGAAGAGTTTATATATGGGAACCACTCGCACAAAGTACCGAACCCATCAAATTATAAAGTGCACTAGCGGATAAAATGTTGCACAATCCTCTCTGATGCCGTGCACAATGCTCCAAAGCTGTGCACATCATGTCTCTCCATGGCACCAGAGCGCTTCTGTTGTAGCTTCAGCTTCAACATCAGGTCCATGGAACCAAGAGTATATAAATGTACATATACCCCAGGAGGCGATATGGCTGGCATAATGTAAACTCTCGCCTTTTTCATTCTTCTAAGTTGTTTTTCTATGTTGTGCTGCTGCATTGTGTTCCTAATTTTTCTCCTCGACACCCCCACGGCCACCAGTCACCACCCTACCCCAAAGGACTATAACAAAAAAAGAAGTGATATAAATCTTTGAATTTTGGATATCTCAGAAAACATGATGCAAATGGAATATCTAAGCACTGTCTTGAAGGATACGGATATTGAGATTCATATACCTACCGCAAGAAAATATAAGAGACGAAGGTGAAGAAGAAGAAGAAAACCAGAACCATTCTTTTCTCCCTGATGGTGCTTCTTCTAGTTGATGGCTAAAAAGCGGAAAAGGAGCAAAAAATACACACATAACACACAAAAAAGGCACAAATGCGACAGCAGCCATAGCAAGGACGACTACGACACTCTGACGACAAGGACAAGGATGAGGATGCAAATTGGCGACCTACTCTCATATGCAAATGGAACTTCACAACTCGAGTGAATGATTTAGAAGATTGTATTTCCAATGCCACCATCACCATTTGTGTGTGAGGCAGTGCAGTCACCACATCTATATAATCCTATCCTATCCTATCAGAATACATATATAGGTGTTTCTCGCAAGCAAACCTTTTCTTACATCGCAAAAATGAATTATGTGGCAACAATGGTGGTTTTATTTTTTTTATTTTTCAGAGACAATACATATGTATACGTATACTAACTTAGGAAGGTTTGCTTTTTTTGTCTGTCCTGTTTTTCCAGGAACCAGTTTTCATTTAAATATGGTTCTCGAAATTCGTTTAAAACACTCACATTTGCAATTTGCGTGTGTGCTTTTGACTTAGATGACAAATAAAGTATACATTAAGGAGTTAGGATATTGATTTAAAAACGAACAGAAAAAGAATGAAGGGAAATAAATTTCGTATAGTTCAAATATAAAACGCATATAACACTATTTAATGCAGCATTGTGTCTTTGTTTGATTTCGAAGTTAGGAGAGCAGAATTTCTAACTGACAGTTTTTCAGTGCCTGAGTTAAATCAGAGTGAGTTTATACTGCAAATAAATTGAACCCAAATTAAAGTAAAGAGAAGTAAAGGGTGTTTTTTTAGACTTGTGGTTTTTAATCTGGCAATACTTTTTTCGGAGTTGGTCTTTTTGACAGCTGTCACTTGATTTATGCTCAGTTTGGTTTGCCATTTCACAATGAATATAGACTTACTTCTGAACAACGTTTGCAAATCGTGCAAATTTATTTACAAAATAATGGTTCGGTTCGCGTGACTCATCGCGTGCTGCGTCCAATATTCGGTCGACATAATTGCCCAGCAGAGTAATTCGAGCAACCATGGGTTGGTTTCGCACCACGTTTACTCTAGTGGATAATGCGCATCCTCAGAGACGCTGTACAGTGCGCACCGAAGACGCTATTGCTGCTGTGGAGTAAAGTATCGAAGAAAACCCGAATGAGTCCATCCGCCATCGCGAGCAACAATTGGAGTTGGGGCCTCTTGGGCCTCTCGGCTGGAATTTATTCGAGCGGCCACTTGCCGAAATCATTTTAAAAAATAATGCGGCAAATCCTTATAGTTATAATAAATCTAAATTTTTGGGCATAACATTAAATTATATGCGTTTTATTTCTTCTTGAAAACCACACGTCTAAAAAAACACACTTTATTTCAGTGTAAGATTAACTTTTACTTTCAGTTGTCAAAAATCAAAGTACGACACTATGAAAATGATCTTTCACTATCGAAATAGAGAGGGCGACACTATGCGACATGTATAAAAAGGGACGCCCTCTCTATTTCGACAGTGTTTTGATACACACACACACACATCTGTCAGAAATATCTATTCAGTTAATTTAGGGCCATTTTATTCATTATTGCTTAAGTTGACTTCAACTCGATAGTTGAAACCCAAGTTGAAATTTCTTTTGATTCACAAATTATTCTCTCAACTCTGCAGTTGAAGATTTAAAGTTGGCCAACTTTTCCAGTTTGAAAAAAATCCCAGGGATATAACTATTTGTGAAATATAAAACAAAAAATTTAATTTTTTAATTTGAACAAAAAAAAACCTTCACTGCTGGAAAAAGTTGACGGCCTAAAATTAATTACTTCGGAACATAAATATTATTTTAATAATTTTTTTTTTGCGATAACTGAAAAACTTTTTTACGTAAAATCTCAAGTTCGCTCTGTCAATTTCTACTTTTTCCAGGAGTTGACAAGTCTAAAGTTTATTAACTCCAGAATTGAGAATCGAAAGTTGAAAATGTAAACTTAGAATGAATAAAAAGAAATTCACAAGTTAAAACAAAAAATCCTCAAGTTTTGTTCAATGTGTTAATGTTAAAACATTAAATTATTATATGGAAGACGAAATAAGTGTGTCTCGAAATTCTGTCCGTCTATCTGTCTGGCTACTCCCTATGTGTATAAGTCGATTTTATTTAAATTTGGCAGCTTTTTTTCTTTTTTTTAAGGACCAAAAGTAACGGTACCTGCAGCATAATTTTTAACATTTTCGGAATCCAAAAACGGTGATAAATATCACCACCCATAGAACCATTTTTTAATTTATACCCTTTTTTTTGAAAACGGTTCAAATGATTTTGATCAAGTTTTTAGGGATATTTTTGCAAAAAGTTTAAAAAGTTGGTGCGGTGTATTTAAATTTTCAAAAAAATATTTTTCAAAACGAATTGCTTGATTTTTATACAACTTGGCACCTATTGTAGATTTTAACTATAAAATAGCAGATTTAAAAAATATTATTCTTATGGTAAAAATTAACGGTACCTTCCATTTACAACTATTAAAAATCGTCATAGAATCTTTTTTTTTAGTTACATTTATTTCGTTATAATTTTTTTGAAAAGGCCACCGCACATTTTACATACAGAGATTTGATATATATTTTATCTTTCTATTGAAACACTATATTATTTTTAATTAAGCAGGTGCATTTTTGATAGAAATAAATATTTGAAGGAAAATACGAGAAAAAAACCTCCAGTTAAAATTAAAAAAAAAAATGGAAAAATAATAATAATTAATCATTTTTCTCGAAAACAAACTTCTGTGATTCAGAATGAAATTTGTCGTTAGATCTAAAATTAAATAGAAACAAATTTTTAATTAATTAATTACTATACAGTAGACTACTCATAGAACCATTTTCTTTGATTTAATTAACTGTATTTTTTTTGACTAAAATTAAATTGTTTGTACAAGAGTTTCTAATAAGTTCAATTAATAATCCAATATTTTTAAAATACAAAATTTTGAATTAAAAAAAAATGTAAAATTAGTTTTTTTAAAAAAATAATGAGTTGAAAATGTGTAGATAAGTTTTTTTTTGAAAATATTTTTTTTTAACTTCACATTCATAAATACTAAAAACTGGCTAACCATTTTTTTCTTAAATGTTTATAAAAATTAATATAAAAATTATTTTTTTTTAAAATAGCTTAGGCAATTTTTTCTAATCGCAGTTAGATGGATTCGACTTTTTTTTAATTTTTGAAGCGAAATAGGTACCACAATTTATTCTAAGCTATAAATGCTGATAAAAGAGTTATTTTTAAATTCTTTAAATATTCTAATTTAATAAATTTTTTATTACTTTAAATTTCATTTCAAGTCAAATAAATATTTTAACATTTTCATTTATTTTTTTTTTAATAATTTCAGATCCAGCACCAGGCTGTAGGGCACCAGAGATTCGTTATATTAAACCAAAAGTAGTTGAACCAACTACCGAAGCATCTTATGTTGACTTTGAAACAACTCAAATTTATCTGCCTGAAGATTTTACAACGTCCGATGGTGATTCCATTGAGCACATAAACATTGATCTTTCCAATAGCCATACAGATTCGGCCATCAATCCGTATCAAATTGACATGGAAGGTGGTGGATTGGGTAATGCAGCGGCCTTACATGATGACGAGAATGAAGATGAAAATGGAACCGAAGATCCTTTGGCTAGACGACATCGTTTACGAATGGAGCGTAAAATGGGTAAGAAACGTCGTGCGGGTGGACGAAGAAGACGTTTGGAAAATGAAAATGGTCAAAGTCGTGGAACGGGCAGTGGCCGTGGCAGTAGATACAAACGTCATGCCATTCACAAGGACGATTCACCAGCAGCTGAGAAAGATAAATGGAGTGGTGCGAAATTGGCTGCCGAAGGTGAAGTTTACTACGTGCACCTCGACGATTTGCTCAATTCCAAGTCTTTAAATAAAGAACTGCGACAAAAACTTCACAAAATGAAGCAAAAGCACCTAAAGGAACATTCGAATAAATGTTCCGGTGGCAGCGGCGGCGGTGATAAAAAAAATAAAGACACATCCTGCAAAACAAAACCAAGCTACAAAAATGGTAACAAGAACAAGCAGCAGCCGCTTAATGCAGTAGCCGGAGATGTTGTTGTTGTTGACGGAAATGAGCCAATTCCGAAACAAGCCCCGAATCACTCCCCATCACCATCATCATCAGACAATGGACCACCCAAACGTCATCATCGTACAAGGAGGTCATCATTGAACAGCGAAGCAGGAACAGTTGATGGCTTGGGTAGCAAGGACCAGCAAGAGGAAATCCACACACAACGACGACAACATAGAGAAAATAACAACGACGTCGAAACAACAAATATTGACAACAGCAAGGATGGCTACTTCGATGGAAGGAGCATCAGCAGTAGTCAATTGTCAGCAGCTAGCAATGATGGAGACAAACCCACGTTACAACTTGCTGCAGGATTAAGGCATGATAATGGCACAGTAGCAGTCAACAACAACAACGGCAATAACGATGGCAGTGAGGCTGCAAATGCAGACAATTTGCAACGGGTTAAGAGAAAATCTGGCAAAACGACAGGAGCTCTGAGTCGTCCCAAGGGTGGTGGTGATTCTGGATCGAAGACTACCAGTCGAAAGGATAAAGGTGAGTAGAAAACAATTGTGCTTTTATATGGTGTACATATATTTTTTTTTTTTTTTTATTTTGAAGGGTGGTAGATGGTCGGTAGAGGGGAAAGGTGTCGTTTTATAGAGAGATGGAGAAATAAATACAGCAGAAGTTTTCAAATTTGTTTTATGAGGCCAAATGGTAGAGTGGAAGATTTCAAATTAAATTTAAGACTCGATTGGGCGAGGTGGATATACGAGTAGTAGTTTTACGTTTATCAGGCCATCCATGGGGTGGGTCTATCTATATATACATAAATATATGCGGGTTCGATTTGAGACTTTATTGCAAGGAATTTAAATTGTTTATAAAATAAAATAACGTTGCTTTGAGTCAAGCAAATTCAAAACTATTTTGTACAAATAAAAAGACAACCACAATCTATACAAAGCAATATCTCTTTTGTATTTGAAATGAAAATCCTTCAGTACACTATGGCGTATACGTATTTGTTTTGAGAATATTTGAGGTTTATTTTTTTTAAAGGAAATTTCCCTTAAAACCGAGATATACACCAATATTTTAGCTATTTTCTCATATTTGAAAAATTTGGATGTACATAATATAGGTGCTGAAATACACATTTTTTTTAAATACATACCTTCAAAATAAATTTAAAAAAAAACCTTAAAAATTAAATTCAATAAATTTATTAAAATTCAATTGTGTTTCTAAAGGCTTTGAAGATTTGAAATGCTAAACACTCAAATAGGAACGAGTTCCAAAATGTTTAGTGCACTAAAGTTCAATAAAATAAGAGCTGATGGTCATAAAACTGAGACGATACTTTGAGGGGAAGTTTTTGTAGGTCTCGTGTTAACCTTATTAAAATCGTAAAATTTCACCAAGTTCATGTTCAAGTTTTTTAAATTATTGCACTAAAATTATAGTATAATTCCAAAATGTCTTAAATATGGTAAGTTTCTGTTTTAATTTAATTAAAAACATTAATGCCAATCTTACGTCAACCTGATTAATGGTAAAATATTTAAGCAAACACGTATTTTTTTTTTTCATTTTTAACCTTCAAATTTTCATACCTCAAGTTTTAAAAATGTTCGCTATTTTGTTTGCAGAACGCACGTAAATCAATTTCATGGATTTTGTTCATTCAGAAGAAAATTTTTTGACTTATCTTTAAATTTACCCTTGTTTACCCTACATATTTTTTGAATAACCAAAAACTTGTTTGGTATATTTTGCGAGGAAGATAATTTTGTTTTAATTTTCTGCAACGGTTATCTACAGGAGATGGTTTAAAATGTGGTTTGAGTAAAATATGCCAACTGCCACGCCCACTTTTCTCATATATTTTTAATTTACTCCTTATTGAATGTCTTTGGAACGTTAAAATTATGAAATAAGATCTATATTCAACATAAATTATGACATGTGTTCTTTTTCCCAACCACTGCCACGCCCATTTTTCTTATATCAGAATTGTATCTTTATATTAAATTCTTAGAAGGCTGAACATTTACAATAAATCTCTCTTCAGCCAAAATCAAGACATGTATAGTTTTTTTTAGATAACCAGTAACTACCACTCCCACTTTTCTTATAACTTAGATTAATCCCTACTTTACAGCCTCAGAAAGTTGAAATGTTGTTATTAAAACCTCTTGTAGGTAAAACATGACATATACCTACGTTGCGTAGTTCTTTTTAAATTCAACATCCTGCCACAATTCGGGTAATTTTATTCAATTAGTGGACAATTTGTATCAATTATTTCGTGTTTCATCTACTTTCTCTGATTTACAAACAAATTCCTTGTATTGTATTCAAAGACTGACGAACAAATTCATACTTATATTTATATATAAAAGTACCTATGTATGTACCTACAAAGTTTTTATTTTATTTTATTTTATTTTATTTTGTAAATTGAAATATATTTTTTTTTAAATATTAAGCACCACTTAACCATTATAACTACCCAAATAATTTAACATCGTCCCCCATATAACCTATTTGCTTTATTCAATTCTATATTTTCCGTAGGAGCCTTTGAAGAAGAAGGTGGTTATTCTCCTGTTCATCCTGATGAAGAAGAATCCGAAGAGGAAGAAGTTGAAGAAGCAGACTCAGACGAACAAGTTCATTTTACAGAAGTTTCTGAAATACGTTTCCCTGGTGAAATTGGTCCCCTTGGCGACCGCCGTCTTTGTAAAATACGTTGCATCAAAGGCAAATGGGTGGGTCCATTGTGTGCTACAAACGAGGAGGGTAAGTAAAAGTCAATAATAATAATAATCAAATAAATAAATACATATACATAAATATTATCAAATATATAAATGCAGAAAACATAAATTCAAAAACAAAACAAACAAAAAAAAAAGAAAATATTCAAAGAAAAAGAAATTCAAATTGAACTGCCAAAAAGTATTAAGTAAAAATAGTCAAACAAAAAACAAAACTAAAATAAGAAAAATAATATAAAAAAAAGTAAGAAAAATAAAAAAAAACTTCTCCAAAAGAAAATCATTTTATTCATGTTAGATACTTACCGTTAGAATATGATCAAAAAGTAGCTCATAGTGTTAAACGAGACTGTGTGTGTTTGTAGAACTTAAATTCATACTTTTAATTAAAAAAAAAATAAAATAAAAACTGAAAGAAAACCATAAAAATAAATAACATTTTTCCCTCTGAATTTTATTTAGCCAGAGAATAAACTCATGTAATATTGTGAAAAACCAAAATTGATGTTGTTTCTTTTTTATATTCATTCACTTTCAACATCATTTTTTGTTTTCGTTTTTGTTTGTGTTTCATTTACGTTATTTTATTGCTTTAATTTGTGTTGGTTGTTCATTTTATGAGGATAAAAGAAAATACGACTTGGCAGCACTTGCAAATCATTTCTCTCACTCTCTTTCTTACACTTTCTCTCTCTCTCTCTCTCTATAACTGTCTTTTGCTGTTAATTTTGTGTTTAATCAAATTTATTTATTTTTTTTCTTTTCTTTATTCTTTTTTCTCCCTCCCTTCTTCTGGTTGTGAATGTGCATTGGGTAATACGCGACTCATTTTCCAAAATTTGCCTACAAACCAAAAAAAAAAAAAATCAACTAAATCTAAAAAAAAAACAAACAAACAAACCAAAAAAAAACAACAAAAACGCTTGTTGCAGATGAACATGGACACATCAAATTTCAACCGTTATACAAAAGCTGTCACGTCAATCGAATCCCGCCACATTTACTGTTGAGCTACCGTAACATCTCTGTGGTAAGTTTTTAATAAAAGTTAAAAAAAAAAAAAAAACATTTTATTTTGCCATCTCTTTCACACACACTCACAAACACACCCACCCACGTAAGAACCATCAAACGAAATATTATATGAATAAATAAACAGGAATACAAAACTAAACCACACACAAATAACGGTTAGAAACAAAAAAAAAAACGGGTCTAAAAGCACATGTTAAAGCTTCAAAGATGACAGCTATAGGTAGAATGGGGAATGGAGAGGGATATCAACGTAGATGGTTCGCATACAGTTTCTGTTTTTTTTTTGTTCTTTTGTCTTCCGATTTAAGCTGAGGGTTGGAGATAAAGATGAGTGGATGAGCAACAAAATAACTTTTGACAAGATAAGCATAACAAATTGGAATTTATTAATCAAAGAGGCAAAAAAAAAAAAAGAAACAAAATGGAAGCGCAGAATATGCCCTCATTTAAGGTAGAAATGGCTTTACAAAGACCTAAAACTCCTGAAAGTCCATCACCTCTATACCACCACCGACCACACCGCCCCCTGCATCGGCCCATCAAATCAACACGGCCAGTTTGTGCTTGTTATTTGTTAGTTAAAGTGATGGCTGGGGTAATTCCTCTATTGTGAAAGAAAAAAAAAAAAGAGGACTTCTTCTTCCTTGTTATAGGGCCAGCAGGGGTTGTGTAACTTTTCACTCTTTTCACAATCTTATGGTCACTTTATTATCTGAGTGGGCAAAATTAATTTAATGGCATTGCCGACACAATGAGATTAACTTGTCGAAAAACTGTGGAGCGTTCATTTTTTTCTTTGTTATAAGTTAAGTTGAGTTTCTTTTTTTTTTGAAGTTTATGCAAAGTGACATTTAAATTCGTAGGTAGTTATAAGTTCTTTGTGTGTTTCAGGGTATTGGTGAAAGGTGTTGTAGGTAATAATAATTGTTTGTTATTTTTGATTAAAATTAAAAAGGATTTTTGGGTTCTTGAGACATTTTATGTTTTTAAAAGAACCTTTTTTATCATACTAAAGTGGAAACAAATTTGCATACGTTTTTATTTAAAATAATGCTGTGATGGACTTGCCGTTAAATCAGTATTGAGGTTGGGATGTTAGCAATATTTAGGTATTTGAAATTAAGGTTTAACGTCGAAACTTGAGATAATTTTAATAGGCATATCCAGCAATCGAGTAACAAAACCAGACACTCTATCATATTTTCGCAGTAAAAACACATAACGTACCTACTTCATTTTTAAAATGCGATATTGAGTATGGTTATATAGCTATAATACCAGTTAGAGTTTATTTAACATCCGTATATTAAAATTGGAATTATGCATATAATCGATGGGAGCATTGTTTAACAAAATGGAAAGAAAATAAGCAAGATCTATAGACTCTTTCTTGATATTAATAAGAATTTAAATTTTATTCGGTTTAACATGAGACCAATTAGTTGGGATCAATTGTAGAAATTTTATCTGGGTCTTTATTTACACAAACATCTACATGGTCAATGAGTCCAAGAGGACAGCTCAGATGCAATTGGACATTATCCGCATATACGTATGTGAGAAAAGCAGTTTTCGATAATTGGAGGAAATTCATTGACGTTAAGTGAAAACATTTGCGGACCAAGTGTGGAACCCTGAGGATTTTCGGGAGAAAATCATATAAGTTATCCCCTATTTGCATTACTTGCTTTCTTATGGTGTTTCGTAGCACTAGGTAAAAAATAAAAATTATAAATAAGATTTTTACATAAATTAACTGTGTCAAAAGCCTTTGAGACGTCTAACAACTCTAAAAAAAGTTACCTCATCCTTATCCAACGATTGACGTACATCTTTGGTAATGCTTATCAGTGCCATATTACAACTATGATTTTCACGAAAGACAGATTGCATATAGAAGTGAGAAACAAGTTCGTCGTAAGATACCTAAATTGATTCGTTTTTATAGAATTCTTTCGCAGATTTTTGACAAAAATGCTAAGAGTGTATAAGGCCTAAACTCATCAGGTTTTAAATTTTTGGGAAGGGATATGATTAAAGCCAATTTCATTTGGAGCTGAACAGAATTAAATTGAATAAAAAAGTAAGATGATGACAGGATAGTTGGAAGAATCATTTTAAAAAATGTGGGGTGAATTTCACACAGACCAATAGCATTTGATTTAAAAAAAGGATCAACGTCAATATTATCTACTGAAAAAAAAAAACCAATATCAAAACTGCTTTCACTTTCTTATTTCATAAAAAAAGCTTTAATTCGCTTTCGGACAAATTTGATCTTGCAAAAATCAAATACTTCTAATTCTTCAGGAAGTAAAATTAATAAAGGATTCAAAAAACTCTTTAAAATTAATAAAGAATTAAAAAAACAATGAATTTTTTTGGCACGCTCCAATAGTTCTTATATGAAAATGTACAACCAGTCTGAAAGCATAACGCCATCTGTTGGCGATCCCCTTTTCATGAGGGACAAAATTATCAATTTAATCAATTACGTATTACTTGACATTCCTATGATTCAATATTTTCTCCTTTCAATAAAAAATTTAATTTTTGACAGATCCCGGGAAGTATGCAATTTCGGGTTTTCACGATTTTTCAACTTTTCCTGTCTTAATTAACAATTTTTGCCTCCATACTAGTTCACAGGGTGATTGGTATAATTGCTGCACCAAAAAGTGAGTAGGTTGAGTTAAGACCAGAAAAAATCGTATGGAAAGGGGCTCTATTTCCCCCCGTTTAGGCGGGAGGGGCATTTTCTAAAAAATGCCACATGCTATACCAAAATCAAAATTTCAAGTTTGAAAATTAATTTTTCAAAAACTATTCACTAATACAACTTAATTTAAAATGAAAATTAAAGAAGAGATTTCTGGCTTTCCAAAAAGGTATAACATGGCATTGTAAGTTTAACCGTTGTTTTAAATAAATGTTTTTCCGTTTTAAGTCAATTTTTTTGAAAATTGCCCCTCCTGCCTAAACGGGGGAAATAGACCCCCCCCTTCCTATACGATTTTTTTCTTGTCTAAACCCAACCTACTCACTCTGACTTTTTGGTGCACCGTATACCAATCATCCTGTATAGGTATATGAACTAAGTTCTAAGTTTGGTGGGAGTTAGATCATTAAGAGTCAACTCTTTTAGGAGTAAGTTCGTAAAGTATCTTTGAAGTGGATATGCTTAATTCGTTATAAGTCGAATATATTTTTCTATTTATTTAAATCTATATTAAATATACATTTCAATTAACATTTTTGTTCTCATAAGATGCTCCAAGAGCTAAACTAGATTATTGTAAGGGAGCAGTAATCTTGAAGAATACTACTAGATTGTTATTAAACTGTTAAAAGCGTTAAATGGCCTAGTTATTGGAGGCTCTCACTTCAATTAACTTTTGCTATGAGAATGCATTTCTTCCAATGAGATTCAATCAAAAGAGAACCGAGGACATTATTTGTAAAATTACAGAAATTATATATATCTTTCTGAGTACAAGTACAAAAAGAGTAAAAATCTTATATTAATGTAAGTGTTGTTATGGGATTATAAAAACTTCGAAAATATGTTAAGAGCTGAATTTTTACAAAAAATATTCTTATAAGACTTTAAGTTTATATAATTCTATATCAAGAAGAAAAATTAATTTAGCTATAAGATTTAAGTATTTTGATTGGAGAAAAAAAGTTCAATTCTTAAAATAAAAAAAGCTATGAGACCTATTTAAGTTTCATAACAAGATAAAAATTCTTAATTATAGCAATGGGATTCAAAAGAGTCGTATGGGAGATTTTTTCAGATTTAGAGAGCTTAGCTCTGGAGAATTTGTTAGTTGGAATTAACTTAACATTATTATTGTATCAAAATTGCCTATTCAGACGCAATAATTTGGTCATCAAGTTGGAGACTATCCGGGACCGCCATGTTCAACAAAAATGTTTATGAAGAAAATTGATCATTTCATTTAATAGTTAATAGTGTTATAACAGAGCAATCATTTAAAGAAAAATTTAATTAGAAGTTTTCATAACATTTCATTGAAATAAATTTCTAAAATATTTTCATTCATAAAAAAAAAATTAGTGAATAATCTTAATGATCTTTTTCTATATGCATTGCCTCTTTGTGATTAAAGAACGTGAGTAGATTTTTTTTTTTTGAATATAAATAGAAACAATTTATATTGCATTTCATTGTTGCATATAATTCACACCATTTTCTATACTTCTTACACATTTTCGTGTCAATACTTCATCTATGTATTTGATTTTTGTATAAAACTATAAACCGGGTGTTTTCAAGTTAAGTGTCAATTATTTTGGAAATAATTTTTGGGTATATTCAAAGAAAAATCTCTAGTTCTATTCCACCCATTAATGTGGGAGGAGTAATTTTTTATGACATTAACTTTATATAAGAAATAATAACAATATCCTGCTATAACTTCTTTTAAAGGCAAAAAATTAGTTCTTTTATTTTATTTTAATTTTTGAAAAAATGTTTTTAATCTAAAAATTAAAATGTAAAAAAAAATATTTATATTTTTCTCAAAAATACGTAAATACATTTTCTTTCAAAAGTCAAACCTCTTATTTGTTTTTCAGTTAAACAACCACATGGATTTTAAGTCTTCTAGTTTTGAGAAAATTAAATTATGAAAACAACTTTTTTTTCTTATAGAACAAAATGTTATCTGAGCATTTAGTACCTAAATGGCCATTTTTAATCAACAAAATTTTAAACAAACTGGATTTTGAATAATTTTTGTTTTTCAAGGTTTAAAATTGGTGTAATTCACTATTTTGAGAAGAAAAACTATCTTTCAGGTTCAGAAGGTTTATAAATGGTCAATGAAAAAAGCCACAAACCTCCAAAAATTTTAAAACATTTATGTAATTGACAAAGTTTTACCGCAATCCATATTTTTATTATTGATTAAATATACGCCCCCCCTCTAAAACAATTATTTAAAAAACGACCATAAAAAATAAAATGGAAAATATGCCTAAAAATATATAACTCAAACTTCTAATCTTACATCAAAATTACCATCATCCTTTTGCTCTTAAAAAAATAAATAATCAGAAGCTCCTTAATAGTTTATCGAATCCTCATCTCCATGGCAATCACACCATGTTCTATTCCAAAAAAAAAAGAAAACCCAAACATGAGTGTGAGGTAGTTGAATCAATTGATTTGGTAATAGTTCTATTCATTCATTCTTGTTATTTTTTTTTTTATTTTCGTGTTCAAACATCGAAAACCATATCAAATCGATTTACGGATTAATTTAAATCCCATTTGCTTGCCATTCATCTAAATCGACTTTAATCCAACATGCAACCGCCATTCACTATTAATAAAGCTTCCGAAGAAGAATTACACACATTCCCATTCGCGTGCATATAAATAGAGTCAAAAAATCAACAGAAAATTCAGTTTCTCTTCACTTTATTTCGCCATACCACCCTCGATTCACATCGATATAACGCTGGCACAGAAACTTTTCAATCACTATAAAGCCATAAACGACTAGATATGTGTACATAGATACGAATACAACCACCCTCGAATTCAACATTCATATATCCACATCTCACTCCATGCCTTATACTATATAAACAACAATCAACAACTCCATACAGAGCCAGCAACAACAGCAACATTGACGCTAACATCCAACAAATACACAGACAACAACAACATTTATCGCTATAGAAACATCCTTCGAACATATTCATCCATCGATATACCTGCACGATTTCTTGTTCCTTCGTTCATAACGGTTGAAAACTCACCCTGCTCTCACTCTCTATCTCTTTCTTTCTCCCTCTATCAATTTGATATCGTACTTCAATTCAACCGCCCCACCCGAATAGAACGTTGGCTGGGATTTGCCACACGGCCATTCGCTTCAAGCTCGTTGTAAAGATCTCGGCCTCTATAAATTACTCGGCGAGTCACGAGTGCTATGCTCTAACGGTCTCTGGGCGCCACGTATGCCATCGTGCGTCCCCACCACGCTTCTAACAAACTTCTCCGACGATAGTGCACCATCGATCCGGATAAAAATTGGTTCCGGCTCAGGGGCTTTTGAGCCGTCCGGAGTTTTGGCCGTTCTCCCCAGCAGCACCATCCACATGGACTGCATGTACCCGAGAGCTCGTGGTACACCCGAATGGACCTGGACCAGCTGGTATATGCAATACAATACGGGTAGGTTGATCTATATGGCAAGTGAATCATTTCATCTTAATTAAAACACCCTCCCACCTCACACCACCCCACTCCTTCTTGTATATACCCACACTTGATTTTATTTGCAGGTTGGTCGACAGTGCATGAGGAAAAATCCACGAAATATCGCCTGACCATCAAGGACATCCAGAACAGTGATTCGGGCACATTCACTTGCACCTCGCCGCGTGGCCTAACTAACAGCATTTCAATTATTGTGGCAACATCAACATGTCCACAGCTAACTGAGCCCGCTGCACCGTTGTCATTACGCCTCGAGGGCAATAAGTTGGGTCAACGAGCACTCTATAGATGTCCCCAAGGCTACCGGGTGGAAGGTACCGTAAATTCAACCTGTCTGGCTTCAGGTAATTGGTCTACGCCACCACCTACGTGCCAGGCGGTCCAGTGTCCCCGTCTGATATTGGAGGATTCGCATCTTAGTCTGGTCGAGTTGAATACATCGGCCTGGGGTCGGGCGGTATTTAAGTGTCAGTGGGGCTTTAAGCTGAACGGACCACCTGGATTGGAGTGCGAGCCGAGTGGCGTTTGGAGTGGACCAGTGCCGAGGTGTAGAGGTATGTATATAAAATGTGTATGACATGCGGATTAAATGTTAAGGTAAATTTCACCAGTCTTTTATAAATAATCATTTTCTTTTTTTGATTTACAAATTTTAAGATTCAAATTTTATGACAATCTGACTCCGGGATCTAAGAACCTCATAAGTAGGATATTCGAAAAAAAAAACAATATGATATCTAAAATCGCCAATTGGTCAAAAAAAACTACCAAATAACCTTAAAAGGTCTATTAGTTCCAATAACTGCTCAGCATTAAATTTTTATTACGAATCCTTAAAGTTTTTTAAAATCGCATAAGTAGATTGTTAAAACCTCATTTGTGGGTTATTGGAAAAAATAGGATCCCATCGAAAAGGTCAGTTCAAAAAAGTTAAAATTATTTCAAAAATTCGACAGCTATATAGAAAATTTTAAATCAATGGGTAAAGTTTTTCAACAACATTGGAGATTTTAAGAACAGAATTTGTGGGATATTCGCAAAATAAGGATTACTTATTGAAATACTACCAAATCCTTATGAAATGGTCAACTAGTTGCAATAATTGGTCAGTTTTAAATTTTTTTTAACAACTCTTTAAAGTATTTCAAATTCGTTAAGATTGTTGGAACATCATTTGTGGGACATTCAAAAAAAAAAAGATTTCATCTAAAATTAACTAATTGCTCAAAAAAGTCAGCCGTTTAGACAATTTTTAATCAATAGTTATTACAGTAGTAAGTGAATTTAAGTAACTCCGAACATTTTTGGGATATTCGCAAAAAAAGTCTACCATTTGAAAGTCTACAAAATCATTTTAAAAATTCAAATAGTTTTAGTAATTGGTCAGCTGTAGATTTTTTTGAACAAATCTTTAAATTAATTTAAGGTAGCTAAAATTGTAAGAACCTCATTTGTGGGATATTCGAAAACATAGGATGTCATCTAAAAGTTAGTCTGTAAATGGTAAAAAAAAGGTCAACTAATTGCAGAAACTGACCAGCCATATAGGTAATTTTTAATCAATGGTTAAAGTTTTCAAGGTCATTAGATATTTTAAGTACCTATGTACTACATTTGTGGGATATTCGAAAAGATATAACATCTAAAAGGTCACTAAATTCTACAATTATTTTAAGTGACAAATTTGACTTACATAACTGGTGTTTACCACAGAATTATTTCCCTTGAAGCGTCACAATAATTAACTGGTGAAATTCACCTTCGAATTTCAAAATGGTTTACCTTCCAGTTTTTTTCCTTTACGCTGGAGTTTTATCAACAAAATTTAACATTTTAATTTGATTTTTGCTTTTAAATTACTCTTCTCTCTCGCAGCTATTCAATGTCCGGCACCGCTAGTGCCACTTAATGGCCGCATCGGTGGAACCAGCGGCTCGAGTAGTCATCGTCGCTACGCTGTTGGTGCTCTAGTGACGTTTAGCTGCAACGAAGGCCACCTACTGGTGGGTGAGGCAAGCATTGTCTGCACCGAAACTGGATTCTGGTCCCATCCGCCACCATTCTGTAAGTACAGTGGCACATCAATTGATCTCTTCCTTCCGACGCAGAGACACTCAGAGGCGCATTTCATCTTTGCAGGCAAATCTCAGTGCCCGTATCCGGGAGATCCACCAAACGGTCTAATAGCGCCGCTCAAATTCAATTACGATTCCGGTGACTTCCTCAGCGTTCAGTGTCGGCCAGGCTTTGTCGAATATAGTCCAGCTGGGCCGCCAGAGCGCCCAAAATGCCTACCCGATGGCAATTGGTCGGGACCTGTGCCGCAATGTCGCAGCTACGAGGACGTGTAGCTTCTAAGGTATCGACAGAGTGCCACCGAAGAGACCAATGCCACAGCCACAGTGGCATTGGATTGACAGTGCCAGTAAATTGGCACTCTGAAGGCGGAATGTAAAACAAAAACAAAAAAAAAGTAAAAAAAAAATAGTAAAATGGGTGTACAGTTAGAAGAGAAAATAAAAATAAAACAGGAGTAGAACTGAAAATACACAAACAAAAAAAATTAAAAAAAATATAATATAAAGTAACAAAAGCCTGCACAGTTTAAGAAGAGTGGGAGAGGGAGAAAGGTTATTTAAGGGAAAATGATTGTTCGTTAAAATGAGATTTTGAAATTTTTAGTTTTGTACTTCATGATGTAAAATTGCATAAGCAGGGTGATATCTAGATAAACAAAATAATTACAAACAAAAACAAAATAAATTGAATTGAATAAACATTCAAATTTTTCCACAAACACACACATACTCATTATTCACTAGCTATATACGATGCCACAACAAAAATCTTTCACACATAATAGCCACAAAAATTAAATTAGCACAGCGCGTTCATTTACCTATATGCATTATTATTTACAACGAATATAAAGAACACATCTATAAATTTGTACACTCCACGTCACTTGATTGAGGTCGTTTTTTTTTTAAATGCATAATGAAATATTTTTAAATATAACTCGTGCTGTAAAAGGTGGCGCAAAAGTTATTACCCTATAATCAGAAGATGCTATGATTTTTGCAAATGGCGGCAAAAATCAATGGAAACAATTATCCCGCGTTCTTTTGGGAGCACATAGAGTGATTCATGTCTTGTTGACGTGTATTTTGTATCTGTTTACTTCACAAATGACAAAGTAGAATTGACATTTACCGCCATTTGCAAAAACTATAGCATGTTCCGATGGAGTGGTGACTTTTGCGCCACCTTGTAGATCTTATAAATAACTTTCTTGTCAATTGAATTGAGGTTATTGAAAATAATATCAAAGATGGCGACCTAAAACGGCTTCATTTTAGAAAGACAAGCTTTAAAGCCTCCCACTTTGGAACTTCTAAAATTTTCATTTTCTTCTCCCGAAAAGTCATGTAAAAATCTTTTTTTAATAAATAATCCTGGAAATTAAAATCTAATCCAAGTAAACGCCACTTTTGTTTTTTTGCATGATTATTTACACCAATTAAAGGACATAATATCTTCTAAATTCATCATTTTGAAAATATTTTCTATAAATATTCTAATAAATAATTTTAATTTTAGTTTATCTACGTTTTTACGACACTTTTGTTTTAGATTTAAAATAATCGTTTAATTAACCTTATTGGTATGATTCGCTACTTCGTCAAAAGTGTTGAAAATTAATACAAATTTAACGTTTAAAAAGTTGTGCTTTCTAGTCATTTGTTCGTGAAAACATTCGCCTACTTACTTGTTGGTATAAATTGGTCTAATTTTTATAGAATTGGTTTTGGCATTTATGTACCTATTGGAATGAAGCAATTTGTTTTTATAGTTTTAAGTTCATGACGCTTTATTTCAATAATTGAACCGCTATACTGCAGTTAAAAAGACATCTTTTCTATAAATAGTGAATTGGTCTAATATACATAAATTAAATTCTAAAATTAAAATTTCAGTTATTTACAGTTTTGCTTGTCTTACGTTGAACTTAGCAACTATTGCCATTCACTTTAAAAAAAGCACACGAATGAAAACTTTATATTATATGATATGTACGATTTATTGGTATAAAAAAACAAGTCTTAAAAATGTTAACTTTTTGTATGAATAAGTTACTTATTTTAACATATCAAGTCATGCTATCCAGTGAATTTCCGACGAAAAAAATAGTTTTATTTTTTTTTTCAATTCATCCAAATGTTCTTTTTAAAACTGGTATAATCTATATAAGACAAATATTTAAGGAGTTCATATAATATGTAGGTATGAAAATTTTAATCAAATCGGTCCGGAAGTTCTTCAATCTATATGAAAACAGATAAACATTTAGTTGGTATAAATTGATAAATTGGTCTAATGTACATCATATATATGGAATAATCCCAGTAAAACATCCTAGAAGATTTATTAAGTCTGTTGCTTTATCTGACAAAACAAAAATAAAATAAATAAATAAACGATGTGGAGTATTTGATAAATATATCTACATCTGATTGGTATAAATGACAAAATAAGGTTAAAAAATTTCAACTTATCATTTAAATTGATTATTTTCACATACAAAATCTAATAATTTTCAGATATTCACGATAAAATTATTTATTTTTTATAAATTTAAACAATCGTTGATGGTATAAACTCGTCTAATACCTTGGTAGGTATCTGTGAAAAATATTTTAGGAGTTAAAAGTAAGTTTAACTTTTGTCATAACTACTGTAGATACGGAGGTGATATTATGAAAATATGAGGAAACGAAATAGTGGCCATATAAACCTGAATGCGGTATAAACAAAAAACTTAGTTTTAATATTTAGCAATTAACATTTATATGGTTTAGAAATGCAAAATTCTATATATTTTCCTTTTATTTAAGTTCATTATAATTCTTTTTGATTAAAAAAAAAAATTAACCCAATCAAGTGACACGGAGTATGTTATTTTATTGCGTAGATACTCAACTCATATTATGTATTTCAAAGAAATAAAAAAAAAAAAACATTTACCTGTTAATTCATCTAAACAAAATCCACAACAACAACAAAAAAAAAATCATTTACATGAGCATTTAAATATAAAAAAAATTAAATTGTTATTCCAAAAAATGCGGGTTTGGGTTCGTAGTCCCATTGCTGCCAACCACCCTCGCAAGCGTCCCACCCACAGTCATTCGTTGGAGGATGATATGTGCAAATTGCCGGAAAGGTGAATGTTCATTGTAATGATGGGGTAAAATGGACGAATAATTTGAAACGGAAAAAGCAAAAAAAAAAAAAAAAAACGAAAAGGTGAGGTTTTTAGGTTTTTATGGTGCGGAATCAATGCGATGATGGATATTATATTCTTGGTTTGGTGTAGGATTGGAATAGCAAAATAAGGGATATAGTAATAATATACGTGATGGAATTTCAATTGATTTACCTACCTAATATACATAATATATAGAAGGACGACATGAAATTTAGATTGTTGTTGTAGACTCTTGAGAGCTATATATAGGTTGTATCTACAAAATGTTTTAAATTCAATTATTTTATTATAATATGATTACCAATTAAATTCCATTTGAAATTGATTTTGAATTTTATAGCTTTTAAGTGTACCATGCCTATAGTTACCTACCATTGAATCATTTTCGAGTGCAGAAATGACTCGTATAACAGACGAGAAGAACAAATTAAAATGAAATCCACCTGAAATCGAACTTATTATGATAAGGCTTGTGGTGAGGGTGGGGAAAGTGGGTCACTTTTCTTTTAAATAGTTTGAATTCAGCAGACTAGCACAAATGAATGTTTAAAAAAATATAAATTGTGAAGCAGTTTATTGGTATTTTTGCTTTCTTTTTTTCCTTTTCAAAATGTTTTTTCATCGCAATAACTTAGGAAGGTCCGTATCCGTCGGCCCAAAGGTAAAATTTAATAAGATCAACAAAATTTTGAATTAAATAAGATTGGGAGCGTATCGGAATCCCGCTTTTTAAAATCCCGTTTTTCGAAAATCCCGAAAAAAAAGTTTTAAAATCCCGTCTACTAAAATACCGTTTTTTTAAAAACCCGTCTTCTAAAATCCCGCTTATTCATAATCCCAATGTATTAAAATCCCGCTTTTTAAAATCCCGCCAAATCCCGCCAATCCCGTTTTTCGCAATTAATTTGGGTATTAAACTTGGTTAATTATGAACTCATTCCCATCATTTTAGGAACTAACTGCCAACATACTGCATACACCCAACCTCGCACCTACCCCAAATCCTATAGTGTGCCCAAGCAGGGGGGTTGCAGGGGGGCAGCATGCCCCCCCATACGTACCTCACTGTTTATTAAAATCGTTGTGACTTATTTCATAATGAAATAAGTCCCAAATGAACTAACTCCCAAATTTATGAACTAAGTCCCAACGAAATTTTGGTGGGAGTTAAAACAAGTAGTTTTAATTGATAAAGCGGGATAATAAGAAACGGGATTATAAAAAACGGGATTATAAGAGACGGGATTATAGAAAGCGGGATCTTGAAAAAGCGGGATTTTAAAAAACAGGATTATAAAAAGCGGGATTTTAAAACCGGGATTTTAAAAAACGGTATTATAAAAAGCGGGATATCGAACCCAACCCAATAAGATTAAAGCATATTTTTGCAGTAAATTAAAAGTCACATTATGTAAAATATTGATGCAGATAGCTATTGAATGATATTACCGGAAATTATGGCTCAGTATCAGAAAAAATTGGCTACAACATTTTAGTTTGAAAAAATCCATAGATAAGTTGAAATCGAATTTTCAAAAAAAATTATATTTTTGGTGGTTTTACATTTGATCTGAAGATTATGTTAGATTTAGGTTTTATTTTGTTTTGCTTGGATTGTAACAATATCTACCTAATGAAGCATCCAATGAAAATAAGCCCAACAACGACAAAAATAAAGATTTTATAATTTAACCAAGTTCAATTATTTAGGATACAAAGGCTCAGTACCTCCCACCTCACCCCCGCCCACCATCCAAAGGAATCTTTTTAGTTAATATACACCGCCTTTACATATAAATGTGAACATAAAAAAAAGTGTTTTTATAATTTCACAAAATGTTTTAGTAAACAAGGACATTCAGGAGATCCAGAGATTTTGTCACTCCCCAAAGCCTTTTAACTTTTTCATAAATAACAAATGTGGTATCAGTTTGTTTAGGAATTTTTTGTTTTTTTAATTCTGAAAAAAAAAAACAAAAATATTTGCAAGTAACACCTTAGAACAGTAGTTACCTACAGCTTATAGCTTTCCTTTGTTAAGTTTTAATACTTTTTTTTTATGCCATGAAAGTTTGAACAAAATTTGTGTTCTAAAGTTTTTTATCGCAGAAATTCCTTTTTTAACCAAATTTTTTTAAAAAAATAACTCTTTAACAGGAAAATTTAATTTTTTAATTCGTCAAAAATAATTAAAATATCGAATACATTTCGTACAGAGAACCTGCTCATTATCAGCGTTTTACACGATATTTTTTCTAAATTATTTTGACGAATAAAAATTAATTTTTGGTGTAAAAAATTATTTTTTATCTTTTAAGCGATAATTGACTTCGCTTCCAAAATGGCGACCCCATGGCGAAATCCATAGTAAAAAATTAAGTTGGATCGTTCCTGTGATAATGTCACTGCAGTCACTCCTTTCTTTAATTCTGTTCAACAAAAATTCTTAGTACAAAAAAGATAGGAAATTTTCCCCTCAGACTGGTTGTATAAGATTGAATAAGCCTTTCTCTATTTAAGGCTCTACTTTCCATCCTAAATCGCAGCCAGTAAAAGTTTTATAAAAAAAATCAAAATGCAACAAAACGGGAAAGCTCTCACTCAAAAGCTCTAGTACCAATTTCCTTTAAGTTGGGGATGGTGGGTAGGTAACTCGATCATTCTGACTTCAGCTGATCTATGAGTGATTGGTCATGGTGAAGTTTAAAATTTTGCGGATAATTACTACAGCAAAAATTCAAATATTCTCAGGAAAAAATTACTAACCGAGAATGATTTTCGGTGTGTTAAAAAAAAAATTTAAAATATTACGTATAGTCAAGGGTAAAAATTACATAGTTCATTATATGTTAATTCTAACGTAGTCGACTCGATTAAATTAAATTATTTTAAAATTTAAAAAGGTTATAATAATGGAGAAACTTGATTAAGATTCGCAATTTTTATGATCGTTTATTTTAAACGAGTAGTTTGCTTAAATCAAATAATTATATTTAGTTAATTTCATACATCTCTGAGTAAATTGGTTACTATGAGCGATTTAATGTATTTCATCAACTAACTTAATTGGTTATTAAAACCGAACAAACTAACCCATAGGCCAGAAGTAGTTTAATAAAATTAAGTACATTTTAACCGAATTATTTGGTATATTTAAATTATTTTGTGTAATCGAGTTGACTCGTGTAACGCATACTTTAACCTGGTGAGTTTGCAGGTTGTATAATATTAACAATGTTTGTTATTTAGATTAACAGAGTTTTACATTGTTTTTAGCGTTTTTTAGAGTTTTACATTGTTTTTAATCGATCATTTTTGTGCGTGATAGTCAGTGGTAATTTTTATGGTTCAGTATTTTGACACCACTGTTCTATAAAAGAGCTTTCTCATTAGCCCTGGTGCCTACTGACAATTTCGATTTTATTGATGTAGTGTGTTTTTGGGCTTCCATTATTTTGATTAATATAAAGTGCTGTGGGTCGTGGGAGCATCTTGATTGTCTGAGCAATAACGTTTTTATGTTGTAATAGCTTTTTTCATAATTTCTCTTTAAACTTCTATAGTTACATTTACTGAAACTCTAAAAGTCTTTCATCAACTGGAATATTTAGTTGAAGGTTTTAATGGTTTTTTGCACCAAGTCCTTTGGTTGTTTTCGATCCATAAGGATTGCTTGGTGGGTGTTTTTTTTGTAAACTCATCCACTACTTCTCCTGGTTACTCAAAACTTCTCAATATAATATTCTTAACGTCATTTTATGATTCTCTTGGGAAGTGAGAACAAGAGGTATGGCTGCCTAAAAATCTTTGAATTTGTTTCAATCCCACTTACCTACTCATAGTGATAACAATTGGTGAGTCTCTTAATGGCTCCCTTAGCTGTACTTTTAATGACATTGTATAATGGAATCAGATATCTTTAAAGGGGAATTTAAGGCTACTATATAAGGCTGCTGGTTAGTTCTTCAGTAATTTCAAAGTGTGATTCAAGAATATTGTGCAGGTGCAAATGTGGATTTCAGATTTATATTTAAAACAGTTTATTTGCTATAAGAATTTGAATTAAATCGTAAATCGTTCTTTCAAATTATACCTCATAGTGAAAACTTCTAATATAGTAGTGTTGGGTCGGGAGAATGGTAGGTACGGGTTAATAATTTCAAAAGCCTTTGGATAACTTTAAAAATGGGTGCAGATATGTTCAAATTTATAGATATTGGCGGCAGAAATGGTGATAATATGTTGATGCATCACATTACATTCCCACAACGGAGGAATTTTAAAGCTTTTAAGTCCGGAAAACTAGAATCCAATGAGTGGTATGAGTAAAACGGAGCACTATGCTTCAAACTTTACGTTTCAGAGCATGTTCTTCATTTGGTATGAATAAAATTTTTGAAAATGTATTAGCTTTTTCATAGCAGTCTCTCAGATTTTTTTTATTGAGCAACTGCTATTGAGCATGTGCTCTATTTTATTCCTGGAAGCCAATGGGTGGTATGAATAAAACGTTTAAAACTAGACATTTCGGAGCATCTTCTCCATTAAGTATGAATACAATTTTTGAATATATTATAGCATTTTCTAGGCATCGCTGCTTAGATTTTTCTATTGAGCATCTGCTCTGAGCATGTCTTCCATTTTATTCCTATCCTATATACGTCTTATTTTTCCTTTTATTTTCCAATTTTATCCGAACAAAATTTCTTGAAAATGAGTTGGTAGATTGAATATTTTTTATAAAATGAACATCTTGAAGAAAAACAAATCCGGTAAGTCTACAACAAAGGGATTAATTTTCAGATCTGTGATAATTTATTTCAAACAATCTGGAGACATACGCTGCGCCCTACTGTGGTATGATTCACATCAAATAAAAATAAAAATCCTTTACAAATTATGGAACAACAACTCAAACCCTAATAAATATAAACCTATGCCATACCTATATACTTACATTGAAAACTTAAATCATAAATCATTAAGAAAAAAACATACAAAATTTCAACCAAAGAAATATCATTTTTGTCGTGTGTCTTTAAAGCACAAAATCTCTCTATAATAAACTATAAATTATAAATTATAAAACTATTCCTTGAATTGTGAAAAAAAAAAATAAATATACCTACAACTACATACATATATATCTATATATATTTAAATTTAAAATCTTTTAATTAATTATCAAACAAAAATAAAATATATAAAACCTCCTTTTCAATTATTATAAAAAAATATTTTTTGACTCATTTTTTATTTATTTAAAATTACAAGAACATCGGACACTTCCGATAATAAATAAATAAATATATATTTAAACATGAGTATGAAATTAATTTTGTTATGTAAAATATTAAAATTACCATATAAAACGTTGTTCTCCTTCTATAAAGAGTTTTAGAAACTTTGAGATCTAAAATTATTAAACAAAAAAAAAATAATTAAAATATTTAAAAACAAAAGCTGATATTTTAGAAGAATGAAACAAAAAATGATATACACTCAGTCTAAAAAAAAAAACCAACACCAAACAAAATGAAGGAAGAAAAAAATAAATAAAATTACATTTCAAAAACCAGACAAAACTGACAAATGAAAAACATTGTGATTGTATAAAAAAAAATAAAAAATCGAAAAAAATGGAAAGAAAAATTATTTAACAAGTTTTACTGAGAAAACAAAAATAATTCACATTTTATCTTTAGATGTAGTCCTAGCGATTAAAAACAAAATAAAAACAAAAAACAAAAAAATTGTATTATACATTAAATATTGAAATAAAAAAATAAAAATAAAATCGAAGAATAAATAATATAAAAAATAATAAATAAAATGAAATGAAATGGAAAATATATTTGCGCATATCGAAAGTTGGATGATGTTTTATTTAAAGAGGAATTCAGATTGGTTAAAAGAAAATATTAATCACCAAGGATATTGAAGGAAAAGACATATGAGTAGGTCAAGGGGATAATTACCCACGGCTGCACTTTTGTTCAAATTAAAGCAGTGGTAAGACAAGATTTATTTTTAAAGTGGAAGTGAAAGAGTAAAAAAACACTCTGTCTTTGTTTTTTAAATTTCAATTTTCAATATTTATCAGTTATCGACAGTAATAGTAGTGGTGTTATATAAAATTACAATTAAATCGATTTTAACTCTAAGCCAACGATATGAGAAAAAAAATGTATGTAGCTCACTCATCTGATTTTTGTCACAAGCTGTTTTAGTACAATCTGGATGGAAAAGTGAGAATAATTTTGTTTAGGTTACTTTCGCCATTTTCGGTTGTAATTTTCACTGAGATGTGGTAGATTCAGGATGTCATAAAGAAAGGGAGAGGGTTTTTTATTTTTTTTATTGGACTCTTAGTATTTTGTTTGGTTTTGGTAAATTTTTAGGTTTAGGATGATCTAAAAGCTTTCGTGTGAATGTTGGTACTAAATTTTCTTGTATGTCAAACTATCAAAATGGTCTTGGAATATAGTGGCCGCCAGATTACTAATCTTATAACTTTGTCGGATAAGGTTGCTTTGGTCAGAAAATGGCTACTTATGGGTTGGATTTTTAACTTAGAAGTGGCGGTTCCAGAATTTCTGCATTACTATTTTTTTTTTATAATCATCGTGCACTTTAAAGCCTAGTACATACTTCCTCGTGAAGTTAACAACCATCAGTGGAGAAAGTGAATTTTTGACACAATTTGCTTGACTTTTGCAGCTTTTATGGGGAAATTGTCAAAGCTAAACCAAAAATCAAAGAGTTCCCGTACATTTTGCGCGTGAATATGGTTCACCGCTTGTGAACGCAAACTCTCCACTTTTTGTCATGGCTTCATGAGCACGCTCACGGGTGAACAAAAATGCAAATTTGTATAGATTCACGACATGATTCACAAGTATGTACTAGGCTTAAGGATTCTGGCCACCCTTAGGGGCCAGTTATAGCTTTCATTGAAAATCATCATTGAAAATTTTAATTTCTTATTTTGAGACACTTTAAAATCAATATCAGTAAATATTTTGATGCCAATAAAAATCTGATGACTCAGTTATTATTTCTAGTCCAAAAAATATGTCATTTTGGTCCAACCTTTCACTTAAAATGACTTCTAAGATTTCAATAATCAATCAATCAATCATTAAAATACCTTTGTTAACTTGGGCCAAAATGAAATTTTTTTTTGGCTAAAATTATTAATTTATAATTAACTCCACAGCTTTGGCATCAAAATAAGCACTGATTTCTCCTATATTAAGTGCCTCAAAATTTAAATTTTCAATGATGAGTTTCAATGGAAACCCCTTATACCTATAATGTTAAAACATAGAGAGGCACGAAATATTCCGAAGATCCACGCGGTTTGTGATTCCCCATTGAAAAACATCATCATTTAATGACGTTGATAGATCCACATCTGAAGGTTGGAGAGGTGAAACTGAAAATGAATAAAAGAAACTTAGGGTGCTATCGTCCGCAAAACAATGATTGGTATTAGAAGTTTTAGCTAAAAGATCATCAATTATAAGATAAGGAAAAGAGTCGGAGATAAAACAGAGCCCTGTTGCACGTCAAAACGATCCGAAATAAAATTTCTAATCCATTGAAGTAGAAAGTCATGGTCGAAACCAAAAGCAGCCATTTTCGAAATAATTAATTGCAACAATTTTACTTTCACCAAAACGATTGATTACACCTTTCGGTGAGATAAGCCGTCAGATCACCGGTGAACCTTTTGCTACGACCGTATTGAAAATCAATTTAGAACTTTCGTTCTTCAAGATATTTCATAATCTGTTGATTTATCAGCGTTTCCATGACTATAATAGGAAAGTTGGTCGATAAATAGAGGGAAAAGGAACCAGACGAATAGGAAAGATGAAAAAGTTTACACCTTGATTTAGCCGGTGTGAAAGAAAACTAAAGGGTGTTTTTTAAGACGTGTGGTTTTCAATCTGGCAGTACTTTTTTCGAACTTGGTCTTTTTGACAGCTGTCACTTGATTTATGCTCACTTTGGTTTGTCATTTCACAATGAATATAGACTTACTCCAGAACAACGTTTGCAAATTGTGCAAATGTATTACCAAAATGATGGTTCGGTTCGCGCGACTCATAGCGCGCTGCATCCAATATTCGGTCGACATAATCGTCCAGTAGAGTAATTCGAGCAACCATTGATCGATTTCGCACCACGCTTACTCTAGTGGATAATGCGCAGCCTCAGAGGTGCACCGAAGACGCTATTGCTGCTGTGGAGCAGAGTATCGAAGAAGACCCGAATGAGTCCATTCGCCATCGCGCGAAACAATTGGAGCTGGTGCCTCTTGGGCCTATGGGCTAGAATTTATTCGAGCGGCCACTTGTCCGAAATCATTTTTAAAACATAATGGCAAATCCTTATCTAAATTCTAGCTAAATTCTTGGCCATAACATTAAATTATATGCGTTTCTTCTACGAAACATTTGTGATTTAAGATCCTTTATTTTTGTAGATTACACGATTATGTTTCTACATACTACGAATTTATTTGTATTTCAATTAAATTGAATTCGTAGTTTATAAGAACATAATCGTGTATTCCACTAAACTAAAGGAACTTAAATCACAAATGTTTCGTAAATCGTACAAATGCTTTTGTTTGCATTAAAATTAATAGGTATCATTGGTTGTAATAAATTCTTCCTTTATTGGTTGAATATAGCAAATATTTGAAGTATTCACAAGTTTGTAGCATTGGCACAGAATGTATAAATGTGTTTATCTTTTGCCAGATGGATTAAACCACAAACTTAAAATAAAAAAACTTGGTTAATTTTTACGTTGGTTTATTTTAAAATTAAATAGAAACAAAAACTTTAAACCTTAATAACTTTTCATCATCGTCACGAGACACCTTTGCTTCTTCTTTTGCAACTATAAAAAAAATGGTAATTTTGCCGAATGTTTAAAAGAATAATGAAAGTTTACTTACATTTTATTTCATTAAGCAGCGCATATAGCTACTGTTCTCCATGTTTTACCAACAAGAATGTTAAAAATTTGGGTGTTTATGAATTCCTACAAGTAAATCGCATTAAAAATATATAAAAAATAAAAAATGTAGGAACTTACCGTCTCAAAAATTATCCTTTTTATTTAATAATATTTCGTGAAATTTAATTTTATTAGGATTTCTGGCATTTTTTAAATGATTTGCCAAAAAACCACCTAAAAATGACTTAAAAATTCAAATTCGTCAATTATTTAACACTGATATAACATAAATAGTGAATACACTTACCAAAATACAATTATTAACCTTTTTTTTCTTTCGTTTTTTATTTTTAGTTTTCCTTTTTATTTGATTTATTAGTTTTTTTTACTTTGTTTTTATTAACTTTAATTTTTTTTTCACTTCACTTTTTTCATTTTTAATACGGCGAGCGCGGTGTTCAAAAAGCAACTGAATACTTTTTGACTAAATGACTAGGTGCCAAGTGCAGCTTTACAAAATATTTAGTCGTATGCATGTAAAAAGTAGGAATAATAATATACAAAAAAAAAATCGTAAATAATACAAATGTATGCTTGGAAACACAAAACGTTAGTATAATATACGAAAACACATTCATGGCGTTACGACTGTTTTCGTGAATTTACAAAATATTTGTACTTTTACGAAATCCTTAGTCAGAACGGAGAAGCAACTGTAAGCTGCAGCTGTGGGTAAAAATAAATGTTTCGATGTACTATTGAAGACTTTCGTATATATTACGAATGGTAAAAACCTAATTTTGTTACAAAACATTTTGTGAGAATTACAACTGTATTTCGTATCTACACAAAATATATTTTGCAAAATTTACGAAATGTTTTAAATTTTTAACGAATGTATTAGTATACTTACCAAATGTTCGTAGTTTTACAAAAACATTCGTAAAAATATTCGAAAATTGAATATGCGTATCTCTGCTATCATCAAAAGAGATATATTGAATACAGTTTACAAATTTTTTGTACAAATCACAAAACATTCGTGTGAAAAAGCGTTACAAATGTGCTTTCGTAAATTTAACAAATTTTTCGTATTTCTGAATTTTTTGATCTCCATGTTGGCTACGAAAAATTTGTTTATTTTACAATATTTCGTGTATTAAACGAAAAATCAATCTACGAATATGTTTCGTAGTGAATTTACGAAATTTTTTTTTGAGTGTGAAACATTTGAAACAGTTCCCTTTATAAACATTCTATTATTTATCCATTTTTTTGTCTTTGAAAGCTTTAGTAGTTTCTTAAAATGTATACAACTTATAACAACTCACCTTAGATCGAAAGTTATGACAAAAAAAATGTTTTCGGAGCCGAAAATAAAGATGCCTAACGTACAGATGTTAAAAAACCAACAAGAACAACCTATATTTAAATGGAAAATGGCTCCTAAGACTTTGATAAAATTTTGTTGTTATCTTAAAATTATTAAAATCTGTCATTAAAAAGAAAATAATTTTACCAAAAGGAGTTATTAATAGAAGTTATATCAGACAAACATAGCATAGAAATATTTTTTTAATATTCGACTTTCTCATTAAGCGTGTTTTTTGCAAGCCCAGGGGGAATTGGACGAAAAAAAGACGTCCGGGCTAATTAATTATATCATATTAAGTGCAACAACAATCCCCTATGGGCTTAGCTAAGCCAAGAGAATTCTCGGTGCTTAACCAAAGCGCACAGAAAAACTGCGTTACCGGTGTAATTTATATACTTGTTATCGATATTTTGTATGAAAACTCCATTTTGTTTTTATGATGGCGTCGCCCCTTTGTCGCGTCCTATATCGGGTTAAACGATTAAAAAAAAAATTTGAAAAAATCAAAAATCCAAAATATTTGAATAATGTGGTTTGTGATTTTTAAAAACAAATTCAAAAAATATAAAAAAAAAAATTCAATTAATACCTTAATATTTTAAATTTTCCTGCAAATCAAAATCAATGCTTGCTTTATGGAAGAAGTAGGTATAAAAACCGGCGAAATGAAGACAAAAAATTAATCATAATAATAATTGATTTTTATGTTAGTCCGACTAACAAATAGGCTGTCTCCTTATATTTATTTTCAAAACCTCAAACAAAAATCGATTGACAAATTGTGTTGTATGATGCTTTAATTTTTAAAATTGACCTTTTGCTCGCTATCTGGATGAATTTCTATGCGGGTGGGCTATGCAAATAATATCGTTCAATCACATCACTGTGATCGGTACCGGATACCACCGGAATTGAATTGAATGCCAACACAATGGTGGACATGCAAGATACCTCTCCAATTGTTTAATATTAATGAAAATGCAATATCACATGCGGCTATGAAATACACATACATGGCTATCTACTATACACTGATTGAATATCGTTCGCTCGTCCATTTTTTTTTTTTTCTGTTGTTGTTTTCTGAATTCTGTCAAAAAACCGCATTCGAGGATATTGATTGATTAGTCTGGCTTTGAGAGTGTTGCCCATTGTAAAAGTTGTCATCAATGGGACAATACCAAATGATTAAACAAGTGTTTCCGGCCGTGGACCATGGACAATATGCACAAGGACATTCATATATAGTGGATATACATATATTGTCTTATCATGGTTGGTATCTATCAAAAGTTGGCGTTTTAGAGAGTGCATTTTGCATTGGAGATATACATCATGATTGGAAAACCATTTCAATTTGATAGATATAAAAGCTTGATATGGTGGATGAATGAACATATATGTAGATATATGTAGGGTCCTTATATAGGTAGGTAGTGCTGTTATGGATAAATTTAATTGGATGAGGTTTATTTTGGATCGATTCAGATATAGCTGATTTTTAGGACTTTATATATACCTATCAATTTGAAATTCAGTATTTAAATAAAACTTAGAACGAGTATAGGTACCTTTTGTTTTCTTTTTAAAAAATACCACAAACTACAGGCTAGACAGTTCTATTTGTATTTGTTTAGCTATAGTGTTCAGGTGTTTTTTGTCCATTGTCTATTGGTAGGTACATTAATTGATGACCGAAAATATTTGTTTTAAATTTAAAATCTATTCAGGTTATTTCAAAATTTCAGCAGCATAATTGACATCATGATACGAGAGCTTTTAAAAATGGAAAGGTAAGTGAATTTTAAAATAATTGATGTGTAAATAATTATTTTGAACGCTGGTGAGTTTCAAAAAAATATCTATACAGGGTGTTTCTAAATTTTCGGTTGAAAAAATAATTTTTATTTAAAGCGATAGACATAGTTGATATTTCACTTAACAAAGGTCTAAAGATTAACAGCAGAGTATTTTGAAACTTATTTGAGTGAAACAGTGGGGAAAAAAGAAAACAAAATATTCGTTTCCATAGTAACTGCAATATACAAAAACAACAACCTTGCAAAATAATTAAAAATATCCCATTCGAATACATTACTCTTTTATAAAAAAGAAATTTATTTTATTAAATACAGCATCCCTTTGCGACACAAACGCTCTCTGGGACGCGACAGTAACGCCATCCTCTTTTTCGAGCGGCATTTTTCTGGGTGTCTACTTCTATTTGTATTTATTCAATGGTTTCACTTAACAAATTTAGATTCAGATTAACAGCAGAGTAAAAGTTGTCAACTTATTTGAGTGAAGCAGTGGGGAAAAAAGACAACCGTTTTCTTAAATTTTATTTTTTTGTTTAATAAGTGTATATATTAATTTTGTTCTCATAAAAGAGTGTACCTACTAAAAAAATATTTTACGGTTGTCATTTATCAATTGATAGTTGATATATATTGAAATTTGATGCATTAAAACTCAATTTATTAAAAATCAATCAACTTTTCTATGATATTTATCAATTTTCTTGTAAATCACAACGTTCTGAACCATTCTCAATAATCAAAAGTTGTATCAATTGGGTTTTTATTATCGATTTTCAAAATTTATCAACTATCAATTGATAAATTGACAACCGTCATAGGGGTGTAAAAGTCAGATAGTGAACAAAAATTAAACAAACCAAAGATATACAGGGTGTTTTCGATAAGATGCTAAAAAAGCTAGAGCGTTTAAGTTATAGGTCGAGACAAGAAAAAAATTGTGTGGGAGGGGGGGAAGGTTGGATGTGTATTTCCCCCTGTTTAGGCGAGAGAGGCAATTTTATAAAAAAATTACTTGAATTAGTAAAAATAAATTAAAAATCAACGGCAACACTTAAAATGTCATTTATACCTTTTTTAAACCCAGAATTCCATCCATTATCTCTGTTTTTAAATTAATTTTTTTTTTGTTAATAGTTTTGGAAAAATACATTTTTAGACTCAATATTTTGAAAAAAAAAAAAAAAATGGACTGACTTCTTCAAATCAAATCTCTCTAGTAGAGCTGCATACAACTTTATGCAGCCGAATTTTTGGGATTATATGTTTTTTGGGAATATTTAAGAATTTTTATCATGTTAATTTAAAGGCGGACATTCGCCCAGTTTTCTTAATTTAAAGTTGAAAAAGTGTGTCCAAAGTGGTGTTTCAAATAACAATAAACATTGAATTCAAAATTTTTTAAATAAAAAAAAAATCATTTTTCATATTAAAAAGTAAAACAAAAAACACAAGCTTTTTCTTGCACTCTATTTTTACACTCAAAACTACAAAAATAAATTAAAAAAAATTTTTTTTGACACCATAAACACTTTTCTACTTTGACTGACTCTACAATCTAACTAATCATCCAAACAAAAATAATCTTAAGAGTTTTGGATTATAGACTCACAGAAAAATGGTTATTGCCACTAAGATTTGCATAAACGGGCCACTGTGCGTCTGGTCAGTGGTTTTACCAGGGAAGCAACAAACTGTATTGTTATCAAGGTTTTCTTTATCCACAAATCACTGGTTCATATGATTCTAATACAATATAACAACATTAAAACTATATAACATTTATATAATCAAAAATTCATATATTCTTCTAACCAACTGTTCGATTCTGGCAAACCTTGCACTGATTCCTCACAAGGCATAACAACCTCAACCTGAGGTGAATTTGATTTTGTGAGGTTTTTGCATTCTGGAAGCACCCTCACAACTTGGAAGCCTCACAAAAAGCGTCCAGTTTTTCTTTCAAAAAAAAGTCACTACATTCGATCGTAAAATATTCGTAAAACGCTACAATTTTAAAATTTCAGAAATTAAAAATCTTAAAAATGGTATCGCATAGTGTGTTTGGCCCCTAAATTCACCAGTACCACTTTTTGTGTAAACGTTCTTAAATCAAAAACATCCTGAAAAACTTTAACATTTTTAATTGGCTCGGAAAACTTTTAGTACATTTTTTTGATGGGTTTCCTGTTTTGTTTTTTTTCGTTTTTTTTTTTTTTGATTAATATTTTTTTAAATTAAGTTTGATGTCTAGCTATATGGTTTACTTTTTCTTAACATAATGCTACTCATTAAAGAAATACAAATATGTAAAAAAATAAGAAGCTATACAAATTAACAATAATTATTAAGCCATTTTACTTTTAGGATAGGTATATTATTATTTTATTAAACTATTCATATTCGATAAAACTTTTTACTGAAAAGTTTAAGTAATCTTTTAATAAATTGTTTTATGATATGGAGCAACAGAGTTGCGTGAGCGGGCCGGGCGTGAGACCCAAGAAGGGAATTAAAATCCTTAAGTTTAAGTGTGGGTCTTAATGCCAATTCCAAAAGGAAAACTTCCGCGGGTAGGCTTACCATCCGTCAGGATTTCGCCTGACACGTCAGGCTTTTAATGTCCAATCAGGCTTTGGCCAGGTTTCGTCCTTTGTCAGGCTTTCTTATAATTATCACAGAAAATATAATCGTTAGAAGAAAAACGTTTACTGAATGCTTGTAAATCGCAATGAACACTCAACACATTCATTTTTTTCATTTAGTTGTCGCTTTTTAGAAAGAGACAAAGATTTGTGCAATAGGGTGATTCGAAAAAACGCATTTCTCGAAATTCAATCGAGACCGGGCGAAATTATGAAATCCCTGAAAATTTCATGCCTTTAGCACCAAAACTCGAAAAGTAATTCAGCTTTTAACATTGGAGAAAAATTTTGATTTTCAAAGATTTTCAAGCTTAATTTTTAAAAAAGCGCTGGTAGCGACCACTAAATGCTGTTCGATTTTGAATTTTTTGGTCTTAATTTTTTGTTTTCAATCTAAGCTTCATAATTTCGCCCGGTTGAATGTCGAGAAAGGTGTTATTTTGAATCACCCTGTTGTGCAAGATATGACACTTCCTTTTATGACGTTTTTTTGTGTGTACTTTTATTTGCGTCTGCTGCAGATGGCAGTTGCAATCTATCGTCTCGTCGTCTTCGTGCATCCAAATCAAGGTAAGTTATCTATGAATGTTTTTTTTTTATTTTTTTTTGTATAAAAATGAAGTTTCAAAAAGGAAAAAAAAATGTTTTTTATTTGTCAGGCTTTTTTTTCAAAGATCAGGCTTTTCTCTTTACTATCAGGCTTTGCTGATTTTAGAGCTGGTAACCCTGCGCGGGTCTTAATGATCTTTTGTGGTGGGACTTATTGCCACTCCATAAAGGAAAAAAAAACCTGGGGTGTTATTTCTTTTATTTTGGGAAATATATATGACCCACGATCTAAAAATCGCGTTACTCAAGCGTTCATAACAAAAATTTGTTGCGATCGCTATTTTTAATAGAAAGGAATGAAAATCACAAGCGTATTCCTAGCTTTCCTTATAGTTAAAGAGCCAAATTCCCGAAGAAAAGAAAACACACTCTAATAACTGCACTGACAGGCGACAGCGCAATAATATTGGAATATTGGAATATTGGAATATTTGAAATATTTTCCAACAATAAAGCCCACCAATTATGGTTGGAAAAACCACCAATCTGGAAACATTGATCCTGGAAGCCAGAAAACTTACCGCAGCACCGCCAAAAACATCACATTTTTAAGGATTTCATCTTTACTTTAAAAAATTGAACACCTTATATAGTCCTGTGATGCTTATTCCATCGTTTTTGTTTTTGTTGGTGTTTGCTTGATTTCTAGTATTTTTAAATTTTTAAAGCAAATTGACACAAATTCTCCAACTGTGATAAACGGATTTAACGCACATAATTATAGAAAGTGAATTTAATCCACTATTAGAAGCAGTCAGCTAAAAGGACTGGACTTATTTAAGAAGTTTGTTGCTTGAGGGCTAAGTTCACTTTGAACTTTGGAGCCACCTACGTAAGTAAGTAGCACAGATTCATCAAGTCAGTAAAATAAAAGATTACGTGATTAGCCATGTAAACGTGCACTTTCCTACGTGCTTATTTGAATCTCTTAAATTCGCAGGTATTTTTTTTTTTCAAAAATTTACAATATTATTCGAATAACAATGAGACAAATATTAATAAAATTTATTTACCCAGGTAATAAATAATTTTGATAAATTGAAAAAAATTCAAATCTTTGTATTAAGTTTACCCTAAAACATTTATCAAACTAAATATGACATTTCTATTAAATAACAACATTGCTCTTGCCATCTCCAGTGAATATACGAGCTTTCACAGTCGCAGGCTCTAAAACCGAAAACCAAAACCACAGAGCAAAGCAACTAACCCCGCAGTATAGGTACCTATATAAGGTACCTAACCCAATACAACAACTGCTACTATCATCATCATCATTACTGTCAACCATAGAAGTTAAATGGATATCCCTTGGGTAAATTTACATAAGTGATTCATCTTTGTCCTTCTTGTTCTAGGGGATTTTTTATTCATGAGCTTCAGCACGCAAAACAAAGTTAAAAGAAAAAAAGAAAAAAAAAGAAAAGAAGAAAAAAAAATATATAGGTTTACGAATACGAGTATTTCCTTCCATTGCTTCTCATCTCATCCAAAGAAGCTATATCCATTTGATATGCTCATGTTCGAAGCAAATCCAGAGAATGTCCTTATATATTCGCCGTCACCATTCCATGTCCTCTTTTTCTTCTCGTTGTCTTGTAATAAAATAGAAATAAAATTAAATTTCTCAAACGCGTCTATGGTCGGATGAACTTTCGAGGAGTTGAACACCAATCTTCTTTATTGTCCTTATACCTATATAATATAAACACAGGGATCCATTTTCCTTACCGACAAGAAGACGGCCATAGCGAAGGACGACGACGACTACGACTGACTTCACTTCTTTTTTCTTCTACTTTCTATCCAACTCTGACTCTGGTACTCGGTACTTCTGACTCAGAATCAGACTCTTTTGCGAGGCGTTTACATATGGACAATTTGCGTTTCTATTAAACTATACGACAAGGATATTGAATATTGTGCTTTGGGGACGAAAAAAGCAAATCTGCATACCAAAATCAGACAACCATAGAGAAAACTGAACTGAACTGAACTTATTGTCAGGATAAAAAATGAAAAATGTGTTTTATATTTGTGTTTGTATATGTTTTTTTTTTTTTACTTTGGATATGCAATTGCATCATTTGAATATATTTTTATTTTATTTCCACTTTGTTGACTTTGTATCTTTTTCAGTATTTTGATAAATTAAAAATAAGCAATTGGTCACAAAGTGAATTCTGATATATTATGTTTATTTGTTGAACTGAGAAAACAATCTGTTCTAAAAATAATATAGATTTATTGCTATTTTTGGTATGTGTCTATTTAATTATTGATTAAAAATTTAAATTTAACAAAAATACTTTTGTTGTTGACAGATACTCTTCTTACGAGGAATTAACAAATCGTCCTAGATTATTGGTCGTGAAAAAACTGACGCTCATCTCAGCAGGAAATTTTAGGTCCCCTCCATTCCTGGCAGACAATAAGCACACTGGAATGGTTGTGAGTTGTGACACTGGTTCTGCAAGAGCAATATTGAAAAATTATGCACATTTTTTTCAAATCTTAAAACAATATAAATTTTACTATTCATTTAATATTCAAAACTCCTCTGAACCTATACAGTAAAACCCGCTTAAGAGAAACTGCAAAATGTCACAGTCTTTCTTTCATTTAAGCGGGTTTTTCCCCGCTTAAGTTAAAAAAAGTGTGAGTGCCGGGACTCACGGTTGAGATGTGTAAACATCAACATTCGTCGGAATGCCTCATAGACCGAAAGCCTACATCAAATTTAGGGTGTGGATGATAGCAAAAATTTACTGGTATTTTTATATAGATCTTAACTTTTCATAAGCAAATTTGAAAATCGGTAATGATGCATGGAAAATGCGTTTTGTAGTTTACCGACAAAGGCCCCAACTATACGCTTATAAAAAAGTTAAGATCTATCTAAACATACCAGTGAATTTTTGCGATCACTCACACCCACAAACAGCAGTGGGCTTTTAGCCAATCATTAAAATTATATTTAAAAATATTTTCCATTCAATGACCTTATTTCGTCTAATTTGCCAAAAAAAGCGGCCTTCTATGTTGAAACCCTGCAGCCATGATGAAATCGCAGTCCATGTACTATATGGTCTAAGCAACCAACCACATTTCAACCCAAACTGAACTCGACTTTTTGATTTCGTATATAAACACTCAGCGCTTAGTTACTGAGTGTACATAGCGTTGAACGCACTCAATTTTCGTGAAGCTCAGAACAGAGGTTATGGATAATTCATAAGTCTGCTATAACCGCTGTCTCAAGCGCTATTACACGTTGAAACCAAAGTCATGAATCTAATTTGACAGTTCTCTTTATTTTTCATTTTTTTGTTGGGCTGTGCTCAAGCAATAAAAAACTTTTTCTGTTTTTATTTTTGTTTTCATTATTAGATATATTGAAGAAAGAAAGGTTTGTGTGCCTTTAAATGAATATCAGTCAAGAAAAGCAATAATTTATTTTATTTATGTTGTTTTTAAAGATGAATTTCTCATTTCTGGAAAGCCTATAAGCCATAAGGCTAATGGCTATCAATAACAATGCGTTGCATCGAAATTTACTCTTTGAACAACAAAATTAATGAAGCAGAATAGTAAAAAACGGACAAGATAAAAGAGAAACGTCAAATAGTTGCACTGAAAATTTTACCCACGCGACACCGGTCACTTTTTTTCCGTCTCATCTTTTCCATTTTCTTTTTCTCTTTTGCACTTACGTAGTTCGAAAAGTCGCATGCGTCTAGATGCATCGTGTAATAGCAGACTAATCTCTGGCACAGAATCAAAATCTCGATAAGAATCAGGACTACAAGAAACGTTACGTTTTTTTCACCCTACCCCCAGTATAGATGTTTACACATCAAAAATCTCTGGAACTGAAAGGAAAACAATGTAAAAATACCGCTCTGGTCTCAAAGCAGTCATGTTATTGAAAAAAAGTAATGCAAAGAATACAAAATACGGCATAAAGAAGCGTCAAAAAGAGTCTCGTAAAACTTGGCCCACGACTCACAGGGCAACTGGTCTTCAATCTTATCTTTTTTCTCTTTCGCACTCATTATGTTCAAATAGAGTCAGACGCAAAGAATCATCGTGTAATAGGGGCTTAATATATCCTCTAAGCAGCCAACCAAATTTCAACCCGAACTGAACTCGGCCTTTCGATTTCATATATAAATACTCAACGTTTAGTTACTGAACGTATATATTGTTGAACGCACTCAATTTTCGTAAAGCTCAGAATCACGATCACGATCACGATTACAACGTTACGTTACGTTTTTGTTCACCCTACCGCCAGTATAGATGTTTACACATAAGAAAAAAACAAATAATAAATTTCCAAATAAAACAAAAGTGTGAGTGCTGGGCCTAGGCTTACCATCCGTCAGGATTTCGCCTGACGCGTCAGGCTTTTATTGTCCAATCAGGCTTTGGCCAGGATTCGTCCTTTGTCAGGCTTTTTTATAATTATCGCACAAAGTATAATCGCTAGAAGAAAAACGTTAACTGAATGCTTTCAAATCGAAATGCTTTTAAATCGCAGTGAACACATTAATTTTGTTCATTTAGTTGTCACTTTTTAGAATGAGACAAAGGGTTGTGCAATATAGAATGATTTAAAAAAACACCTTTTTTTGAAATTCAACCGGGACCAGGCGAAATTATGAAATCCCTGAAAATTTCATGCTTCTAGCACCAAAACTCGAAAAGTTATGCATTTGAGAAAAATTCCGATTTTCAAGCAAAATTATTGAAAAAGCGCTGGTAGCGACCGCCAAATCCTGTTCGATTTTGATTTTTTTGTTTTCAATCTAAGCTTCATAATTTCGCCTGGTCCCGGTTGAATTTCGAGAAAGGTGTTATTTTGAATCACCCTGTTGTGCAGGATATGACACTTCTATTACATGACGTATTTTTTTTTTGTGTGCTTTTATTTGTGTCTGGTGCAGATTGCAGTTGTTGCAATCTATTTATAGTCGCATCTGCTTCGTGCATCCGAATCAAGGTAAGTTATCTATGAATGTTTTTTTTTTAAATGTTTTTTAATTTGTCAGGCTTTTTTCTCAAAAATCAGGCTTTTCTTTCTTTACTGTCAGGCTTTGCTGATTTTAGAGCTGGTAACCCTAGGGCCTCACAGTTAAGATGTGTAAACATACGTAATATAACGTGAATCACAATCAAAGAATCACTATTACAGAATCACAATCACGATCACAAGATACGTTACGTTTTATTGTGTAAACATCTATACTGGCGGTAGGGTGAAAAAACGTGAAGTATTCTTTGATCGTGATTGTGATTCACGTTACGTTACCTTACGTATGTTTACACATCTTAACAGTGAGTCCCGGCACTCACGCTTTTTTGCACCCTATCGCCAGTATAGATGTTTACACATCAACAAAGATTCAAAACTCCCATCGAACTAAATAGGTACTAAATGAAAATTGTGCCCTTGGCTTCTTTATCTCAAACTACGTACAAAATCTTCCAATTTAATTTTCATTAAAATCTCATAAAATACCTATAATAAGATAACTAGTTTTAAAATACATAATATCTACCTACTTATCTGTGCCTATACAAACCTACCTATCTAAGTTTATGAAAAAAGGGAAATGTCCTTGGAATTAATTTACTATATGATAGGAAAGTATTATTCTGACTTAAAACGAAACGAAAAAAATTATGTTTTAATTGAAATTAAATTGCATCCTGTTCTAAATTTGTACATCAAAACTATAATTAGTTCTTCAAATGCGAAAGAGGCTATTAAAGCAACACAAAAAAATAAAAATAAAATAAAAAAAACTCCCCTTGAGCTTGCTCAAATAATAATCGCTATTCGTCCTTGCAACCATCATGATGGCATAGTGCAAATGCAAACAAATACATCAGTATACAAATATACATTTCATGCTATCTGTCACATTTTAATTTAATTGAATTGCCCGAGCTTGGTATAATTTTATTAAAAATGCAAATAAAACTTCGTTCGCCGGCTGGCTGTCTGCTTGAACTCTGGACGGACCGACCGACAACCAGCCAACAGGACCCCCTGCACAGTTGTTGTCATAATTTACAGTCACATAGTAAAACATGGGGAGTGCATACTAAAAACACAGAAACCGACAACAACAAAAATACGAATATAAATCAAAATGGAAAAAAAAAAATTATATATTAATTATTCGTCCTGCGCTCCTCCTGCGCCTGAAAACTGAAAAGACGACAAACTTAAAAAAACAAAAAAAAAAACGTGCGGAAACCTAAAATATGGATAAATAATAATATTTGCTTGGCTTGTGTCTCTCGTGTTGGCACGTTGGCTTTTTATGTATTTTAGCGTGTTTTTTTTTTTCCTTACACGGCCTCGCCTTTCACTCCTAGTTCCTGTAGGAGGTTCCCGATGGAATATATGTGTTTGTGCTATATGCTCTCATATATGTAATCCAGTTTTTAATAAATTCAGGATTTATAAAAGCTTCTGTGGGCACTGAAGCTGATATCCTTTGTCGGTTACTGATATGCAAATATGTATATTATATACACCATGCACGCATTCATGAAGGATCTGTTTGTACTACATACCTACCTACATATGTATATGGAGTATATGGACAGGATAAAGTGTATTTTGGCGACTGGGCTACTGGGCCAGTAGGACGAATTCCAAAGGATATATTTACATATATTATATCATACGCATTTCTAGTGAAATATACCAAGCATCAATGTGTCGGTGTCGGTGTCAGTGGACTCACCCAGTAATGATATGGAAATTTTGAATTTGCCGGACAATTAATTCCTGAAAGGATATTTATATGGATGTTGTTGAAATGAATACCAATCCAAGCAAACGTGGCAGGCTGGAACGCAAATGATGGAGTGAAGTGCGGAGTGCAGAATGTGGAGTGTGGAGTGCGGAGTGCGGAGTGGCAGAATGAATGCTCAGTGCTCATGCTATAAAGACTTAAAAGCAAACTGTTGTCGAGGTTCTAGGGGGAATTAACATGACTGATGCTGAAGTTGAGTAGGCTCTTTAAGCACTTATACATAATATATACATCTACGCTCTTAGGTCTGTATGCAGTTGGTTTTGAGTTCAGTTTGTTTGACACTCACCCGCTACCGACCGTCCGCCCTACTGACGCCGCCGGCCAACCGTGTTAAACGTGCCGTTACTACGTCTCTAAAGGGAAATTTACGGCAAGCTATTAAGTTTTGATTAATGTGAAGTCAACAACGGTTTTGCTTTCGGTCAGTGATGTGTAAATTTTGCTTGATATACCTACGTATACCTACTTAGTTTAAAATGTTTTTTTTTTAATTTTTTTGTGTACTTATATTTTTCATCAAAGGGAAGGGAATTTCTTTTAAGTTCAAAAGTCCTTGCTGTGGGATAAATTTAATTTCTTTATGACGAATTAAATTATTATGAAGGTCTCTCTTTTTCGTTATTGATGTTGTTATTGTGGTTGTAGAAATGAATAAATTCTGAAGAATTAATATCAATATAACTGTGGTGTAATATTCATAAAATATTTTATTATGAAATAATTCCCACATTGGATTTTATGGATTTATATGGTATGTATATTTTTTCCATGAATATTAAATGAAACATGTACCTACTATTTTTTTTTAAATCAGGGGGTCAAACATTAATTTTATTATGTATTATAAATGAAACAAATTACCACTGTTATGTTTACTTTGTTTGGGATAATTTTAGATTATTTATTCTGTAAAAATTCCATTAAAAGCGCATTCAACTTAAGGGTCCAATTTTATTGAAAAGGGCATTACAGAAGTCCAAGAATTTGAGCGACGCATCAGTAACATTAATAATTGTTCCTATGCCTTTGGGGCTTAGGCATAATGGTTAGTTCGTGAAATATTACGCTGGGTATATGACATATTGCCACATGATATAAAGTTTTTTTTTTTCAGGATAAGGGTCAGAAAGTGATAAACCCTCCAATCCTCTCTTGTTATGATAAGCCGTTTAAAAGCCGTTGATAAGCCTGCCATTACTTTCCCAGAACTGAGAAAGACGATTCAAAAGAAGCCTAAAAGTGAATGCCAAATCATAGAAGAAGCAAACTGAAGAACCATTTTACTATACCAAGACTGAATCGACCGACAAAGATTAATTCAAGAAGATTTTGATGTGTAAAACATAAGACCAAACACTAAACAGTAGGACCAAAGTTTTAGTGCAGTATTCCTTCTTTATTTAGACCCTTAGATACCTTAGCCTGAGAACCCAAGGTACATCAAAAATTGGGGTATAGCCCTTAGGGTGTGACAGAGAATTTTAAATCCTACCCATTTTTGTGGCAAAAATTCCATCCAAACTTAACCATTCAACCAATTTTATTGACATTTCAGCCATGATACACTAATTGAATCAAAAAAGGTACGTACAATAAAATTAACAAGTTTATTGGGACAGTCAATTTTTTTATCAACTTTCGTTCAATAAACAGGTTTATTGGTCAAAAAAGCAGTTTATTGGCCCAAGAAATGATAACCGACTCTTATATAAAAATCATACCATGAACAGACTGTGATTTTTATTAGAGTCGACTATAATTTGAAAAAAAAAAGAAGTATTTAGCTTAACATTAAACAATTACTGGGACAATTAATAGTTCATTGGGCCAAAACACAGTTTATTACGATAATACAAATTTTTTTTAAATCAATTAAAATGTTTATTGACATTTAATAACTTGTTTATTGCACCAATAAACGCATTTACCAAAGTAAAAAAAGTAATTTAAAAAAAATAATATTGTTTGGAGCAATGTATGAGTTTATTGTCTCAAAAAAAAATTTTTTTAATTTTTAAATTTAAATTTTCAATTAACGAAGTTTAACTGAGCCAACAAAACGTTTATTGAGTAGAAATTTTTAAAATAAAAAATATTCGTAATATCAACAAAAAAATTGTTGAGACAGTGAAAAAAAAAACAGTTAATAGATGGTGTTTATTGATATTACAAACGATTTTTTTTCAGTGGCTGATAATAAGTGATCGCAGCAAATTTCCGCTCACTTATAGCCTTTTCACACCAAGCCCAAAACGCGGTTTTGGCGAAATTATCGGTTTTGGCAGAAAACCTAATCGAAAACTCAAGTTTTACCATACATTTTTGGTAAACCACAAGTTTTCGTAAACCACAAGTTTTATATAAAACCTCACGAAAACTAGTTGAAATTCAAAGTTGAACTAAACAAACAAACCTTACGAAACATCCAGCGCTCAATCAAATGTAAACAGAAACTGCTGAATTCTGCTGACAAAAGAAATTGTGAGTGTGTTATGTAAATGAGATGTCTTGTTATTGTTTTTTTTGCAGGAGATGAGTTGGTGTTTGTGAAATGTCAAACGAAAACTTGTAAATGTTCAGTGTGAACGCTTTTCGGGTTTTTGAAAACTTTTTGCCGAAAACCCGGTTTTGGGTTTGGTTTGGACTTTTAATTTTAAGTTGACATGTATAATATATATTTTATTTTTTTAAATCTAAGCCAATGTATAAGTATAGGCCCCCTATGTGCCATAAGTTCTTATTTTGTCAATGTATTCTATAGCTGTTGTAAGTTAAATCGTTTAATCGCTCACTTACACTGCCGGCCACTTAAACAAAAAAATGTAAAATACCAAATCGTCAAAATAAATGATTATTTTGATATTAAAAAACTTTATTGAAGTTTTTCTTAAGATTTTGGTTTTATAAAATTTTTGTCTACGCCTACTTTTTGAACGTTTTTGAAGATATTTATTTTTTTTTTTTTGCATGTAGAAGTAGTCTTAGAATCGATTTTATAAAGTATTTTTGCATGAAAATCCTGAACATGTAAAAACACCACCCAATGATGAATATATTGGTTTTGAATTTCTGAATATCACAAATCAGACGGAAAAATAGAGTGTAAGGGAAAATATTCCACATTCATGTAGTGCGGTTAAAGAAAGAATCTCTGTACTTCACAGTAAGTCCAAATTAAAAACTGGTCTGATGGGTATTCCTGGGAACGCGAGTTTTACGGTTAAATTGTTTTAGGGGAGGAATGCAACTAGCTATTTCATTGGAATACTGTTTATATGAGAGAATTGCAAGAAACATTGAAATCTATGAAAAATGATAAGTCAGCTGAGATTCATGGTATTTTTGTTGATTTTTTTTAAGAACTCAATACAAAATTTCTTATATCGCATATTTATTTATTTTTAAAAACATAATTCTTGACGAAGAAACTTTCCCAAAATTGTTTTTAAAAGCATGGATCTGTGCAATTACAAAAATAAAATGATTTACAGCCTGAAGAAAACTACAGGGGCATATCAATTTTACCTTGCCTTATTTAAATATTCAGGATTCTTATAATATAGCTACCATAGATTGACGAAGTAAGTCGAGGAAAATGAGCTCGAGCTTATACACTGCAGTGGATCATATCATATACTAGCACTTACAATTAATATAGTCGAAAAGTTTTTAGAGAGGAAGAAAAACTTGTGATTTTTTTGTCGCATGCCTTTGATCCTGTAATCTATAAACCATCCACAAAATGTCCGACTTTAGTACAGGTGTTGATGTTCCTCAAGGATGTTTGCAATAATTATTGATGATTTCCCTGGAGGTATCAAGTTTGGTTAGATGAGAATAAAGATGCTTTTATACGCAGATGACATTGTCATAATAGCAGATAATCCCACAGCCTTGTAGCTTTGAATAAATGGGCCGTCACACACTAGAGGAACCTAACAACTTTGGGTAATTGAAGTTTGTAGACGAGGGAGCTAAAGAGTGCGGTATGAAACGTGCAAAACGTTTCTCCTTGTTTTGAGTAGAATAACAAAGTTTAATTACTAATGCACATATTAAGTAATTTGTTTATAGGTGCAAAAACAATCTGTTGTCACACTTAAATTGTTATTTTTTTTATTGCCAATGGTTTTTTGTTGTCCAAATAGTCAAATTAAAAAAAAAAAAATCTTAAAATTAAAACCATAACATGTCCACAAAATTTTCTTCCAAACTTAGTTGGAATATACGATTGAAGCCAAAGTAACTATGGGTTTAGTCTCGTTCAAAATTGAACCAGTGATATTGAGATGGCTCAATAAACTAAAGGTATAACCTACATGTATTTTCGACCAATCAAGATGTTGTAGAACTTCATAAAAATGATTATCTTTTTTCTCCGTTGAAATGAGTTTTATATAATGAAACCTTTATAGAAAAGTCTTTCAAATTATAAATAATAGACTAAGCTCCACTGAAGGAGTCATGATAATCGGGATAGTAATTGTTAAACTGCTATAACTTCATCTCTCTAGCCTATAAAAACTTGATGGTAGCTCACCCAAGTGGTTGTTATTTCATTAAAAACTTTCGAAACCTATTATAAGTAGTTCATCAAAATATTGAAATACATGATTTTCATTCAACCCACGTCAATAGTTATTTATATCACAAAATTAATATTTAGTTAAAAAAATGTTGGAGATATTAGAGTTGGTAGCCAAGATGATTTTAATTTCTCTGAAGCTGCCTTAAAAAATCTGGAGTTTTTCAAAAAGAAAGAACTATTTTAATTATAAAATGTCTTAAACTATGCAAACAATTCGGTATGGTTTCAAATAGAACCCTTAAACTATCTCAAGGACAAATTTTCTAAATTGACTTCTCTATAAATAAATAACAAAATTTATAAGGCGGATTGGGATTAGTCTTGCATTTACATAACTATATTAAAGAAGTGTAAGCAAGAAATCAATACGATTAAATTTTATCTTCCCTTAAGCTATGAACTTCTCTAATGTACTTACGTCTCTATTGTTTCCAAGGTCATGCCAATGCTGATTAATTAATAAGAAATATTTTGAAGAACAAAAGTTTCTCAACGACAGTGTTTGTGGTATTTTGTATAGCAATAGATTTTATGGTAAACCTCATTCAATAGTAGAATAATTAATATTTAAATTGGAAATTTAATTTAAAAGAGAAAATTTAAATGTATACTTTCAGGTGCCATCAACATTATTTTATGGAGAAAGACTAATTCATGACGCAAAACACGTGCCCGTAGCTACTTACGCCACCTCCTTTTGCGGTGTTGGTTCATAGCATCTTTTTTAAAAAAATTTCCTCGGTGTTTTTGAATAAGCAATCCGAATGCTCCAGGAAGCTTGGTGTATTTTTAAATGGACGAAAGCTTAGAAATGGGTTGCTTCAGTTTTGGAATGTTCTGATATTTTTTGAGTTGGTTTTTTTGAAGTTGGGAAATGAATTCTAAAATAAAAAGATCCTAAATGCTCAAAAAAAATAAGATACCGTCTAAATTCCAAACCAAGAAATCATTTGGACGATTTGACAGCTGTTTTCAATATGGGCGTTATGACATTTGACAAATAATTTGAGTGTTATAAAATTCCTTTTTGGACTTTGGAGCACCATTAAGCTTCACCAGAAGTTAAAAACCTCTCAAAAGTAGAACAATAATATAAGTCTCCAAATTTTGAAATCTATTTATTCTCAAATTTGGAGTCTTTTTTCACTATGAAATAAGATTCCCAATTACTAAAATGAAATAAATCTCCAACTGGGTGGAGTATAAACTTTCCAAACCCATATATACAAATTTTTAGGGGTAATTTAATTTTCCTCTTGGGTGTTTATTTCATTGGAGAGTTAGTTCCCAGAGCTTTATAATGAATCTCTTATTAATTGGAGAGTATCTGTATATGCTTCCAGATCCCTAAATGGAAATCATATTAGAAGATTTCCCCAGCTGATATTTACAAAATCAATGATGGTTGCCATAGTTTTTTTTTTCATCAACTCCCTTTTTTATGTTCCGTAATGATCTTTGTCTGAAACTTTTTATTTTCAGGACATCAAAAAATCTTTATATAAGCTTTTATTTTTTAATTAAATTTTTATAGCAATGTTTTTGCCTCTAAATGCAATGTTTTTGGTCTAAAAATTTAAAACAGTTGTCACAACACTTACGTCATATCCAATGAACTCAGCCAATTGGCAATTAAAATGTGGTATTATAATCCTTTTTTGATCTGTCTGTCTGTATGATGAGCTTAAAAATCTCACAAGTGATGCAATCTTTGTAAGGTAGGTATATTTATAAAAATATAGAACAAAGATTCATAACATTCCAATTTCAATTCATACAAAAAAAAATGTGCAGATACAAAAAAAAATTTATCGTCCTTTCCAACCATGGACGAATGCCAGATGATGATGAGATGCTCTCGAATCAACAGCAAAATTAAATTATAGCTTCCTTCTGCTCTGAATTATTATTTTTTTTTTCTCTTTTTTTTCAGTTTGTTGAGCCTCGCCCCGAACAGAAGTGCCTCCTTGATGTTCTTACTCATTGCTAATTGACTTCAATTTCTTCTGCCCATCGTGTTAAAAACTTTTTCTTTCATTTTTTCCCAGGGATTCATCCTTGCCTGATGAGAACAAAAAAAAAATAAAAATTTAATAAAATTTGTGACAGAAAAAAAAAATAATATGAACAGAAAAACATTTTGTGATGGATATTGGAGCGAAAAACAATTGTCTATCGGTGTCATAATGCTTAAGCAAAAGGAAAAATATCCTTAGTGTTCAAAAGAAAAAAGAAAAAAAAATGTTTTACAAAATAAAATCAACTGGAACGCCTCCCTTGGGTTTCCACTTTCCACAAAGAACCAACATCGGAACGAAAAATAAAAAACAAAAATAAATTGAGCATCCATCTGTCACTAATATTCCAAAGAGCAGTGTCCTGTCTTTCATTTATTGTTATCTTTGTTGTTGTTTTTGTTGATGTTTTGTTGTTGCACCCTGAATCATGAAAAGCAATTTTAATTTGCAACACTGACAAGTGACAGTAATGTCAGCAAGTTTGTTCAATTATCACATCAGTTTGTTTTATCCGAAACGAACAGAACAGGAGTGTGCTGTCCCAGTCCATGACGATATCCTGTCCCATCGATTGATTCCACTTGAAAGGCAAACATCCTTGCGAACGAGTTCTTGTTTCGGTCAGATACAGTGGGGGTATCCATATTTAATATGGAACATCATTCTGGACAGGGCTTCGACAGTAGGGCAAATTCTTTTGTATTGTTTTGAAATAAACTGTTGACTCTGATTGACATAACAAAAGAATTCTCCATTAAGAGTGCCCCATCAATGCCACTGACAAGCCACACAGCTTTTATCATCTCGGCTTCTTCCAAAAGCACAGGAACAGGAAGCTCAGCAAATAATATTTGTGTGTTTTTTTTTTCAAGAAAAAGAATAAGAACAAGAATTCGGATATGCCATCGGTTGTGCTTGTGGGCGTTACCATCATACCTATATATATGGTTGTTCATTCCTCAGCTATTGATATCTATTGAAACGTGTTGGGGAACATATGGATCTTCTGGGTTCTGGTGGTGAAATATAAATAGAGATACAATAAATATTCCACCACTCGCCCCATGTCCTTCCTGGTTGTACATAATATGAGTCCCATTCGGGGGAAGAAAGTACCACGATGACGATGGGAGAAGGGGGAAATTGTCTTGTCCCAATAGCACTTGACATCGGCAGCGACAAGGTATCATTGTCTGGTGGATTCTTCTTCTGGTTCATACTCGTAGAAGCAATTCAATTTGATTTACCAGTTTTTTTTTTCTCTTCATGGCATCTTCGTCCTTGCATCACCACCGCCCTCTGCCGTGCTTCGTCGAAAAATATATAGTCACCAGAAAAATTCATAGAATTGATGATGTGATAGAACTTGTTATACGTGCTGCCTGGAACGATGAAATTGTCTGCTGAATGATCTGAATTCGTGTTTCTGAGCGAATAAATTTACAAAAAATTGTAGAACTTACCAATCCAATGTGTACATATTGACATATAGAGGGCGTATGGATAGCTACATTATTTAACTTTAGATTCTTCATTCAGTATATTATATTGAGTTCACATATACCAATACAACCAGACCGCATGTTGGTTCGATGTGAAGGAGAAGCAACCTTAGTGTCAATTATCTATTTTACTTGAAAAAGTTTTTTTTTTTTATTTGGTATGGTTTATTAAAAATGAATGTGAATATGTCTGTACATCAAACTTAATTTGAAACGATTTTCTTCAAATTTTGGATTTAAGATTATAATGTTATTCCCTAAAGGGAAAGTCGTAAAAAGGAAAAACCAAAATTGGTAAAAGTCTTTAATGTTTTCCTTTTATATATGTTCACTTAATATGGGAGGGTTGATATAGAACTTTCCAACAACACAAATAATTAACCGATTTTAATGAAATCTTCAGACAAGATAAAGTAAAAAATGCGAAGGCTATTTCTAAAAAAATTTTTGTTGGGCTTCAACCCCTCGTAAAATTGTTAGTGGCTCTCATATCGATTGGGACTTTTGACAGTTTCTTAATAACGCTATGAGGAGGCTATATAGCAGAATCCAGCTTTCCGGCGAATTTTTCCGAGTCAAATTCTTTATTGACTGGACTATAAACCCTGCAATAAATATTCGTACCTTTTTTTTTTTCAATAACGTTGAATTTTTTATCCAAAAGAAATTCCCATGTTTTTATAAAAAAGTTCTTGTAAAAAATTCATTCAAACTATCATTAAATTTTGTTTACCACAATTAGTATGGGGATCCGCGGCGTGCCTAATCGGGTAGTTGTTGACTGCCTACGATCTGGTTTATGCCAACAATGCAACTTTAAGATACGTCGAAGTGCTTGCTTTACCTCCTCGTGGTGGTCCCCGGGCAATAATTTGTGTATCCCAATTACATAAATTAGCTAAAATTGCAAGTGGCGAAAGTTCCTGACTTGCTTCAGGATAGGTTACGGAGGTTAGCACCCTTCGTAACTGAATTCCATCCCTCTACTGAAACCGAAACTACGCCTCGGATTAGGACTGATAACACGTTGACGACTTTTGGCTATTGTACCCGGACAAAGATTGGTTTTTGGAATGTGAGGACGCTCCTCGATGCAGGTAGCGAAGGCTCTCACAATGCTAGATTCCTCCAACTGGAGAGAGAATTCGTGCGGTACAAGATGGATATCTTAGGGCTAAGCGAAGTAAGATAGTTGCGATCGGGCAAGTATAAATCACCATCGCGTAACACTGTGCTGCTCTACTCCGGAAAACCTCAAGGAAGTGCTCGGGAAGCAGGGGTTGGGTTGCTGCTAACTAAAACTGCTATCAGTAGCCTAATTTCATGGGAGCCTTTTGGAGAAAGAATCATAAAGGCTAGATTCTGGACTAGTGTACGCCCTGTCACCATCATACAGTGTTACTCCCCAACGGAGCTTGCATCCGAGGAAGAGAAAGAATGCTTCTACAGTCGGCTGGGAGCCGCCTATAACAACACACCGCACGGAGATTTCAAAATGGTAATGGGAGACTTGAATGCTTAGGTTGGCTGCAGCAGCAACGATGGACTCAGACATGTGATGGGGAACCAAGGTGTTGGCAGTTGCAACGACAACTGTGAGCGATTCATTGATTTCTGCAAGGCTAATGACCTCGTAATTGGTGGCACAAGACGTGTCACAAAATTAGCTGGGTGTCGACGGACAGACAAGCAACCTCCAACCAAATTGACCACTTCGCGATTAGCCGACGTTTTAGAAGCAGTCTCTTGGATGTACGAAACAGACCAACAATATACAAAATTAAAGCTAAAATATTTAATTGATAAATAAATTGTTTGAATATTTTTACAAACTTCGCGTGGACTTTTCAAAAAAAAAAATTCAATTTATCTCAAGCGCTATTTTTTATGATTACCAAGAAACTGTCTTTGCTATAAAATCTTAAACTGACTTTAAAATTTTAATCGCTTCATCTGCTTCATCTCAATTAGACTATTTTTGACAGAGAGAGAGAGAGAGCTCTTCAAAAAACACAAAAACAAATTTAAAAATTTGTGTTCCATTACTTTTGTCCAGCAGTGTAGTTTTTAAAGCAATTTTATTTAATTTTTATACATCATATATCAATATATCTATAATTTCTTTGAAATATTAATCTTAAAGCAATTTCCAAACTATACGACCTTTAATTAATGTTTTCGAAGTCCCGCATAGACTTACACCCATAAGTTTTCGACAACCAAAACTTTCGAAGATATTTTTCCTCCATCATCAATTCCCACACAAAACACAAATTTCACCTCAAAACTTTTAATTCAATTCCATTTCTAACCGCCCCTTCCCTTCCTCTTTTCAGTGGTACCCTATTTTCTCCAAAAATTCCACTAAAAATTCCTACATTTTAGATGATAAATCAAATTCTCTTACACCTCTCTTGGACGTTCGTTGTTGGCCAAACTTCGGTTAAGATGGTCTTTAATGAAGTGGATTTTATGTTCTCTCTCTATATATATACAGAAGTAGTATAAGAAGGCTAACTTTTAAGGAATATCTATACCATCATCGAGGGGAGGAAAAAAAAAATATAATAATCACAAATACTCCATCTTTTGCCCAACAGGGACCAAACCGAAACCAAACAAAGCCAAACCGAAACCCAAAAAGGTGTGACAAGTGTCTCTAATTTACGAATGAAACGTATTCCGCAATAAAATGTGAATGAATTCCCTCGCACCTCTTATAAGGTAAAGGTATATAGTAAAACCATCATTTCAACAACCGCACCATACCACACCGGAGCAGCGCGCCGGTTGGGGGAAAAACCCTCAGGGGAGATGAAAGTTTCTTCCTTTGATCCTCATGCCTCGACTTGAGGAACTAAAAAGTATATATATACCTATAGAGAGTCTTGAGGAAAAGGTTGTGGAAACTTAGGCTTGATTAAGTACTCTTGTACCCACTATTTTGTTTTCAAATTGAGGCGATAGTTTGGGGCCTGTTAAGGGTTCCTTTTGGCATTCCTCTGGTGACAGTGATGAAGTGACAATTTTCCCGTATGCCTCTTCCTTTTATATACAACGAAATCGTCGTCAGCTTTGTGTCGGGTGTTGGGCGCCACTCCATTGCCATCCCCATCATGGGGCCACAGACGATTCGTTTACAATCTAATGGACGATGTAATTGATGGCCTCGATAGTGTCATTTAATGTAACTGTTTACATTTTGATGGAGTTTCTTGATTTATTGACTTGCCCTCTGCTGGCTCTGGTCGTGGTGGCTATCCGGCATTTTCCATTTGAGGTTTCGATTTGTGGTTATAAGTTACAATAATTACATGCCTTTATTAATTAAGCGAACTGATAACTCATTGGTCATAATTTAATTACGCGAACTTTGTTTAGCTTGCCATCATCATCTGTCGATTAAACCCATAATACCAACGAACTCGAACTCTTTGTATAATGCCTATTTTTCAAATCCCTCACCACTCACAGTTCAGTTGGATATATTTTGTGTGTGTTTTGGAATGCAAATTGGTGTTTTCAACATGAATATGTCATTGAAAAACCCATTTGGGACGCCCACTTATGTGACAGCAGAAAAAAAGCTTTAAATTAAACCCGAACATGAAAAAGCGTTTTGCTATACCGTATAACATGCATATTGCATATACATTGAAGACTTGCCGCGCCTTTCAACATCCATGTATAGAGGATTGTCCCTTTGTATGCTTGTGGGGGACCACTAAAATAAAATTCCAATCCACTTGTTCATTTCATTGACGGCATGTGGATTTTTTTTATTCAAACTCCATTTTTTTTTTTTTTTGCCAAAAACACCCCTTTCCATTGGGAATGACTATACCTTCTATATATAATATCGGATTGGCTACAAATCCCATCGCATATGCAATTTTAAATCCCAAAGCACCAATATGCAAATTTGTTAAAACATAAAATAAACACAGAAGAAAAAAAAATAAAAAAAAAGCCAGCAAGCGAAGGGACATTCCTCGCTCGGTTGTCATTCAGGTTGGGTCATAATGTATATAGAAGGACTAAGCCGGAGTTTTACTTACAACTTAAACTCTTATCAAATGTTAAACAGAAAAATAAACAAACAAACGATGAATGGGGATACTTTTTCAAAAAGGATTTCAGGTGTTGAATTATTTGTTTTACGAGTGTTCTGGTATTTTTTTTTTGTCTTTTATAAATAAAAGGACGAATCTGGTAAAAATGATACTTTGAACAAGCAAAGTCTTTTCGGTGTTTGAGTTTTTATTTTTAAATGAAAAATCGATGAAAAAAAAATAAATCCCCAAACAACTTAACTAAACAAAATTCAAAACTGTAACTTTAAGAGTCTCAGAAAATACCGAATACCTTGAGTTCATATAAGCGATAGGAAATTAACATGAAATCTGGATGTGGAAGAAAGAATAATTTGGAAAGGTTCTATCAATTTAAACTCATGCATCATAATTGTTGGGTTTCAAAACGTTATGTCAAGAATTAGCTTGGAAGATAAATTTCCTCCTTCTTACACAGACATTGAAAGACTAAACAGTTTTGAGAGCTACGTAAACCAGACCGTGTAAATCATAGCTAAGGTTGACTTGAAGTAAAATTTTATCTTTACCACAACTTTTTCAAAATAATTGATTTGAAAAATTGCAATTTACAACTTAAGGTAAAATTTTAAATATATGTATTTGTATCATTCCATAATAACTTTGTAATTTGTATAGTTTAAAAATAATCAATCTTTAATTCTAGGTTAATTTTGGGTAATTTTCCCACTCATTTCTTCCCAATGCTGTGAATACATTTTGTCAAATGCATTGTTTTGTAAAATTACATATTGGTTATTTATTGGTTACAAATTAACTAAATCTAATTCTGGAAAGAATTAACTTCGAAGACAAATTTCCTCTCTACTACACTTTTTCGGGAGCTACGTAAAACAGATCCTGTAAACCATAGCTGAGCTTGACTTAAGGTAAAATTTCATCTTCACCACAACTTGATCAACATAATTTTAAAAATTACAATTCAAAACTTAAAAAAGAATTTCAAATATTTTTCAACCATTTAATAATCATTTGATAAATTGTATGGCTTAAAAATAACCAATTTATAACTCTTAGGTTAATTTTAGGAACTTTTCCCACTCATTCCTTTCCACTAATTTGAATAATTTTTTTTATTTTTTGCGTTGTTTTGTAAAGTTACATACCGGTTATTTATTGGTTACAAATTAACCGAGTATGGAATAGGTTCTTAAATAACTTTTTCTTAAACAGAAAATAATATTGAAACTAAACTTTTTCCTTAGTTTAGAATAAGTTCTTTAAAAAAAACTCTTCCTTTATTATTTATTATTATGGTCTCAGTAACATTTGAAATCAGTTCTTACATCTCAACTTAAAAGAATAAAAATTTAGTAATTAACAAAAAATTAAATATGCTTTTAAAAAGAATATATCGGATTGATACTACTTTTGATACAACAACAATAGATGATAATAACTCCGGTATTACGAGTATTATAACTTTTAAATAAAATAGAATTTAACTAAACATATGTTAATTAATAATTAACAATAAGTAAAAAATAACCTGACTTGAACACAAAGTTACAAATTGGTTATTAGTAAGTAAAAATATCCAATATCATACTTAAAGAGATAAGTATTATTTAATAAAACTATTAATACTTTAGAACATAAAATCTTAATAATAATTAGTTAAAAATAAATTACCTTAAATATATTTATATAATATTTGTTCTTTATAACGTTAAATTAATTTTATTTTGTCTGGAGACCAACTCACATCCATTAGCCACAAATTATAAAACACTGTGAGAAAGAGAAATGAAGCTATCTTTTTGGTGATCTTTGTATTTATGTATGTTTTTATTATTTTAATTATTTGGACTCTTCTGAATGCAAATAAAATACTTATTTCATCCTTTTCTTGACGTTTCGTTGTTTTTTTTTTTCAAACTTCTTCAGGGAATTCGATTTATTAGGATTTAGGATTTTAAATTTATGAATATATTTATTGTATTGTATTTAACAATAAATTTTTTAAACAAAAATAAATAAATGAATAAAAACAACATTAAAACCTTTTACTCTATTGATGACGGACGACAACCTAAAACCTAATAAATCAAATACCCTGAAGAAGTTGCAAAAAACCAACAAAACGTTGGGAAAAGGATGAAGAAATGAAGTTCGTTTGATATTTTCTGCTAATGGGAGTATGTTTGTCTAGAAAATTATTGGTTGAATTAAGTTGTGGTTAGAGTTAAGTTAAAATATAACTTTAGTTATATATTAGTAAAGAAGAAGTATTTGAAAATTTATTCAAAAAATTGTAATTGTATTTAGTTAATAAAACATAAATAAGGAGTGATATATTTGAAAACGTATATTTGGAAGCAGATTTGGTTAATTTACAACCAAAATATGATATTATTGAACAAAACTTATTGAAAATATTATTCCAAATTAGTGCGGCACTTTGAGTGAATGGAAAGAGTATCAGAATCTAATCGATTTTTAAAGATTTGTCATTTAAAAAACATAAAAAATACCAAGTGATTATTAAATGGTAAATAAAATTTAAAAATTTTTACCTTAAGTTGTAAAATCCAATTTTCCAAAAAAATTTTTTTTGGGGAAGATTGTGATAAAGAAAAAATCTCATCCGTGATCTGTTAACCTAAGCGTAAAATTGAGATTATTTCTAAAGTTAAGTAACTAAGAGTAACAAAATAACTTCTTTCTAACCAAATTATAACCACAGTTCTTTTTTTTTGTATCTCAGGTTACAAATTGTTGCTTGAGATATGGTTAGGTCCTTTCTCCAAATATATACTCAAAGCTGATTTTATGCACAATTTTTGTTCTAATACCTTTTAAACTTACGGTAGACGAATTTTCATTTTTTGAGCTCTGTCTTTTTTGTTTGTCCATTGAGTTCAAGTTTCAAGTTTCAAATGATTTTATTTCATATAATTTACAAAAGTTTTGGTTTTAATTCATTGTATGACATGGCATACACCGTTTGTCCATTGAATGCACCAGAGTCGTTTGTTCACCCCTTGACACTATAAGAGCTATTGAAGATCTCCCAAAGGTATTCAGCAAACAATCTCTGTCTTATCAATCCCATTCACTTGTAATATGTTGGAGTGGCTTTAAAAACAATATAAACTAAATATTCAGAATTGAGGGTATCCTTTTCAACGTATAAAATAGAACGCCTTTCAATTATATTTTATATTGTAAAGTATAGTAGATTGATTTATGATCTCTTCCCCAGAGCCCACGGCTCACTGCTCTCCCTCCTGAAACAAAAGTCAAAAATGTCTTTCTTCCAACCTTTTCCCCCTCAAATTGGTTATGCTTGAAGTTTTTCACAATACTTCAATTATAAATGGAAAAAAGAAAACAAAAATTCTATATAGGCTCTCTGTGGATATACAAGAACAACTTTTCACCAACCTGTCAGGCCAAATACACATCCATATATTACCATCTTTTACTTTTTCGATTTCCCAAGCGAATAATCCTTTTTTGTTCCACATAACAAGAACCGTGATTTTCCTGTCTCAATGTCCAATGTCCTATATCTTCATTCACATATGCAATGTATGTGTGTGGAAGTAAAAATGAATGTATATTATTATAGCTGCTGGATATTTGAATTTGAAAAATTTACAACTCCCTACGCTTGGTTTGTCCTGACATGTTGTCGGACAGAAACTTTCAATCAATTTGATTTACTACCTTTTGCTCGAATTCAATTTATTCTTCTTTTATACTAAAGCGAGTTATATTTGTATATACGTATATGAGGTTGGATTGGAGAATGGCATCAGTAGCAGTCGCAGCAGCAGCGACAGGTAATAATACTGTTACGATTGTACTCCTAGAACAGAACTGTGCAGAGTCTCGGAGACACAGACAAAATAATATTCTTTCACCCTTTGTATAGGTATAAATACGAATGTATGTCCTTATATTGCCATCAAGGAACACATGCGGAGGTACCTACCTTTGATGACGATGACGACTTCGTTGTGACGCTGGAGTTTTGTATCCAAGACACACACCCATAATAAGCCAGGCCGAGTCCCATTACTCACCTGTCAGAAGCATCAATCCTGGTGATTTGTTTAGAAGGGTTTTCTGTTTCTTCTTCTGCCTTCGCACCCTCTCACAATTCAACTCCTTCCCCTTCCCACTTCTCTTCCTCAAACCTATACCTGGATTTAATTTGGAATGTTTATTCTTAGAACTAGAATGCCTTTCGAAGCTCGGAGTGTTGCTTGTTCTATGCGAGGACACAGAAGGAAGCGCTCCGTATACCTTCTATGAATGTGATGGCTTCATTTATTTTCGTTACCCTTTGAGTAACGGTCTGGTTCTCTATCAATATGCAGGAAGAATATTGAAATTGAGTAGGTTAGACGGCAAATATATATGAGAGAGCAAAGCAGGCGGAAGGCACAAAGCACAAAATGCACAGGAAGGGTTAGAGAGCTTGATTGTAACAAATGTCAAACTGAGTGGTATTAATGTGCCAGAGACGAGACGGCAATTTGCGAGGAAACGAAACCTTTGCCCAAATCTTATACCTAAATATATGTATATATATATTATATATTATAATATATTGTATATATATTCCGGAATTCAAGGTGGTTTTACAAAAGACCAAAGATAGGCCTACAAGTTAATAGAGTGCTTCTTGGTGAAATATCGAGGCACTAATCGAATGATTTATTCACAAGGCCAATGGATATTTTGGGTTTGGCTAATGGATAATTCTATTTATTTGACTTTTCATAGACCATAATATATATATGGAGTCAACAGAAATTAATATCTTTTTCCAATGATTTTATAAAATTATAGGTAGGTATATTGGTTGAAAGGGAGAAATCGGAAAGGGTTGTTTAAGAAGGTAATATTGGGTAATGAGAAAGGGTTTTTTTTTATTTTGGTTAATTTTTCAACTGATAAAAAGTTTAAAAGAAGATAAAAATAGAATATCTAACAGAACAGGTAGGTAGGGACTAGGGAGTCAGATAATTTTTGTTTCGGGCTGAATAGCGACCATTTCCTGCATTATATACTTTTTTTCAAGGGTTCTATAAAGTTCGTGCATTGTTGACATGAACTTTGGTTTTAAAATAACCTCACGACAAGTCTGGTGTTAAGTGGGATGATCGTGAAAGCCAGTTACAATCGCTATAATTTTTTGAAATTATAGGTGGGTTATAGGGCTGTGGAGCGTTGTAGTGGTAGGTACTTTTCAATGGCACAAATTCACTTGCATTGATATTTCGAATGCGGATATGTCATAAACCTATATAAATTTCACAGTTTTTGGGCTATGCCGAAGGTTAAAAGGACCTATCCTATTTTAATACATATTATGTGTAAGTTGTAACGGTCTAAGGTGTTGTCGGCAAAATGACTCTCAATAGGGCGTTCCATAATCTCCCATATCGTAGGTGCTATATCCCAGGAACATACAAACGCGTCAGCACATTATCAGAACGCCCCTATCTTAAAGCCCTTATATCCCTTCCTTCCCTAATCTACCTTTACCAACCCCCTGTTTACAGGTTTATGGGGCTGGTCCTGATAGCAGGAAGGACAGAGTGTTCAGCTTGCAATGAATGGCGTGGCATGCTAGCACATCCTATAGCTCGTCGGAATGGGGTGGTCCTTGCCATCGTAAAGCTGAACGGTCGTTACGAAAAAATTATATGCCAGCGAAATTATAAATACAAATTTCGGGTTCAAAAATAGGAGCCCGAAATTGTCCTGGTATAAACTAAAAATTTTCAAGTGAGGAGAGAACACGGTGTAGATGCCTCTCAGAGGGGTAGCCCACCCACATATCATAATAGATATTAGATACCACCATGGATGTAATGTCCTCTATTTATATAACAGCCCCTAATTTGAACTTAAGATACTCAACTCAACATACTCTCACTTAAAATTATATTTATGTAAAGAACCTTGGTTGTAGTTATATGCAGCGTTACCTTTGGGACTCTTTAGAGTCATTTTGACTCTTTTTAAACGCTGGGACTCCGGGACTCCCCTTTTTAAAAATCATTGCAATTTGACTCCTTTTGAATATTTGGGACTTTTTTTTGTAAACGAACAGTATTCGTTGAATACTTAAATTCTTAAGGCACTAGGCACTAGGCACTAGGCACTAGGCACTAGGCACTAGGCACTAGGCACTAGGCACTAGGCACTAGGCACTAGGCACTAGGCACTAGGCACTAGGCACTAGGCACTAGGCACTAGGCACTAGGCACTAGGCACTAGGCACTAGGCACTAGGCACTAGGCACTAGGCACTAGGCACTAGGCACTAGGCACTAGGCACTAGGCACTAGGCACTAGGCACTAGGCACTAGGCACTAGGCACTAGGCACTAGGCACTAGGCACTAGGCACTAGGCACTAGGCACTAGGCACTAGGCACTAGGCACTAGGCACTAGGCACTAGGCACTAGGCACTAGGCACTAGGCACTAGGCACTAGGCACTAGGCACTAGGCACTAGGCACTAGGCACTAGGCACTAGGCACTAGGCACTAGGCACTAGGCACTAGGCACTAGGCACTAGGCACTAGGCACTAGGCACTAGGCACTAGGCACTAGGCACTAGGCACTAGGCACTAGGCACTAGGCACTAGGCACTAGGCACTAGGCACTAGGCACTAGGCACTAGGCACTAGGCACTAGGCACTAGGCACTAGGCACTATGCACTAGGCACTAGGCACTAGGCACTAGCACTAGGCACTAGGCACTAGGCACTAGCACTAGGCACTAGGCACTAGGCACTAGGCACTAGGCACTAGGCACTAGGCACTGGGCACTAGGCACTGGGCACTGGGCACTAGGCACTAGGCACTAGGCACTAGGCACTAGGCACTAGGCACTAGGCACTAGGCACTAGGCACTAGGCACTAGGCACTAGGCACTAGGCACTAGGCACTAGGCACTAGTTAGAAGAATATTATTAGAAATATATATTATTCTGTAAGTGCCAAAATTCAGTTTCCAAAATTCTGCATTTCAAAATTATGTAATTTAAAATTCTGCAAATGTAAAATTCTGTATTCCAAAATTCTGAAAATCTGAAATTCTGTTTTTCAAAATTCTGTAAAACCATTATTCTGTATTTCAAAATTCTGTATTCCAAAATTTTGTTTTTCAAAATTCTGTAAATTATGAAAGAAAAATTGTTTTGATAATGAAAAAAAGTGCGTAGTGCTGATTTTTTATTTAATTTTGGAACTATAAAAATTACTTGTAGAATGAGGTTGATGCCAATGGATTAGTTTTTTTTAAGTATCTATCATGGTCCAGTAACCTTGTCTCATAGGAGGGACACCTTGTGTCATTTCCGGTAATCCCGTTTTTTTGCTGTTGAGTTTGATAATGGCCTTATGAATAAGCCAAGTTTTCGACCTCGAGTGACGAAAGCAAAATTGGCAAAAAATAACTGTTTTCAATTATTGACAATTTAAATCAAAGGAACTAAGCTGTATTTTGAAAACTATTGCTTCTACAGAGACAATTTTGGTCTCAAAGTTGAGGACTGAGGTTGTAAACTTGGCTTATTCATTAGACAAATATCATAAATAAACAAAAAATCAGAACTACCGGACCTGACCCTAGATCTGATGTATATACCTAGTAGGTACCTACAGATAGTTACTACAAAATCAGGTTAAATTAAATAAAAAAATAATGTTGAGAAAAAAAGACAAGAAATGTCCCCCATATAAAAAAAAATTCTATTATAAGATATTTCTATATGAGAAAATGACTGGTTTATTTGGAATTTAAATATTTTGTTTCGTCACCATGGACACCTTGAGTATGCACGATGAAGAAAATAAGAATCATTTCAGTTCAATCTACATTCATCTATCTCACGCCCTTCTTTCGATTCCAAATCAACTAAACCGCAACAAAAGAGAAACCTTCGTCTCTATAAATAAAAAATAAATTTTTTTTCAGAAGAAAATTGCAATTCACTTTAATTCTCGCACAATCAAACATTTCACTTTGATTGCTCTAAGATAAATCTAAAAATCAATTTTCCTTAAATGAATATTTTCCTCGTAGAAATGATTACACTCATTTCAAAGGCATAATAATATCTACCCAATATAACGGAGTATATAGAACTAGGTTAATGAAATGGTATAGAATAAAGACTATAGAGATAGAGAGAGAGAGAGAGGAGAGACATTATCTTGTATACGATTAGTGAATATATAAGGAATATAACGGTATATAATGCTTCGCTATTTTAATTTCCATTTGCTGATGTTGATGTTTATGATGCTGATATACCGAGATGCTGATATCGATATACTGGAGATGATGCTGATTCACTCAGCTTCGAACAAACATTGATTGCCCATTCCATGAGAAGGAATCATTATTATCATCATCAAACATCCTCCAGTGTTTCTAATCAACCATTTCTCTATATATGTATGTATGGTCCAAAATAAGGTCCACCCCCCTACCCATTCCATCCCCTAACCAATTATACGCTTCACCCGTAACCGGAACCCTAAATCCATCTCTCGCTCGTCATGGATACGCTCCATCAATCTTAGAACATCAGCATTTAACATATTGAACAACAAATTACAATACAGAGAGGAGATCGACCTCATCTCTGGGATGTATATAGATATAGGAGGATTTTGTTGGACCACCCGGTTGCCATTGCTCCTATACGTCCGTCCGTCCGTCCGTCGTCGTTGTTATGTCCTCCTCCTCAATCATATTCAAAACAAATTGAAACTTTCCGGACAAATTCCATCTGACAATGAGTCGAAGGCTGGCGAGAGTGTACGAAGAACTATACATATATAGTTATGGGTCTGATGGTAGAGGCAAGGACTAAGCCTATTTATGTCCAATTTAATCTGAATAAAAGATCACGCCGTTCAATCACTTCCCATATGTTTTTTTTGTTTCTCCTTAAATCCTTATACCCTGCTTATACCCTCAAGTCTTTATATATATACCCGTATCCTTGGGCGATGGACAAAGTGAAAGTCAAGGTCACTAGATGGCTCTCCTACCATAAATCAACCGCAAGCTGTGTATATGCCCATTAGATGTCCTTCCTACCCCCTCTGCCCCTACATAATATGGTTGCCATGGCCACACAGAGAGAGAAAAGTAAACCGGAATTGATTTCGATTATGAAACATTGTTTGGGTGTGGTGTCGTGTTGTGTCGGTCCGTCCAGCAAGGAGTTTCCATTTTTTTCTTGACTTTTCCACTACGAATTTTCCATCTATATATTATAGTGACTTACTCCATCTTATAACTAAACTATCCAATCCTCCCAGCCAATTGAGCTGAGCAGTTCGCCTAGAAATAATATTAGGTATAGGTTGTAGGTTTGTAATATGTGTGTGTATGTAATGTATGTAGGTACGTGAGGGGAAGAAAAACTTTATCAGTGATTTCGCCCGCGGACGTGATTTGGTTACTGATTTTGGTTTTCGGACACTCAAAAACATACAAACCCAAACAATGACTAAATTGATTCAGGGTTGGACTTGGTTACGTATAGGGAAATTCAACATGCCCTTCTTGATATGACATACAACTTCACGAGACCTCTCCAGCTCTTCGTCAAACGGAAAGAGATAAATTGAATTAAATTTAACCAATCCAAATCCAAACGCATTTCACGCGTTTCAATTAATTTACGATGTTAAAATGGCGCCCGGGAGTTATTATTAATGCATTGGCCTATCATGAAGGAGATGTTAGGTTAAAATGGCACCGGGAGTTATAGTTAATTCTTTTGCCTATCATATGCTGAAGATCTTATGCTCAGGTGGAACTAACAATTTACTTAAGTTTCCTCGAAGAATGTGGAGCCCTTAATCAATAGTTCTTATAGCTAATCCAGTACTGTTTAAAATAAGCATGGTGCGGGAAGGCTTTATCGGATTAAAAAGATTTATATGAATTCATCTCGTTTAAGGTAGGATTTTGTCTTAACTTGCCTAAATGGGCAATTGCTATAAAGAGGTTCTATTTCTTTTTTTTTTTCTCATTTTTTTTTTTGGCTTCTATAAATTTTTCTCATATACGTCCTTGGCCTTTTTAGAATTGTTTGTATTTTTATTCGTTTAGTTTTGTTTGTTTTTGCTGTTTCTGTTGTGGTTTTATTTTTTTTTTATTTTTATATATTTTGTTTGCTTTTTGTTTATTCTGTCCGATTTGAAATCGGAATCGATACCAATTATTTTTATTTTTATTTCATTTATTTCTCAGTGACATTTTTTTTTTTTTTGTTTGTTTGCTGTTGTTGGGTTCGTATAATCGAGGGATAAAGTGTATGTATCATTAGACAAGAAGAGAACATTTTAAATTAATTTCGAAAAGTTTAGGAGTTCCGAGAAGAAAAAAAAAATATTTAAAGAAAAAAAAAATAAGGGAGAAAGAAAACCACATAAAAAGATTATTTCCAAATTAAGCATGTTTTATTTTATTTTGTTTTGGAAATGAATTGAAAATATTTTCATAAAAAAAAGACAAATAAACATTGAAATAAAAAATTGAAGTGGAAAAAATGTTTTATTATTTTTTTTTTAATATTGATTTATATCGCGGAGAGTTTTAGTGTTATACGAAAATTTAGAAGGTAGTTAAGAGGGCAATTTAATTGATCATTGTTGGGTTTAAAAAATTCCAATAAAAATATTAAATATAAATTTATTGATTTCACTCATAGAGGGACCATGAGGATATTGAAAATGATAATATTTAATAGATAAAACAATAAAATGATGAATCTTTACGATTTAAAGTGTCTCTCCTTTTTTTAATGCTAATAATAAGTCTTCAGAAACTGTCTAAGAGATCATTCTAGATGCTGAAATACCAAAAATGTTTGATGTATATTTAATGTCACTTTTCTGAATAAATAAATTTTGTTCGTTTTTTTATCGAATCAGAATTTTCTATTAAAAAATAATTGTTTTTTTTTTTTATTTGTATTTAAATCTAAGAAAATGGGTGATTCTCTGGTAAACTGTGATTTTTTAAATCAAAATTTTTGCTAAAATTAAAACTCATTGAAAATTAATTATATATGTATCATGGTATGCAGTGGCGGATCCAGGATTTGGTCATGTGGGGGGGGTGCAATAACAAATAGAAAACTTAAAGAAATATAAAACTTGCTAGGGCTTTGTACTACATTATTTATGTACGTGTAGTTAGCACCGCCATTTTCGATTTTCAAAAATAAATACAAACAAGCAAAAACAGCAGCAGCTTAAAACAGCACAAGTATAATTTTTTTTTAAATCGTGATTTTGAAAAAAAATTTGCAAAATTGCCTAAGTCTTAACAATTTAACATATCGTAAGCCCTTGAACTAAGTTTCTATCATATAGGCTTTATAGCCTTTACACACCGAATCAAAATCTAGATTTCGATCAAAAATCACCAAATTTCATCAAAATCAACAAGATTTCCCATACATTTTCAGATTCGTAATCTAGTAGATTACTGCGAAATCTTCTTGAAACGGTCTGAATGTGAAACAAACACACTTAATTACTCAATTTTCTCTTCAGTATAACAGTTCAGTCATAACTCATAATGATGAAAAAGAGTGTTTATCTTATTACTTTAAACGAGAAATTCTTGTATACATATATATATATTATTGGTTTCTCGAAAACGGCTCCAACGATTTGGATGAAATTTTCACAGTTTATTTCAATGAATGAGAAAAAATTTTAAAATTTTGATTTTGTAAAATCCGCCTACTACCACGCCCTCTTTTCCTATTTCTTAGTTTCTCGGAATTGGTCGGAAACATCTCTGTTTCTCGGAAACGACCCAAATGATTTGAATGAAATTTTCAGAGTTTGTTTTGATGAGTGAGGTTAAAATTAAGAAAAATTATTCTTGAAAATCCACCTACTGCCACGCCCACTTTTAATGTTTCTTCGTTTTTCAGAAACGGCTATAACGATTTTGATGAAATTTGCAGAGATTGTTAAGATCAACGAGAAAAACATTTTTAATTAGTTTGAAAGAATTCCGCCCTCTACCACGCCCACTTTTTTTAATATAATGGGATCTCAGATATGGCTGTAACGATTCGGATGAAATTAGCAGGGAGTATAGGTACTGATGAATGACAAAAAAAATAATTTTGAGAAAATCCACCCACTGCCACGCCCACTTTTATTGTTTTTTGGTTTTCGGAAAAGGCTCCAACGATTTGGATGATATTTACACAGTTCGTTCAGATCACCGAGTCAAAAAATTTGAAAGTAATTTTAGTTAAATCCGCCCACTGGCACCCCCATTTTTCTAATATAGCTTATTTTCGGAAATGGCTATAAGAATTTGGATGAAATTTGCAGGGAGTTTAAGAAAACAAAAAATTCAGAAAACGGTTTTAGGAACATCTGTCCACTGCCGCGCCAACTTTTATTGTTTCATAGTTTATCGAAAACGATTGTAAATGCTTCTATTTTTTGGAAACTACTGAAACTATATGAATCAAATTTTCAGAATTTATTTAAAGGAATAAGAATAAAACTTTAAAAAATAAAATTTAAATCCGCCCACTACCACGCGTATTTTTATTAGTTTTTGGTTTCTCGAAAACGGCTCTTGGATGAAATTTTCAGAGTTTATTCTTATAAACAAAACAGATATTTTCAAATTGGATTTAATCCGCCTACTGCCACGCCCACTTTTATTATTTTTTCTTAGTTTGACGGGATTAATTCAAACGATTTGAATAAATGTTTTAGTTTATTCTTATGAAAAAATTTGAAAAATTGTTTTACTAAAGTCCTCCCACTGCCATGCCCATTTTTATTATTATGAAATTCGTTTCCGAAAATTTCTGAATTTCTGAATTTTTTCTTATGAATGTGAAAAAAAACTTTTCTTATTTCTCGCAAGGGCTATATATTTTTATTGGATTTTATTTCACATCGTTATTCCTATTTAAAAAAAAAAAAAACATAATGCTCGAACACTCCACTGACACCACTGCAGTCGCAATAAATTTGGCTTTGAGGTGCAAGTTTTCAAACGTTTGGAACCAAACTATAAGTACATCTCAGATAATTATCCGATGGCCTTAATGTTTCCATGATAAGAATAGGTACGTAAGTGAAAGGTAAATAACTTAGACCATGTTTAAACTAGAAGTTTTTACATTTTTAGGACACTGGATCATGCGTAAAAATAATATCTGTTGTAAAACTTTTAAACAATTAATATTGCTTATTATTTCACTACTTAAAATAAATTTTTCTTATGAAATAAAGTCAAACCAAAAATAATAAAAAAATTCTCAAAATAAATTTTAAAGATACCGAGCGTAGCTCGGTCTCCCAGGTACTTATATTTATTGAGTGTAGTGTAGTGTAGTGGGATTTCATTCCGATTTGCGAATTTTTAAAACAGAAAGCGAGAGAAAAAAAGGAAATGTGTGTTTTTGTTTTGGGATTTTTTTTTAGTTTCTATCAACACTGAAAATTGATTGAAATTTCAAACAAAATCTAGTTTATATGTGGTGTGAACGATTCAACAAGATTTGGAAATCTTGTGCCGAAATCCGAGATTTTGGTTCGGTGTGAAAACCGTATAAAACTGTTATGTAATCTAATGTAAGTAGGTATACTCCACTAAGATGCATTTGAAGTTTTTGAGGAAGGTATACCTATTCATTACACTTGAAGAAATTTTAAGTTGAAATTTTATAAAAAGATGGGCTTTCTGTAATTAAGACAATATTTAGGTCGAAGAGAAGTTAAATTTAATAAATAAATAAATGAATACAAAAATATTTGGTTTCAATGCTCATGGGGGGCGGACCCGAAACCCCCCCCCCCCCGTGGATCCGCCACTGATGGTATGAGATACCCGACAAAATGTTGAATTTTATTTTATGATTTTTTTTTTATTGAATTTTAAAGTCCCTTTTTTTCTTGAAAAAGTATTTACTTTTTTTTGTGAGTAAAGTATTGTAAATTATATTAATGCACTAAAAACATGAAAAATTAATTAAAAAAAAATAACAATTTAATAAAAATGATTTTTTTTATATTTTTAGTTGGGATGGGGTATGCCACACCTTAGTAAAAGGAATTGTCAGAAAAAAATAAGTTGGAAAACGGAAGATTAACATTAATTTTGAGATTGTTTTAAAATTTCTATTTCCACCGCTAGGGGTCACTGAAGGCAGAATAAAAACATACGATTTCTTGATTTTGCTGTTTTTAGATTTTTGTTCAGTGCCCACAGCTTTTAAATCTATATGCACAATTTGACGGTAGCATTTTTGATACAAAACAATTCCTTATAGATTTTGTGGTTTAACTTCCTTATTTATTAACTTTTCACAGTCAATATACCGGGGTACCTAATTTCATTTCTCGTCTAAAACATTTTTTTCAAAAATGCAATAATTTGAAGTTGACCATCTATAAATTAAAATTGAGATACTGTCAGCCAAAACGACAACAACAAATCATATTTGTTGATAAGATTCCCATGCCACAGTCAAGCTGTAGAAAGGGCAGTCAAATTAGTCACTGAGGCTTCTCAAACAGTTTGCAGATTCACGTCCCTTACTTTGGTGGACACTTTTTGGCGGAATCAAAAAATTTTGATATCTGAATTTGTAGCTAATCAAATGCTAATTTTTTGCACAAACCAAAAATTTGTAGTTCGCATAGTTTCGTGGTTATTCAAGTTTCCGCTAAAATAAGTCTGAAGTTAGCGGACAAATTCTAAAATAATAAAAAATTTTAAATTTGATTGACACCCAAATTTGTAGCTTTTTAAATGCTCTTGAGTTGCGAAAATCGCGATTTTGAAGCTCAAGTGGTTTATTTTATATTCAAATTTCCGCTAAAATAAGTCTGAAGTTAGTGGACGAAAATACGAAAATCACAATTCTCTTGGTGTCAAAAATTGTAGCTTTTTAAATGCTAATTTGTTGCTCAAGAATTAATTTTTTAGCTTTTATATATCATTTTGTATTTGCATTTTAAGTTTAAAAAGTGCATTTCCGGTAATTTGGAATAAAACGGAAGTTGGCGGACAAAATCTAAGAAAAATGAAATTTTTGAAAAAAAAATTTTTTCCCGAAATTGTAGCTTTTTAAATGCTATTTTTTGGTGTTAAGAAGAAATTTGTAGCTCTAACGGTTTTTTTTATATTCAAGTTTCAAGTTACCTCAAAATGGAGCTTCCAAAATCTAAAAAAATGAGAAAATCAAAATTTTTTTGTTGTCATAATTTGAAGTCTCTCTAAACTTAATTAAACACTTAAACCCCGATTTTGTAGCTCACATAGTTTTTTTTGTTATAAAAGATTCCGCTAAAATAAGTCGTCATTCCCATATGTAACAGTCAAAATTAAAAAAAAAAAATTTGAATTTTTGAATTTTTTTTGTCTCAGAAATTGTAGCTTTTGAAATTATAATTTGTTGCGCAAGAATCAATTTTGTAGCTTTTATGGATCGGTTTTTATTTGCATTTTAAGTTTAAAAAACTCATTTACGAAATGCATTTTTTCGTTTGGTTTCTAAGCCTAGTAATCACTTCCCGTGAAGTGAAAAATAAAAACGTTTTAAAATACATGTGGAAATATGAAATATGTGTGAAATATGAACCCATAATTATTATTTATTACAACACATCGCATGAATTTTGGATACTTAGGGCCAGTTTCACAGTGCACACTTAACTAAATAAGTGACACTTAATTTTCCCATTTTTGCACTTAAGCCGCCAACATGGGAGACTTAAGTGTCACTTATTCCGATAAGTTTACACTGTGAAATGGGGAATAAGTTTTCCAAATTTGGCACTTAAGTGACACTTACTTCACTGTGAAACTGGCCCTTAGTTTGGATTTTATTTTTTGAATGAAAAAAATTATTAACTTAATTGTTTAATTTCGGTGTTTTCTTCTTTTTTCCCCTTGATGAGAATAAACATGGTTTAATCCGAAATATTTTTTTTTTTTTTCAGAATTTAGCTACCTATATTTTGAGCACAACAAATTGATTGACCATAATGTCACAATTTTCTACAACACCTTAGATTTTTTTTCGTACATTGAGAAATGAAAAATTTTGCACGAAATTGATTGAAGAACCGGTTCATTTTCCACTGTCATATTTTGGTACTCATTTCGTGTTTTGAATTTCATATCAGTGAATTTGATGTCACTTTTGTATGGAAATTCCATTTTCATTTGAACTGAGTATGTACCTACTTATAGTATTTAAATGGAAATTAGGAAACACTATAGTGCTGGTTTTTTAAGCAAAATTCTTAAAATTTTTCTTTAACGAGTAAAAATAATCTACAGAGCCTTGGGTCCGCGAAGTAAGCATACCAATTTTTTTTTATTCTCATCACATGCGTAGTTTCTGATACTTTTCCAAAATAAATAAATGGGCTGATCTCCTAAAAAAGTTAAAGTATCTATATCAAATTCGTTAGCAAAACACTTGATATGGTATAACTTCACGAATACTAGAGCCTTTGCAACGGATCTGTGTTATTGGGCCATTTTTGGTTTTCAATCTTCAATACTTATGCGTGACCCCTAGTGGTCATTTTAAAAAAATCTTAAAATTAATTTTAGGATCCAACGCAACTTTTGCGTTTGGATGTGTTTTTATCATTTTAAAAATTTTATTTTTTTCCATACAACCACGCGCGTCTATTAAACAACATCTGAAATTGTTGTGGCACCAACGCGATGTATATTGTACACCATTTGATTTCTTAAACAAATCTCAATTTATGAAACAACAATTTTGAAAATCCTTCCAGAGGTTTAAAAAAAAGAAGAAAGTATCTGGGTGTCCTGAAACTCAACGTCAAGCAGGGACCGGGTGGTAGGGTAGGTTAAATCTGTACTGGGAAAAAAAGAAAACAAATCCATCTTGCTTGGTTAATTAATAATAGCAATATTTAGAAAAATAATGAAAATCGATAACCTAAGCCACATTTTTAGGTCTGTGGTCACAAAATTTCCAAATTTTATGGTGTTTTTTTAACGTTATCAAAAAATTGATCGCAATCACAAATTCAAAAAAGTAAATGTTGTAAGTTTCATAACAAAAATAAAGTTTGACTGAGTCATAGTTCAAAAAAATTTTGTAAGCTACTTTTGACACTTCGTATTTATAAAAAAATGTACTACTCTACCCGGGAAATTTTTTGAGAAAGGGGCCCAATTCAACAAGATTTCAAAATGGAACAACATTAATCACTCAACTTATTCATTGGTACATACAATTTTGTAAACATTAAAAAAAAAAATAGTACCTACGCACATTTTTTAGAATTTATTAATACAGAGCTTAAAACTTAATTTTGAAAAATTTTTCGATTTAAATTTTGTTTTTTTTTCTTAAGTTTTATATGCAATATTATTTAAACTTAAATAAAATTTAAATTCCTTGTTTAGAAAATTTCATTAAAATCTGTTCAACAGTTAATGAGATAGTCGAAAACCAAAAAGATGGTTCTATATATAGTAAATTTTTTTCCAATATTATGGTAAATCGTATTGATATTAGCTCACATAAAAATTTTAATCATAATGGTAGAAGTCATTTTTAAGAATAATGAGTATTTCTCTACCGGTTTTTCAAAAGTACCTATTTGTATGGTAAGTACCGATTTTTTGTGCATATAAGATTTATTTTTATTTAAAATTTTATAGATAATGTTAAGAATCTGATGGGTTTAAAGTTTAATAAAAATCGACCAAGTCACTCAAGAATTATTAAATTCACAAAAAAATTTGAAACATTTTTTTAAAAATCCGAAAAAAAGTTTTGAAAAGTGCGCACTTTATTTCATTATCAAAACAATTTTTCTTATATAATTTACCGAATTTTGAAATATAGAATAATGGTTTTACAGAATTTTGAAAAACAGAATTTTAGATTTTCAGAATTTTGAAATACAGAATTTAAGATTTACATTATTTTAAATTATAGAATTTTGAAATACAGAATTTAGGAAACTGAATTTTGGCACGAACCAACAAACCCCTTGCCAATTTTTTTTTTATAAAATTATAGCCTTTTTGTAAAAAAAAATGGAGCACGTTTTTGAGTAAAATAAGATCTTCATTATTTAACGGCAGGTACCGTTATTTCGGGTCTTAAAAAAATTAAAAAAACGTGTCGGGGGAATTCCCAAAAAACGCTAAGTACCAAGTTTAAAGAAAATCGACCCACCCGTTTAGACTGCAGACGAAATGCAAAATAGACAGATAGACGGACAGAATATGTGAGACCCACTTTTTTCGACTTTGCTATCATCGTAATGTAAAGTTTCATCAAAATCTCGAGTTCGATTTTCTTTTACGAATCCATAACTTACAATATAGTACATACCTACATACATATGAAAAAATGTATGCATACATTCATGAATTGTATAATTTTAATAAATGCTCACTTCATTACCAAGCCCTTAAAATTAAAGAAATTTTCCAAAAATGTAATTCAATGCGTATAGGTATATGTAAATAATAAAAATTAATTAAACATTTATTGCTACGACTGACTGCCCTGGCAGATAAAAATTAAATAATCTATTGGTCATCGTCAATCTACTTTCATATACCTACTATATAAAAATGTGTTAACTCATTTAGTATTCAAAGTGCAGTTTAAAAGTAGAAAAAAAAACACAAATTATCTTAAAATTAATTTTCTTACACCTTCATTAAAATAATAAAAAAAAGAAGGAAAAAAATATGATATAATAATCCTTTTTACCAAAACACAAGCACAAGAGGCCTATCACATTTTATCACCTCATCTCGCATTTCCCACACCGCCAAAATGTTTCTACGCATTAATTTTTGGCTTTAACACGATCACAGGGAATTAATTATCGCCTTCCCCCCCCCCCCCCCCCGACCATCACATGGCAAAAAGGGTTTTGCGATTAAAAATTGTAATCCTCCATGGCGCACGTTATCGTGTTAAAAATCCAAACCCCTGTAGCTGAACACCGCGGCCACCGCCCGCTTCCATGCCTTCTTCCCTTATAGCCACCATCACTGGATGTTATCTCAAACAACAAAACCCAACACACTGTGGCTCATTTTGACTAAAGCATTGGCGAAATTTATTATTTTTTTTTTTTAATATGGTTAATTCTTTTGGGTCCTTGAAAAAATTCTATCGGGAATATTGAGGGAAATTTTGTTTCTCTGGGAATATTTTATTCCCTTAAAAAATGTTCTGCCATATCGTGAATCTCCCAAGAAATAAATTTCCCTCTAATAAAAATCAAATGAAATGTCAGCTAAATTTTCCTGGAAATTTGATTACCAATAACTTCCCTAGGAAAACTTTTATGCGTTGGGAGTTATGGCGACAAAACAAATCCCTGTGCATATTTACCTCCTAAAAAATTGGGAACGTGAATTATGGTCGAAAGTTTCCCTCTGAATTTATATGGCATCACGACAAAAATTTCCAGGAGAATTGGTCTGTCATTTAATTGGATTTTTGTTCGAGGGAAATTTATTTCGAAGGAGATTCAGTTTGAAAAAGGCCCTCACGCCAATTTTTGTAGGACTTAAAGGCTGTTAAAAGCTATTTTGAATCAAGAGATTCAGTTTCTTTTTTTTATTTTTTTGAAACCGCCTTTCATTCGATTTAAACAATAGAGTCAAAAAAAATTTAATAAAATTTTTAAAAATTATATAGATTGTGCTTGAAATAAAATCAAAACGAACCACAGTACTCGTATAATATGCCGGCAACATCTTCCAATGTCGGAAGCTAATTGAAATATTCCAAACCCTCTCCTACGCCTCTGGAGACTTTTCACTTTCATTCCCCAAAAGGGTTGGAAAATTTAACATACTCATCCACATAAGGTGCCGCTTAATGCCTGTGAGGGTGTTTTCGCGAAAATAAAAACACAACCCTTTGTTGTTGCGCCTTCTCCGCCTCCGCATCTCATGTTTAATATGGAAACAGTTTGTGCCGCCTGATTTTGATGAGGTCTACACCTACACTTCTCGCCTGAGGGTTTGTTTGTCCTTTACGAGGGTATACATATAGTTGGGCCTCAATTTCCTTGTTGGGCGAACAGTGTTACACACACAAACACACACACATATTAACTGATGAGCTCTCACTCCCCACAACCGTGCATATGTATAAATGAAAGTGCTCAAAATGAAATGGTTTTTGAAGGCCATTCGGCAAGCATTTAACTTTTTGATGATATCTCTTCGGCGGTGGCAGCGGGTTTTTGGGGTTCACAAATGAAAAACTGATGAGGGTTCGCTTCGCTTTGCATCCTTATACATCCGGTTTTAGATTCAAGTGAAACTTTGATGTTATACGAATGGTTCTTGTTTACGATTATTTGCAGCGTTTTGCGGTCGTTACGGTGTCGAGATCCCATTTTGGAACTTGGGAAAAGAGAGGTGTTTTATGTCGTTTTCTGTTTTCTTTTGCTTAATTCCAAATGCGGATGTATCTTTTCTATCTTAACCGGCAAATCTCTGGAAAATTGGTTATGCTCTAAAGAAGACACGTTATATGGTGAAGAGGAAATTTTATGTCACTCTTCGGCTTCGGTTGTGTCATGCAAGTATGGAGGAGTATTAATTAGAGTCCCTTTATAAGGTGCTTCTGATGTATCTATATCTATATGGCGCTTTATATCTATCCACCTACATACATGTGATATGTTTTTTGGGTATCTCTTCGTGCTTAATTGAATGTAATTAAATTTTATCCCTGTACTTAGAGATGTGCGCTGTTTCTGTTTTTTTTTTTTTGTTGTGTCGTTCTTCACATTGGGGAAAAGGGATTAATAAATTCCTCGTGTGCTTCTAACACGCTAGCGGTTTTTACGTAGCCATGTTGATTACCCAACGGAGTTTAATGAAATGTGTCAGCAGGTATAGGTATATGTGTATAGGAAGATGGGTTTTTCGTGTTTTGTTATATGTATCTTGCCATACACATGCCTACCTATCTACCTAACCTTACTGTAATATTCTTCTTCTTAGCTCTGCCATGCTATACAAGGTACAAGAGAAGGCATACTTAATGAAGTGATAAAGGATGCGTAAAGAAAGTAGTAGATTTGCAAAAGAGGATAATAAAGGGAAATATTAAATTGCCGTGCGCACAAGTAAGAAGTAGGTACACATAGTAGTAAATCGCTCCGTTATCACAGTCTGTTTGTGTGTAAAAGAAAATAACGACGTGTGTGTGGTGTGGCGTGGCGTGATGGCATGGTATTTTTTGTACTACCTATATATAGTGGGATTACGAGTGCTATGCTGCACAGCATATGTCACGAAGACTTTATTAGTTTATCTTACGGCTGGAAAAGCTTTGTTTTTATTGCTGCTTACTAATTCCTTCGAAGTAGGTGAATAACACAAATATTTATTATATGTAAGTTGATACTTTAGTTCAGGGAAAAATAAGAAATTAAGTCACATGTAGTATATATGTAGGTAGTAGGGTCGTGTTAAAGCACAAGTTATGTTCGTATGTTAGTAGAGAGCACTTGGAATGTTTTTTCATGGACTTTAATCAAAGGAGGAATTTTTAAGTATTTTCTTAGAATGAGTAGAATTAAGCAGTTTAAGTTTCTGTTTAAAGTTGTTTCAAAAGAGGCTTGGTTTTTATAGAAATACCTAGAGTTTTGTCAGGGCTAGATAAACGATACTAAATTAGAAAATTTGAATAAAAATTTATCAGCCGTGTTGGCAATGGGCTCCTTGCGACCTTCGTAAATGAACTAGATATAGATATCGCCAACGGATCTGTACTTTGTCTGCATGGTGGTAGCCAGACTATCCGAAACTTCTATCTTCTCGGCGTTGATAACTTCTACAGCAACTCGAAGACGTCAGTGCTGCGGGACATTTGGATAGCACATATTTACGAAATGATCACGGATAATTTGTGTGGGATTTTGTAATGTAACTGCAATTTTTGGAATACCGCAGGGTAGCGATTTAGGACCCGTACTTTTTATTTTATTTATAAATTACTTGCCATATGCTCGGAAGTATTTAAAATGCCTCATTTATGTAGACGATCTTTACAATCTTTAAAACTAATTCATTTTAACTGGTGTGATCATAATTGTTTGATTGTTAATATTGATAAATTAAAAATTATTAATTTTACAAAAAAGAATTGTCAGTAACTCCTGGAAATTATTTTCTTTATGGTGTGCAGCTTATTAAACCATTAGTTCAGCTGCATCTTCTTCCAAATCGGTGCAGCAGTGCCGTGATGAACTCGCCAGCCTAAACTTGAATCTCAACGTGACACTTATCTGGGTTCCGGGTCACTGTGGCATTGAGGGAAACGAACGGGCTGACGAACTGGCCCGGCAAAGTTCAGGCCCTTCATGGCTTACTTCCAGAAAGTGTTAACATTCTACTTGGGGTCATGAAGGGCAATATAATTCACTATTTTTCTAACCGAATCCAATCCCAGGTGGGACAATTTTGTCAAATTGCATCATTTCTAGGAATATTTGGCCCACCTACAGTAAATCCCGAACAAATGACTTAATTTGCAGACCCAGGCGAGGCATAGCCAGGGTTGTTGCGACATGTTCAGGATACTGGCCAATCGGAGAGTAGGCAGTGAAGCTTGGTATTCCCCACTTTAATCACTGTCGTAGTTGCGGGGACCAGCAGGAGAGGGAAACAGTCGTACATTTCCTCTATAAATGCCCCGCATTGGCTAATATAAGAGCTCAATCATTTGGTAGGGCTTTTTTCAGTGACCTAAACGAACTTTCTGAGGTGAAGATCAAAGATTTGATCTCCTTCCTCAACGAATCGCACTGGTTCCAGAACAAGCCTCAGTAGCTACTGCACATCTTTTCTAGGTCCAGACGACCATCCTAAAAGTTCAAACCTCTCACGTCTCTGAGCCAACCGACTAACTGCCGAGCGTGGCATGTTGATGCGAGACTCAGACTTTCCAAACCATTTTCACCCATAGATCCAACGAGTTATGGTATCAAAACGGCGCACACTAGCGCTTATTGGGTCAATGAGCTAGGTTGCTCGTGACCACCATTTCTACCAACCTACCTAGTACCTACCTAGAGATCAAGGTTATTTTTCTGAGAACCGAACTTCTTTCGGATCTATTTGTGAGTAAGACCATAATTGGTGTAGGTATTCTCTTCTTTTCTTTATTTCTTTTTGTTAATTAGGTGAACCCTTTATTAGTGACGTGACCGTAAAATTATAACGATATCATCGCCGATATTGAAAACTGATAACCGATAGCTTTAGGACAACCATTTACATAAACTGCTTGGCAGAAAATCTTCTTCAGATTCATGAGTATCTCTTGTCTCTAATCTTAGACGTTCAGATCCAGCAGAAAATTTTAGGTCTCCTCTATTTCTGCAAATTAATAAAAAACACACACAGAAATGGTTGGGAATTTTCACTTAACTCCAATTGTCCACGAGCTATCACATCACCGATTTATTTTATTATTTTCATCAAGTATTTTAATTTCAAGATTTAATAATTGACCAAAAACCAAAACCACATGTGTCAAATTCAAAAAACAAATGATGCAGTTTCTATTGCTTTGACGTGTCATCCAATAGATCCCTTTGAAATTGAAGTTCATACACCTAACCTTAAAAAAAAAAAACTTTGGTTAGTGAACTTTTACTAAAAAAAAAAGAAAGAAATTAATACAAAATTTCCAAAAGCTATGGACTAAGTCCTTCTTTAAAATTGAAAATTCCCTCAGAATGACACGAGCAGTGCAATCTATAGGAGTATCCTCGAAAAAAAAAGTAACCCCACATATAACCAACGTCATACTGTCACAGCCCATTGCGCATCGCATGCTCCAACAGTTGTTGCGGATTTATACCTGCTTCTGGTTGCTGGCCATCAACTCTCCCAAAGCCAAGCTACGACCTGCCGTAAGTAAAAAGTTACCACAAAAGGTTAAAACTTAAAAACTCACTGTGTGCAGTGCCCTGAGCAAGCTCTTTCCAACTCATAAGTCGCTGCAATGGCAGTTGGTCGTCGTTGTCGTCGTCATCGTCGTTGTAGCTGGTCTCCCCTCAAGCAGCAGTCGCAGTGTTCAGTGTTGCAATTGTAATATAGGGTGACACTCTCTGTGGATCCCCGCACATTTTCCATATATATGTATATGTACATAGTGTTGGTCCATATGACTTCAGGACTAAAGGTAGATAGGATTTTCTAGATATATATCCTTGGACTTTTGCCAAAAAGTCATTCGAGTGCAGCTCCAGATAAGAACAGAGGCAGCAACACACTTGCTATATATTGCTATTGGTATAGTACGAGTAGTTATGCTACCTGGCTGAGAGTTTTTTAAACCGCACCACCAGCTGCGTGATGCTCCAACTCCAGGATGAGAGTAACAATTCCAGGATTACATTGGCTGCATATTAAAGGATGTTCTAACATGGTTAAGAGTTAATAAAAAATAAGTACAAACGTACACCACCCATCAAAGAGGAGAGAAGAAGCGAAATTTCTGTGGTTGCTCTGTATATATGATGCTGGCTGGCAAGGGGTATTTCAATCCCAGTGGATGTGTGCGGGGATCCTTGAAGGACACTTCATCGAAATGTGTATAGCCCAAGTGAGAGTTGTAGATATACATATGTACCGACATACATTCATACATACATACATACATTATGTATTTGTATAAGAAGTACATTTTTGAAAAGAACAAATCCCCAAGAAAGTTTATTAAATTCCTAGAAATTGTAAAACATGCTGGCAGTCAGGCAAGCAGGCAGTCAAGCAGGCAGGCAGGCAGGCAGGAATGCTGATGCTAGAAGAGCTTATGCCAAGGCTCTAGCTTCTCCATTTCCGGGAGATCTGTATATATGAGTGTTTTGCGGTTTTTCTTTCGAAAGGGACTTTTATCGCATTTTACATTGGGGATAATCTGAATTTTCAAGGATTTTTCGGGTGCATCTTGTATTACTTGTTGTAAGTTTGTTTGGGATTTTATGTTAGACAAGTGTTAAGCCGCAAGATGATGGGTTGTTGGTTGGGTTTTTATTTTTTAAATTGAAGTTTTGTGGATGGGAAAAGTGTGTCGAGGATATTACTGCTGCAATGCGATTACTTAAATATTGCGGATCAATATATTATGTTTGTAAGAAATGTATACCTACATATGTATATACCTACCAACTCTGCTATAGGATAAGAAAAGATTGTTTTTTGACAGTTTTCGATTATCGCCTTTTAAGTGGAGGATTTCAATGAGTGCGGAATCAGAAAAGAACTTTAGAAGTCAAGAATAAGACATTTTATTTATTTTTTTTTTTTGTAAGAAATATCAGATATACAAGAGCTGAGAAGTCATAAAAGTGGCGAAGAAAAAAAATACCAAGTCATTAAAACATTAATATAACTTCCGAAGTTTTTTTGGTAACCTTATTTTCAATATCTGATAAAATAATAAACAAGAGTTTGGGAAAGATAAACATCTACGTACTCGTATCTGATCGAGGGCTATTTGAGAAGCTATATATAGAATCTTTATTTTAGAGATATCTTAACCAAAGATATTGAATTATAAAGATATGAATCTTTCGTACTTTTTTCTCTCCAAAACCTATTTGATTACATAGTTGTATTTTTAATTGTATTTCGTTTCTTTGAATAGGTTTGGATGAACTCCAACAACAAAATAAAGGAGGTGTGTGAATCCCTACTCTCTATGTGTGAGGTTTTTGCTGATTTTACACATACTTTCACATAAATCAAAATGTAGGATTCACATCTTTATATTTCAGTATGTCCGGAAAGTTGTTTAAAGAAAAATTTTAGACCTCAATTTTAGTGTAAATACATCCCAGGGTAGTACTCCAAAGACCTCTACAATCGCAGAGGACAAGAGTATAGTGTTTCAATCTCAGAATTGTGTTAGGTTAGGTTTATGTGGTTGTTAGCAGAACGCTAGATACACTTTGACCAAGGGGTTGTCCCATTGTGATACCACAGGAATATAGGAAGCTTTCTTCCTACTCCTTGAATCATTTAGAGCTTCTTATGAAGCGCGCGAGACTATTAATTTCATGATTTGCCAGATCACTAGGATCATTGTAGTAGAATTCTCCTAGATGGAGCAGACATGTACAGAAAAGGTGAGGAATCGATTCCTCTACTTCTTCATCCATACAACTTCTGCAGAAGTCTTTGGAAAATACTCCAAGCCTTGTTGCGTGCTTCCTTATTAGACAGTGTCCAGTAATGACACCTATGCAATCTGCTTAGAAATATTAAGTTCCTAGAGCGCTTCAGATCCAGCATAGGCCAGATCTGTTTTGTTGCCAGACATGTGGCAATGTTATTCCACCTAAGATTTGTTTTCTCTATTGCATAAGTTTACAAGTAGCGATGGATATACCAATATTTGTCCGATTTGAGAGTAAAGGTGGTATAGTTCCACTTTTGGCGAGTTCGTCTGCTTTACAATTGCCAGGAATGTCCCTATGACTCTGCACCCAGCAAAGGTGAATGTTGAACTGCTGGGCCATCTCCATAAGAGATGATCGGCTCAAGATTAGAGACGAAGAAAATTATCAAAGCTATCACGGTGACTTCAGCTAGTTATGTTGGAAGAAATAGAGTTTGAAAACATATTGTTCTTAAACAGCCTAAACTGTTTGACAGTTTGACGACTATGGAAAGTCGTCTCATCTCGCTACAAGAGGTAATCTCAGCTGGCTCGTATGATCTTCTGATTTGACCTCGTGTTATTTTTTGCTCTGGACCTACCAGAAATCCATTTTTAATAAACATCCCAGGATCAACGCTGTTGGTCCCAGTATCACTGTTCCCAAGACCAGTTATCCCAGTCAACCGGTCCCAAAGTCAAACTGGTCCTTAGACCACTGATTCTTGGACACCTGATTCATGGAAGCACTTACCAGCCACGATGCTTTACAATGTATCACGAGAAATGTAAACTACGATTTTTTAGAATTTTGTTAATGCAAATTTGAAAACAATTACATTTTTAAAATCAATTTTAATTTTTTAACGCGTAAATCGATTTTTAACATTTTCATCTTGTACTCAAGTTTTTTTTAACTACTAATTCGATATACGATTAGAAAGTCAATGTGAATGGTCAACATGACCAAAAATATCATCAATATACTGTCAACGCGAACTGTAAGTGACTATCACATGAATGACGCTAGTCGGTCAATGCTGTTTGAGAATGTGTTGACGTGTTATCTGTGCCAACACATTATTTAGCCTTTGGTATCAACATGTCGACACTTTAAACTATGACGAATGACGATCACATGACTTGACCACATTCGAAAACTTTGAGCGTTGTCGAAGAGTTGAAAAGAGAAAATCAATAGTTTATCGTGTTAAGTCATCTTAAGTCAACTTAGCTTTTTCGCAGCTAATATAGATTGTCAAGTTATAAACTGTTAAATTCCATTGCCAAATACGATGTTGATCTGGAAAAAATGCGTTTTTAAGGCTTTTGAATGACATTTGTACATTGAAGTATTCAATTTATGTCAATATAAATATATGTAACTGTCAAATTCCAATGAATGACAGCTATAGTGCTGTCAATAGTGGGATTGCATTTTTTGCTCCTGGAATTTTATGGCTAACGTGACATTTCGAATGAAATAGTCTATAATATACTGCAAAAAATATCTTGTTGCCTATATATATCAAACCATAAACTTTCCAATTCTATTAAAAGATTGCAGGGATAATTTTGCTGTGTCAAAATTGATATACAGTCAGCGCAATGACGAGAAATTTGTCAATGTGTCCTAACTGCGTTTACTAGGGTTAAACGTTTAAATACACACAATATTAAATGCGTTGACCCAAAAACTCGTGTCAACGCAACTGTCAACGCAGTCATCAACGTATAGCCTTCAACGCATTGACAATATTCTGCTTTGATAATCACACACGTCTTCACAACTTTGGAATAGATTTTTATTTCATTTTGACGTAAGTAATTCAATCTGTTAACCATTCAAACCATCAATTTTAAGAAAAATAGACATATTTATAAAAATCATTAGAACCATCTTCCAAAAAAAAAAATATTTTCCTTTACGGTATGCAGGGTAGACGGGGGATCATTTGCCAATGGGGTACCTTTCACCAATTGAATTTTTACGGAAAAACCCAAAATATAGTAAATATCGAAATATTGATTTCCACTTATCTTTCAATGCAAACTCTCCACAAAGTTTGACAGTTCTCAGCAAGATAACAAAGAAGTTAGACGCGTGAGTTCTTTTTTTTTGTCTCTCGGAAACAAAAAAAGGAAGTTAAACTGTCGTCGTAAATTTGTAGTTTTTTTTTTATTTGGATAACTTCTCGTTAAAAATATCATTTGTAAATATATTTCCTGAACTAAGTAGAAGTGATTTAAACTTGTTTCTTACAAGGAAAAAAGTTATTAATAATTATTAAAAAAAAACAGCTTGTGGGGGGCCTTTGGCATTTTTGTGTGGGGAGGCTTTGCCTATAGCAAAGCCAGTTCGATGGGTGCCTTAGCCAGAGCTGGCCTCATCCAAACTTGCGCCCTGTGCAAGATTTGTAAAAAGCACCACTTTTTATATTTGCACACATACACACATACATACATAGTACATACTTACACATGGCAAATGGTTGTACATATTTGTCTGCGCAAGATCAGCTTACATTTTTTTATCGCACAAAAAAAATGGATATCGCCCAAATTTATATTTTTCCAAATCTTAAGTTGTTAATATCGCCAAAATATTTTCAACGTAAATTGTTTTTGTAAAATTTGGGCGTTATTTCTTCAATTTTGGGCGATATTTCCAAAGTAAAATTTCATTAATAAAATAACCTCCAAAAAATCGCGGCGCATAAACAGTGAGGTTTTTCTGGATTTTTTTTGCGTGATATTTCCAATTCTGGACGTTATTTCCCATTTGACTTTTAAAATTTTTATTTTGGGAGTTCTTTCCTTTAAAAAAAAAAAACAACATTTGTTCAGAATTTTTTGGGCGATATTTCCAAATCGATTTGGGCCTAATGCCGATTACGTTTTCTTGCTGCTGGTAATGCGCCCCCAGAATTTTGCGCCCTGTGCATTTGCACATCTTGCACATATGGTTGGTCCGGCCCTGGCCTTAGCCAATGGCAAACCCACCCAATCGGTTAATTTTACCAATGGTAAACTCACCCCATGGGTAGCGCTGACCAATGGCAAAGCCACCTTAGGGGTACTTTTACTAAAGTTAGTTACTTCTATAGTAAGACCTTAAAATAAATTATTTTCTTCAGCATATTGAATTATTAAATTTGTTTTTATGAGTTTTACTAATGATAAGTGTTTTTATTTGTTTTAATTTTGATATTTAGGTACGGTAATTCCACTCCTACCCCCTTGGCAAATCATCCCTATGTGAGAGGCTTTGCCACATCAATTTTTTTTTTTATTAATTATTAAAAAAAGAAATCATTTAGGTACCATGATGAATTGTATTTAAAAGTAAAGATAATAAAGAAAGAAATATATTAGATTCCAAGAAAATATAAAACACGGAAAAAGATATTCGCAAGGTCAAATTTCCGAAATCCTGACAAAAGCCCTCTCGTCCACCCTACCTGCTATAGGAAAAGAAACGAGTGAATATTTTCATAAACTTTCCTCTTCAGATAAGTCGGCGCCTTCATTCAAAATAATTATATTTATTTCGTCGTCTTTAAAGTTCACACTATGTCTTAGCAGAAAATATTTCAAGTGGACGTGAGAAGTTTCAACAATGGTAAGCTTATATCGACTCATGGTTTTCTTTTATTGGTCGTTCGTATATGAGTAAAGTAAATCCTCTCCTTTCATTTAAGTGAGTTGTGTTCCTGAATGATATTCATGTCGTTGATTTCCTCTTTTTTTTAAGAAATTATTTGGCTCAGTTGTTTTTTCCTAAGATTAGCCTTGTGCTGGAATCAGATTCTTATCTTTTTTATCCGGTTTACTTCTTCCAAGTTAATCTCTCCTGTTACTCATACTAAAATAGCTTTGTACTTTGTGCAATACATGGTTATTTAGAATAAGTTTTTGATCAAATCGACAATATAATCTTGGTGGAGATTGTGTAAATTCTATTTCCTGCGAAGATGCAGTCAAATATTTAGCGGAGAAAAATTGATTCACTTTTATTTTTCGAGCATCCTGGTAGACCTACTGGTTGATTAGTTTTTTAAATTCATTTGTATCCTTTTTCTTAACAATTATATTTCTATTTAAACTGTGAATGACATTTCCCCGCATAAAATTAAAATTATCAAATACAAAGTCATTGAATCCTAAAAACTCTCCCTATTCTGGTTGAAAAAATTCAAAAAGTAAGTATTTCAAGTACGTATTTCATTAAAAAAAGTTAAAAAAAAAACAAAAAAAAACTGAGAATTACTTTGGCTAACAATTTTCTCATCTGCTTCCCTTTTAATTCCGTATTTCATGATGCTATATAAACTAAATCAAATCATATTCTTCAAGTATCACCTTACGGATCGAAACACGCGGAAATGGAAATTACTCCATTTATATCGCCCTTCGTGACATGACGACAAAAAAAAAAAGAAATAAAAAAAAAAACTGCAACCTCAGCTGTATTATGTACCTATATACAAATTGAAAAAATTAAGGATATGAAAGGAAATAAAAAAAAATTGCTCTTCATACGTGTTGCTATTCGCTGTCACATTCATGTCTGACCCTCCATATATACTCATACTCATCCTTATATGGATGTTGATATGTCGTCGTCGTTGAGTAAATACCAAATTTACACAAGCGAAAAAGGGAGGAATAGCTAACAAAAAAAAAAAATGTTATAAATCCATCAGATACAATATTTCAAATTTGTTTGGAATTTACACATCCAAAGAGTCAGTGAGGAGCATCGGGACGGGACCCAACTCTCCGTGCCTTGCCGAGTGTTACCTACATACCTAAGTAAGACAGCTTCGCATTCAATTTCAAGTTGTGTATCGTCCTTGCAATATATGTGTGTCAGGAAGTATGTATAATATAACAACAAAAATATAAGAACAACAACAACAAAGGAAAAAAAAAAAAGGTGGAAAACGATGGTGTTTTGGAGCTTTCCATTTCACGCCTTTCTGAGTATGTCGTCCTTGCTGGCGTGTCATTTCATTAGACACGGTTGTGTCACCCCCGGTACACCTGTCAACGTGTCGGAGATGCCTTTTTCTGTCACAGAATTAAACCTTAATAAGCGGTGTGGGTGAATATACGAGTATAGGTGTTTATACTATATACCAAGGGGTCCTGCCTTACAAATATTTTTTTGATAATTTCAACATAGCCATATTGAATTGGCACACCAGACGACGAAGAAGACGACGCGATGTGGCGATGGCGAATCTCCAGGACATTTAGAAATTCTTTATATAATAAAATTGTCAAGGTGAATGTGCTAAATCTGTGTTTCCTGATCCATGGCAATGTCTCGCTTCACAAACCACAACCTTTAATCCTTAAAATCAAAAGAGATGGCAAAGAAGCAGCTAATTAGTTTGATTTCAGTAAAACGATGGTGCGCGGTTTCCTGGTGAACAAGAGAGTCCATTATACTCGTATAAGAGAGCAAATTTTCGGTTTAATTATGATTTCGTGGATTTTTCACTCTATGGTGATGTCCTCATCGTGCTCCTGCAACTCCCCCTTGAAGCACATTCTGACCTTCCTTTCGATGTTATTTCCTCTTTTTTTTTGTCTACTTTCTTCTTTTCTGGAAATAAATTTGAGTTTATATTAGCGATTCGTTTGCTCAGTGTTGCATATGATTTGAAATACATATTTTTATGTTTATATCCTTTTTTTCTGACAAGGACTTTTCCTACATCAGTGACAGTGACGGTTCATTGAATTTAACTCTTGGTGTGTCTCGGATCATCAAAATGTTATCGTTAAGCAAGTATAAATGGGGTTGGGGTGTATGAGGGAAGAAGCTTAGGGTGTGTTATGTAAATTGGAGACATGTTTGCACTTTTATGAAGGAATTTCGTGTTAGAGGAGACATTAATGTGCTTACACAGAACACTGTAGATATTGATTTTTTTTTTGTATCGTTAAACAGGGTGTTTGAGCATTGAATTGAGATGTAATCCTGTTGTATTTTGAATTCAGCTTATATTTCATATGGTAATGGTACATTGATACAATCAGGAAAGCAAACAGGCTTGAATGTATGACTTTTAAGTAAGCCTTATACTGAGGCTTTAGGGATATTTTTGATAAATGAATATGAATCCCCTCACTGAGCGATAGTTTTAGCGATGAATATGAATGTGAATATGAATATGAATATGAATATGAATATGAATATGAATATGAATATGAATATGAATATGAATATGAATATGAATATGAATATGAATATGAATATGAATATGAATATGAATATGAATATGAATATGAATATGAATATGAATATGAATATGAATATGAATATGAATATGAATATGAATATGAATATGAATATGAATATGAATATGAATATGAATATGAATATGAATATGAATATGAATATGAATATGAATATGAATATGAATATGAATATGAATATGAATATGAATATGAATATGAATATGAATATGAATATGAATATGAATATGAATATGAATATGAATATGAATATGAATATGAATATGAATATGAATATGAATATGAATATGAATATGAATATGAATATGAATATGAATATGAATATGAATATGAATATGAATATGAATATGAATATGAATATGAATATGAATATGAATATGAATATGAATATGAATATGAATATGAATATGAATATGAATATGAATATGAATATGAATACCTAACTAACAATTTTACTTCTATAAGGTTCAGTTTTTCAATTTCACGTAATTATTGCCTTTAAAAGACTTGTATTTTGTTTGTGCGTCGAAGTTGCAAATTTTCGAAGCTATAATTTTGTAAACAGCTCTTTTAAGACCTATTGTAGGTCCCAAAATTTATTTGTAGAAGCACGTAAAATAGAAACACAGGAAAAGCCCTCATAAGGAAGCTCTTACAAATATTTTGTGAGATGCCTGTCCACAAAAGCCTTCAACAAGCTATTTTGTTTTGAAAACAAGTGTGAGATTCTACAAATTTGACAAGGCTTGTGTACGAAACCCTTATGGAAACTTGATTGTCAGGTGCATGCGCGGGAGGCATTAGTTTCGATAAGTTGGTCTAAGCGAAGTGATGTTAAATGGTTTATTTTGTGCAAGGTTGTACCAGCGGTGCCACTTTGTTGCAAATGCAGTAGATTATATTTTCCCCAAAAAAATAATTCGACTGCAAGAAACCAAATCTACTGCACTTTTTTTTTTTTCAAAATACCTACTTTTCAACTGTTTCAATTAAATCATTCACTTAATTTAATGTTTTTAGGCTTCATTTTGTATGCCTGTTTTTCAAAAAAAAATCTTCATAGTATTAAAATGCATAAAATTTGTAATTTTATTTTATTAATTTATCTGCTGCGTATTTATTTTTTGAAGTGGCAACTCTTCTGGTCGATACTATCATAATTGAATCCTCTATCATGCGCATGCGCGGGAAGCATTGTTTTCGATTAGTTGGTCTAGACGAAGTCATGTCAAGTGATTTTATTTGTAAAAGTCCTGTGTATACAAGCCAGTACGAAGATTATTTGATGTGCTGTCAAGCGCATGCGCGAGAGGCAATTTTTTCGAATAATTGGTCTTGACGAAGTGCTGTCAACATGTTATAAACAGTGAACATAACAAATTATGCCTGAATGCGGTGACCATGTTATATATTTTTATACGAATGTTCTCATTATTTTTATTTTTTTCTAAATTAAAAAATGACAAGTACCGACAAATTATCACATCAAAAGTTTATAATATGTACGTTATGCACTATATACGAAATGATATTATAAGAAAAACTTAATTTATTTTGTTTGCAACGAGAAAACTTTTTAAAATAAAAAAAAATTGGATACAAAATTAAATTAAATTTTCAACATAAAAAAATTGGAAGTTAAAATGATGTTTTTTTACAAAAAGCATTCAATGCACTTAGAACAATTGTATTTTAAGGTGTCGAAATCTTTTTTTGGTATTTACTTTGTTTCTGTTTATAGGTTACTTTGAAAAATGAATTGTTCTTAAATAAATGGACAGGAAAAATTGTGAACTTTATTATGAGTTTTTATAAGTTTTTTTTATCAAATTAAGACATTTGTACATTAAAAAAAAATAAATTGCAAAACAAAACACGACGCACGTATGGTCACCCTCACAGTATATAAAAATTTTATAAATGCCTTCTAGAAGGCTTCAAAAACGCTTCCATAAGGTTTAGTAGAAGTTGACTGTAGATTCAAACCTTACAAATGCTTTAGGTTAAAAAGCACATTTGTAAGGTTTGAAACACAGCGCATTTGTAAGGTTTGAATCATATCTGTTCCTATACGGTCTTAAAGAAGTCAATTGAATATCTTCTATCAACTTGCATGTGATTGTTTACAGGCCTTTCGAGCTTCCCAAGTGGGCCAAATGTACCTCTCTAAGGCCATATGCAAGCTCTTTTGCTGAATTGGAAATTACTTCGATATACCCTTATAGAAGTAAAACTGTTAGTTGGGAATGAATATGAATATGAAAGTGCATCGTGAATCGTGAATCGTGAATCGTGGAGACGAAGTGTGAATTGTTTCTGCTACGTTTTAAAAGACCTTCTCTCCATTTGCACCTATTTTTAAACTTTCCATTGACCACCCTTTAAAATCTTCAAATGCAAAAACTCAGTAATTCTCTGCTAAAGATTTCCTAGAAAGCTCCTTAAATGCATGTATTTCGCACATATGAAACTTGTTGAAATGTTTTGCATATATATATCCCCATCAGGCAGAGAGTGCATTTTTTCCTTTGGCAATATGAAAGAAATAAACCAGGAACGAACAGGACGTTATAATAAAGTAAAAAAAACACATCCTTCAGGCCAAACGTTGACTTGGAAATTGTATTTTAGTGTTTAGTGTCGGGTCGAGAGTGAATTTATTCATAAGGCGGTATATGTGGATTTCCTTATTGTTTTTTTTTGTATTTTTTTTTTGGTTTTGAACAATATCTAAAGTGAAAATGGAGTTTTCATGTAGGAACAATATTTCTATGTGTTGCGTTATGTGTAGAAAGCAATTTGACATTAATATTATGCAAAAGAAGTCTGGAACTGGGATGTCTGTGGATTTTTTTCTCTTCCGCATGGAATAAATTTAGGTAACTACAATTGTTTTTTTTTTTTTTGAAAACTAACAAGTCGTATAATAGAGAGTCCTTCATGTTGACTTAGATTTCGAAAAGAAAGATTATGTTGGTAGGTTTTCATTTTGACAAGAGATGAAGTCTTTAAATGTTTCAAAAAAGAGGATTAGGAATCAGAAAATGCTTTAAATCGGAAATGCTCTTTAAAATTTTAAATAAAACTACAAAATGCATTCTTTAAGGTGAAGATCGAATATTTCTCTAAGTAATTTTGAATAAAAAAAAATGTAGTATGCTCTGAACTACATTTTTTTATTTAATTTTATTTTAATTTGGTAAATTACAAAAAGTATTGTTCTATATTTTTATTTAAAATAAATGAATCATATAAAGAACTTCGATTGCTTTTCAATTTTCATTGTTTTTATATTTGTTTAATTTTTAATTTTATTTAATCCACTAAATACTAACGTTAAAAACTTCTACCTTGGTGATTACGATGTTTTGTTGAACAAACAAATCTAGTTACGTAAAATTATTTAAATTATTATTTAATATAAATAAATATGAAAGTACATTTTGTAAGCTATCACGAAAAAATAAATTCCCTGATGGGAGTATTTCCTTCTTTTGAAAATGCTTAAAAGTTTCCCTGGGATTTTATTGGTATCGGGAACAATTTGACTATTATTTCATTGGATTTTTGTTCGAGTAAAATTTATTTTGGGTGGAAACATTTTCGTGGGAATAAAATATCCCGGGGGGGAAGGGGCTTAATTCCGCTCGGGATTACTGTTCGTGTGTTGAGTAAGTAATGTCATGAATCATGATATTTTACGAAATTGAGTGAACATCAAAATCGAACCTCTAAAATATTACTGCTGAAACGCAAAAATATTAAAAAAAAAATAGTTTTCGACTCGTAAATAGCTAAATATTAAAAACTACATATGTAACAAATTACAAGAGCCGAAAGCCTATGCTGCTCCTGCTCTTACAAACAATATTATAAACAATTTAAATTGTATATTAATATTCTAATAAATAAATAAAATAAAAAATTTAGAAAATAGTAATCAAAAACCATCCTTATGATACAAATTTTTTAAATACAAAACAAATTTTTAAAATAGAATACCTACTACTTTTTGTATTTACCCAATTTTACCCTTAAGTTAGCTTTATTAAAAAAAAATGTTCACCTTGATAGATTCTTAAAGCCCAAGCTCTAAATGTGACTTTTCAAGCACAAAAGTAATGTTTTAAATCCAATACTATTTTTCTGTCTTCATCCCATTTTACCCTACAAATTTCTATTTTTTTTTTGGACTTTGTGTGATTTTATAACATAGTCCAACCTCTAAATATTATAATTTTAAAACTCAAAAAGAATTCTAAAAATTAGTTGATATGTATTTGGAATTTTACTCCATTTCACCCTATAAATATAACAAAATTTTTGGAAAAACATTTGCGCAAAATTTATAACGATTTATCATACTAAAAATTCTTTAACATTGGACTAAATCATTCAAAATTTTGCGCCATTATCTCTAAACACACTCCCTAAGAATAATTTTTAAAACATACAAAATTTCCAGGAGTAAAGTACAATGAAAAAACGTAATATGGTAATACATAATCCAATATCTGTGAGGCTTTTAGGTGCCTGGAGTGACAATTGATGCCAAGGTTTAAAGTAATTAGTTATACAAAGTGTATTGGGCATAATTCGGAGTGCAAAACGAAAAGTGAAATGTGCGAATTGCAAATTTAGAAACGAAAAGTTAGAAATTTGAAGTGAAAAGTGTGAAGTGAAAAGTGCGAAGTTTTGAATTGCGAAGCTTGAAGTTTTTACAGTGCGAAATAAAGTTTGCGAAACGTGACGTGGGTTGTGCGTTCTGCAAAGTACTTGTGTGAAGCACGTGAAGTGTGAAGAGTAAATTGGGAAATGAAATGAGTTTTGTGAAATGCCAAATTCAAAGTCTGAAATTTTGAAGTTTGAAATTCGAAGTGCAAACCGTGGATGTGAAGTCTATTTTGCAAAGTATGGATTTTCTGTACGCACGGTGGGTGTAAATTGTGAATAGCGAAGTGTAAAGTTCAAATTCCAAAATGCAAAGTTTGGAGTGCAAACAAAGTAAAACGTGTAAAGTGAGATTTTGGTAGTGCGAAGTTCAAAAACCAAAACTCAAGATATGTACAATGTACATAGCTACTTATATTCATATTTGGCTAAACATCCAAGACGTACCCTATAATAACTTTATCATAAATAAGAAAATAATTTATTGACATTATACCTAACTTTACTTCTCAAAAATTTTTTTTAATAAAATATACCTCTACATTTTCAAGTCTAAAAATAAAATCAACCTAAACCAATCAAAGTTAAAAAAAAAATGTGTTATTAATTTCCATCGCAATGAATATAAATTTCATTCTTGCAATAACTTTTCTTAATAATTCTGCCCCGCCCATTAAGTTTCGATAGCAAAAGAAACACCTAAAATAAAAAAAAATAAATATCAATTTACTCTGAATTGAATTTAATTGAAATTGAATTGATATTTCAGTGAACATATATACAGACATACAATATTATATCGTCTTTCAAGTTCAAGAAATTCATTTTGTTGGCAAATCGTCATTCTATTTGTGCCAAATTGAAAAAAAAACAACGAAAATACACTTAACCTACAAAAAAAAACTCCTCACACACACAAATAAACAAACAAAAAAAAAAATAAGAAAACTTTCATAACAAAAAAAAAAAAACACATTTCTCAAGATGTTAACTGCGAGTCCTTTGGAAATACAAGCAGGCTGGAATTTTGATTGGAATTTCAATCAAAAGTTTGCCAAAATATTTAACGAATTTATTGCCTATTGAAATCATAAATAAACGACAACCAAGAGCGGAAGGAAATTCTATATCCCCTTTGAAAACCAAACCATCATCGTTGTTGTTGTTGTTGACGTCGTCGGTCGTCGTCGCGACTTTCAGCAGCAGCATTATTTGTTGCTGTTGTTGTCGATTTGTTTGTTGTTGTTGTTGCCATCTGCAGTTCAGCGAATTTGAAATGAAACCTAAAGCCGGTTCTGGTCCACCGAAATAAGAGGTCTTTTGGTCTTATTGTGCCTCCAAAATTGGTGCCTTCCTTCCTTCCTTTCCCCCCCTTCTCTATGGTTTTCGATTTTCGGAAAAAAGGCACCGCAGGCAACAAACGATGCGACTATATATGAAAGGACGAAGGGTGTGGGTTTTTTTTTTTTTTTGCGGAGAACGAGCTGTAGGTAGGTTATATAGAATTTATTGCCCCAGCAAGACCGGAAGTTGAACGACTTTTATGTACCGACAATTTCACTAAAGTTGAATCCTTTTTGTGTAAAAATGTTTAATGTCCTTTTTTGTGTTTCGTTTTGCTTTGCTTTGCTTTGCTTTGCTGTGCTGTTGCGACAGGGACATACAAATGCCTGGCCTGGGCAAATCCTTGCGAGTGTTAACATTTTTATTACGTGTTATGTGTCAGCATCTCACCCCATCCTCTGCATCACCCCACACTTATACATCAACTTCTCCGCACCAACCCTTCTTGCCCCATCGGCTTTTCTGGTGTTTAGCGAAGCAAAGGCAACGTTTATTCTAGCCGTCCGGTCCCTTCGAGGGGATCTCCTCCGAGCAGACTTTTTCTATTGAGCAAATCCTGAATGCCAGTTGGAGGTTGAGGTGATTGTTGGCTTAACGGAAGGTAACTTTGGTGCATTTACTGAACTATTTGCCTTCATCCACCCATCAAGGGAATAGAAGGGAAGTGTGTGTGGTTGGCTATATAGCTATGTAGCGGAATGTTGGCTGGCAGGGTAGGACAAGCGGATGGGGAGTGTTTATTTTACTGCGCAAACTATTATTGTCCCTTACACAAATTGTAATTGCATGAACAGAAACAGTGTTGATGGTTTGAGATGGAGAGGCGATATAGTTGCTGCTTTAAGGCGTTGCCACAGGTTAAATTTCACCATCATTTCTATGGGCTGCGCTGGGGTGCTTCGGCTAAAGTTACTGCTTCTGCTGCTGTTTCTGCTGTCGCACAAGGCATTACCTATATATATACACAATATATACAGTAAACACAGTCAAATAAGAAATTCAAGTTGTTGCAAATGGTTTCGGTTACGCTTTTTGTATTAAATTGAGCGGAAAGCGTTCGGGTAATATGGCAAGAACCTTGGCTATAAGGGTTGATGGCTTTTAATTGAGAGTTGAGGTTTAATTTTGTCTTTTGTTTTGTGTGATGAATGTGATGTTAAGCCGTTGACTATTATAAAATTCAGTGTTGTTTTGAGCTTTTAAATTATATGGGAAATGAGTTTTGAAATAATAAAACAATTGTTAAAATGAGAAATTACTTAATAAAAATACTGGTAATAGCTACAATATTTTGTCAAAATGAATCGAAATAAATAGTGTTAAGATCTAGGTCAAGGTTGAAGGTCTAGTTCCCTTATCTTGAAGCCATATATGAAGGAGTATTTAGTATTTTAGTATTTTTAGCATTCATTTATTTCAAAATCGCTTATAAAGTAGAACAAGAGTCTTATAAATTGTTGGAAACCTTTAAATTTATTTCAGAATTTGAATTTAAATAATTAGCAAGTCTATCTATACATTTATTTATTAAAAAACTTAAAGAAAAAAAACAATAAATAAATAGATATTATAAATGATGACGAACTCAATTGAGAGTTTAAGTACACTCTAATTTGTTAATTACTACTAAACAGAAACATTAACACCTCGCTTGTCAACTGCGGCTTGTCTAAGCCATAGCTAAGCCATATTAGATACAAAAAAATAATATATATATGTAGTAAAATGTAAATCTTACTTCATTTGGCATATTGATCGCACCAATTTTTTTTTCAGTTTCATTAACCTCCCAACCCCACTACCCCGACCCTAAAAAACATCGTTACACCTTAAATATGTTTATGAAGCTTTTTGACTATTGATTCTAATGTTATGTAAATGAGACCTTCTCACAAAATTTCATGAGTAAACCTTTAAAATAAATAAAGATAGAAATATTGCTTCCTTTAAACTTGTACCTGAAAACTATTAATTTTGTTTAGTTTTACTCAAAAGCTTAAAATTTCTGTTTTTGAAATGTTGAAGAATACATTTTGCATGTAAAAAAATTAAATAAATTTCCATAAATTTTTTAAAAGTCTTATTTTTTCAGAAGGCCTAAAATGTCAAATCACATTTTATTGAAACTTCGATAAAGTTTTCATAAAGAAGTCGTTGCTTCCAAATCTTTTATATAAATAAAAATGTCAATATTCGTTTGTTCCTAATCTAAGATTTTCGAAAGTTCTTTACCGATTTCTTTGCAATTCTGACAACACATTGTATTCAGATATGAATGTATACTTTTATGTATACTTTTTTTTTTTTAAACAGCGCCATCTGTTGTACGTGAAAGCAACAACTACTGTTCTAAATTTGCGTAATCTCAGTTTCATAAATATGATTCTACAGAAATTATTTTTTCAGTTTTGGTGTCAATTTTAAAAAAATTTGAATTCGTTGCCTTAAACTATTGAGGGGTAAAATGTGGTAAAAAATAGAAGCCCAGTCAATAAAGCCATAAAAACAACGCAATTAAAAAATAATCGCCGAAAAGCTGGATTTTGGAATATAGCATCTTCATGGTGTTCCTAAGAAACTGTCAAAAGCCGTCATTGGTATGAGCGCCACTAAAAATTTTAGGGGGGGGGGGGGGTTGAAAGCCCCCATAATTGTTTTTAGGAAATAACTCTCAAACCGTTAGTTTTAGAGAAAATGTGTTAAGGACTAATTTGTAGACTAGAAAATTTCCTACAAAAAATATTTCAATATTTTTTTCCATAAAAATAACGGTTTTCGAAATAAACCAATTGGTAGACGAGATTTGAAAGATGGTGCATTTTGCCTTGACCAGATACGTTTGCATTATACTTTTCACATAATTGTAATCGATGAAAAGGTCGTAGATATCAATTGGAAGTTCCAGGGCTTTTTTAAAAATCTGTGGCCATATTAACGTCAACCTTATAAACTCTTTCGGATTGAAACACAAAATATAGAAAATCATGAATTAAGTGACTGTCACGACTGACACAACTGGCACGCACAATTAATAAATTAAATTCTCCATAGCTAAGATTTTGAATTCTGAAAAAAAGACTCTTTTATAACTCTCTAGAGTTAAGATTTTTAATTCTGAAAAAAATTCTCATAAGACTCTTTTATAACTCTCTAGAGCTAAGATTTCGAATTATGAAAAAAAATGTCTCATAAGACTCTTTTATATCCCATTGCTACACTTAAGAATAAATTTGAAACTTAAATAAGTCTCATAACTTTTTTCATTTTACATTACTTTTTAAAATTTACAAATGCTCCGCAGTTCTCTTTTTAATACCTGCCATGGGAAAAGACGCATTCTCATAGCAAGATTTAGCCAAACTTTATAAGATTCTTTCAAGAGGTATTTGTTTATATAGATATCTGTCATCTCATAACAAGATAATGAAACTCGGTTAAGGAAAAAGCAAGTATATTGCAAAAACACTTATGTTTTTCATATGAGTAGGTAAAAGTTTCCCATAACTAAGCCATTTGAAGCTTTTAACAGTGTTATAATAATCTTGTAGTATTCTTCAAGATTATTTTTATACTCCCTTAAATAATTCTTGTTAAGTTCAATTGGAGCTACCTTATGAAATGAAAAATTTTACTTGGGCGCCTAGCACAACTGACAAGACTGGCACAGGCAATTATTAAAAAAAGATGAAAATGAAGCAATGATGGTTTACCTACCAGCTACAGTCAAGTGAATAAGACAAATTAAACTAGAAACAATAGCAGTGACAGTAAAAATCCTGCTAATTTATAATTTTACTCACCAGTGCCTTTGTTCTGTAACTCTCGAATCGATGAAATTGGTCGAGAAACGTGGGAAAATGAAACACAACGCATATGATTTGTTTCAATTTTCATCGTTTCTCGACTGCTTTTGCCGATGCGAGAGTTACGTAGGCACAGTTTTCTAAAATTCGTTGCCAAAATTTTCTATCTCTCGATATATTTGTTTTCTTCTATCACTTTTTGTCTTCTATTTTTTCACGTCCAAATACTGTAGTTTGTTCAAAAATCAAATTATAAGTACCTTTCTATTGTCCCTGGACAATCTCCTCGCATACCGGTGCCCCAGGTGATTTCGGTTTAAAACCCTTCGGTTGCATCTTCACCGTTATATTAATTAAATTTTAATCAGTTTAAACAGTGAAAGCATTAAAGATACAATATTTGTTAAACTTCAGACAAAAATTTCTATTTATGAAAGTTATCAGAAATTAATGAAATTGGAACTTCTGTTAGCCTCAAATTTCCTTGAATTCATTGAATTTTCTTCCAACCACAAGAAGATGCCTTCCAAAAAAAATTCTTTCCCAATAAAATTTCAATACAAAGAACTTTTAAAACCTCATAAACGTAACCAAATACTCAAACAATTTTAATAAATAAACCGCAAAGTATTGAATTTCTGATCAGAGAAATTATTTTCTTTGAAAATATTGTTTGAAAATTATTCAAAAAAACTAAAAAAAAAAAACTTTATAAAATAGGACTATATTTTATTACTATGAATTTAAAAATATTTCCTTATCTGAAGTGTCTTTTAGTTTATTTTATTCATAAAAGTTTATTTATCAAAGGCAAAAGATCCAAGCTGAATTTGAAATGTGTATATAGGTTTATGATTTTTTGTTTTCTTTTGAAAAAAGTTCAAAGCAACACCACAGACCTAAAAGGAGAGGGGAGAGAATGTCCTGGAGGAAGTTACATTTTAATTTCTATACTACGTACCTTTCTATATGTGTATCTAGGTACAAAATAGGTTATCCCATGTGTGGGGGATGGATTTCTTTTAGGAAAATCCCAAACTCAAACATGCAAACATATTTTTATTCCCCCAACTCACACATTATATGTGTGTGTAGTGAGGAGCATGCTAATTTGTATCATGTTTCTCTTATGAAGTTTTCTACATATTAAAAGGATATGAAGGTAAATTATGAGTGTCAAAGGTGTATAAGGTAACATGACACATCAAAGTGTGATTCAGACAAATTATAAATATAATATCAAGGTAAAATTCCTTTTATGGGGATTTGCTATTAGTTTTATCTTTAATCTTCAAAAAAAAGGAGAAGGACAAAACTACACATTTATTAAAGAACTAAATTAAAAAAATTAATAAATTTCATATATCCTTATTTTCCCTACTAAATCCTTAGTATTTACTGTTTTTGTTTTTAATTAGTGCACCTCAACCAGTAAAACTGAGTAAGAGTACAACTCCCGAGAACCACAAAGCACACGCTTTCTAATTACCTGTATATGTTGGAGTATTCATAAATAGAAAAATAAATTAACCACACACCAACAAAAGAAGAACGACAACGATAAGGATCTACATAAAGGTGGCACAAGAGAAAAAAAAACCTTTTGAAATTCCGAAAGTAAAGCTATAAAGTTCTATACTTGAGCACAACCAACAGAAGGTTAAATATAGGAAACCACAAACACACACAGGACGATATTTTTATTTGATTCTCTACCTTCTATGCTTATTCCATTCTCATCAAGGATTTCTCCTTACACCGAGTTACACAATTCAAACCTCAGAAAAAAATTAAACATTCACTTCCTTTTTCTTTATTCTGTGTGAATTTTATTTGTATAATGTAGTATTTTTTTTTTCTGATTTAAGGATTCATTGATCCTTGATGTTTTGTAGAGTAGCTATCCTTTGTTTTGGATGAAAACAAATGCAACGAAACAAAAGGACTAAATATTCAAGAATATAATTATAACCATGTGAGAACAATTTATGGTTAATCCTTATACTGACAACAACAGGAAAAAGTGACTTTATTTTTTTCTCTCACATTCTTTTTCCTTATTTTTAGAATACCACCAAAAAGGAGTTATTCCTCCATCCACACAACACCATACCTCTATATACATACATATTCAATGTATATTTATATGCTTATGTAGGTCGGATAGAATTAATATAATATATGGGTTAATTTAACTTCCAAAGTGTGGCAAGGTTGTGTGGTGAACAATTTACTGGTTGGATTTTTGTTTTCTTTGTTTTTTTTTTATCTTTTTGTTTTATTTTATTTTTTTATTTCTAGTTCCTATTTTTACATCCAGAGGGAGTTTTATATATACATATATCGAGTCCTTATGTGGTTTTGTCATTCTGGGGAAATTAGATTTTTGTGCACTTGGTTGAACACGGACACACACGTTTGAGTAAAAAAAAAAAAACGAAAAAAACATTTATAACCTCTGATGCTGAAGTATATTTTTGGTTTCTATATCAGTTATGGGGTTTCCCAATTTTTGTAAAAAAAAAAAAAAAAAAAATACGTATACGCCACAGTGAATTTCTGAAATTGAGTTATGGGTTTGTTTTTCTCTATATATTTTCAAAGAACTCAAGCCAATCGTGTAATTACATTGAATTTAAATAACCGTGTCAAGTTTTTAAGGTTAATTCAGGTTCATATTTCTTAAATTCTTTCCCGCAAAAAGTTTAAGAATAATATTTTTTTTTATTTATCCCTTAGAATGATGCATTAATTATGTATGTATGTACATCATATTCATAACAATTATTTAACATTAAATTAACATAGAACTATTTAGATAATTTTTAAAAAAGCAGAAACATTGATTTTTAAACATTAAATTAATGCTTGATTGGTGTCTTAAAGTTCTCAAAACGATTAGGGCCTAGATTATGACCACGTTTGAATTTCTTTTTTAAAATTCTGTTACGCACTCTTTTTTTTTAAGATATTTTTATACTATGGCGTTTTATGTATCAGATGCGAACAATTTTTCTAGCGCATAGGTTAGGCCGAAAGAAGAAAAAATTTGTTAAAAGTTGTAAGCAGTGACGCTTACATGTAGTTTTTGAGAAAATTGAAAAACAACAAAAACAAAAATGTTTAAAAATAGCCAAGTTCTTCTATATAAAAATCTATATACATGTAACAACTCATCCGTGAAAAGTGGTCAGATCTAAAAGTATGCCAAGTTCTAACTTTATGAAGGTTTAATATTAAATATTTTAAGAAGAGTAATATTGAAACAACAATAAGAGAAATTTATTATTTAATAATTACTGACTAAAATTTGGTGGGTTCACTTGTCAAGTTTACAAAACGTTTTGAAGTGTGCGTATAGTAAAAATTAAACTTGCCAAGTAAGCCCACCACATTTTAGTTAGTAATTACTAAATAATAAAATCAAAGGTACTTTGTATTCTTAAAATATTTTTGGAATATTTATGGAATAAATTTTTCCTTAAATTTAAAAACCCAAAATGCTCATAGAAACACAGATTTAAGAAACAAAAAACTATATCATTATTTATTTATGAAATCAATTCTATTAAAAGTAAGGCTACTGAAAACAGATTTTTTTGTTTGTACCAGAGCTTAAACAGGTTTATCTTAGTTTTGATTTTTTTTTTCTTTTTCAATAAATTAATTTTGCAATCGTATACAAATTGCCTTACAGCTACTTATCCCTTAACATCTTAACTTTGCACGCAGAAAAGTCTGATGAATTGCAAAAGTCCTACTCATAAAATCCCTCTACCATGGATACAAAAAACTGTGCAATGGTAAATTTTTCGATTCGTTATGGTCACATAATTCCTTATGAGATTGTTTTTTTTTTTCTGTCTAAGAACTGCCAACATATTTATGACAATCATCATCTTGATTCAGAATAATAAGAATTCTTATGCTCCATAAAACCCTCTTTTCTCCCTTCTCCCCTTTCCCTAATTCACGAACTGATTCTCCAAATATGGCCATATATATAGCCTCCAGAACTAATCAATTTATTGTGTATAGTTCTTCACATTGTCCATTCGAAGAATGTGCATTCATCCCATAAAAGGAAGAAGAGCACAAAAATTTGCCCATAAAAAAAGGATAGAAAACAATCTATCATCATTCGAAAACGTGCATGAGTAGGCAAAAGTCCTTCAAAGACAGAAAATTCACAAACTTTCTGCCCTTTCCCTTAACAAGAACAATAACAACAAAAACAACCTCGCCAGCTTATCAACTTAGTATCGCTTAATACTCCGCTGAGTCTTTCGCATAAAAAAAATTCTGTTTTTATAGTAACCACCCAGCCTCCTCCAATTTTATCCTTCTCTTCGTCTTTTCTATACTACAAAGAAAAATATAAGAAAACTCACTGTACGTGCCTAAAACGGGAATTCTTACGTTTTATCAATATGATCCTTCAGTTACGTGATTTGAAAGATTCCCCCCCCCCCCCCCCCCTCACTAGCCATCCATCTAGGGACTTGAAATAATAACAAAAAGTTCATGTGTACAGTGTGGAGGGTTGAGCGGGTGAGTCAGTCAGAAAAACAAACGGGGGTGTCCTTTCGGTCTTCGTTCTTCCAGGCAGCAATTTCCTTTATTTCACATCCTGTTCAATATTTTCTTTTTTTTTTTATTATATCAATTGAAGTCCTGTACGATGCTTAACCGAAGAAGGGTGGAAAACTTTTCCAATAAAATTCCCATCGACTGTGATGGTGGTGTTGAGTATGCGAGTTTGAGTGAGTCCTTTAGTTTTGGCTAGCCTCATTTCAATGGACGTTTCAAGGGTCATAATAAAAACTTACATTATTCTAAGGTGTGTGTGTGTGGGTGTGGGTGTAAGTGTATGTCTGCATAACAACCACCGCGCAACCATCATCATCGTTGTCGTTATCCTTGTCGGCATAGTTAGTCGATAAAAATTCAATTTTCCTGAAACTCATGGAGGCTCGAAGGATCTTCCGGTTGCATTGGAATTCAAAGGTTGTTCGTATGGAAAAGTTGCTTAACTCTTTTTTTTTTCTCTTTTCTTGTTTCTCTCAGATGGCGTTAAATTTGCATAACTCATGCATACATGCCCCGATTGGATATAGCACACACACAGGACCCATACACCACCTCTACTTATACTTATTTTCGCAATTGAGTGTATAAGAGATATCCTTATCCACCCACAATTGGCGTCAATTTAAATCCTTTGGTATGCGAGTCCTGCACGAACTGGAGATTTGCATTTTTAATTACAATTCAGGACGAAGGAGCACGACCTGCATATTGGTAGTCAAATACAAACATACATACAGACACACATACACACATACACATCCAAACGCCCACATCGCATAATAACTTTTCATACACTTAGATGGTAGGTACGATCGGATGTGCGCGCTCATTTCGAAAGTGATTAATATGACACCTGACGACTGTTCCCAAAAGGATTACAGAGCTGCAGAGACGCACTAGCTATATGCGAATTCATTTGAAAAGCTGATGGTTTTGTTATATAGGACTTTTGAAACACTATAACCGTACCAATATGAGTAGCTTTTCTGCTTCATTGGAAATATAATGTTATGACTACCTTTATACGACCAAGGATGGTGTAATTGAGTTCTTATCGAAGGCGAAGTTGGAATTTCAAGGAGATGTGGATTGAATATTCGATTTGCTGAGGAGAATATGTACACATTATATAAAAATGTTTGGAAAGTTTTTTTTTCTTTTCATGTAGAAAATTGACTTGAACTTCGTCCTATAGATAAACCTCAATCTTCTTTTGGTCTAAAGAGCCTCGTTTTTTCGGATAGTATGGTTAAGCAAAATTGAAAATTTATAGGTCTTGTTTGACTCAATCGATAAAGATGAAAACGTCAGAAATATTGGACTTTTGCATTTTCATTCCTTCCATCGAATATCCTTTGGCTCGCTCTGTAGGTCAATGTTTTTTTTGTCTATAAGAAAAAAGAAAAAATTGAGGTTTTAATTGAACCTTACTTTACGAGAATCGAAAGGTTAAAAAAAATGTCTGTGTACGCGGGAAAAATGTGAAGCTTCCCAAGTTTTTTTTTGTGACAGCATAAAGTGGTAAAAACGAAGCGTTACAATTTCGTACTTAATTGATATACCTATGTAGTTTATTATGTATTTAGTTATATATAGTATAGGAAGAAAATTAAAAAAAAATATTTATACAATTTTATAGTTCACACTTGCTTTCGCCGAAAAATATCATATAATGGAAAGGCGTAAAAAACACACAGAAATTGTCTTTCCCAAGGATCAAAGCTAGGATCGTACCTACACAATATCTATCTACACATCAGACCAATCTCAATCCAAGGAATTATCAAATCTACTTCGAGTAAATAATGTCAATCATAGAAACTCCTTACAGTACAGAGTGGTCCACGGCCTTAATCAAAAATTTACGCCTCCAGTTACGCATAACTTTTTTTTACAAAATAATTTATTGATACAGTTAGTTTCAGATATAGAAGACAGTAGAATTTAATTTAAAACATTTTAGAAAACATTACTAATAAATAATTCAAAAACAATACTAGGTAAAATAAAATAATTTTACTACGGACACCATTTTTTATTTCAATCAAAAATATTTATTAAATTTGGGAAAAACACAAACATAAATAAATTAAATAAATTTAAGAATTCAAGTCGTAAAAAAAAATAAGAACCCAAAAAATGCTTCAAAAAAAGTATAATACCCTACGCTCCATTGGACAATATTTGCAGTCGCAATCATTGCAAATTTTAGAATTTTTTTACAATTTTTACTGACACACAATCGTTTTTCACTTGGCAACGAAAATAATCAGTTGTTGTAGAAAGGGATGTCATATTTCCGTTTCATTCGGAATTTTTGATAGCAAATTCCCCACATTTCGAAATTTCTGAATAGATTTTCCAATACGCTGCAAATGAATTCTTCAATACATTTTTCACAAATGTTTTCCTTTTTAAGAATAAAAATCAAAGAAAAATTTCACTTTTGACTTTTTTCAAAATTTGTCTTTAACATCTTTTCATATCGTTATTGAACCATTATCAGAAATATACAATATCTAGCCACACTATACTATTAAATCACAAGATCAAGAACAAGTGATCCAGTCGTACTTTTTCTTTTCTTTCATTAACTTTTTTATTTTGTTTTAATTTATTTTATTCTATTCTATTTTTATCTTTTTTATTTTATTTATTTTATTTTATTTTATTTTATTTTATATTATTTTTATCTTGTTTGATTTTATTTTGTATTTTATTTTATTTTTATCTTATTTTAATTTTGTTTTTTCTTATTTATTTTTTATTTTTTTTTATTTCTGTATAAACACGGGTTGGGGTCGAAATCCTGTATATGGCAAAATATTGTATTCAAAATACTGTATGAGCAAAATATTGTATGTAGAAATTTTGTATAGCAAAATTCTGGTTGGTCAAAATACTGTTTTGCCAAATTCGGTAAAAATACTGTAAAAGAAATATCGTTTTGATTATGTAAAAAAGTGCGCGCGCGCCTAAAACATCGGCAAATTTTATTTGAGAAGAGTAAGAGAAAACTCTCTTAAATTCCCTGTCCGTGAAAACGTGTGAATTGTTGATACAATAAAAAATTGGCTCCAATAGCTCAAAAAAATTAAAAACACCCGATTTGCGTTTTTTTAAAAGCTTATATCTTAAGTTCCAATGTTCGGATTTTCAAAATTCAAAATTTAAATTAAAACCAAAATGATATTCTTATATACCAGCTACAAAAAAATTTTCAAAACCTTTCAAAATTTCATACTAAAAACACAAAATCCATAACAGTGTCATTGTGTTAGTGCTGTTCTGCATTTAAAACGCATTGGGCAATTAAAACATACTCAGTGCTCACCTTTGAGAAGGAAATCTATCAGTGCAGCTTGAAGGGTGAAAGAGCAAAAGCCCTGAAGTCAGTTCTCTAGATAATATATTTACTCTATGATTTAACTGCTGATTCACGTTAAATTTTAACGACAATCTACTATACATTGAACTTAAAAACTCTGATGAGATGAAAAAGTGCTTCGTTATGCTTCGTGTGCGGTTGTCAGTTCAAACACATGTGAGCTACATTCAATCCGCACAAATAGACTTTCTCACAAAATGTGATCATTTGTACACCTTTCTTATTTAAGTTAGTTTATGACACTAGTGTATCACTATTGTTTGTTTTCCTTTTATATCTATGAATATTAGTTGGAAAAAATACCTTATGTATTTTTAACTTAATTACTCATTAAATTACTTACTTCGAAGAATTAGCTAATTAACATCAATTTTGTCTTATTGATAAAATTTCGCACTTAACTCACTAAATAAATATAATTCATGTTTCAATACAGGTCAATGAATTAAACTTTAACAGTAATTAGCTTTAAAATGGTAACTTTTATTATTTAAAAATCAAAATCTCTTTTGTGGAGCATTCAATTTTATCACAGAATTCCTTTATAATTCAAAAGTAAGTGATTTAAATACAATTCAATTTGTTTACCATTTTTTTAGAAATCAAAAGCTTGACATTAGGGACCTCTTCATGTTAATACTTTTCAGCCCAATATTTTTTTCGAAAGTTAAGACTCCATATATTAAACTTTTTATATACACATCTATGAAGGATACAAACAAATTATACCATACAAACCATAACTTACCATTTATCTAATACATAGGTAATATAACAACAACAAACAGTTGAAAAACAGTATTTTTACTGTTTTTTAAATCAATGTATTTTCGGAATCTTATTGAATTATGATTTTTGGCTTCCACCAATTGGAAGATGCTTTTAATACCCATAAAATAAGACCAAATTTGTTTCAATCTAATCACTAGTTTAGCTATGAAATTGTTAACGGACAAGCAATTTTAGCAAAAATCTGACAATACAACAGTTCATTTTCAAATATCTTTTATTAAGTGTGCCAACTATCTAAATATCAAGGTCACCAATTGAAAAACAATAATTAGTTCTTTTATATGCTTTTTAAATTATTGCCATACGCACACAAATGGTTTTCCGGCATTTCAAAGCGAATCAACTTTTTTTCCTTTTTTTCTTCAAATATGAGGAAAGGCCTCCTAATATAAATAATTCTCGACTGAAATGGTAAATTATCTTAAGTCCATATTTAACATTTTTCAGGAGACCAAAAAAAAAATGCTTTTTTCGTACATAAGATGATTTTATTGCCTAAATATAAATGAAAAGGATTGAGATAGAAGAATACGGATAAGAAAGAAACTGTGTGCTTCTATGTATATTGGTAACATTTTTCATTAAAAAGAAAAGCAAATTATCTTAAGTTGCCTGAAGCTGTTTTACCTTTTCAGGCTAGAGTTCATAGTATTAATATTATGTTACAGGTGCATTATATTACATAAGGTGCAGAACCAACTTACCTTTATACGTCAATTTATGAGAACCCTCTGCATTTATTGAAGTTTAAAAGCCATTGAAAGGTTATAATTCCACAATAAGCTTAAAATTTAAAAGAAAAATTATGAAGTTTCCTTGTGCCCTTTAATCATTTCTAGATCTCGGAAAAGTCTTAAGAATTGTTGTTTCAATTATAAACAAATTACCTTCTTATTTGATCAACAGTTCTATAATTGAATTCGTTCTCTTGGTGGTATAACGTCAAACAGATTTCCAAGTATTTCTCACAATTTATTTTCTCCTGTCTTCGTTTTTCAAATGCCGTTACATATTTCAAAGTCAACTGAGGATTTCTTTATAACAACAAATTATTACTTTTAACAACCATCTCAAAGGAGCTTCATAGCATAAACATTTAAATTTCAAAACCTTCATAAATCCTCACCAGCTAGAAACTTATAAATTGCAGTTTTTTTTTTAAACTTAAAGCATACCTTACATTAGGGGATTCTGGTTTGTTATACACTCATTTACGTGTACGTACATTTAATACGTCTTTAGAAACCCACACATATAATTTGCTTCGTGTGCAAATATAAACCCTACAGATCCCCATTGCATTCATTAATTGACTTATATATGTACATGTTCCCTGCATCGCCATTTACCATTTTTCCATTATGCATGAGCATGAGCTACTTCTGTCAAAGGAACTCTACATTTTATAGTATGTAGGAGGAGTATAGGTATATGTATATATATGTAGGTGTGCAAAAGAGGTGCAGAGAGAGATTCAGCAAACTGTCACTATCTGTTATATACGAAACGAGGTTATAATGTGACAGAATTCCCGAGCCCTTGGCGCTTCCGCACCCCAACAAAACTTTTCAACTTTTTAAACATCATATAGCAGAACAGATGAGAACCGGAGTTTTAAATGAATTATGACAATGTACTCCCGCACCGCGCGCCACACTGCCGTCGTCGCATCGTCGCGTCGTCCGTCCGTTTCCTTGGAAAAGCGAACTAATATGTGCAAATGGCTTCCGACGCACGACTTCTTCAATTTTACTGCCAGCAGCGCGTTCGTATGTCTTCTTCATCGCAAGATGATGGCCTTCGGCTGTCATTACAATTCGTTTCTCGAGTTTCGATTTTAAAAATATGTAATGTGATTCCTTTTAAAGGTTTTTTTTCTTAATTTTTTATTGCAAAAAAGATAATAACAAAGCTAATTGAATTCATTAGCCTTTGCTTGACTGAGTGCAAAGATTTTTCTGTAAATGTACCTAATTTTTATTTTTTTTTTATAATTTTTCTCTCGAATTGACAGGTCTTAATCAAGGGGGTGGTATGGATAAAATCTTTGCCTTAATGATGCTTATACGATGATGATGACGCTATTGAACAATATTCAAGGATATATCTATCTACCAACACGAATGAAAATAAGTTTATTTTTGTTGTGTTGTGTTATATTTATTTAAGAGCTCCAAGGATGTATAAGGATGTTGTATTTCACTTAATTAGCACTGAGTTGAATATGCTATATAGAAAGGAAGCACTTTTGTATATATTTTACTTTAAAGTCATGGTTATATGTATACGTACCTACTACCTACACTTGTTAGAGAAAAGTACATGCTTCAAATTGACGGAAAGTGTTGTTTAAAGTGGAAATGTTGAACGGTATCTTTATTTGTGATTTGTTTTGTGAAAAAGTAAAAATAGGTAAGTAATGCATTGATACAATGTATTTACACATTTCTTTATTTTTAATTGAGTACCTAAACATAAATATTATAAAAAATAAGTGGAACTTAATTTTCCCATTTTGGCACTTTGGCCGCAGTTTTACTGCCCGAGTAAGTGGATCTTAAGTGGCCAATATGGAAGACTTAAGTGTCACTTATTCCGATAAGTTTGCACTGTGAAATTGGGAATTGGTTTTCCATATTTGGCACTTAAGTGATACTTATTTCACTGTGAAACTGGCCCTTAGTCTGATTTTAAAAGAAATTTAATTAGTTATATGAGAGCGTTCTGCCAACTGTGATTCTTTATGTCCAGGGCTTTATTTGTAGCTTAATGAATCTCTGGTTTGAATTGTGTAAATAAGTTGGTAATACAATTTACATTACAGATTGCTTAAAAATTTGCCACCCTTTCCCCTTGACTTGAAAAAGTATACGCAAAATGTCTGTACCGTGGCATGTCCCATCCTTGTTTTTCCAATTAAATCTACAATTTTCTATTAAAATACCTACATACATCATTGAATAAAAATGTTGTTCTCAGAAAAGTTTGAGTACAATAGTTGCTTGAATATATTTTGAGAATATCAAGTCAAAATATTTGCTTTCTAATTAAATAATAATAATTGAATGTTGTCCACGGATTTCATTTTCTTTTTGAATTCAAAAGATTTACCGCTGAACCGCCATTTTTTAGTTTATGGCATTTGTGTGGTACCGTTTGAAAGAGGCACTATTTATTTATTGTTAACAAAAGTCAATTTATTTTACTAATGCAATTTTGCTGAAAGAGTGAAGTGATTTTATTCTAAAATCGTGTGTCACAAAATTACCTGTCAGTACCGTGGTAGTATTATCCAAGCGTGTTATGAAAATTGTTGGGGTGATTTTAAGAATATTGTATTTCTTTTTAAGTCATATAAGTTAATTTTATAACGGATTTTATTTTTCTCAGAAACTTTGAGGTATGAGGTTATATTAGAGCCTAAATGTCAGTACCGTGGGTGTCAGTACTGTGGTATATTTATTTATGATGAACTTGAATTAAATGATTTCAAGCAATTTTGCTAAAAATCTTGTTATTTTTTTTATTAAGAATGGTACCGGACAATCGGACAAAACATACTAAAACAAATTTGTGCAATAAATGTTGAGTAATAACCTAGCATAAAAATAAAGACTCCAACCTCAAAGAACAGATTTAAAAAACTAAAAAACATACAATTTTGAATAAAACATTATCTTTTAAAGTTGAAAACGTCAAAACGTAAGAGAGAATTTAGAAACTCAACAAAAATATTTTCAAAAAGAGTTAGAACGTATAAAAATTCAAAAATAAAAAATCAGTGTCAGCACCATGTTTTCGAGATTTAGTACTTTTTTCCATATTTTTTGTTCCTTAAAAGTTGTAGTAAAATGCTCTTACAGATTCACCACGCCTATTTAAAGACAAATTAAATAAAAAAAATTAATTTTCAATGACTTTTAATTTTAGCAAAATTCTTATTTAAAAAATCACAGTTGGCAGAGAATCACCCGTATATTTTATTCCACTTTCCAAAATTGTAGTTTAGTTTAAGGAAATATTATCTGAGTACAAAAATATGAACAAAATAGCACCGTTTTGCGAATATAAGTGGAACTTACAGTTTAGACTTAAAAATTGTTTAATAATCAATATAATTAGAAATAAAAAGGATTAAACAAACTCTAAAATTTTTTAACACCACGCCATGAACACCATGTGATTTGTTCAACAAATCTCAATTTATGAGAAAAAAATTTTAAAATCCTAGGAGCGGTTTTTAAAAAATTAATTTTTTATATATAAAAAAAATTGTTAAACAGTTTTTAAGAATTTAATAACGTAGAGTTAAAAAATTAATTTTTAAAAAAATCATGCACCCATTTTCGAAGTATCGAATTTAAAAAAAAAAAATTATGGATTTTTTTTTGTTCAAAATTTGTTTTTATGTATTTTGAAAATTTTGATATGCAATATTATTCAAATTTATTAAAAGGGCTTTAGTAGTCAAAAACCAAAAAAATGGTTCTATGAGAGATACCATTTTTAATCGATATTAGCTCACATAAAAATTTTAATCAAAATCTTAAAAGCTGCAGTTTTTGAGAAAAAATATTTTTCCTTACCGGTTTTTAAACACTTGTATGGTAGGAGTCGTTATTTTTGTTTATGAGAACAATATTCATTTAAAATCTGCTAGATAATCTAAAAACAACTGTCAGATGCCAAGTTTAATAAAAATTGATGAAGTTGTTTTCAAATAAATTAAGTTCTCAAAAAAATACAAAAAATTCATTTTTTTTTTAAATCCAAAAATATAAATTTTGACATCCAATTTTTTTTTAACTTTTTGAAACATTCTCCACAAAGTTATTCATCAAAATCAGTTGAACCGTTTTTGAGAAAAAAAAAAGAAAGTTAAATAATGGTTCTATAAGCGAGAGATACCATTTCGGAGTTTTTTTTATTAAAAAATTCCATTTTTCTATAAAGTAACAAATTTAGGAGAAATCTGATAATATAAAAAAGTAGGTGTGGCAATGGGTAGATTCCTACAAAAAGTACATGTTGACATTTTAGAGAGAGCTTATTTGTAATTTGTAAGTTCTCTAGAATATTATCAAAATAAGAAGAAATTTTAAAAATAAAGTAGGGTTCGAGGGTAAAAAAACTCACACTACCTGCGACTAATCGGAAAACTAAATCTATCAAAATATTAAATCACCATTCTTTGCATTTTATTGTGTTCTATGGGATTTATCTTCATTCTTTAAATTAGTCCAGACTATATAGAAATAAAAACAGCCCAATAAGGAAATAACCACCGGAAAGCTAGATTTTGGTATGGTGTTCTTTAGAAATTGCAAAAAATCGCCATCGATTTGATCCCAAAATAGATTTTCTGGTTTTTCTCTTCCAAATAGTTTGTTGTACAGAAAAAATGTCAAGGACTGTTTAGTAGCTTCAAAAATTCACTACAAAAAATATTAACATACTTTTTTTTTCATAAAAATTACCGTTTTCGAATTTAACCAATTGATAGAATTAAGGGTTTTACTTTTGATGATGGAGTGCCTTAGTTAAAAAACTGTACATTTTGTGTTAAAAGCATATAAATTTGTTCATTGTTGGTACATTGTATGAACATGGTTTTTAAATATTGGACCACTTTATATTTCCGCCCCATTAGGTGGGATAGGCAAATGAAAAAAAAAAAAATAGAAAATAGAAAATAGAAAACGAATTAAAAAAAAAAAAACAACAGCAACGCTTACAATATTACAATATTGCTTTTTTTTAAAGCCAGGAACTCACTTATTAATTATGTTTCAAATAAATTTATTTCAGTGCTTAGTTTTTGAATTAATTATTTTTAAACTAAAAATTAAAAAAAAAAAAAACTCTTAAAAAATTAAAACAGTTTTTTTTTTCAAAATTTTCCATACTCTTATTTATTTTCAATTGAATGCCAAAAACCAGATGGCCTTAAATTTTTGTCGAAGGTTTCAATAAAACAACAGTAATTGGGTTTTTATAGGCTGGAGTTATTGCTATTTCAAGACTGCCGCACGCGGATCATCAGACTCCTTTTTGTGGCACTTGGTCTCTTTTTATTCAATTTATATTAAGAAAAACTTTTGCCTCACCGTTGTTAGCATTTTTTTTTTTAGATTTTAAGAAAATTGAAAATTACAAAAATAACTTTTTTTCTCAGAAACAATTTAAAAGTGTCTTTTTTTTTGAAAAATCAATATTTCGAAAACGACTTCGTTTGTTTTTATTATAAACTTGACACCTAGCGGTGTTTTTTAATATTGCATATTTATTCTTAAAGCCAAAACTAATGATACTTTCTAACTTCTATACAACTGTTTAATTTTCTGTCAAAATAAAATTTAAAAAAAACACATTCAGTTTAAATGCTTATGATATATTTTAACCACACTAAATAGCGCTTAATTTTTGATGAATTACATTCTTGATGAATCTTTTGATATCATGATTTTAGAAAACTAATATGAAATTTCGTACGCATGAAAAATCACTTGTTGGTTGAAACATAAGGCGACAGTATACTCCCCTTTATCATTTATCACAAAATAAAATACCAACTTAAAACTCCACCCCAATTATACCGCCCATCCCATCATCACATACGATTTGTTTACATATAATACATACCTACTCTTAACAAGAAAATATGTTTTTTCACTCTCATACATACAATACATATACATATATGAGTATTAGTTACAAAATACAAAGAATTCATCAAAGTAATGTTTTCATATTATTTCCAGGTTTTCCTTTTGAAAAAAAAAAAAAATAAATAAAAATAAAATGAAACGAAAACAAGGGTTGGCAACAAAGAACAAATAAAATTAATGATAATAATAAAATATTGTTGATATATCCATTATCTCCCTCCAAACTCCACCTCTTGTGCTGCAATGATGTTCCATTCAACTTTCGCGTGAGTTTGTTTCTTGAAAAGACCTTTTAAGGTTTTAAGAAAAGAACACGCGTCGTCCTTTATAGTGATTCACATGCAAATTCGATGTCACTTACTCGTGCAAAAAGTGGTATTAAAGAAAATTAAATAATATAGCTTACTACAAAACTGGGCTGTACAGTGGGACATTTCCTCAAATAATTATTTATTTTTTTAATCTAAACTTTTATATAAAATAACGTTATAGTTTAGAAAAATTAATTTTTTTTTGGTTTAGTTAATTAATTTTTCATTTTTAACTTAAAGCCTAGTATACCGTTACTCCTCGAAAAAAAAAATACACCTACTTCTTATGGGAGTGATTTTATCGCAGAAACAAATGTTTGACGTTTAAAATTTTACTATCGAACTGTGAACCAAACCTGTTGAAAAAAATTTATATTCACCACGGAAACTTTTTCGCGCCAAACAATGTTGGTGACATGGTTTTGTGGAAAAAAAGAGGACAACGAATACAAATTTTTTATTTCAAATCAGATTTTTTTTCTTCCGAAAAAAAAAATTCTTACCACTTATGTTTTTTTTTTTGTTCAAAAGAACTGTATACTCGGCTTAAGACAAAAATTAGATTGTACAAAAATTTGTCAAATTTTCACACAAATTCCAACAAAATTGGAAATTAAGTACTGATCTTTCTTTGAAATTTTTTACCATATTCTCTGAAGTAGACTTAATTTTTCGATTAAGTTGGGTGAAAGGAGAAATACCTCGAAAGCTATCAGTTTTTTTTTGTGATGCAAAAATGAAATTCTACACACAAAATATTCTGATACTTTTTTGTGAAAGAAATTTTGATTTTATTGTATTAATTTTCAATTTCCCACACCACCACTGGAGTAGAAAGCACTGGGCACTTTTGCGGACGTTTTTGTCACTATGTATTGAAGTGTCCCAATATTTTTGGGTACCTACAATTTTATAAGATGGAATTTTTTCCTCCATTTCTTCGAATAAAAAAACTGAAATTTTTTGAGATATTTACAAAAAAATGAATTTAACTTCTTTTACCTCCTAAAATCGAAACGAGAATGGTTCAAATTTTGGGCAGTTTTTAGGAAAAAAAATTTAGCTTTGTTGGTGTTTTTTTTCGAATTCAATGTCTAAGTTTATTAAGTCAAAGGGGATACAAAAATATGGGGACATTTTTAATAGTTTGTTATGGTTTTAACTTAACTTGAAAATCAAAGCAAATTCTATAAAAAAAATACTGATGATGACAAAACTGTTTGTGTTTATTAAAAAAAAAAAAAAGAAAAAGCAATTTAAAATAAATAAAATGCCATATTTTATTGTTAAATCAACCCACTGTACAATGTACACCCCCATCGAAGCTACATATTTACACGACGAAGACATTGCAACAGACAGAAACCCCTACCTCCATTTTTTTTTTTTTTTGAAATAATAATAATTTCCATCTTCATTATCAACATTATTTATTCAACATTATTTTATACCGTTGCGATATTGTGAATGTGTTTTTTAGCATTGTGGACATTAAATTTATGAAGTACAAACTCCTTTGTTGATCCGACATGATGACGCGATGTATAAATATATAAAAGGAAGAAAAGATATTTCTTCAAAACTCAAAACATCCCTTGCTGAAATAATTTCTTATTATAGCGTGCAATGATGTCTCGCTACATACAAACAAACAGAAAAAAAGGAACAATTTATATACTCAAGCTCTACTCGACCCTAGATGATGTTTTACGTAATTGAAATTAAGTGCACGTGAAAACAAGGGGTTCTCTCTAAAGCGAGTAGGTATCTCTGTAAATTCAGTTTTGTATCTTTTGTCAGAATTTTTATGAATTGGATTCTATTAATGTAAAATATATGCTCCCTTGAACATCAATTTGGTTAGAAGATGTCTTGTTGAAAAAAAAAATTCAAATTTCGCTTAAGCTTAGAGGAAGAGCAGTTGAGAATAATTGAACCTGCGAGGTATTACTTTTGAAGATTGGAAAATACAAAAATCAACCGAGTGCATCAGAATCTAGTTAAGAGAGTATAAAACCTTTGAAAAATGTCCATACAATTCAATGTTGTTCTGTCTTACATTTTATATTGGATACGTGATATGGGGTTTTAAAAAAAATATTTTATATATTATGTATATAAAATTTTGAAGACATTAAAAGAAAAAAGGTATGCAATTTTGTAGCCTTTGTTAATACGGAAAATCATATGTCCATATTCGAAATATTGAATTTTCAAAAAAACTATTTTGATTAATTTTGTTCTTTTTTTCAAATAAAAAATTTATATTTTTTAAAAATTTGAAACTTATTAGAAGTTTCATTAAAATCGGTTCAACCGATAGTAAGATACTCGAAAGCCAAATAATTGTGGTTCTATATGAGAGATACCGTTAATAACTAATCGATAGATACAAAAATTTGTTCGATTAACATTGTAAATCGTACTGATGTCCACATAAAATTTTGAATCAAAATAGTAAAAGTTATTTTTGAGAAAAAATAAAATTTTTCTTAACTTGTATGGTAGGTACCGTTATTTTAAGTTATAAGAATAATTTTTATTAAAAAAAAAAAGAAAAAAGCAATTTAAAATAAATAAAATGCCATAATATTATTGTTAAATCAATCCACTGTACTTAATGTACACTTCTAGCGAAAACAAGATTATATTAAAAACCTGCTGGGTGCTAAGTTTAATAAAAATCCATCAAGCCATTTTCAAATGAAGTTCTTAATGACAAATTTTGAAACTTTTTTTAAAAATTAAAAAAACTAATGTTTTTGAAAATTTTGTTATACCTACAATACTTTTAGAACTTTTTGAAACATTCTCTTTAAAGCAAAACAAGATCAAAATGAAATCAACCATTTTTGAGAACATCGAAATTAAAAAAAAAATGGTTCAACGGGAGGTTGCACTTATAACCATTTTTCGTAAATTTTGTTTACTATTAAATGGTAGCAAATTTTTTTCAAAGTTATGGGCACGTTTTTGAGAAAAATAATATTTTCGTTATTTGCTAAAAAATTAAAACGAAATTTTGGTGGGAGTTAGTTCATTTTGACTATTAAAAAAAAAATGTGTCGGGGGAATGCCCAAAAATGCTAGGTACTAAGTTTAAAGAAAATCGATCCACCCGTTTAGGCTGCAGCCGAAAAGACAGACAGAATTTCGAGACCCACTTTTTTCGACTTTGCTATCATCGTTATGTCAAGTTTGATCAAAATCCCCAGTTCAGCTTTTTGTTTTACAAATCCATAGCTTGCCATATACACAGCACTTTTCTAGATATAGCAAGTAAAAATATGTGATACAAAACATACAAACCTTTTGTTTGGTCAAAACATCCACTTCCAATTAAAAAAAATTTCTTGGACCTGAATTAAAAACAAAAATTTAAACCCTTCCCTGACTTAAAGCTTTAAAAGTACCTACACTAGTAATTTGGTATACATAGCCTCACAAGTTAAAATAAAAAGAAAAATCTTTAAGGTTAAATCGGTTCAAAAAGACTTTCAAGATTTATTCCTCCCAAAAGCATTTAACTTTTTTTTTATATAATAAAAAAAAAAACCTAACCACACTAATGCCAATTTCCGATTATTTGAACATCGTACACATGCTCTTAAAATCTTACTACCGCTAGCACCACCACCACTATTTTTTTCGCTGGCAAGGTCTTTTCAAGGATATCACATAAAATCCAGTCAATGTTCAGATGTTCAGATAGTGCTGTCCCACGCCATGGGCATCAGAGGGATGACCACTGCAATTTTACGAATCCACCAACTATCTCATACTGTTGCATTTTTGCCTCCCCCCCCCCCCCAAAAAAAAAAGCAGCACTAAATTCCATTAATAAATATCCAATTTAATCATAGCAAAAGAGCACATACAAGGAACTGAGAGAGGACTGACTAAGTGAAAGGACACGTTTATACTACAAAACCAAACCACACAAAAAAAAAATAAAAAAAATTTATCCTTAAAGGACACACATATAACCTGCTTTTTTCAATTAAATTCAATTTTCGATTTACCCCCCAAACCACCTAGCCCCTTCGGATTGGACTGGCATTTGCCCATGTTGACTATGAGCCTATTTGTGTATATTGAACCAAAGCCATCGTATAGGGCAAACGTGCTGCAAATCGAAGCGCAACGCAAAGACCTTTTTATATTTTTTGTTTTTTTTTTTGTAAAAAGGATATTGCCTCAGTAAATATATGCATGCATCACTTCACTTAGCTTCGAATTTCGAATACATTTATAAATTTGTTTTTTTTTTTTTTTAAAACCTCTGCTTCGATATGCAGAGAAAACAGTCCGACCTCGTTCTGGCCATAACTATATGTTTCATATGGCAAAATTGACTCTTCGGTTTGGATTGGGATTTTTCGTCCTTTGGATGTCCTGTTTGCCCACTGCGCCGAACCGAGCCGATGCTGTTGCTGTTGCAGCTGATGCCACTGAGCATCAATGATGTTAGAGTTCAGCTTAAGCTTCAGTACAGCCCTAGAGCCAGATATATCCAAGATCGATTGAAAGATTTGCAAAATTCGATTTGTGGTCTAAAATGGCAAATTCATTCAACCATATGGTTATAGCAAAACAAACAAGCGACTGGATGTGGATATAAAGGACCAGAACCAAAACCAGAAATAGCATATACGTATATGCGAACACGAAGGGAATTTGGGTCAACGTATTGTTTATGAATTGATATTCCTTTGGCTTATGTTCGTATATCGTCGGTCGGTCGTCGTAGACTGATGGTTCACAGTTTTTCCATGGGGCATTCAAGCGGTGTGAAACACGCTTTGGTGGCGGGAGTATAATAAACACAAGTCCTGTCAAAGTTGTCAGTGTTGCGTATATAAAGAGTCAGTCCTGCCAGTTGCAACTTCCATATGTTGATGGATGTTACAAAGCTTGCTTGTTGTCTGTGTGAGTTGGTTAAAAATGTTTCTTTAATTGGCTTTGGATATTCGCTGGAAAATGAAATGCGTTATGGTATAGAGGATGTCGAGCTGAGCCGAGCCAAGGACTTGTGATATGCTGCTTCATATGAAGTGGTTGGTGGGTGTATATATAGCTGATGTAGACCTGGTTTGAGGTTAAAGGTGTCATGATAAAATTTTTTTTATTTATTTTTATACCTACTGGAAGTTTTTTTTTTTGTTGATGGTTTGTTTTTCTTATTTGTGCAGGTCAATGAGCATTGAGCAGCATGAAGGATTGATTGACAGTCTTTTGTTTGTTTTTCTTTAATTGTAAGGGCGAGCAAAAGTCCTTCTGGGATCTCTGGCACAGGGAGAGTGAGATGAACGTGTTGACGTCTGATTTATAGTATACGTTCGTTGGGAAATGGAAACAGAAGTGTTGATGACTGACATGTGTTTGTATTTGTATATATTTTTGTATATATAGGTAGGCATATACCCGCGTGTTTGAGGGTTTTATCTTTATCTTGATTGAATTGAAATTATATTTATTGGTCAGGAAGTAATTAATTGCAATTGACAAGTCTTTGATTGAATTTTTTTTATGAAAAAAATAATATATTATACATTGATGGAAATTAAATTTGAAAAGTCCCTTTGGGCGTTTTTTCGACGAACAGTTATATAACAGAATTTTACTTTTTCAACCTTAAGATAGATGGTGTTAGTAAATTTACCCTATGAAAATTTCAAACCATTTCAATCGGTTGATACGTGAAAGTATACGAGGCCTTTCAAAGTCGCAAACGACAGATCGTCAGATATTGATACATGCCGGGTCTCGAGAAATCTATGGTCGAATATTTTTAAGAAAAAAAAATAGACTATTTACTCACACTAGGCAGAGCTTTATTGTAGCTCGTGATTGGAATCCTAGCGGGTCAAAACTCAATGGGAACCCACATGAACAGAATGGCCATCTGCACATCTGACTAATGCAGAGGGTGTCATTATGAAGAGGCAGAAGAGGGCTCCTATATCACTTCCTCTGTGAATACCCCATGTCTAGCAAGAATCAGAAAAACAACCCTTAGGGAATACTTTTTCGATGATCGGGAGGATACCTATCTCGTTTTTGTCACTGAAAATTATCTCTAAATTCATCCAGCATTCAAGATGGTTCAGGGAGGCACCACATACATAAGCTCCTTTCTTAACCCTTCCTATTAACCTTGTTACATACTCCTTGGGGTGCATAATGGATCCATTGAGATCCGAGTGAGCTAACGGGGCTTGCCGTACTACCACCCCTCCTAATCTAAACTACGACCAAATCTAACGAGGCATTTAGATTTCTCTGAGAAAAAAAATGTTAAGTCAATTTTGTGTTCGATATTCGAAAAAGTATTTATGTAGGCACGAGCCAAAAACGACAATTTGCACGATTATGCCTGAACCCCATTTCGCCACTAACTTAACACTAATCATTAATTAAACTTACCATGAATCTTAATACGATTTTTTTGAGGTGTAAAACATATTGTAAATGGTCCTTAACAGTCCTTATACATAATTTTGGCCGAAGTCGGAAAAATTATAACTAAGATTTTTTATATTTGAATCAGCTTAGTTTTAAAAGTTTGTGAATGTTCCTTATCGATCCCAGCTCGGCGTCATTAATTTTCATGGGGTTGAAGGGCGTTTCGCTGATACGGTACTGGTAAAATAGAATAGGTACATCTAAAATAAATTCGTCTGCTGCTGAAACTTAATGAAATCGTTTAAATTTTTTTTCAAATTTTATTCGAATTTTCTACGAAAAATTAAGAGTTTAAAATCATTTATTCAAAAACTAAGCACTAAAATAACGTAATTAAATAAACATAATTAAAGAATAAATTTGTTGGCTTTAAAAGAAGTTACAACATGACATTGTAGGTGTTGTCGTTGTGTTTTTATATTTAATTTCTATTTTCAATTTTTTTTTTTTAATTTGCCCCTCCCACCTGAAGGGATGGACAAATACAATGGGCTAATATCTTAAAATCATATTCATATAATGTACTGACAAAAAAAAATTGATGCATTTATCACAAAGTGAACAATTTTTTAACTAACTACATATATAGAAAAGTAAGACCCTAAACTCTTCCAATTGGTTTATTTCGGAAACAGTTATTTTTATGAAAAAAAATATATCAATCTTTTTTATAGGAAATTTTCCAAGCTACAAATAATTCTTGGACATTTTTTTGTAAAACTTACCATTTGGGAGTTATTCCTAAGAAAACATTTTGGGGGGCTTCAACCTTCCGAAAAATTGTTAGCGGCGCTCATATTGATGGGGACTTTTGACTGTTTTTTTTTTTTTGTATAATGCCATGAGGAGGCTTTATACCAAAATCCAGCTTTCCGGCGATTTTTTCCGAGTCCAATGGCAATAGACTGGACTAACATCCCGAAAAATTACCGAGATATTTTAACCTAACTATTTGTTAAATCATATGCAAAATTGCAGCTGCAGCGTTTTGCAATATTTTGAAATAATGTGATTTGTTAAAAAAAAATATGATTCCGGTGCTAACATTTTTATATTAAAATCAAATTTTATTTTGAAATATTTGAGTAATTTCCTTTCTCGAAAGACTACGTAAAATTTTCTTTTTATTTCAATTAAAAAACGTTTTCTTATTATCCTGATCGTTAACAAATCCGCCCACTTCCACGGCCCCTTTTTATTTAAATGGCAATTGTAAATTAAATGAACTGATTTTTATATTAAACTTTCAATTTTTGTAATCCACCCACTTTCACGCCCCTTTTTGAATAAATTTCTCCTAAATTAAAAGAGTTTTTGAAAATGAAGTAAGTACCTGAATACGAATGAACGTTGAAAATAAAGAAAATTATAATCAATTGGTAATTCTTTTTTATTTTTTATAACCTGCCAAAAGTTGGAGATTAATTTATTTATTGCCTTATCAATACCAAAAAGGTTAAAATAAGAGACTAATTCCTTTTGGCCAGCTCCATAAAAAAGTTGAAAGAAATATTTAACTATGAATTATTATTTTATCGTCCAATAAAACAGGGAGCAGGAAATATTTAGTTTCTATATCGCTACCAAAAATAGAGTTTATGAGCATTGTACATTGGGTTGGCAATGTTGAGAATTATGGTGATGCCAATAATTTTTTTCTAAAAATTAAAATCTATTATTAATTAAAAAAAAAACATTTTTTTGGATTCTATTTTATTTTTATTAAAAAAAATTTTAATATTTATTAAAATTTTGGTCCGTTTACTTTTTTCCTTACCTGTTTCACATAAAATTGGGCCCTGAAACAGTTTATATAAGATCATATGTTGATGAGTCACAAAATGAAAAAAAAAAATACTGTTGAAATACTTGCTAAAAACATTGTTTCGTTCATTTTATGCATCCACTGTGTTGAAAAAGTTTATTTTGGAACACCCTGTGAACAATTAAACATCCGCTGACTTTTTTTTACAAAATTCGTCAAAATTTCACCATTTTAAAAGTTTTGTTTTAATTCAACGCTTTTCCTTTTTCTACGAAAATCTTACTCCAGCCCACGATTTAGAAACACCATGTGAAGAAATTTTCTAAAAATCACTATTTTTATAGATTTAGAAAAAAACTTTAGCCATATTTTCATGCGTTCAAAAGTTAGATATGATTTTTCAACGAAAATTGTCATTTTGGCCCACATTTCCTGGTCGGCACGTATTTTTTTTCCGTAATTTCCCCAGGAACAAAAACAGTTAACGATATTGATTCACAAAAGATCAACAAAAAATATGCTACTGAAACCGACACACTTGATGCTATACAGACCTCAAATCGTGTTCCCTGTCCTGACCAATTCGTCTTTTTAAATTAAATCAACCTAACAAAAAAAAAGTGATATGTTTGATCTGCTTAAATCACAAAGAGAACTCATTTTGCTTTCATTCACCCGACATTTAATTGACTGAAAATTCAAATACGACCAAAAAAAAAAAGTCCTTGATTTTATCCTCCCAAACAATTTTGCTATTAAACAAAAACAAAGCTAAAAAAAAAAAATAAAATCCCCAACCCAATCCCATCATTTGCCTTCGCATAATCAAACTCATCGTGTCGTTCTGTATCAACGTGCACCATTTCGAAATTTATCAACCATAGCCACAAAGCATTGAATACTCGACTCGCTCACATTAAAACTGTCAGGGGTATAAATATTTAAGTTCCTATTTGCAGATAATCGACTTCAAGCTTCATTAAAATCCTTTTTCGGTTTTATTTTTTGCTTTCATTCACTTGACATTTTCGACTAAAAGTATGTATGTATGTATGTCTATATCTTTCTCTGTCTCTGCCATTCGAGGGGCTCGAGCCGGAACCGTACCCATTGCTGTCATTCCATCTCCATATAACAGAGTCGCATGAATCAATGGGAATTTTGCACACAAAGATATGCCCGAAGTGTATTATTTCCGCTACTCTTTTGCATTCGAGGTATTTATAAAAACCCTGTGGTGTTGCTGTTTTTGTTGTTGTTGTTATTATTGTTTTGGCATTACCATGTCTGTGTCTCTTTTGAGGGCACAACAATAAAACGTGCAAAGTGTCATTTCACAGTCAGTTAAGCAATTTCAAATGAACGTTTTCAAGTAACAGAATCATAATCATAAAAGGGTATGACAATGACTCAACACGCACGTACCTACCTACATACCTATACACAGAAGACGACAGAACACAACAAAATACATGTTAAATAAAAGAAGCAACAAAATCTCACAAAGGATTTTTGTTTTTGCTTCTATACACTCTTCAAAGTTTAATGTTTTCGAGATTCGACAAAGCACAGTTGTTAGAAATTGTTGTTCTCGAAACTAAATACTTCGTACACCAGATTTTATTTTTTTAAACGTAAAAATGTTAAGCCATATTAGTGTCGCTTTTTATTCAGTTGTGCAAATTTTATTAGCTGCAATAAAGGTCCTTTTCCTGGATTCCTGACACTCTTGCTCTCTCATGATGATTATTGTGATTCTTATTTTTGTTGCTGCCGCATTTACACGACATTAATTTTTGATTCATGCATGGAACTTAAGTGTTATTTTGGTTTTGAATTTCAAAGAATTGTGAGATTCTTTAATTGGAATTAAAAGGCCATATAAGAGTTTGATGTGTAAACACGGATTTTTAAAGGGGTTTTAGGAAGATTATTTTTTATTTCTGTAGTAATTTTAATAAAAAAAAATCTATGAAAGTGATATTAAGCTGTCAAAAGTTATGTAGAGTTTGAGCTCTTTAAGCTGTGAGTTAAATAATAGGCGTTTCTGCTAAATAACACTTTAGGGTGCCCATTATGTCTAAAATTCATCTTTTATTTTATTATAATACCCCATTATAAAAACAAGTCATTAAAACGACACACGACTCCAAAGAAAAATATCCGCGATACAAATTTTGATGTAAATTTTGTACTTTTTATGATTTATTTTTTTCTCTCGAAAATCAACAGATATTAAAAATTAGTTGAGTTTCATTTTACAATTCAGAATATTTGTACAGAACCCGAAAATAAATTATTCAGAAAATTTATAATATAGAAAATCCAAAATCTCGAAAACCCAAACACTAGAAAACTCAAAATCCAAAAACACATTTACCCGAAACCACAAAATCCAGAAAACAGAAGAAAACCCAAAAATTACAACACCCAAACCCAGAATCCAGAAAATCCAAAATCCTTAACTCAAAATCCAAAACCCAAAATCACAAATCACAAAAACCTGTTACTATAGAGAGTAGAATCTCTAAAACCCAAAAACCCGAACACCCAAAAAACCCAAAATCCCGAAACCACAAAACTCAGAATCTCTATAACAAAATCCAAAATGCTTGAAATCCATAAAACCAAAATCCTAGAAATCCGAACTTGAACCCAAAAACCACAACACCCAAACACCAGAATCCAGAAAACCCAAAATCCTTAACTCAAAATCCAAAACCCAAAATCACAAAAACTTGTTATCCCGAAGCCAAATCCTTAGAGAGTAGAATCTCTAAAACCCAAACACCCAAAATCCAATATAAAAAACCCAAAATCCCGAAACCACAAAACCAGAAAGCCCTGAATCTTTATAATCCAAATTCCATAAAACCTAAAATGCCAAAAAACCATTATCCCCAAACCTCGAAATTTAGAAAACCCAAAATTCAGAGAATCTAAAATCCAATAAACCCAAAATCCCGAAAAGTAAAAAATCTCGAATTATGAACTTTTGAGATTTTGGGTTTCTTTGATTCTCACTTTTTGGGTTTCCGCGATCTTGGGAGATTTTATGTGTTCGGCATATGGATTTTGTATTTTTGGGATTTTGGGTTTTCTGGATTTTGGCTTTTTGGGATATTGGGCTTAAAAGATTTTGGACTTTTGAGAAATATTTTTTGTTTGGGATTTTTGTTGTTCTCGATTTCGGATTTCTAGGATTATTGTTTTATGGATTTCAAAGCATTTTGGATTTTGTTATACAGATTCTGAGTTTTTTCGGTTTCGGGATTTTGGGTTTTTTTTGGGTGTTCGGGTTTTTGGGTTTTAGATATTCTATGCTTTATGGATTTTGTGGTATCGGGATAATGGTTTAATTGGGATTTTTGGTGAATTAGCATTTGCAAATCACATTCAAAATACAGTAAAAATACTAATATAACCTTAAAAAGTTGCGAGACAGAAAAATATGAATAGAGAAGAAACAAGAACCACCCCATTGATTGTGCAAAAACCTCCAACTATGTATATCCTTATCTACATAAGTTATGAAACTAAAATCATCCTTTTTTTTTAAATAATAGTCATCAGCTTGCACTGATAGTATATTTTTATGTTTGCACTGCGAAAAAGTATCAACATTAATTGTTTTACAAATGTTTTCTTTATGGTGAAAATTATAGTACCAAAACTGTCCATTGTCCTTTTATTTGCTTACCTCTAAAAAAAAGGTCTTTCTTTTAACGTAATTAGTTTGCAAAAGCTATATATACTTAAATAAAACCGTTGTAGATTAAATACAATAAAAATAAAAAAAAATACGAAATAATTTGCAAAAACAGAAAATGAGCATTCATTCTGAAATTGTCTTTGTTCATTTTTTTTTTTGTTGTATTATTTTAGTCTCTGAGAAAAGTGTTTCTATTTTCTAATGCTCCTTTTTTTTGTGCTTCAGGCACATAAAGACAAGACAAGACAAGACAGAACAAAAAAAAAAAAATAAAGAAGACATTTTCCATACTTTTTCTTTTATATTTAAAGGTTCGATATAAAGTTCAGACAAAGGGGACATGCAAAGAAAGAAAATTAGCATTTTATTTTATAAAAAGGACATAAATATATATATGTGCTTAAAACAGGATCTGTATACTATAGATAGATATACTTTTGAAGAAATAATATTAAAATTGTCAAGGTGACGTGGGTTTTTTTTTATTCTTTCTTTCTTTGAATTAATGATAGTTCTTTAGCGAAATCATTTCGAAAATATATAAAAATGTGTACATAGGTATAGGTATTTACTTTTGAAGGTCTTGAGAGGTAACATAGCGAAATGATACTTAATTGAGGCTGAAAGTCAATATTTAAATTCTTTTTGACATCTTGAATGTTTGTGATATTATTATTATTTGTGTTTTAAATTTTATTGATATTTCTTAAAGGTTCAAATGACAAAAGTGTTATTGAAATAGCATGATAAATAAACTCATACTTTTTATTTAATATAAGAAATTTATAAACAAAAAAAATGTTTCGGCCATCCAGATCTTACTGACTTTTTTGTAGCTAAAGTTAATACGAAATCTTATAATTAGTGTCAAAGGTATTAACGATTTATCGTCAGATCATACTCTAGTTAACTTATCACTAATTGAAGTAAAAATTAGAGAAACAAAAACTCGTGAATAAAAGGACGATTTCAGAAAAAACTAGTAAGTTATAGTAAACCTAAGATCCCCTGTATGGAAACAAATGAACAAGTGATCATGAAGTAGAATAATTTATTACTGATTTGCAATGCAATTATTTCGAAAAGGAGATATACAGAAGTAAAGTAGCCTGCAGAAATAAGGGAACTGATATTGAAAAAAAGGAAGGGCTCGAAGAAAATGGCAAAGTACTATGACTCCCTGACGATAACCGTCTAAACATTGAACTCAAAAATAGAATCTGTGAATTCAATCATTTAAGCGATATTCGCATGAGAGCGACCAATGACCATGGAATGAACGAACATTCGTTCTTTTAGACACTTCGTTCACTTAGTATTTTTTTTGTTATTCGTCGCGAATGACCAAGTAAACAAAAACAAGAATCATTTTGAGGTTATTCGCGAGCGAACAATTCATTCGTTGCAGTGTGGATGGTATATGGAATGCGAATAAAGTTTGACAGGTCCAAACAATCAGATTGCAATTCGTATAACGACCAATTTATTTTCTAAAATTTCTCTTATTTTATTAATTAAAACGCAAATTTAATATCTGAACATTAATTTAAAGAAGTTTTCTAGGCTCCGGGATCTTAGTACCTCATATATGGGATATTCGCAAAAAAAGTATGCCATCTAAAAGGTCACTAATTGATCATAAAAGGTCAGCTAGTTTCAGTACTTGGTCAGGCTTAGGTTTTTTTTAATGAATTTTTAAAAATAATTTCAAGGTCACAGTATAAGACTTTTAGCACCTCATTAGTGGAACAAGGTCACAGTATAAGACTTTTAGCACCTCATCATCATCATCAATATAATAAAACGACAAACACGAATTTTGGGGTACCATTTACGCGGTCTACAAAAGCCGAAAGTATATAAATTGTATGTCGATGGAAAGGTTTTTTTGCATAGAAGTGCACAAAGCAAACATTTATTAAATAATTTTACCACAAAGACTAAAAAACAATAAAGTAAAATTGCATTATAAGTGCGAGGAGAGCGAGAACCATAGCAAGAGCCAGAGCGAGACCGAGTATTTGTTCACAACACTTATTATATTTTCGTTAAATGCAATGGTTCGTGCATTTAATATATTCGTTAAGATGGTTAGTGAATTCGAGTGAGGGATTTTTGTGGGAAGAATTTTATTTCTGAGGATTTTTTTTCTGTTGTGTTGGATTTTCGGCCATTGGTCGATTTAATGCAAGGAAGCATAAATTATGTATAGTTGTAGGTATATTGGTTTTGCATGGAAATATTCTGCAATCTATTGTGTCTCTCGCTCATTGGGTGTTGTTTTTTAAATTGAAATAAAATGTGATCAAAAAAAGGAAGAATGCTTTCAATTTGTAGATGTAGTGTGAGGGATGTTTAAGCTGAGGCGTGGAACAATAACTTTTTATTCACTAACCATCTTAACGAATATATTAAATACACGAATCAATACATTCGGCGAGTATTATTTTCGATATAAATTTAATTGGTCTTTATTGACTACTTCCGGGATGGTCTTGGGACCAGTGGTTCTGGGATCGGCTAAACCCAACCCGGCAACGCGGCGTTCAGTGCTGCAGGAAATAATAAAAAGTAGCTCATATAATAATAATTAGCTCAGTTTTTCTCCACGCTCAAGACTGCTTTTAAACGATGATATTATTCTTGCGATTTTTTACTTAATATTGGAGTATCCACCTCCAAAAATCGTATGCATCGAAAAATAAAGTTTTCTAGAATTTCATGTGAATTACAATATATTTTCTAGAAGTTGTTTTTCAATTAGACGATAATGTTATTAGCACTCGAGTTTCGGGGGCTGGACGTACTAGTTAGTGGAATTTCGCAAAAAAATGCATACCATCTGAAAGGTTATTTTATACTTATAAAAGGTCAGCTATATTCGGAAATTGGTCAGGCATGGATTTTTTTATGATTTTTAAAATTTTTTTTCAAGGTCAATAGTAATATAGAAAATGTAATTTTTTTAACACTGCAAGAGGTATATTTTTAAAAAATGGTAAAAAAAACTCATTTTAAAGATATGTGTGTCTTTTTATTTTTTAATTAAAAACATATCAATTTTCGATTGCAATTGAGTTTTATTTATTGTTTTATTATAAAAATCTTCCTATTCTCTCAAACTCGACGTAAAAGTTCTACTACATATGCACACTTTTTATACATACACGCATACATTATAATTTCAATTTAAGGTCCCCCACACCAACACGAATTTTCTGTGGCGGTGACGGAAACACGTGGTTGTCAATGAAAACAACACGTTTTTATTATTGTTTTCGTCGTCGCCACCGAAAATTCGCGTTGGTGTGGGAGAACCTTTAAGAAAATTCTTCCCAAAACGGGGAGTTCCCTTTTAAAATTAGGAGCTTTCGGACCAAAAAAATAATTTCCTTATTAAGCGAATTTCGTTATAGAGAATTTCGTTATAAAGAACATAATTCATATGAGATATTTTTTAAGGGGAAGGGAAAAAAATGAAATTCACTATAGAGAGAATTACGTTATAAAGAAGTTCGTTATAAAGAAGTTTGACTGTATAACATAACCTTTCAGATGGTATACATTTTTTGGGGAAATTCCACAAATGAGGTGCTAAAAGTCTTATACTAGTGACCTTGAATTTTTTTAATTCATACAAAAAAAATCTATAGCTGACCAATTACCGAAACTGCCTGACCTTTTATAAGGATAAACTTTTTAAATGATATATATTTTTTTCGAATATCCCATAAATGAGGTGCTTAAGGTACACGTGACCTTGTATTACCTTAACAAATTAAAAAGCTTATAAGAAAAAATCTATGGCTGACCAATTTCTGAAACTGCCTGACTTTTTATAAGAATTAAGTAACCTTTCAGATGGTATATACTTTTTCGAATATCCCACAAATGAGGTGCTAAAAATCGCTATGACCTTGAAAAAAATAAAAATAATTATTAAAAAAAAAATATTCCTGACCAATTACTGAAACTACCTGACCTTTAATCACGATCCGGTGGCCTTTCAAATGGTATAATTTTTTTGCGAATATCCCTTAAATAAGGTGCCAAAAATCGCTAATGACCTTGAAAAAGTTCAAGCTTGGATTACAAGTTTTCTAAGCCTGACCAATTTCTGAAAATAGCTGACCTTTTATGACAAATTAGTGACCTTTTAGATGGCATACTTTTTTTTCGAATATCCCATATATGAGGTGCTAAGATCCCGGAGCCAGTTTTCTACCATTTTATCTAGTTTTTGTGAAGAATTTAGGCTTATTAAATGTTTTAAATCCCATTTGTTCTTTTATTCGTCGGTGGTCGTTGGTCGCTTTCATATGAATAGTCCTGGAAAGCATTTTGAGAATAAAATTTGAAAAATAAAAATTTTTAAAAATCATTAATTCAAAAGCACTAAAACAACTTATTTGAAAATTATAACTAAAGAATGAATTACTGGCTGCAAAAACAGCTATAACCTGATATTGTAAGTGTTGCCGTTGTGTTTTTATATTCATTTTCTATTTTAAATATTTTTTTATTTTTATTTTCCCCCCAACATCTTAAAATCATGTTCATAAGATCTACCAGCAACCAAAAAAAACTAATGTTTTTATCACAAAATGCACAATTTTTTAACTAAGCCACCCCAGTTAATAGAAAAGTAAAACCCTTAACTCTTCTGATTGGTTTATTTCGTTAACAGTTATTTTTATGAAAAAAAAGTATGTAAATATTTTTGGTAGGAAATTTTGTAAGCTAAAAATTAGTACTTGGTATTTTTTCTGTACAATTTACCATTTGGGAGTTAATCTAAACTATTTTGGGGGGCTTTTAACCCCTATAAAATTGTTAGCGGGGCACATATTGATGTGGACTTTTGACGGTTTCTTAAGAACACCATGAGGAGGCTATATATACCAAAAACAAGCTTTCCGGCTTTATTAACTGACTTTATTGAATGGACTAAAAAGGATCTTCCATAGGCAGTTCTACGAAATACTGAAATCTTATGTTACCAACCGACTCTTTAAAGTACGGTACAAGTAAGAATATTCAGTATAAAAAGAAAATAGAAGCCGGTGTACCACAAGGAAGGGTCCCAGGACCAACACTGTATTTATTATATAGCATATAGGGATATTTCAGTGGACAACAATCATGGCCACTTTTGCAGATGATATCGCCATTTTAGTGCCTGAAGGCTACTGTGAAATTGAAGAATGCAACCTATAAAGTCAAAGATTGGACGCAAAAATGGCATATCAAACTAAATGAAACTAAATCTACTCATAACTTTAAAAACAAAAAGAATTAATAATCTCTTTATCAATTTTTATCAACAGCAAAGTTTTACCTTACGCCAATACTGCCAAATACCTTGGAATGTCTTTATTTATAAGCTAAAGTGGAAAGAACACATCACAAAAAAAAAAGAGAAGAACTAAACCTAAAATATAGAAAAATATATTGGTTACTGGGTAGGAATTCTGACCTTCATATATATCCAGAACAAAATGATGCTATACAAGCAAGTACTGAAACCCGTTTGGACTTATGGCATCCTACTCTGGAGCTCTACAAAGAAAACACATGCAGCCAGCTACTATCTACAAATTCCAAAACAAAATCCTTCGTGGAATAATGAATGTTCCCTGGTATATGAGAAATAACGATTTACATCGTGATTCGTGACCTACAAATGTATAGAAATGGTTACAGAAGTGGTAAAAAAAATACGCTTTATCACACAATCAGCGATTGTCATTCTAAATTCGATATTGAGGCTGTCTTAAATGTACTAGACAAAGTTCCGAGACTTTCCAAAATTATAGATATTGTACGTTGTGACTTTCCTTAGGATATGGTCGCAAGGCTCGTAGTGATTTTCAACTGATCTCTAAACTGTCAATTTTCCTTGGAAAATTTCTACAACCTTCACCTCTTTTAGTTAAATGACACGGAGGCAATATTGGAAACGGTTCGATTTTCATGAGACCAAGATGAGACTTAAAAAAATTCATGTCATGCCGGGTGCTACAACTACAAGAATAACTGACCAATTAGCATTTTTAATTCAACAAAGGAAGAGCCAAAAAGTGATGTACAAATTAAATATTTATCAAAAACAAACTCATTCCGAAATTCAAGTTGCATTACTTTCCTAATCTCCGACAAAGATGACATTCTTACCCAAAAATAAGGATGACAAATTTGTTTTTATCTAAATGGCTTTCCAAAAACAAAATGTTTGTTAGCAACTAAAATCTGTGGTAGAATTACATTTCTTTTAATTATTTATTACGTAGTTATTATATTACATTCCAATTCTTTGATTTAAGATCATCCTCGTAAAAACCTTAATTAAGACTTAAAAACAGAAAGCTATCAAAGACCTACAACCATTCTCATTTATAATTCAATTTACCTAACTCTCTTTCTCTTTCCTTTTCAAAAAAAAAAAGCAAGTATATTTCCCTCCATTTACAAAGGCACTCACTTAATATCGTGTCTAGCAGGCCAAACCTTGTGAAATTAATTGATTCATTCAATTATCATCCCAGACTTGTTAAATCGAATTACTCGTACTTATAGTTTATAAAACCCAAGCATCATGGCATCTGTTATATCCTCTGGCTGGATGTATATAGTTCTTTGCCACATTCATCCCACTGAAGTGGAATAAAAAAAAAAAAACTTTCTCTTTCGCATCTAGTCCTCGTCCACGGTCTTGATCGTGAATTTATTTTATTTTTTTTTCTAAAAAGTGAAACTTCTTTTTTGTATATCAATGACTCGAAAGGAAATTCGATTTATTAAATTCTCCAACCAAGTCGAGTTTGAATCCAAAAAAAAAACGAAATAAAAAATAATTCTGCGAACTTTGAATTTTTCGTGGCCCGATTAAGAATTCTGTTGGCATTGACAGATTCTTTACAGAAATCATTTCACACGTTTGAATCCCTTAGAAATATGTATATATTTCTCTTCGTATTTTTATTTTTTTTCACTCTACAACTTTATTCCGATTTGTTTGTGTGATTTTTTTTTTTGAAAAATTGTTTACACCGCAACACTCGATTCTGACAAAAATGCTGTAGAAATACCATCAACTCCTTTTGAATATACCGGATCTAACAAATAAAATATATGTATGTACCTTTGTATAAGGAGGATAAATAATTTCGTGTCCCGATCCTGGGGACACGCTTCAATAATCTCTAGGAAGTTACCAGTTTGTCATCATTCCAGAACGAAATATTGCCGAACTCTCACATCATGGAGTATACCTACGTCCTACAATCTACATATATATAAATTCAGTTCTTTCATCTGTGATGCGACATGATGTGAAACATTGGATGGAGCTGAGGATTGATTCACGGTGGATGCTTCGGAAAGAGATGACGTGTAGCGAAATATGCTTTGATGATTTGAATTGGAAGGCAAATTTTTGAGTGGTGTGTTGTGTGTGTGAGGAAGGTTTTCAAGTTTCACTTTTCATTGGTTTAAGGGGATGTATAGTAGAAATTGTAGAGTGTGTTCCAGATATCGATACGATATGAGTTTAGACAATTAATTAGGGCGGAAAACCACAAAATAATATGTCAGTGTTGAAAATTTACATAGAAAGGTCAAAGAGGTTTTGTATGCTGTTCTGTTTTTACTGTCCTTATAAACCTCACTCTGTTTATTTAAAGGGTTTAAAACGATCGCTTCAAAATAGGCGTAGCTGGAACATGGCTGTAGCAAAATACTTTGGATTTAATTTTAATTTCTTAAATTTAATATTTGAAATTTTTTTTTAAACTTGTGACATAGAAGGTGTGTTCTTTTACTTTAAAACTCGGTGCTTTTGTGTGAATTTCTACGTCATTTTATTTTTTTTATATGAACTTTCACAGACTTTGGTGTAGAAATTCACAGAAATGGACAGAGTTTGATATTATTTCGAGTTTATACAGATGCATTATGCTAAGTAATTTAACATCATTTTCGATTGGTCGCCTGTTGTGTCGATGGCTTAATGTAGCCCGATAGATGATTTTTTGTAATTTGACGTGAATATTCTCGAGACAGGTGAGTTGAGGTGCCCTCCCCCATGCAAGTATACCATATCTAAGATGTGATTCGACTAGTCCAAAGAAGCTTTGTTGTAGAACCATGGAGTTCAAGTTCAAAACAAAATTGAAATGGCGCGTTCAGAAAAATGAGGTCTTAGAGATTTTTCACACTCAAAAGCGAATCCAAGACTTATTTTTTCCCCAGAATTTTGACAGCAAAGCTGAGAAATTTTGCAGAGGTATTGTGTTCATATATTATGTATAATTGAGATTGCTGGGAGTGGGATCTCCAAGATCTTATTTTGCTGAACTTGCATTATATTAAAATATCAGTATCAAACTGTCAATTTGACTGTTTTTCATTGTTCACAACGATCAATGTCAGAGAAATTTTTAAATGGACGGATTCGTTGATTGCAATATAACAGTGTACACTGAAGTTGTAGTGTATTTTAAAATTTATTTATTTTAAAAGCAAAAAAACCAGGCGGTTTCATTTTTACCTATATTATTTTCAGCTATGACATCAATGTTTGTTCATTTAAATCTGACTGGAAACAAGTAAAAATTGCAACACTGGTATAGAGATTGAAATATACAAAGTTATATCAACAAATCAATTTATTTCAATAATTTGGTCAGAAGAATAATTTGAAGTGATGAATTGAATCTCAGTACCATTTACCCGATCCACAAAAAAAGAGATCCCAAAAATGTAATCCATTCTAAATATGGCATATTAAATTTTATTTGCCCGAATTTCATAATATAAATGCTTAATACCTTTTGTCAACGAACTGATCGAACTGAATGAACTTTAGTACTGTTTTTATTTTATTTTTATAATGTTTGCTATTTTTTATTTTTTTTTTCGTTCAAAATCTCTATAAGGTCCGGTTTCTTCTTAGTGCTGATGTACCTCAACCAGAATTTTTATGATAAAATATATCCTATACTACTTTTATTCTCGACCATTTGTGCTGCAAAAAGAGAAACTTAGTGCTCTAAGTCATTACGGTGTGGTTTGAAATTTAGGGGTACAAATTATCATTTTGCTTGAAATATCAAAAATATTGCTTAAGTGCACTAATGTATCTCCTTGAAATAGGCAAGTTCTATGAGATCATATTGTAGCTTAGAATAAACTTTGGGCCACTCCACTTATATGTTGATATAAATGGTTGCCAATCTTTCAAATTACCTAAACTACCAAAACCTATACCAAAATGTATTTATTCCTGAAACCATTATTTTTAAGACCTTATGAATAAATCTACGAAATCTTTCTATAGTAACTTTAGGATGATATCTTTTTCGAGGCTGACGTTAACTCCTCGGATTCCAGACTCCAGGGTAATCTCGAAAAAAGCTAGTAAAATTCGTCTAAGAAGGAAAGAAAATCTATAAGGGTCTATAATATTCCGCGTTCAGGAGTTTAAAGCTAATGAAACATTTTTTTTTTTACATATTTTATCGAGAAACGCCTTTTCCTTAACTTCTTTGTCGTGGACTTGTAAAAAATAAAAATTTATATTTGTTCCGAAATTTTAACTTAAATACCAAAAATGGCATTATGTAACCAAGCTGAACCTTCCCTCATAAAATGAATAATTTTTTTAAAGTTGTAATTAAGTTTTAAAAATGTTTAAATGTATCTTTAAAGAAAAAAAATAGCTATGGTAACAAATGCCCAGCCAGCTTATTTAAAGAGATACAAAAAAGTTGAATTAAATGAATTAAAGTGACTGCCTCCAACAAAATTGTCATTTCCGTCATCAAAAGGAAATCCTTAAAAAATTGACTTAATGTTTGCAGAATAAATTGTGGAGATCACATCAATGAAGAGACCCGTTGCTTGTTTTCGGAACTATTTGCTAAAAGAAAAAAAAATTAAAAGCGAGTTGTATATCATGTAGTAAACACGTATGCATGTAATCTATATAAATAAAAATGTAAATGATGATAGATGATAGAAGATAGATGACAGATGATAGATGACAAAACAAATACGAAATAAACGTATACCGGGAGACGGAAACAATCCCGAAATTTTGAATCCGGAAAACCCAAAATCCAGAATCCCGAAAACACAGAACCTCGAAAACCCAATATCCCGAAAACCAAATTTTCCATTTAAATAATTTTTCGGGATTTTGGATTTTTCGGAATTCTGGGTTTTTGGGATTTGGGTTTTCGGGATTTCGGTTTTCGGGATTCTGACCCCAACCTTCGAGTACCATGTTGTTTTAAGGTTAGTACGGTTTATTATTTCTTATTTCGTTAGGTATTTCTAATTTTGGTTTTTCCAAGGTTTGGAAAATTTGAAAACCAATTTAATCAATTTTAAACTTTTATTATAACAGTTTTATATTTATATTGTTTTATTTTTTAAAACAATAAAATTAGAAAAAAAAAAAATGGATTCATATGAATAAAAAAAAACAATGCCAGCAATAAAAAAAATTTGAGGATGCATCTTTCTGAGGTCAAACAAAATGTTATAAGGATTGAAGGTTCTAAAAATATTTATATGGCCATTAAAATTGAAATCAATGAAGGTAAAAACTGATTGTACATGACTTTTATAGAATGTTAATTAATTTATTTTTTGATTCAAGTTTAGAAAAAGAAGAAAAAACAATAGACCAAATTATCAGTGATAAAGAACAACAAAATGTGTTACAAATTCCATTTTTTTTTTCGTATTCATTTTAATAACGCCCAGCGAAGCGGGCAGGCTAACAGGTAGTATGATAATAAAATCCAACTTATTTTCCAACGAATGCCTTTTTTACGTATTAAATAATAAAATAAATTTGAAACAAAATATTTAGTAAAGTTTTATTTTATTTAAAAATTACCTTTCGGCGTCATTTTCCTGATTTGTTATATATTTCGGAAAACCTTTAATAGCTCTGGAAGAAGTACATTAATTAAATAAAAATTAAAAAAATTTAAAAAAAAATTTAAAAAATTTTAAAGAACATTCAATTTTCTTTAAAAATACTATGTTTCAATCATTACCTAACATTATCCGGTTCTAAAGTTATAAAATAAAGAAGAGTTTTTTTTCAACATTGTTTTTCTAATGAAAGAATACGAAATTTTTTGCACAAAACATTGCATGATCGTTAAGTCCACTTCAATTTTAAGTGATAAGTTGGAATTGTACAAAAGGGAAATTAATCCCCACCATTTGATGCGAGGCAAGAGGATAAGAGAATAGTCCTTAAAGTGGTAGGGTAGGAAAAATGAACGGTTAGAAAATTGAGAAAGGAAGAGGCCAGAAATAGGGTAAGAGTGCTAAGTTCCGGAGTACGCGACTTGCTTGCGATACTTTGTGGGAAATAAATTCACTTTTGTGAAATCGACTTCGTTCCCATACAAGAAAATAATTTAATTACCAAAAATATGCTTGGTTCTATTGAATTAACATTGAATTGGAAAAAGAAATTATATCAGAAAATCTTTAAAACTCAGTAATAACTCGCAGCTCGAAAATGATAAAAATATCTACTGAATGAAAATACTAAAAAACTCATTTAAAAATTGTGCCCTACTTTTCAAAAAATAATTATATACCTACTTAACCATCAACTGCAAAATTTTTCACATTTTTTAACGATTATCTACTTAGTTATTTTGTTAATTTTTCTATTAAAAACAGAAGCAATTTTGTAAGCCTTGGGCTCTTAGAAATTACAATATAGCGTGCTTTAAATATTTTCTCTTTTATTTGTAATGTAAATTAGTGTACACCTTTTTAGTGTCATTGAAATATTAAATTCTGATAAAATATAAATACATACGTCACATGTATATTTTTGCATAAGTTTCTATAAATAATATTTTTACATATTATTACGTATAAAAATAAGTATTTTCCAAATTAAAATATTTCAATGAATTTTAATGAATTAATTTCAATATAGGTATCGAAAATTAATTTGTTTCACGTGTGCAGTTCCATCGCCACCATCTGATCTCTGATTTAGCGTTTATTAAAGTTAATATCATAGGGTTTTTGTGGGCTTATGTGGTTATGTGTATATTGGGGTTTTGTTTTAAACATACATTTTTGGTCGACCTCTTTTTTGACAAACAAAATGAAAAATATACAAAAATACAAAAAAAAAAAAAAAATATAATAAATAAATTGGACAAAGTATGCATTGAACCATTATTTTAATGGAAAATGTAAACTACGTGTATATTCATTTTAACTACCGCACGTAGTGATTTTAAGTTATTACCGTAATTAAGTTCTTCCAAACTGATGTTATATAATAATATGTAGATAGATATATTTAATATTTATATTAAATGAAGTTGTCTATGTTTGTATTATGGTACTTTGTGTGGTACTTTGTATATTTTTTTTTTTAATTTCTTTGTTATTAATTCAAAATTCATAGCCATTACGCTGGAAATTGGAAATTTAAATCAAAAGCAAAAATGTTGAAATTGCAGGAGCTACAGTGAGTCAGCATAGTGTGTCAAATACAGAAATAAATATAATTATTCCAATTTTTTAAATCAGTATGTAAATAATGAATTTTTGTTAAATGTTGGAGTTGGAAAACATTTAAGTTAAAGTCATTATTTATAGCTTTGATTAAATAATGCATTTCCTGTAAGAGGGCTTTCATTCCACAAAGACTTTTCAATGACAAATTTTATTCTATATTATCGAGTTTACTTGTTTTCCTGTTGAATTTCCATACTTTGATAAAAATATTGTAAAAGTCTTGGAACCCGTGATATTTCGCGTCTGACCGTCTGTGCGTCCCTCCGATTATCACTGCTGAAATTTAATTTAGGCACTAAACTTATTTGCTTCAAATTTATTTATATGACACCTTAATAGCGAAATTAGAATTTTTGGTATAGATTCATTTGAAACGGGTATGGCTCTCATAAAATGGTATTTTTTTTCCAAATTTTCTTCATAATCACTCCTACGATTTTGATTAAACTTCGTATCTACTTGTAATTTCTAAAGTTATTGTAACGTTTCAGATTTTTGCCAAAAAAAACTGTCTGTCCTTTCGGCTGCAGCCTAAATGAGTTTGTCGATTTTCTTTAAACTTGGTACCTAGCGTTTTTTGGGCATTCCCCGAATTTTGTATTTTTTTTAGGGCTAACAATAACGATAGGTACCTCCCGTAACATTTTTTTTAGCAAATAATAAAAATCTTATGTTTTCAAAAACTTGCCCAGAACATAAAAAAAAAGGTAATTCTTTTTTATAAAGAGGCTACTATTTTATTTAAAAAAATTTCAAAAATCTCATATTACCATTTTTTGATTTTCGGTTTTCTCGAAAACTGTTTAACTTATTTTGATCAATTTTTTTATGAAGAAAGTTTAAAAAAAAATTGAAAGAATTGTATACCAAAATTTTCAAATTTAATTTTTTTTGGGATTTTTAAAAAAGGTTCAATTTTTTTTTTTTTTTGATGATAACTTAATAATTCGATTTTTATTTAACTTGGGACCCAGCAGTTTTTTTATCATCATCAATATCAGATTAAAAATGATATATATTCTTATGACCACAAATAATGGCCTATCACGCAATTGTGTTTAAAAACACGTAAGAAAAATCTCATTTTTCTCAAAAACGGCTCCTACGATTTTGATTTAAAAAAATGTATCTATCGATCAAAAACAATGGCAAAAAATTTAAAAATGCTTTAACATTGTACTAAATCGTTTAAAATTTTGCGCTTATGTCTCTCATACAACCATTTTTGATGTGTAAACATCTATCCTGGCGGTAGGGTGAAAAAAAAACGTTACGTATCTTGTAATCGTGATTGTGATTCTGTGAATGTGATTCACGTTACGTTACGTATGTTTACACATCTTAACCTTGATTGGAAGCTCTTGTATACAAAATTTCATTAAAATCGATTCAACAGATAATGAGATGAGTCTAAAACCAAAAAAAAAGTGTGAGTGCCGGGCACACTCACTTTAGACTCATCTCATTATCTGTTGAATCGATTTTAATGAAATTTTGTATACAAGAGCTTTCAATAAGTTTGAATAATATTCATATCAAAATTTTCAAAACACAAATTTTTAATTTAAAAAAAAAATTAAAAATTCAATATTTTGAAAATGGGTAGATGAAATTAAATATTGTATTCTTAAATAATAAAAAAAAACCTATATATTCAGTGCTTAGTCACATTCAAGTTTTTAATCACTCACCATCGAAACAAATTTGTGAGCCCCAGTAGCATATTTTGTTTGTTAATAGCAAACCAGTGCTCGCGTTGCTTTGTATAGTTTTAAGATTATAATTTTGTTTGTAATAGTGGCAAAAAAAGGGGTCTATGTCTCCCCATTCAGGTAATAAGTTCAATTTTCGAAAAAACAATACTTAAAAATATACAAACAAATTTAAAACAACGGCAACACTAACAATATCATACTATATTTTTGTTTTTAAACCTAAATACCATAATTATATTTGCAGTTGAATTCAATTTTGAGTAATAGTTTTAAAGATATATATTTTCAAAATCAACATTTTATAAATACAAAAATTAAAAAATTCATAAGTTTCAAATATTTAAATTTTTTTTAATTAAAATTTTACATTACTATTTTTTTTTATATTCAATACTTTCATCAATTTTAATTCTTAAAATTCAAAACTTCATAAAATCATATCTCGAACACCTATCCATTCTAATTTTTTTAAATGTTTTTTTTTCGTGTTTTTTAGGCTCAAGTGCATAAGAAAAGGTGGCATTAATTTATCCATTCTGACTGTAAATTAGTGTTATTAATTAATAATTTATTGATTTTGGATTTTTTAAATATAAAATTTGAATATTAGTTTTTTGAAAATTCGAAATTTTAAAAATGTGAGTAAATGATTTTTTTGAAATTAATTTTTTAACTTAGCATTAAAAAATTCTAAAAAATTACGTTTCAATTTCTTTCTTAAAAATAATTACAAAGTTATTTTTTTTATTAAAAAAAAAATTTCTCATAAATTAATTATATTTTAAAAATTCAGAAATCAGTATAACAACAAAACAATTTCAGAAGCTGTTTTAATTTATTTCTTTAATTATATTGATTTTTAAATTAATAGTTTAAATTATAAGTAAAGTCTTGTATAAATAAAATTCACAAATAATTAAATTTAAGCAGGATTAGAGGGTACCTACCATTTTTAACTAACTCCAAAAGGCTACGATAAGATACACTGTTTAATGACACAGATTTCTCAATTCCTCGCAATAAAACAAAAATAGTCTCGATTGAGATCCTTCCATCTCGGTTGGTTTATCTGCGATAACTCTTCATAATAACAGTGTACCTATATGTTTTCAGAATCTCCACTTCAAGTAATGTAATATCAACTAAAAAAGGACCAATTTTGACTCACTGTATGAATAAAAATAATATTTATATATTTTTAATGGATTCATTAATATTTTACTTATTGCACATCAATTGAAAGCTCATTGAAAACTTTTCGGTTAAATAGTCACACACAGACAAGTAATATATATCCGTTTTCCTCCAATTATTATCTACCTACATGTATGTTCTCTTCAATGAAGATGAAAAAATAAAACCAACAAAAAAATACAGAATATTAATCCTAAAATTTTATGATTGCAAATTAAATTTTAAATTTAAAACTCAATATTTATACCTTCGTATATATACGAGTATATATTTTATGATGTGCATTTAACAAGGTGCAAACTGCTCATCCAGTCAGTCCATGATGTCATAGAAAGGTGCATGATTTCGTTTGTGTATTTATGTTCACACAATATATGTATATCTATAATAACATGCCACACCACACTGAAAATAATGATTTATAAAGTGATGATATTTTTATGACCAATTATCCTTTTCACAGCAAATTTCCTCACGTTGTTTCCCTTTTTTTTTTTTTTTTTTTTTTTTGTGTGTCTGTCTGTTTCGTTTGTCAATAAATTTATGGTTCAATATGTAAAAATAATAACATTCGACTGTAAATATAAAATATTTTATTTTATTCGCGTATATGTTGGTATGATGGAATAAATGAAACAAGATATGTATGTATTTTTGAGATCAAAGGACTTTATAAGGACATTTTAAATAAAAAAAAATACATTCTCAACCTCAAAATGTTGTGATGCAAACATTCTTCGGTTTAATACAATAAAACTTATCATATAATACCCGGTTGCTATTTAACAAAGGTTGCTAAAAAAAGGACATTTCGTCCTTACCATATCAACCATATAATAATAATAATATATACGCAGACAATTTTCAATAAATTACACTTTAATTTCACATAAAAAAAAGACCATTCAATCTTTATAACACTTCAACCGATAAGCATTTGTATCGTTTTTACATTTTACTCAGAGTATAAGGACGCGCCAGGACATTCACACTCTGATGATGTGCTTGTGTGTGCTATATATAAATATATGCAGAATGAGAAATACTACAACAGAAAGGAGATCTCTTCCGCTTTGCTTGCTTCAGCTTCTTTATGGGCCATAAAGTTCAACTTGAGAGTACAATCTTGAAATAAGGACATACAGAACTACTTTATTTACATGAGCCATGACCATGAGCTTGTATAGTGTATATACCCTTTTTTTTGTCCAGCTCTCAATCTGGGGGCATTATATTTTAATGAAAGGATCTATACTGACCAGGGAGATACATAATATATGTGTATATATATATATTATATGGTGTCCTTTGAATCATACTTTCGTAAAATTATCCTTCTTTTAACATTTGCATACATAAACTCTTCGTGATATAAATAAATATACATATACACACATATATGTAGAAATAGTGTTGCTTCTGATATGACAATGATGTCCTTTTCCTCCCTTTCAATTTAAAAATTAAGTAGGTACTTGGCAGCAGAGATATTTTTGTGGGGAGAGTTGTTATAAGGACATTGGGACACACATTCTGATGGTTAAGGTCTCCACTGATGGTGTTCATTGTTAGTTTTTTTTTTTTTCTTCGCCATGGAGCGTTGGGCAATATTGATAATCGTAATGAATACTGAACACTCTCAGAACGATGACAGAATTCAAAGTGTCGAAGTGGAGAGGGGGAGGTGGTGGTTTTTGCAGAAAATGTCCTGATGGTGCAATTGTCCTTTTTTGGATAAAGAGATATTTTTTTTTGTGTCCAGTTTATTCAACACTGAGAATGACACTTTGTATGATAATGGAAAATTACAAGTTCATAACCGTGTAATGAGAAGAGGGAACAAAAGTGTCTCCTGTGATGATGGTTGGATGCAATGCAATATATAAGGGTGCATCGGTAAGGGATAGATAGTATATATAGGTAGTTTTATAGATATATAGAGGCATACCGCATACTTAATAAATCGAATTAAATTTGATTGTCTTGTTACTGGAACGTGAATAACCATGTAGACCAAGGATGGAAGATTGTTTTTATTTTTATACGAAGGTATACACATGCAGGATGCTTAAGTGAATCAAAAAGGCTTCACAGTAAGTGAATGATTTAAAAGCTTGTTAGAAGTTTTAAAGTGATCAATAAAGTTGTATTAGGAATTATTGGATTAAAGAAAAATAATTTTTGAAAGCTTTTCTTGGGTATACCTATATAGGATATACCTATATATCTACTTTTCAGATATTATGGGGTCTTTATAACTAAAGTAGGGTCCAGGCAGACGGGCGGCTAAGTCATCGTATTCGATTTTGTAAAATATAATTTTGTAACTTAAACAAGAAAATTTGCAATAAATCTAAATCTTATCTAATCTAAAAAATTTTAAATAGGTGCGTGAGGAATTTAGCACTTTGTCAAAAGGCTTTCTTTTTCCAAAGCTATGAATGGGAGAATGTTGACAAATATTTTTGGAAATGAAGATTTTTATTCAGTGGAAAATAAAGCAAGTTTTTGCCACATTTTCCGAGTCAATAATGGTTTACTCCATCTAGGATATGGCATCAGTTCGAAAAAAAAAATACTGAGAACTCTTAATTAAATCACCAATTTTCAATACCGAAATCAACATTTGACCACTTTATCTAAAGGTGCGTGTCCATTTGAGAGTTAGAATATTGAGAGTAGCTCTCAGGTCACTCTCGAGAGTAAACTCGCAAGTGGACATATAGGCTTGAGGTAAGCTCGCGGAGAGTTGAGTTTTTGCGTGCAACATTCAAACTTTTTGATAGTTATTCGCAAGTGGACAAATGTTTTGATAACAATAGGAGATTATCCCGCCGAATTCAAACTCTGTTCGTATATTGTGCGACTAGATATCGAAAGCTTACATGCAAAAATGTAGCCTTCAAAGGAAACAAATCAATCAATATAGAGAAACAGCCGTGCTTTTAGAATAAATTAGACCTTATGTAATCCGGTTAAAGAGAATGAATTGAGGAATGATAGTGGTTTTTTTTTTGATTTTGAAATACTTATTCTATTTTTGTTTTTTTAATTTTTAAAACAGGTTGACTTAAAATATGAAACTTTTAAAATTGTGTAGAAAATCCATGATCAACTATTTAGCAATTGGAAACCAAAAAAAAAAAAAAATAATTGTAGCATAATTGATGAATAATTGACTAATAATTAATTAGTCTCCATTTATTTCTCACTTATAATTAATTTCCCAGACCGCATTAAATGAGTGCGAAACAATTATATTTGAGTTTTACTGAGTTTATTTTTGTTGTTCTTGATATCTTTGAATTAAAAAAATATATGTAATTCAATTATTGGATGAAAAATATCAACAAATTAGAAGAAATAATTTGCTCTCTTTGTGTATTGTCAAACAATAAAAGTCTCTGCCAGTTTTTACTTCATTTGGAGTAATTTTCTTTATTTTTTTTTAGAATATTCTAAAAAATGGAAATAAGATGGATGGATGAATGACCATAACGGATTTTTTGTATCAAAAAAGCATTATCGTGAAAACTTCGGCAACGCTGATCCGATCCAGTGTCCATTAATTTTCGATTAAATATATTCCTCGACCGTTTTATCGACTCAAAATTTTTCATTGAATTTAAAGTCACTCACAACAGTTTAACTTAATTTTAAATATTAACACTGAGAATTCGTGACAAATTCTATAAAATTTTTGGCAATTGATCGTCATAGTTTTTTATGATCTTGATAATTATCTAAAAAATTTCCGACAAATTGCAAAATTGTCAAATTTAGTTTGCTTTGAAAATCTGAAAATTGTCAAATTGTCATGCATTTCAACTGCCATATAAGTTAAGTTTTAGGAAATAGATATCTTTTCTTTCACCAATTTCAGCTTGCACCTCTTTGATGTGAAATTCTAACTTAACTTAGCTAAACACTAAGAGATTCAGAAAACGAAAACCCATTAGGAATCCCTGTATCATTAAAATTTTTGATGTGTAAACATCTATACTGGCGGTAGAGTGAAAAAAACGTGACGTATCTTGTGACTGTGATTCTGATTCTGAGCGTCACGTTACGTTACGTATGTTTACACATCTTAATCGTGAGTCCCGGCACTCACACTTTTTTTTATTTCTATCATTGCCACCCTAAAAAATATGATAATCTTCCTAGATCGCAATGTAACAAAAACAGAATTCATGAACACAGCCAACATATCTGAACCTATTTCTTTGCTTTCATAATAAAACACTTACTAATGAAAAATTGAATTGAATTCTTCATGAAACAATATTCAAAAAAGACTTCTTAATTTTGCTCGTAAAGGCTCTTAAAAATCGCTCAACTTTCAATTTTCTAAAATCTTTCTAACTCCTCCCCTTCCTCATTTATTCACAAATCGAAAACAAAAACTAAGTTCCAATCAATAACCATAAAATTCAATTACAAATTCAAATCAATAAAACACCCAAAACAAACCGCTTTGACAGTTGGCATAACAATTTCGAAACACTTCCCGAAAAACAGAGTGTTTGAATGACTTTATCATTAAATTCATCGCTTAATTTAACGACATTCTTCCCTCCTTCGCTGATCCCTCAGCATCAGCTATATAGTTCGCCTTGTCCCCCCTCCCCCATACCATCATTCCAAACGAATCGAAGAGATGAAAATTAATTGGCAAATTAAAGATCCTGAAGAGAAGTGTATAGTTATCTGCCTGATATAGCTGAGTTAGAGTGGATTGAGTGGGGGGGGGGGATGGGGTGTATGGGACGAATGAATGAAAGAGGGACAAACGAGTTTTATTGCCCCTAAGCACTCAGAATCGTAAAAAGGCAAATTCCTTAGATAAACACAGAAAAGATAGAGATAGTCATCAATCGAAAGGGAATATCCTTTTTGGGAGATTAAAGTACTTCTCTTCATCATGGCCCATCACATGATGGTTATCGTCATCCGTTGGCGGCGTCGGTCGTCGTCATCCTCGTCGTCGTTGACGTCTTTTTCGTCTTCGTCTCTTTTCACTGACCTACTTTAGCATCAGAGTTAGTAATTTCCTTTAGTTTCCTTTGAACCAAAATTACTTTCAGAAAATCACATAAGTTCCATCCGGAAAATATGCTGAAACTTGAAACACCCGCCCAGTTAGACAATTCCCTTTGCATTCAATTTCAATGGTAGAAAATACAGAAGAAAGTTTCATGCGGAAGAGATGATAGTCGTTTTGGACCAAAGTACTTATTCCCAAAACTACATTCTTATACGAGTCTATTGTCAAGAGTGCACCTAAAGTCTAAAAACTTGAAAATACTACTCCTATACTTATATACCATTTCATGCAAATGAGAACAAGAGGAGGAACAGCGAGAACAGTGTGACAGGATCACGCTGTGAATTCGAAGAAAACTTTTCCAGACTGATTTTCAATGCAAAGCTTTTATTCCTTTGGCCCCCAAGAAGAGCAAAAGAAGAGAAAAAAAAAAAAAAACACACAACAGGACACACATCAGGACTCAGGACACAAACTCTCATCGCATACATTAGCAAGAAAATGAAACAAATTAGCATTTGGTATATAATAGTTGCAGATATAGCTAGCTAGCTTGGTGGAGCAGCTACTTTCTGGATGTTTAGGGAGAAAGTTAATCGAAAAACTAAATTATTTTGAAGTTTTTCTTTTTTAAAGTAAAAGTTTTTCCCTTACTATATAGATTGTATCCGCATGTATATATCCATCTACCTATAGCGAAATGGTTTACAAGAAGTTCCATAGTTAGGAGGGGGAGGGAGGCGGGAGTGACAAACGAGGCAAGGGAGAAAGATGGTAAATCTTAACCTTAATGCGATTTGTTGGAGTGAACATTTAACAACTCGAGCAAATGTTAATTGCGCACATAGGAAGTAAGTCTTCTTCGGGAGTGAATAATAAATTAAAGACGATTCGGTAGCTCGTAAATTTACACTTATATATAAAATGGCCTTGTTTTGACCTGAATGTTTTCAAGCAAGTTACTTGGATACATGTTTTGTTTTTATTTTTTTTTTTTATTTTTTTGTTGCTTTGTAAGGAAGTTTTACAAAATTTACAAATATAAAACATCATCTACGAAAAAAAGAAGAGAAACGTTTATGCTTTTTATCCTTTTCATAATGTGAATTAACAAAAAGTTTTATATTATTTATCTGCTTTTGTTTCGTTCATAAGTATGAAAATGTTTGTCTTAAAAAAAACAGAAAACTTGAACTTTATGATAAATATTTTAAGTTGTTTTTAGTTGTAAATGCGAGAAAAAATTATGAATTACAGCGTCCTGCTATGATATAAGAATAATTTAATTTGTACTATTAAATGGCGCCCAACTGGAAGCTCATATCACAAATTTTGAAAACAAATTATAGTCCGGTGCGTGAAGGGAAAAAACAACAGCTGGACGTGTATGATTAAATTTATGACGTCATTTTGATAAAAAGTCAAAAATTTTAATTTCTTCCGCTGGGGTTCTGATAAAGTTTCACATTGGATCAGAATCAGAATAAATAAATTAATAGCGCAACAACTCGTGGCGAGAACCAATCCCTAAGGAGTTACAAGTTTCAAGTAAATTGTTAAGCCTAGTACATACTTCCTCGTGAAGTGAACAAACATCAGTGGAAAAGGTGAATTTTTGACACAATTTGCTTGACTTTTGCAGCTTTTATGGTCAAATTGTAAAAGCTACACCAAAAATCAAAGAATTCCCGTACATTTTGCGCGGGAATTGGTTCACCGTTCGTGAACACAAACTGTCCACTTATTGTCATTGCTTCACGTGCCAGTTCACGAATGAACAAAAATGCAAATTTGTATGGATTCACAAGTATGTACTATGGCTTTAGTTGGCAGAAATGTAGAGAACCAAAAAAATTTCTACCGATTTGAGTGAGAGGCACTTTACTCTTGGAGGATTTTTCATTTCTTTGAAAGAGACTTAGAGTACCTACCCCTGTAAAAATTGTATTTTTTTAAAGTAAAATAATATATTGTGATGCTTTTTGTTCATGGCTGAGGTTAGCTCAATGGTGCCCAAGATTCTTCCCAAAGAAGCAACAAACTTTGGATTGAAGAGTCTTATAACTCCAAATATAAAATGGTGTTAATCTCTGATGTGACAATCCAACACATAAAATATTCTACCAGGGAATACTTTACGATTAAAGTCTAAGAAATTCCTTAAAAGTGGTAGATTTTATAAAAGAGTTGTGACAATTGGGATAAAAATAATTAAAACATGTTTTCTTGCATTTTTGTGCTTGTGTTTTCAAATGTTGGTTTTTCAATGTTTATTTTTCAAGAATTTTAAATTTTACATAAACTTTTTGAAATTTGAAAATTGATTATGAGGTCACACCCTCGTTAATTATAAATTTTTTGGACACCTCCCAATTTTTATATTTATTCTGCACATTATTTCTCAAACTACAAAACTTTATTTAAGTAAAGTGGGTGTGGCAGTTGGCGGACTTTAAAAATAAAATGCACGATTGAGTCACGATGTTTTAGCATAAAGAAGTAAATTATGCAAAATTAAATAAGGCCCCAAAACATTTTTAAAATAAAATGAAATTAGACCCCAAAATTAATGTTGGGGTCATATTTCATTGGGGTCTTACTTCATTATATAAAATAAGGCCCCAATAAAAATATGAAAAAAGGCTCGCAAAAAAATGAAATAACACCCCAAAATTGAAAAATGTTCGTTGTTGTTGTTTTGCATTCAATGATTTGGGGCTTTATTTCTTTTTGTTTTTTGGGGTCGTATTTCCTAGGGGCCTAATTTCGCAGACCCTTTTTATATATCTATCAAAAATTTTGAATACATTTTTAATTAAAAAAAAATTGGTACGCCATTTTGTAGTATTTATTAATATGGAGATAAAAATAAATTTTGAAAAAAAATCTATGGAATTTTTTTTTGAGATAAATGCATTTTAAAGTTCAAAAATTCGCTCTAAATCAAGTTAAAAAACAAAACAGTTGTTAAGACTATTGAATATTTTATGAATCGGTTTAATTAGACTTTTATTACTGTTTAGATCAGGGGCCTAATTCCGTAAAAGAAAACGATTAAACGATATCGTTTGACTATACACATCTCTATCACATCTAAAAAGAAAGATAGGGACAGCTATTGCCAAAACGATATCGTTCGGTCGTTTTGGTTTTACGGAATTAGGACCCATATTATAATAGATATTTTTGTATAGTTCTGCATCTTTAACTCAATTTCGAAAAAAATGCACCTATGCTGTTTTGACCAGACTCCATAGAAATCATCTACACATTTTCGAAACATCGAATTTCAAAAAATTATTTTGAATTTTTTGTTTAATCCAAAATAAGGTTTTTAAAAATTTTGATATGCAATATTGTTCAAACCTCTTATGTATAAAATTTTTTTAAATTCGGTTCAACAGATTATAAGATACTCGAAAATTAAAAAAACGGTTCTATATAAGAGATACCGTTATTAAATGGTAAAATCTTAGGAGTTATTTTTGAGAAAAATTAGATTTTCCTTACCGGTTTTAAAACACTTGGTATGTAAGGTACCATTATTTGGTATGTGAGGTACCATTATTTGTAGTTATAAAAATAGTATTTATTAAAAATCTGCTAGATAAAATTAAAAAACTGCTGGGTGCTAAGTTTAATAAATATCCATTAACTCGTTTTCAAATTATTAAGTTCTCAAACTAAAATTTTGAAACTTTTTTTAAAAATAGAAAAACATTTTTTTTTATTTTTATTTTGGTATACAACACTTTTAAAATTGTTTGAAACATTCTCCACAAAAAAATTTAGCAATGGCCTTATTGTAGCTATACCATTTTTACCATTTTTCGATATTTTTTTTAATAAAACGGTAACCGTTTTGTTAAAAAGAATTACTGTTTTTTTTTTTAATTTTGTGTGGACACGTTTTGTATAATAATAAGATTTTCAGCTTTTGCAAAAAAAAAATTTGTACTGCAACTGTTATTTTTGGTCCTATAAAAAAAATGAAGAAAACGTGTCTGGGGAATACCCAAAAACGGGATTTACGAAGTTTAAAGCAAATCGGCCCACTCCTTTAGGCTGCAGCCGAAAGGACTGACAGACAAACGGAATTGCGAGACCCACTTTCCTCGAATTCACTATCATGGTAAAGTCAAGTTTGATCAAAATCTCGAGTTCGATTTTTGTTACGAATTCATAACTTGCCATATGTATGTATATATAGTACCTGCCTATGTATACATATATCGCAAGTAAAAATTACACATGTGCCTTAGGTTCTAAGAGATTTTAATTACAGAATTTCAACTTTATTAAGATTTTAAGTAAGGAGAAATTACAGATATAAGAAATATGGGCGTGTTAGTGGGCGGATTAAAAAAAAATAAATATCTTGGTTTCGGTTCAAGAAAGATTTTTAGCATTAGAAATGTTTAAGCGGAGGCATACCTACTAACAATGTGAAAAAATCAACAGAATAACAAAAAAGTGTAACGCCGAGTAGAGAAAGGGGGCGAAACGTCAGGGGAATAGACAAAATTATTGCGTTCAAGCTATGTTCTTACTGGTCTGAGGAAACAGAATACGAAGAAGATGATGAAACGAACACCAAAAAAAGGAGAAGTGTTCGTAGGCAGGGATGGCCACTACATTTTTCACATTTGCTACGTAGTTTAGGTATGTAGTTAAACGTAGTTAAATGTAGTTAATGAAACAAATTGTAGCAAACTTAGTTTCAAATATCAAAATCATCTGTCAGTTGAACTTTGAAGCTTGAATTTTGAGTTAAAATGTTCAAATTTTTATTGAAATTTTATTATTTCTCTAAATTTACTTTGTATGTATATGAAAACGTAACAATTTGTAGAAAATAAGATGTGTAGTTTATTAAATTAACTACGCGTAGTTAATGATGTAGAAAATGTAGTGTAGTTGATTCGGCCAACCCTGTTCGTAGGCTTTCCAGATTTGTATGTGAAGAAGAGCAAATTTAAAAAAGAATTTATTCAAAGTTTTAAAATACAACCATGAAAACATTTCTAATGTACCTCAACTATATGCTGGAATGGCAAATCGGGTAAATTTTTTTATAAAATTTCTATCCTCTAGGGATGCAATATAAAGATAAAATTCTAATATAAGAAAAGTGGTTGTAGTAATGGGTAGACAAAATATGTACAGTAAAAATTCTACTTGCGGACAGCTTCAATAAGCGGATAATTCCCTTAAACGGACCTATTTTCGGGAACAAACTTATTTTTTGAATTTCTCATACAAATTACTTTCCTATAAACGGACACTCTTAAAGAGAGACACGGACACTTTTTCTTGCTCATTTGAGATAGAAAACCTCCCATATGCGGACACATTGTTTTATTTAGGGATAATTTTGTATCAACAAATAAAACAGAAAAAAAAACAGACGGTTCGTTTCAGTATGGTTTCTGTTTTATTTCGAATTTGCATTCAAATCCATAGAAAATCTCCGATAACGCGAAGCTCTTATAAACGGACAAAGCAATGTTATCAGTTATGTTGAAAGCTTATTATGGGGATTTCCCGAGTAACTTAGTTTGTGTAATTTTGAGAGTGTATGGTTCCCTTTCATCGCGTTCCGTTATTCCACATGTAATTTCCTTTCTTTCTGCTATTAATTTTTGCAGTAATTTCATTTCGTGATACCGAAGTAGTTCGGGCTTCGTCAAAAAGGTTTGTTTTTTTTTCTGCCACGACATAAAAGATTTTATTTTATCTTGTATAGAATTTTTCTTAGATTTAATATTGGAAAAACACAAGCCAGAAATTTAAAAAAATAAAGAAGATATTGAAAAATGGAAAGATAAATCCAATACACATAAATCAGAAAAAAACCTTTCTCAGAATTAAGGGTTAAAAAATTGCCCACATATGCTTGGAATGGTTTTCAAGAGCCAGAAACCTCTCAAATTAAAATATTTTAAGTAATGTCAATTTTTATTAATAAAATTTTAGTATATGATGTTAAAAAAAATGTTTTTCAATATCTTTCGTTTAACCGGACAAAAATTGGGGAACCATATGAGCGTTCGCTTATTAGAGATTTCACAGTATATAAGCTTCATACAAACTAATATTAAATTTTATTTATACATTTTAATGATAGATATAACTTTTTTGTGGGCTATAGGTCAATAAATTTAAGATGTTATTTGATAAGCAACGTTTCGAGCATGTTTATGCTCTTCATCAGGCAAGCAACATTCAAAGAATTTACGTTAAGTAAATAAACCACTCATTATAGTAGGTACACAACAATCTCATGAAATAAAATTGGTGGACAGGAAAAAAGTCCATTTATCAACACAAATTGTTTCCTAATTTATTATACATTTTAATATAAAGGACGTGTTGCTGACATTTAACCTTCATTTTAAGAGCTACTCGTCTCAGTAGTCAGTAGTCTATTAAAAATGGTGTCAACTTTCCAATCCAAAACTTGAAGGTTTATATTTCAAACTTAATCCAGGTTTGGATTTCCCCACCCCCCCCCCCCCCCCCACCCAAACAATTTTTCACATTTTTCATTTTTAAGGTTCATACATATATACCCATATCAGATAGCAGATTGGTTTCGATATGTGGTTGCACTTGTGCGAAAAATTGTGCTTTAAAACCCTCCCCATAAAACGTATAAGCTTCCATTTAACCATTCCAAACAGAAAAAAAAAGATAAACAAATAAAAAGAATTCAGACAACAATTTCTTAAAACAACTTGTTTCTGTCTTAGAGGTACACTGTACAGCTGTACCTTTTTGTTCCTTTTTTTTTCCTTGTTTTTTTATTTTTCTATATCTGTGATCTGATAAAAGTGAGTTATGTTTATTTTAAAGACTTGCCATGGTTTATATAAAGGATCTTCTATATTCTTCCAAGAAAAAAAAAAAACCAAAACCTCCTCCTCTGGAATCTTATCTAAATCTTACATAATTCCAACCAAAAATCCTAGGCACATAATAATCTTCTATCCTTAATCAGGTTATGGGACCATCATTCCCCTTGCAGATAGATAGATATACACATACATACCATGGAACTTAATAAAGAAAAAATCAACCGACCTTGTTTTGTGTGTGTCATCAACCTCTCCTCTATACTATAAGATATAAAATTAATGTTGATACAAGTATAACCTTTTAAACATTGATGGAAAGGTAAAAGAAAAAATGAAAAAAACCTTCAAGAACTTATATATCTTCCGCATAAGGTAAACCAAATTGATTAGATTTGGGACAAAGTAAAATATTTATCTATTTAAGAGAGACAAACCAGTTTATAATGTTGTCCCTTAAAGCCATGCCACCATCGCCCGTGCCGCCATTCCAATCTTTTTGTCTTTGAAATGCGTACAAATAGCTCTCCTGATGGTGATTTCGTTAACCTACAAAATTAAGTCATCCGAAGGCCCCTCAAATTCCCACAGCACACACACACACACACACACATAGACATTAATTTTGAAAATAAGATTTAAAATATTTGAAAAGTCCTCATCCCTCCCTCCTCACAAAAACAAAAAAACAATGGCCTTGCCGGAGGCTCGATCTAATGTTTTAAGGTAGGCAATAAATTGCTATTGAAAAGCCCTTGGATGAGTATGTATCTTGCTCTTCCTGCAAAATCCCGCGGTTGTTTGTTAAGAGCCGAGTTCACAAATGCATTTCGACCTATTTTCCTTATTTTTTTTGTTTTTACTCCGCAAAAAGACCTTTTGCTAGTAAATCCAAAATGAAAAGGGAACAACTTAAAAACAAAAGCAAAAAAAAAAAAAAGAATGAATAAAAAGCCAGAGGCAACCTAGGGCAATCCACAATCCGTTGATCCCATAAATCAGAATAATTTAAAACCCACACCAAATCTGAGCCCCAAAAAATAGCTAACCTCCTAGCATGTATTTATTTTTTTTTGTTCTTGGTCCTTTTGTCCTTGTTTCTGTAAACAGCTCCAATGAGCTTTTAGAATCGAAAAACGGTCCACACAGGTCCCCTATTCCTCCGTATTCGGGGTAAAGGCATTAAATTCTCATTTGTTGTGCAAGGAATCCCGTGTATATTGGGGCTTCTGCCGCACTCTCGACGGATTAAGTCCTTTTCTAGTTTTGTGGTTCTGTGTGAAAAATATTTTAAGATTCAATCGGGTTTTAGCCCGCCTGACCTGACCCTCTTCTGAAGCCGGTCGGCTGGTTTGGTCACATGGTCGAGCTGCTGTCTCCGCATATATTTGAATGCAAAAACCCTGATAAAGAGATGTGGTGTGGCGGGTCTTTTTTCGAAATGAACCACAATAATCCTGTGTCCCGATTTGCATGCTATTGCTATCACATTGTTTATAAATTAAGCTAAGGGTATTTATAGGAACAAAGGATGCATTAAAGGCTACACGACAACGACGCGACGACTATACGACGACGACGGTGTTGGTGAGGACAAAAATCATGACCCAATTCCAATCCGAATGCGATGATGGTAATTTTTTTATTTTTTTTTTTGCCCTTGGTTGTAAATGGAATTGTTTTGATGGGGAGGTAAAGTCCGAATATGGAAGAAAGGATCACAACAACCCTTAAGCGGATTTACATTTAGGAAGGTATGTAGGTATGTATAAGAGCCTAGATATGTATGTTTGTTTGTAATCTTTGAATATATAGGTTTAGTCATGACGACGACCAATTCCATAACATTCCTTCATATGTTCATGCTCGAAAGTCGAAATTAATTCCAACAATCCACGAAAAGGAATTTTAATTACCACAAACGATGTTGCATGGATTTTGCTGATGACAGTAGGTACAGCAAGAAATGATATAAGAATTTTGTGTCCACATAATTTAATTCACTATCAAAATCGAGATGGCGTCACAACGGAAAAAACCGTCTACTAGGTCCCTGAGTTAACTCACCAAATTAGGTTTAACCCCAAACTAGGATGATCTCGCTCTGAAAAACTGGTCCTAAGTAAAACATTTGTCTATTCTGGTTGTTAGGACTAATTACTTCTAAAATAAAAAGAAATATTAAGTTAAAATTTTACAAAAAATTTGTTTTTGGGAAAAAAAAAACTTTTTGTTCTCGTGGGTAAGAGAGAAAAACTATGAAAAATAATTAAATTTTCGACTAAAATGAATTACAGTTTTGCTAGAATCGAGACCCGAAGTTTCCATACAAGACGATTGAAAGGTTCATAATAATAAAATATGAGATCTTTCGAATTTGCAGGGAAATGACATAACTTCCCACAGAATAAGACTCTTTTTATATTTTTTATCTAGATATCTAGATAAAGAAAAATCCCTAGAATAATAAAATTGTTTAACCTTTTGCAGTCCAAAACCAAAATAACTAACATTAAAACCTTTATTAATAAACAGAAATTAAACACGAATTATCTTTTCTCTGTGAGTTAAGTGATAATTCTTAACAATTAGACAAAATTATTAGGTAGGTGCATTACCGAGTTATTAAATTAAAATACTTAAGATATTTTTACCAACGCCTGGAGATAAAAAGAAACTAAACCCTTGTCACACATAATGTCAATTATAAGCTGAAATGAAAAAGTAATTGTGCAAAAGATCACACTCCATGAGAAAATCTATGTGTGTTGACTAAATGATAATCTTTGGTGACATCAGAGTTTTTGCTGATTGTACATAGTAGATTTTTTGTAAAGATTTGCTACTTAACGTCAATTAGCAGTTAATCGTTTATTAATAAATTGAATTGATTTTTATACAAATGTTTTAGTTGATTTAAGTGAATTAGAAGATAATTAAATATTTTCTTAAGGTTAAGGTTTTTTTTAATAATACAAATTCTATATACTATACTACTGAAATATATCATTAAAATAGTGCTAATATATATATATATTAGCACTATTTTAATGGACTTTGTTGAATTATTGATTAAAAAAAGCTTTTAACTTTTAAATATTTTGTAAGTACATATTAAGAGCCAACAAAAAATGTTTGATCTAAGATCTTCAAATATTTCTGATGTGAAACATTGGTACACTGTGACGTATACGTACTTTTTTTTGATTTTATTTAATTTAGTTTTGTTTTATATTTTCTTTACTGTTTTTTTTTGAATACGTTTCTTATCGTCAGATTTTATTATTTTTTTTTTATTTTAAATAAGCTGTATTGCTAAATAGATAGGTATTCTATTTCTTATCGGAAAAAAACATTTTATTTTTTAATATAGTCGATCTTTTTTAGCTCAGTACACTATACGAACTTTTCTACAATTATATGACGATTTCTATAGGTCATTAAAAAAATGAGCATTTATCTATTTCATCGATGAACTCTTCATTTGATTCAAATCTCTTACAACCGCTGCGGTTTGTTTCCTCATGTTTAGAAACAATAAATAGTTACAGGGGAATAAATATATATAAAATACATATACTGGTCATGCAATTCGTAATCTTATAAGTGAATTTTTTTCCATTCTGGCTAATAATTTGTCAACCGGTTCATTTTTCTGGTAGAAAAGAACTTTTTTCCTCACCGAATGCGTTTGTTTTTGCTTAAAATCGCTGTCGAGTCAAACCAACAATTTGGATAAGTCGACTTTTGCTTGGCCTCTTGTGTGTTGTGATGAATCGACGATTACGAAAAGGTGCAAAACCTCGTTTGTATTGTAATTAAATATTGCTTAAACCCTGCTTTGAAGTTGTCAAACTATTGCGTTTGTTATAAGTTGTGAGTATAACGTAGCATCCATTTTATCTTGCAGATAGCTTTTTCAAAACTAAGATTACTGATTCATTTGATAAGTCAACTTCACGCACTTTTACTGACCAATAGACCAATATCAATGCCGTGGAATTTACTGAACATTTTTGGTCTGGTGTCCTCGATTAGGTGACCAGCAGGTTCAGTGATTACTTTTATTGGTACGATCGCAGCAAAATTAATTAAATCTCTAATCGATATGGAAGATTTTTTTGTTCTTTTTTTCGCGCAAGAAAATTTATGTGTTTAATGATCATATGAAATTAAATTTTTTTCCATTGTTACGAAAATCCTCTCAACCCTTTGTTCCGAATGGCAAATGTCCCAAAAACCTTTTTCATTGATCTCTCTGAAAATTTGGACTGGTTGAAAAGATGATTTTTGGCAAGAAAAATGTTGGATTTGAAGTAGCAACGCTATCTGTTTTAATTTTAATTGATGCACCCTCGTATATAAAAATAATATTTTCGTGATTTTATTCTATTCTAAAATAACAAAATTTTTTGTCTTGAAATTCGTTTTATATATATACATTGCCATCGAATTCTTTTAGCTTTGTTTACTGAAAAAAAAACTAGAACCAAACTGAAGAGAAAAGTTCAAATATGAGTGAAAACTGTCGAACAAAAAAATAAAGCGTTATGTCTCATACAGCGTTGACAGCTGTTGTTTATCTACTGTGCAATTTTAAATTCAAATTGAATTTTATATTAATTCACACTTTTTTATATTAGGTTTGTTCGGTAAATGTTTACTTCCCAAAACTGCCAATTTTGACCAATTCTAATCCAATTTCATTTTTTTTATATGGACTTTCACAGAACTTTGAGCTTAAATGCGTAGAAAGTGGCAGTTTTCCGAACTAAAGACACAGACTTCTTTATTTTCAATCCAAAAATTTAATGAAAAACAAAGGTACTCTTTGTTAAATTTTATTTTTTTTATTTTTCCAAAAACGTAAATCAGCTGACTCTTTGGATTTTTTATTTCACTTGCTCCATCTCAAAAGCTAGTGCATACAATTTTGTTCTAAACTATTCGATAAAATTTCACTGAACAATAAATCGTAGATTGTCAAAAAAAATAAAGGCAAGCAGTCGTATTTATTAGATTTTTGTCTATACTAAGACACTGTCTAACTATTTTCAAATTGGTGAAAGTACGCTTTATTTAATAAAAATAAATATTACATTATTCACGGTTAAGACATTCTACTCTTGTATCCAAGTTAGGCAGCTATAAGACAACAATAAACAAGGTTTTTGAACACATTTTCCAAAGGTGGACAATTGTCTAAAGTTAGACAACGTTTATAAATAAGACCAAAGGTTTTTACTCATGAACCACACAATCCTCTTCTTCTCTTTTTTTATGCACAACACGTTCATACAAAATAATTTCCGTTAAAGTGCAGAAACTCACAAGTCGTGTTTGCATGTTTTTCAGAAATCAAAATAAGCCTAACAAATTTTGTATGGCAATCTATGGAAAGAAGTTTTGAAATCTGTTGTTTTCTGTAAAATATTAAAAATAACATTATAATACTGAAATTGCCAAAAAGTGTCTGCTGTTTTTTTGCATAGACATGTAATATTTTTTTGATTTTTTCAACTTATGAGGTCCTACACTTTATCCGTCAATATTTCAACTAAATGTCACTGAAAAATTAAATTAAAAGTGTCTGAATATCATAAATATGAGCGCTCAGTTTTCAAAATTCCCATAAAATGCATTGCGACACGTTCTAGATTATTGTATTTTTTTTAACTCCAAATGAAAATGAACTTCGATTGCTGAAAATTATTTTGTTCGAAAACTCCCCACCAAAACTTCATTATTTTTTCAAACTTTTGCTTAACATTAAAAACGCATTGTTATTTCGTGTATAGTTTCATTTTTAATAACCCTCAACTGTTAGCTGCTGTCAAGTTGTCTTTTTTATCGTTGGCAACACCTTATTGGCACAAATGGCGTGAAATTCAAATTTTGCGTATACATTTTGGTAATTCTTTATAGGCTCAACTATTATTTTGTAACTTTTAGTTAAAAATTAAAAAAGCAAAACATTTATTGAAAGAATCTATCAAGTTAGAATTTAATGAATTTTTGATTTTTTATTAATCTTTTTTAACTTTTTTTTAATTTTTAAACAACTTTGAATTTAGAATATGAAAAATTGAATTTACTTTGTCTTAAAAAACCCTAAAGATTACAAATTATTTGGCACCCTATTAATTTTTTTTTGCATCTACATGTATCCGCAACAGGTAAAAAGCAACAGCTCACATGGAGAACAAGGGCCTAGTGATTTGTAACTCTCAAGTCAACCATTCTTGTGTGCGTAATATTGACAGGAATTAAGGGGACCTACAATTTTCTGTTCAATACGAACATTTCAGGTGACAAAAGATACTTTTGGCGGATTTGTCATTTCCTCGAAAAAGCAGTAACCTAGGGTGAGAATCGAACCCAAGAGACCATTAGCGTAACAGTCTTACGCACTAACCATAACGCCACGGGATATTACTCAACACATTGTTAATTTTTATTCCGATAAATTTCATAATTTTAATTCTTTAATCTTTTTATTTATATCTACTGTTAAAGCAGGCAAATATTTGAGTATAATAATTTCTATTTTATCTTATATATCTTAATCGCTGCTTTGTAACTATCTTAACTCCTACTCCAACTATCTTAATTCAAACGGTTTATGTCGTTTCTAATAAAGTTCAGACAAAGCATTTAAATTTTAAGAGAGTTTATAAAGCAGCGCTAAATATAAAATGAAAAAGTAAGAAGTCCAAAAAATTAAGATAAATCCGCAGGAGGCTGGAAATAATTAATCTTTCAACAGGATCAACTTTTTATGCTGACTAGCTGTCAGAAGTCTGAAGTTTCCTTTAGTTTTTCCCATTATTCATAATTGCTTTTCATGCACTCAAAAAAAAAAAGTGTAGGTATATCTTTATCTGTCCAACACATTGTTTTTCATTTCCGTCCAAACTTTACACACATATAGAAAATGTGTGAAGCCCTTATCGTCCAGTTTCCGCAAGCACAAAGCATCATCATTCAGCTCAGTGAAAATGGCAGTTAAAGTGTTTTAACTTCTGCGTGTGACTCTTATAATATGTGCAGGAGTTTTGTATATAAATATATCACATATAGGTTGGTTTTATATACATAAACTTTGTTCGCGTTTGTGTTTGTATGTTTTTGTCAACATGGATTTCCATCAGGGGGCATATAAATGCCACTGTGCAAATACGTCCTTCATACTTCCTTTTCCTGCTTCAACTCATGTGTGCCGGGTTATTGCAATTTTTTTTTTTTTTTTATTTTGCAGCCCAAAGTGTTGGAAATGATCTCCGGTTGGTTTGGCTAAAGAGAAGCTCAAGTTGTACCGGATTTCGCAGGAGTGTAGCATTTCAAACGCCCTTGCACCACATTTGAGTAGTCCTTTTCTTATATGTGTGTTGCGCTGCATTAAACGCTAGTGGCATAATTACGTCACACAAAGCTGCGTTAGAATGAAAAAAATAAAAAAAAAGAAACAAAACAAAAAAACTGGAAAAGGAAGTTCTTTAGGTCTCTAGGCCAAACGAATAAAACAATGCACCGTTATTTTTTGCAGTTGAAGAAAAAATTATAAATTCATCATGGCGGGTGGGAACTGGTAATATGACGAAAAAAAGAAAAAAAGAAACGAGGGAAAACATAAAAAAAAAACCTAGGCAGGTAAATTTTATTTTCCTACATCCTTAATCCTTATCCTTATTGGCAAGACGGAAGGAGCACAAGAGCTTACGGTGGCATGTTCGCATAAAGTGCCACACACAATGCATAATATGCAGTTAGAACACTATTCAAATACTATTCAAATATTAAACGCGAACACGATACGACTGCAAATGCGAATATGCGATGCTAGAAGCAGAATTCTTGGGAAACAAAACGTCACGCGTATCTAGGTAGGTAGGTATAGGTAGTTGGTATATATACCGTTGGATAAGCCAATAACTGGTGAATTTCTGATTTAATTAGCAACGTAACTGGAGTTTGCATAATGCTAATATACCTACAACGATTGTGAGTGTGCGAGATATTGCATGACTTTCCCTATGGCACTCATTATAATTATTATACAAACAACACTGCACGCTTTGGTATTTTATATATATGTAGGTATGTATATACATATAAAGGATAATGAGTATTTGCATGGCTTGGCAATTAATCCTTGATGCTGCGATGGGGGAGTGCTATACAAGGTACATACTATATTAAGACAATAGTACAGAGGTAGACCATAACCCAACGAGACCGCAAATAATAAGACAGCCTTAAGAGAACGATTCAACTGGAAGCTCGAGATAAAGGTGATGGTATCGTGTGTCGGTCGTTGGGGGTGATGTACAGCCGTGTATACGCCTACATTAATATGGCCAGATCTATCATTTTTGACTTTGGTATATGATTTAGGTCCGTAATTAAAAGGCTTAAGGCATATGATTGGTGATAGTAAACAGCTAAATCTCATATAGGTATATGAAGATTTGAAATTTCCTGCGGCTTACTTAAGTTTGTATAAATAACCCAAGGTCATTCTAAAATTGATTTCAATATTTATATATGTATTAACCAAGCATAGCTTTAACCAAACAACTTAAACTTAAGCTTAAATTGTAAAATCCACCTGGAAAAGAAGATTATGGTAGACTAATATAGTCTTGTTGTGTGTCTTAAGCGATGCATGATGATTTTGTTATTGTTGTTGTTCCCTCAAGTTATATAGATTAACTTGTAACAGAAAAATTTAATATTTTCTTTAATCGCCTTTATCAGAAAAATATTACAAATAATTTTTGGACCTCGAAGCTGATGTCAAAAAATAAATCTCCATACAGAACCCTTCAGCTGGCGATCATCTTATTATATATGATCAAAGAAGAAACGGTTTGGAAAACTCTATGGGCCAGTTTGTTCACAGTGGGTTAAATCTGAACAATGACTTTTACAGCTTCTAACTAAATGGCGCTAATCAACCAAAATCAGCTGATTAGCGATGTCCATGATTAGCAACTTAAATTATGGATTCCTTGAAAAAAACAATTGATTTCCATGCACATTCGATGATTTACCAGTTGCAATAATCCTTGATTAAAGATGATCACCTGTGAACAAACTGGCCCTATGTGTATCGCAGTGGCGTAGAAAGCTTTTTACGAAAGGGTATTTTTTTTTGGATAATTCATCTAAGACATAGTCCGCTGTGATTCAATTTTATATGTACTATATATTTTGTTGAAGATAACCCATGAATAAACAATCTAATCTAATTTTATCTAATTTTATCTAATCTAATCTAGTCCGTTATGATTCAAATCTCTTGATGGATTCCAGTGGTTTTGAATAAAGATTTTTAAAGTCTTATTTTTTAGAATTTTTGTTTCAAAATTTTGAATTTAAAAATTATTTATTCAAAAACTGAGCACTTAAATAACTTTGGCTTCAAAAAAAACTATAAAATGATATTGAAAGTGTTGCCGTTGTGTTTTTATATTTATTTTCTTTTTTAGATTTTTTTTTTTAATTTCAAGGGTGGACAAATAGAGTGGACCGTCATCTTAAAATCATATTCATAACAATAAAAAAATTGATGCTTTTATCACAAAATACACAATTTTTTAACTAAGCCGCCCAAATATATATAGAAAAGTGAAACCAGTCTTCTGATTGTTTTATTTCGAAATCGGTTTTTTTAAATTTTTCAAGCTACATATTCTTTTTTGTATTACTTACCATTTGGGAGTTATTCCTGAAAAACCATTTCAAGGGGCCTTAAATCCACACAAAATTGTTAGCGGCGCTCATATCGATGGGGACTTTTGATAGTTTCTTAAGGAAGTCATGAGGAGGCTATATACTAAAATCCAGCTTTCCTGTGATTTTTTCCTTATAGTCGAATGCTTTATTTAATGGACTAAATCTCCATGTTTCATGATATAAAAGTCTATAGATATGGATATTTTGTACTTTTAACATCTGGATTTGGACGGTTTTTCTTCTTTTCTTTTATTTTTTATTCTTATAAGACAACACTTTCAGCAATTATCTTCTTTTTGAATCCTTGTTTATACATGTTAAGATCCATAATTTATACCAAATCTAAATCAAAGGCAACGAAATTGCCAACTTTCCAAATAAAACCTTTAAACTAATAAAAATTTGTGAGTTCATACATATATGTAAAATTTTAATTTTAACAAACTTTTCGCAAATAAACGCGAATATTTCACAAAAATCATCGATTGTTTCATACTTTGACACCCATCGAGTCAGATTTAATCTTTTCGAAGTTTTTGTTCTTGGTGTTTCACCAGATTCTTTGATAGTATTTTCCAGAATCGACCTTTTCTTTTAGTTATTGAAGGGTATGCATTTATTATGGTATATTTGATCTTCCTCGAAAGAAAAACCCGAATAACGCAGAAAACCCAATTGAGATTAGAAATTCGTGAGGCTGTAGGTACACAACTTTCTATGTCTTTGAAATCATCATTATTTATGGACAAATAGGGAAAGGATAACGATTTGAGAATCCATCAAGTAAGTGAACATAGTTATGGAATCCGTTTCCATTCTTTTTGTGATTAGGTAACTTATTTTTAAGCTGAAGATTCGTGAGGGAGATTGATACCCTTGGCCCCCCTCCTTATCTACAACACTGATGTATAGAGCATTTTATGATAGACGACAGAGCATGCCAGACCTTGCTTAGACCATAAATTGAAAAGTGTATGCTACATAACTATTTCTGCCAAAAACCTTTTACCACAGGAAAATTAGACTTTTTACTTTAAAAAAATTCCAGCAAAGCTGAATTAAGGTGTTTCCTAATTTTTGTTTTAAGAAATTTAAAAACAAAAATTGTAGCTTAATAAACTTCACATAAATACATTTTTAACGCTTTTTTTCGTAAAAGCAAAAGATTCTAAGAAAAAAATATGCGCCAAAACGTTAATGTCTTTTTTTTCACATGACTGATGCGGTATTATAATAATTGTGGGTCGATTCTGGTTCTGTGAAAAAATGAATCGAATAAATGGTTTTCACATTCGCATGCATTTTTTTCACTTTTCGATTCACTTGGTACAAAGAAAGCGATTCTGGTTCATATGAATGAAACTCTCCGACAAAATATATTATCGATACCGAACCTGCACCTTATCATTTTCCTTGAAGCGCATTCGCAGTCTGCGCAATTCTCTCATTTTTCTTATTTTTTTTTTTTTGAAAAAAAAATAGAAATGCATGATATAGAAAGTTTATTATCTTCATGAATAGGACAGAAAAGGAAAAGGTGGTTGAATTGAGCATTGTTTGTACGTATTCACCTTTTCTTTTCACTTCCAAATGCATGGCGGCGAGAAAAAAAAATTATTAATTTGAAAGTTTTTGACCTTTGGCTTCACATTTTTGCAGAACAAGAATCGGAATTAGTTTGAAAGGGTGAAAAGTTTTTCTCTTCATTTTTTCACAGAACTAAAATCGGCCCCCTGGTGGCGTTTGGATATGTTTTTCTCAAAACCTATTGCTCTCATACAAAAAAAAGTAATAAATTCTTTTTTGTGTAAAGTTTAATAAGCAACAATTTCTTAATGAATTTTGTTTTTTAATAGGCTGTTTTCGAGATTTTTACGAAAAACTGAATGTTATACTTTCGACACCTAAAATCAATTATGGCAGTGCTTGAAATTTAAGTTACTTTTACAGATGTGTTTAAACTTTAATAAATTTATAAAGTTTGTTCCTATAAGCAGCAGAAACGTTAAAAAATGAGTTGTAGTAAAATGGACCCATTGCCACACCCCTTTTGGCATGACTTTTCTTGTTATTCCAAGCCCTCAAAGTAAAAATTTTGTAATTTACAACTCAGGACTGCGACATGTTTTATTTTTCCAGCCCACTTTTACGCCCACAATTTTTGGGGAAACAACTGTTACGAGGTGTCTGGGAGACGAGACAATATGAAACTTTTGTTTCCTCCTGATTTTGTCGTGTTTTTTTGCTTGCTGTTTTGTGGACGAAATATCGAACCAAAGTTTACATTGAAAAATTCAAATTTTTTTGTTTGTTTTAGTGCGTTTTTTTTTATCTTTTGTTAGACGCCGATCTTCGATGAATTTCAGTCAAAAAAAATACGGTCTCATCTCGGTATAAAATGTGTAGGTACTGGTTTCCATTATAAAGATTGAATTGAAGAACACAAATCAGAACTTGAGTTGATCTTCTGTCACGTCATTGGCTCATGTGTCCTTGTGAAAAACAATTCTCAATGGGTGTCTTGCTGGTGATTAGGAGTAATACCAAATCTGGGTACTTGGTAGGTTGTAATCTTATTGGTGGAGTGTTGAGCGATAACGGTTGTTTTTTGAGTATCTAAAATATTAATCGGAAACTGTAGTGTCATCTACTGAAACTGTTTGTATTTGACTGAAATTTTTATACAGTATAGAATTTGTTTGGTACATTTGTCTTCAGTTTCGGACCTTAAAAACACCATTATATAGTGAAGATACCAAGAACTAGAAAATTACCGTCTAAGCTGTCATAATCGTAGCCATAGCAATTTTCGTATATATGACCTTTGGACCTTGAAAATAAACAAACTATAAAAAAAATGAGAATCCCACCAAATTCATTCACTTTATAATAGTAACCTGCTAGCACATAGTTAGGTCCTTCATATACATATTATAATGAAATGAGAAAAGAACTAATTTTCCATAAAATCTCATAAGCAAATGCAAACTTAAATTAAGTAGGAACCTGTCCTAAAGGTACCAAAAGAAAGAAAAAATATACTAATTATGATACATACATATACCTACTACTTATGTTGGTATGTACCTAAACATAATCTGTATACCTATCTACCTGCAAAACTACTTAAGTCAATGTCTAAGAAAGTTGAGTATCCACTTAAATAATAAAAGCTGAAACGTAGCCCAAAACTATAAAAACCTGTAAGGTACCTACCTATGCTACAGGCATATATATGATAGGTCCATATATACCTATCCTGTCGTGTTTATGTAACTCATATAATTTATTGCATATGTGTTTTCTTTTAGCTTATACCATAACATTTCATGTCTTGCAGGTGGTGCTATGAAAAAAAAAAATAAAAAGAAAAAATACCGCCTCTTCAATCTTTCTTCTTACGCTAAAGTGTTTTTTTTTTTTTTTCTGTCAAAGCAAAATGCAATTAATTTCAGCAAGGACATTTTATTTATTCATTTCCAAGCAATTTCTTTCTTAATTTCATGGGCTCATCCATACAAACGCTCCAATAAATCACATCCTTAACGCAACAAAATAAAAGTCAACATAAAACCTTTCTTTCTTCTCCTCCATCATTTTTCGAAAAGAACCACTCTACCGCACCCCCCCCCCACTCACCACTCCCCCAAATTTCCTCCACATCACCGAAAGAAAAAAAAATGATGAAAAAAAGGACCAAAGGATTCCATTTACTTATACATATATTCGTTCGTCCACATTTTGTTAGAGGATTATAATTCGTTTCTGTCATCTCTCAACAATGTTATAACTTTGCTGACGCGCGCATACACTAACAACAGCCCAGACGTCCAAGCTGGAAATTTATGAATGAAATCCTGCACCAGAAATCGACCATCTTTTCTCCCCAGAATGAAAACTATTTTTGTAAAAAAAAAAATAATACAAAAAAAAATTTAAAAATAGAAAAATTGAGAAACAGGAAGAGAAAATTCCTTTGGTGAAAAAACACAAAGGGAAATATCTTTTATATCCAATGAGAAAGAAATTTTTTTTTCTACTTCTTCTTCTCCGTCAAATGGACACAAAGAACATTTTTAAGGACAAATTGTGAACGAACCGAAAGAGGATACATTTTCCTATTTGCCGTTAGATTTTTTTTCTTCTATTTTTATCTCGTTTGGTCCTTTTTCAAAGCTAACCCTTTTAGTCGCATATAAAACTTGAAGCTCTACTATGTGTATAAATTCTATAAAAGAGTGGATAGACAAAGAAGATTGATCGGTGTAGGTATAGGTATGAAATATTTACCGTGTCCTTCAGATACAATAATGAGATTACTAGATATACATACCTATCTAAGTATATAATATGTACAAGCAAAACGAAGGATGTTTCGCAAAATTCTTCGTGTTTTATTATCCTGATGAGGTGACGATGACGAGGAGAATGATGACGACGACGCCAAAGGAAAGGTTTTTCAAAGTTTTGCAAAAACTATGTAGATATACAAAAAAAAATACTAAGTTTCAAATTATTTCTTTTGTTGGTCGAGGATATACCACCTACCTACTTATTAAGTGTGATAGAGAGAGAGAGAGAGAGAAAAATATAAGGATCTGGAGATGTGAAGGATTTTCAACACTTCTTGCCAATGGCGTAAATTTCCAACTTCCTTGTCGACATATTCTTGTGGTTTTTTTTGTATATTTTCAATTTAAGAGCTGTTAGAAGCCAATATGCCTGCAGTGCAGTGCAGCAGCACTATTATATAGCAGCAACGAAAACCCCCAACCGTTTATAAGGACCTTGCTGTGCCTTCTATATATATGTATATTATGAATTTTCAGGATGTTTGGAGCTGTAGCATCATCTCCTTGAGGTATTTCAATCGTTTCATAAGCTTATTGTACTATACTTGCAATTGCATGTATTGTATACCTACCTATGTTTGGCAAATTATCCTTTAACTTTTTGACAATGCAGCCCTCCCTTTTTATCTCCTGTATCTCTTGTACTCGAAATAATATATCCTTGAACTATTTCACAGAATAAATAAGAAAGAATGTGTGTTCGTGAAGAGTTAAGTATGTATAGCTAGTGAAGTAGAATAGCTGCGGTTTATGACTCGACAAGTTTCATCAGCAGCATATAACCTTATACCTCTTAGTTATAAGGCCCCTAGTGGGGGATCGTTTCTGCTTAATTGAAATTTTCAATTATCCTTGCCAGGAAAATATTGTTGATTGTGTAGAGTGTTAGGTTTGGTTTTTTTGTTTTATTATTCTACAAGTATGTTTAGCGAAAGGTTGAGTTAAGAAAGATTATTTTGACTTAGAATTTCAAATATTTAATGAGCTCACTTTGAAAAATTAAATCTTCATCAGAAATTAAATGTCAAAAATTATTATGAATTTACCTTGGTACTGTTTAATATAATTAAATTTGTGCCTTAAGCCTAACACAAAAATTCTGAATTATATAATTATGTCTTTAGAGACATTTTTTTGAGATATCAATTAAATCCCTTCGCACAATACCTCGAAGTCTTTTAACACAGTCATGTCAATTATGTGTGAAGATAAAATTTTGTAAGCTTCTCACCCAAGATCTGACAGTCTATCTCACATCACAGTTTGACAGTGAATTTCACAAGATTTGACAAATTTTCAAGATTAGTGCTAAAATATTCACACATTCACACCTCTAACATTTGAGTTTTTGAGGTTATGGTGAAACTAATTTTGCGATGCTAGTGTGAAAGTGAAATTTATTGGAAAATAAATTTCAAATCTAAAAAAAACTTTACATGCGGATGTGGATTCTTTTAAACTTCCAATTTGACTATGAATCTAAAAGACATTTTCAAAATTAATTTTCAAAAGATTGAACAGAAATTCATAATTTAGTTAAGTAAATTGTCGCCCATTTTTAACGTCTTTTTTTTATTAAATTGGACGTGTCAAAAAATTACTTCAGTATTCTTAAAATTTGCATCATACCGTGATATTTTATCCGACACCCCAGCTCTTCGTTCCATACTGGACATTTCAATAAAAAAAAAAGTATTTGCACCTGTCAAGAAGGTAGCACAGTACGTTTTAAATTTGTGTCAAACCGTAAGCTACTGGCAAGCGTCGGGAGTGCAGTGTACTTTAAATTTGCATCATACCGAAATCTTATTTTGACACATAAAGCAATTCTTGTTACAATAACGCCTTCAAGCTTCAGACGTTTTTAAGTGACAATGACAATTCTTTTAAAAAATATTTCGTGGATTTGTCAGAAAAGAAGTCGAGTGCATTTAAAATTTGGTCACACTGTAAGCTTTCATCTGACACCTAAAGCTCTTTGTTCCAACAGCACATTCAGCACCCAGAAGCATTAAAGTTGTGATGGCATTTGATTTAAAAAAAGCTTTTTACACCTGTCGGGAAGATAGTACAGTACACTTTAAATTTGCTTCAAACTAAAAGGTTTCATGTGATGACCCAAGTTGCCTCTTCCAACAGCACTTACAGACTATACAAACGCACTTTGGTTAAAATGACATTTAATTTAAAACAAAATATTTGCATGAATCGGGAAGGTATTGCAGTGAATTTAAAATTTTGGTCATACAGAAAGCTTTCATCTGACACCTCAAGCTCTTTGTTTCAACAGCACCTTCAGGCTTCAGAAGCTCTTAAGTTACTATACGATGAAATTTGATTAACAAAAAAACTATAATTGAGTGCGTCGCGTCGGTAATATTGTGCAGTTATATTGAAATTTGCGACATAACGTTAGTTTTCATCCGACATCTCAAACGATCCACAAACGAATTTTATTTGCGATCATATTTGATTTGTAAAAATAATTACATACTTGCAATTAGTGACAAAAACGTTGTGAAGTAAATTTTAAAATTTGGGTCAAACCACAAAAGCTTTCATCCGACATCCAACGCATTTTAATTAGGATGAATTTTTATTTGAAAAAACAAACTATTTGCAAACGTCGAGAAGGTAGTGCAGAACGCTTGGAATTTGTGTCATAACGAAAGCTTTGGTCCAATATTTCAAACTCCTTGTTCTGCTTCAGCGTTAAGAGTGCAAAAGAATTTTATTTACGATGATCTTTGATTTTAAAAAATAGCTATTTGCAAGTGACAAGAAGGTAGTGCAGTGCATTTAAAATTTGGATCATACAATAAGCTTTCATTTGACATCCAATCCATTCACGTCCAGGCTCCAGACGTATTTAAGCTACGATGATCTTTGATATAAAAAAAAAAAACATACGTCGGCAAGGTAGTTAACAGCGTTCTGTAAATTTGGGTCATAACGTAAGCTGTCATCATACCCCTCAAACTACTTGTTCCAATAAGGCATTATGGTTCCAAACACATTTTACTTGCAAACTTAACTTTTACAAAGATGAATACATATAATAAAAAATAAAGTAAAGTATTTAATGAATTAGGGTTGCCAGCATACACTTTTCTGACAGTAAATGTCAAATGAGTTCCCAAAAAAAATTGACTGACGTCGATCAAACAGTTTTTGTGGAAGCATATTTAACGAAAGAATATTTGACGATAGTAATATATGTGCTAAGAAATTACGACCATTTGACGATTAAATATTCGTTCATTTGACGTTTTAGAAATTTTTTTTTTTATGACAGGTATCTCCGTAATTTTTAGTCCAACAAATCTATCCATTTAGGATTTACCAAAAAAGACAGACAGAGGCTATTTTGTTTGATAAATGTCTCAAGTTCAATTTTTTAACGAATGAATAACTTGCCATTAAATATATCGCATGTCAAAATTTATATTGGTGTTAACCGGCAAACCTATAGCTATGAATAATTAGCTCACAGATTAAAAATAATAAAAAAAAGGAAAATTTTTTATGAGTACAAGGTTAGGTAGGGTATAATCAATCAATATACATAGCTTTCATGTATAATTTTCCTAGAATTAACTTATCTTATAATCTTTCAAAATGAAAAGCATTTTGAGTTCAAACCTAAATACTTCCAATTTACGTCCGATTTCCAAATTGGCCATCAATCTTTTTCTTACTTTTTTTTTTGTTGAAAAATTGAACGAAAAAGACGTCTGTCTAAAAAAAATCCTTTATGTTTTTTTTTTTTTGTAAATCACAAGGGAATATTGTACAATGGCTCCCCCTTAGCAGGAACTTTTATATACACGTAATATCCGCTTTTACACTCACACTACCTCCCATTTTACATACAACGTATCTTACCTACATACATCGTACATTGGATTCATGTTCATTAATCTTCTTAAGATATTCACTTAGTAGAAACGTGCAATACGATTTGCACGCGGAAAATGTGTTCTGATTCCCAGCTATATTGTATGTGTATATGTACCATAGGTACCATATCAAGAACATCAAGACAAGGAAGAAGTATCAGTATCAGCTAAAATGCCAGCTAGAAATGGGAAGAAAGAACAACGAAGGAAATGCCAACGATGCACGCAAGGATTCCGCATTGCTTTGTGTCGTAAATATCCTTTTTTTTACTTGGCCCGACTGATGTAAGGGTGAACTCGCTACTTATGCACACATAACATGCTCGCCAAGAAGTGTAAGCGGCTTAAATTTATTTTATTCAATGGCTTCCGACTGTCTAGAAAAAGACAAAAACAAAGAGAAAGCGAGATACATATAGACTAGATATGGTGATTTACAATACGAGTATAAGAAACAAAAGAAACAATTAATTAATTACTTATCTCGGAAAATTCAACGATTAGACGAAGTATACTAAGAACTGGAGGTGTGAAAGAGTCTTTAATTCGGATTTTAGGTTCCTTTTTCGTTCTTTCCCGCATTTGAACTGATTTCCTAGAAAGGGAAACAATAAGATAGAGCGTGCGAATTAAACGCACTTGTCTGTCCGGACCGGATGTAGTTTAACATTTTAATGGAGCATAATTTGTCATTGTTGTTGTTGTTTGTTTTGTTTTGTTTTGTTTGTTTATTTTTTTCAGACAACAAGAGTAATTCAAAGAGGGAACAATAATTAATTTGTTTTTTTCCGGTAAAAAAAAAAACAGGAAAATAAGAAACATCATGGACACCAACAGTTTATTTAGGTAATGAATAGAAAAGATCGAGGGTGCAGGAGTAAATAGATATCTATTGAATAAGGTTATTCACTACTTTAATTGAGATTATAAAAGAAAAAAGAGAAGCACTGGATGAAGTTAGAACATTTTAAGGTTAAACTCTACAGCTAGGATTGATTTCTATAACAAGATTTGTCGATTAAGTTCGTTAACAGTCTTAGGGCCAGTTTGTTCACAGTAGGTTAAATTTGAACAATGACTTTTACAGCTTCTAACTAAATGGTGCTAACCAACCAAAATTGGTTGATTAGTGATTTCCATGATTAAAAACTTAAATTATGGATTCCTTGAAAAAAAATTTGATTTCCATGCATATTCGATGATTTACCAGTTGCAATAATCCTTGATTAAAGATGATCAGCTGTGAACAAACTGGCCCTTAGGCTTTCACATTTCTTAGAAAAGTTGTGTCAATCAAGTTTAGTAATATAATAACAACCTTCAGCTGGGGTCAGTTATTGTATTCGATAGTGGACTTTAAAAGCCTCACTTCACTTTCGTTTGTTAACGTTCAAAAATAGTCGCATAATCGGTATTGGTCCTGGACTCGCATAATTATAAGCTTTATTTACTGGTCTCGATATTGCGTACATCTTGTCCAAGTTGAATTTCATGTAAACTTCATAGAGTACCCGTTAATTATGTTTGATTACCACGCTAATCCAGCTTGTTCGACTTTATATGTATTTTTTTTTTTTTCAGGGGTTCTTCATCTTTGGAAGAAGTGACAAGTGATCCAAGACTATCTCTTGTTATGATAAAGTTCCTTTTGTTTAAGCTTTTCGAATTCAACAGACAATTGTGGGTCCTGTCCATTCCTTCTAATTAAGAACATGCATCTCATCAGATCAGATGAGAGAAAACTGTCAGAAAAGGTTATCACTGGTTGTCAATACATATCGGCAAATATAAAATCTACTTTGACGTTTGTGAAGAAAACAGATATGTACAAAATATTCTTTAACAAAACTTGATGCCTATACCTATACTCCTAAAGATCACGAAATAATTGTTTCGGTTTTCATGCGGATGAAAAAAAAATTAAATAAATTGAGTGGCGCGATTTGTGTAGAATCATGTCCTTGTGAGTGCGTTATATTGGCAGGAATGGAGGGGACCTACAATTTTCTGCCAAATCCAAGCCGCTAAGATAAGACCAACTTTTTCATGACATAAAATATTCTTGGAGAATTTGTCAATTCTTCGCAAGAGGCAGCAGCCCGTGAAAAACATTTCTGGCTGGGAATCGAACCCAAGACCTTTGGCGTCACAGTCATACGCACTTACCACGCCACGAGCTTGCGGAATAATTTTAAAAATTTATAACATCTCCCGAATCCTGTGACTACGTTCTGTAACTCTCGCATCGACAAAATTGGTCGAGAAACGTTGGAAATGGAACAAAACCCATATAATTTGTTTCAATTTTCATCGTTTCTCGACTGATTTCATTGATGCGAGAGTTACAGAACATAGGCACTGATAGGGTGAAAACTTTTGCGCCACCTTGTATATTCCAACAATCTTCTAATTGTAGATCATTAATCATGATTCTACTTAAAGATAAAATGGGGAACAAGGTTAAATGTGTAGGTGTGATATAAAAATAAAAGTCATCGCATCTTTCAAACATAAATGATAAAACACAAATTATTGTCTCTTTATTTCAAATAAATTAATAAAATAATATACCGAGAAACAAAGATAAAAACTTTTGAGAACAAACAAAATTAATATTCTTTTTCCCCCCAAGAGACAAACAGTTATGATAAAATTCTCCCAAAACCATCATGTATAACTTCCGCCTATAATAAACTAAACCTAGGTACATACTACCTACCTACTCTTTTTTTTTTTTTTTTTTTTGTGAGTTGATTAAAATAAAATCACCCTCTAGAGAGCTTTATTCGATAAATTAATTAATTCAACGAACTTCGTCATTAAACAAAACTCTAAACTCATTCTTTATTACTACACGTCTCTTCCCCCTCCCCCTGATGAAATTATGTGTATCTTTTCATAGTTATTTCTATTGTTTTATTAACAGGGCTGTCGGTTTGAATAAGTTTAAGAAATTATTAATGATGATGAAGAACTTTATTTATTTATATTGTTGGACGACAAAAAAAAACGGCTCTGACACACTCTTTTTTATATTCATATATTCATATATATCAAAATCCGTTAAAATGTGTTAATTTGGACTTTAAGTTTACTTCTTTTTTTTTTGCAAGACTTTTTAATATAAGAGTTATTTTATATTTTTTTTTAAGTTTAAGTTTAATGCAAACAAAGACTGATTTTTTGTACGTTCTCTTTTAGTCCAGTCAATGAAGCCAAAAAAACAGCCAAAATCAAAAATAATCGCTGGAAAGCTGGATTTTGGTATATAGCTTCCTCATGCTATTTTTAAGAAACTGTCAAAAGTCCCCATCGATATGAGCGCCGCTAACAATTTTCCGGGGGGTTGAAGGCCCCCAAAATGGTTTTTCAGGAATAACTCTCAAATGGTAAGTTGTACAAAAAAAGTGTTAAAGACTAATTTGTAGTCTGAATTATTTCCTATAAAAAAGAATATAATACTTTTTTTCATACAAATAACGGTTTTTGAAATAAACCAATCAGAAGAGTTAAGGGCTTTACTTTTCTATGTAGTTGGACGACTTAATTCTAAAATTGTGCATTTTGTGATAAAAGCATCAATTTTTTATTTATTGTTGGTACATTATATGAACATGATTTTAAGATATCGGTCCACTCTATTTGTTCACCCCTTTAGGTGGGTGGAGCAAATTAAAAAAAAAAAATTCTAAAATAGAAAATGAATATAAAAACACAACCTCAACACTTACAATATTATGTTATAGCTTATCTTAAAGCCGGATAATCTTGTATATTTTTAAATGAAGTTATTTTAGTGCTTAGTTTTTGAATAAATGATTTTTAAACTCAAAATTTAAAAAATTAAATTAAAAAAAAAATAATAATAATTTTGGTAATTTTCAATTTTCTCAAAAACTAAAAAACTTACAGCCATCTGATTTTTAGCATTTGACTGAAAAATAATAATAGTATCGAAAATTATAGCCCAAATTAGTACTCAATAATTTTAAATTTTGAAAAAAAAAATTATTATTATTATTTTTTTTTCAAATTTTATTTTTAAAATTTTGAGTTTAAAAATCATTTTTTTAAAAAACACGCATTAAAATAACTTCATTTAAAAACATACATAAAGAATGAATTTTTGGCTTTAAGATAAGCTATAACATAATATTTTAAGTGTTTCCGTTGTGTTTTTATATTCATTTTCTATTTTAGAATTATTGAAATAAGTATTGTATTGTAGGTATTGTTTTGGTTCCCCTAAGGGTTACAAGTCTCCCTCTCCTATCCCTCTCGCCTTACTCCTTCTCGCAACCTCTAGTGCCTTTATCCACTCTTCCCCCCCTCCCTCCTTCGTTCATTATATCCCTCATCTTCTCCCCTATTGACATCCCTTCATCACCACCTGACCTGCATCTTTCTATCACGTCTCAGGTTCCCTTCACACACTCTGCACATTCTTTCTTCTTCATGCTTCCAGTACATCTTTCTCTCACCTCATTCCCTAGCCTGACTCTCGCTATTCTCCTTGTTCTGTCTGCCTTTCATCCCGCTTTCAAATATTGTGGGATCCCCTCGGTCATTACTTCCTTATACCACCTATTATATCTGGATTCCAATATTAGTTCCAGTCTTTCCTTCTCCTGCTCTCTTCTGTCTTCCCATTCTACTCTCGTACCCTGTCATACTGTCTTCTCTTCCTTCCCTTCCTCTCTTTCCGATTCTCCCTTGTTCCCATCGGGATCCTCTCTCGCTTTCTTCCCTCTCTCTCTCTTTCATCTCCTCTAAACATTCCCTCGCTATTTCACTTCCACTCCCACCTGTTAATTTCTCTTCATAATTCCATGCCCTTCTCCCTGGCCTTATCATTATTTTATCTCTTTTGGTTTCCTCTCTCACCATGTATCCTGGAGTTTGCCATTCTACTCCTAGTGTCCATTTGAGGTAGCTCTCCTGCATTCTTTCCATTTCTTGTCTCTCTTCCCATCCCCATATCTCCTCCCCATATCCCATCACCGTCCACACCAGGGTATCAAAATGCCACATCTTCCTCTCCCATACCTTCTCGAATTTCCTCCTCCCAATCCCCCATGCTTCCTTCATTACCGGCTGCTTATTGAAATAAGTTAATAGTACTTAATTCGACAGCCCTGGTTGTTTGACTCTGTGGTTTTTGGGAAAAGGACAATTCACATCTCGTTTTGCTCTGTGACAAAAACCCTTCATATAGGGCATTTTGTGTGGAAAAACTTTTTAAGTATTGTTTTAGCGCTGTTTTTCGGTTTCCCTAAACATATATTTCATTTAATTCATAGAATTCTGTCTTTCCATTCCATTCCTTCTACTGTTTTCACTCTTCGTCTATACATAAATGTTTTCGTATAATGCTTATACACTGCTCATTGCAAAAATCCCCACATTAGCGGTTAAGCTTAATGACATTTGAAAAGTTTTTGACGTATATACATTATACAGTAGTAATTAACGGTGAACAATGTGTGTGTGTTTTGAATGAATTTACAAGCATAAATATCCTTCCCCTTACATAGTACAAGTACATATACATACATTTATTATGAAATGGCGTAAAACAACTATTTTTTTTTTGTCAGAGGAAATTCTATCCGATTATCCATGCCATGCCATGTGAAGTCCTTAATCTCGTTTAAAAAAAAAAAAAACAGTGTGACTGAGTGTGTGTGTGTTTGTGTGTCTTTATGTTGTATATTGGAACTTCCTGGCTGTATGGTATACGAGAGTATACTACTCGACTCGTTATGGGTCAAAACAAAATTGCACGTTTTATAGTTTGTGCCCACGGGGTGTGATATGCAAAATGGATTATTCACACCGAGCAAATTATGCACACATTATAACGTTTTCGTTTAAGTGGGAACCGAGAGTGGAATGTTAAGCATATATAACTATACCCCCTGCCTTAACCCACTTTCATTCCAGACATAACATTTTCAATGGCCTGCAACATAGCATTAATGACTTGCAAATTGCATAGAGTAGTCGTGGCGGATAGGACACGGATACTATTTAGGTATATGTGGAAGAATGTTTAGGGTAGAGCCTGCGTCTAAGTCGGGGGTAATTGTGGGGTATAAGTTTTAAAAGTTTAAATGGAAGGTTATGCTGGAGCGACTTGTTCATAATATTAAACTGGGTGACAAAGCACATATGACTTCATATGTTTTTGGATTTGGGTTGAAATAATAATAGAGTTTTCGTTTTAAAGGACATGATCACTGGTAAATCACACCTAGCAAAGTTTTTATGAAGAGGATCGGAAACTTGAACGAAAAACTTATTTCGTAATTCTATTTTGTAAGAAAATATGGAAGAATGCATTTCTATTTGAAAAACGTTTAAATAATTTTCTCTTTTTATCCATACAACGTACATTTACCTACTTACATAGGTAAGGGTACAATTATAAATTTAGTACCTATGGTTTAATTCGAGACTCGAAATATAACGTTGAATTGGGAGGTACATATTCAACTAGATTTTTAGATTAGATTAGATTTATTATCATTAATTCAGATACATTGATTTACAAAAAAATATTTAATAAAATCGTTGAGGCTTGGCTTTGCCGTCTGCCTATATTATTGTCAATTGACGTGTTATGGTTTTATTTGTAATTTATGGGAAGGGTACACAATTTGGGAAATAAAAACCTCACATTTCGAAATCTCGCACAATCTCGGAGAGTTGTTAATAAATACAAAACAAAACAAATGTATAACTCGAAACCTATTGTGAATTGCGGAATCTTCACTCACATACAAAACATATTGTTCTAAGAATGCAAACAAATAAATTTCTACAAAGCCTTTATCATTCTCTTTTTTTACAATTACAAAATTCGCGGGAAAAATTTTTAGTTTTTTTTTTTTTTTTGTTCCAATGTTTCGAGCATTTCTCTTTGTTTTGGAATTATTTTTTTAGACTAAAAATTATTTCTAGTTTACTATTGTGAAATTCAGATGTTGTTGACTGTTTAAATACTATTTTGAATTGAAACTGCTATTCTTCATAATAATCGACCATGATAAGTTCCTTTGTTGTTGAAAATACTCAAAAAGCAAAAAAAGGAAAAACAAAATGAAAAATCTTTGCCATCCTTGGATTTTAGCAAATCTGCTCTTGCGGAACAATGTTTTTATTTTAAATTGAAAAGAGGGGATAGGGAGCATTTTTTTGTTTTAATTGCAAAATGGAAATCAATTTTAAGAAGCGAAAGCCTAGAATAATTAAGAGGAGCTTCGGTCATGTTTTGGATTATTTTAAGCGGGATCATAACAGGTAGTTTTATTTAATATCGTCAAAATTTTAATTATTTTAAAAACGCTCGTAAATACACGTTTTACCCAACACATGGATAGTGGACTTATCCGTTTGATAAAATAAAATATTAATAAACTTATTCTGTCTTCATTTTATCGGTTCACTGAATAACACCGGAAAGTAGGCAGCACTTCCCTCAATTGTACTACATATTCAAGTACTTCTTTCATTTTTGAAAGCTTACTCTCATATCAGTCAGCTTTGAATTGAATTGTGAACGGTGAACACCAAAATTGATGAGATAAGTTATCCGCTCATTTTCAAAAGTCATTTAAGGCTAATACACGTTTATTATTAAGAATTATAAGTTAAAACAGGTGTTAGTGTTGTTTCATATCTATTTGGTGATATTTGGTGATTATTAATAGGGCTGTTATAGTTTTTAATGAAATTATTTAACAATGAGTTCTTTATCAATCTGTATTTGGGGCGTATTCCAAATTTTCCTTTTTTCCGGGAATATTTTTCAAAAACTACATACAGTAGACGCTCGATATAGTGAATCTCGGTATAGTGAACTATCCAGTATAGTGAACACACAAAATTTTATACAGACAACTCTAAATAGTGAACAAAAGGTATCTCGATATAGTGAACTCACATTTTTTTTCAATATTTAACAAGATTATGCCAGCAGCAGTGCGTTTACAGCATTGTGGACTTTTTTTTAAAGATATTTACGAAACATTTTCAAGAAAAGCAGTGCAAATCAATTTAATTAGTGATTTCATTCTTATTCAAAAAAAAAAAAAAATAATTTGTACCGGGAGCTATGAAGTTTTTCGTTTTTATGAAAAATAACGTTTATTGTATGTTATTTATAATATTATAAAATATTTATGTTTTTTTTTACCCAACTGAAACTCTTTTACGCTTTAATAAATTTAAAAAAAATTAGTTTTGTGTCAAAATCACACTGGAAAGTGAACAATCTCGAAATAGTGAACAGGGCTGGTTTTAATTACTTCACTATATCGAGCGTCTACTGTATTTCGTAAGAAATTAAAAAAAACATTTTTTGTTTTAATAAAAGAAGTGATTATTTCTGTGGAAGCAAGACAAATTAGCTTATGTTAAAAAAAACAATTTGTAGCACCAATTAATGTAAATTTTTCAAAGAATTATTTGATAGCTTTTCAACGGGGAATGATTTAGAAATGGGGATTGAACAGAAAAGTAGCTGTCAATCTGTGGACTACTAACAATCGAAAAACCCAAAAATCGCTTATCTCGACATAAGCTACTCTGTCAATCACTGCCACAGTTTTAATAAAGGCACTAAGTACCGCACTAAGAAAAAAGAGGGCATCCCCATTTTAAAAGTTTTGAGGTAAATGGATATTTTAACATTTGTTTGCCTTGCAAGCTTTCAAAATAAATAACTTTAATAAAAAAGTTTAAGTTACTTTATTGTGCACATGCATAGTTCGTGATTTTGAGCTATTTGCATTTAGAATTAATACAAATGCCTTTTAAGCTTCATAAGGGTTGGTAGAAAGTCTTCTTTAAATAATTGTGGTTTGATTTGTTCGAAATTTTGACTTTGATGCACACTGAATTGTGGAAATAACTTTAATCTAAAAGGAGCAGTTTATCAATTTTTAGATTTTCAAAAGGAGGAATTAAGATTTACAATTTATGAATATAATCGTAAAAGGCATTTTTGGTACTAAAATATTTAACAAATATTTTTTTTATGGAATTTTGGAAAAATAAAACTTGGTTAGATCATTTTTTTGTAACAGTTTTGTATTGTTGTTTTTTTTTTTTACAAAAAAGAAAGCGATTTTTGATATTTTTGCGCGTACAAAATATTTAGGATTTTGAAGCCTTTAATATAAATGCGGAAAGAATTATTATCATTTTTTTTTTTATTTTTAAAGGGGATTCATTGAATATAATAGATTTAGCTAAGCTCATCTTTTAGTTATATTTATATTTTTCAATGAAATTTTCTTTTAATTTCAGATAAAACAGAGGTTTGCTTTTTCGACTTTTGGAATTATGGGGGCTAATGGAGTTTTTATCCAATTCTCTGTCACCAAAAAAAATAGAAATTTTTTTGTACGAATATAGGTATACTGCCTTTTACGAGGAATTAACTTTTCCAATAGTTTATATTGTCATGAGAAACTACCTCTGACATAGAATATTTTTGAATTTTCGCAATCCCTTAAGAAATTTTCAAGATATGAATTTCAAAAACAATCTGAAACAAAAAAAATCGAAAAGTCTAGGAAAAATCGGGAGTAAAAAAAAAACAAATTCCAAAAAAAAGGGTCTGACTTCACACATTTAAGTCATTTTATTTATTTAAGAGCAATAGCCCAGTATAAAAAAAGGACCTGACCGGTAAAAAATTTTACTGTTCAGATTTCTTTTACTGTTCGTTAGAGGGAGTTATTAGGAGCATTATGTGTAGTTTTTTTGGGAAAATCGGACAGCGCCCGGCTTAAGCTCAGCCGCGCGTCTTGAATTTTCTAAAGGAAATACTAAAAATAAAAAAAAAATATTTAAAAAGAACAGCAACTCTTACAATACCTATCCTATTATATGTTTTTTTAAATTTAAAAATCCATACTTAAATCATGTTCTTAAATAAAATTATTTAAGTGAATACTTTTTTAAAAATTAATTTTTAAACTCAAAATTTTGAAAACAAAGTTTAAACAAAGATTTTGGAACTAATTTTCTTCAATATTTACTTTATTTAAGAGTATTTTTGTTTTTAATATTTAACGCTCTTATTCCAAAGCTTATTTTCAGTCAAATGCTAAAAACCAGATGTTAAAATATCTTCTAATTTTGAGAAAATTGATAATAATAAAATATACTTTATTACTCATTTGTTCCAAAAAATTTTTATTTTTTTTTCAAAATTTTGATTTTGAAAATTAATTTTTCAAAAAGCATTCACTTAAATAATTTGATTTACGAACATAATTGAAGAATTTTCGGCTTTAAAAAAAATATAAAATATGACATTGTTAATGTTGCTGTTGTTGATTTTAATATTTTTTTTTGTTTTTATTTAATTTTCCAAGATGGTGGAATAAGATACAGTCCAATTTTTTCCGAAAACTACACCTATGCTCGTAATAATCCTTTCTAACGAATAATGAAAGAAAATTTTAAAATTAAATTTTTTCAATCGTGATCAGCCAAAGATGAAAAAGTATCAAAGAGCAAAAAAAAAATGATATTACAATATTTATACTTTTTATCTAGCTGTATATACCCCGTCAAAAAAATAATATTTTGTCAAAGCGATTTTTTATTGATAGGTTATCACGGCCGTAGCCAGGACCTAATAAGTGGGTGAGCTCCAAGGTTTCCTGGGTGAGCCGAAAAGTCTAAATATCTAGTCTAGAAAAATTTGTTTTTATTAAAACTGTAGTTAAAAGCAATATCACATTAATGTTTTTTTTAATTACCAATTAGAAGTAGGTATATAAGAGATCAAATATCTACTACTTAGAATTTAAAAGTTGTATTCTTCAGGTTTTTTTCGGCAAATTTACGCAAATTATAATTTTTTTCTAATCAATTCAAACGTTTTCAAATACCATAAAAGAAAGATTTCGCAATCGTTGATCATCCATTAGGCGTTTTTCCTTTTAAGCACCGAGCGTCTATTCTTGAAAGTCCCGAAAATGATGACATGTTCAAAGATATACCATCACCAAATGTCTTGACAGCTTCAAAGATGCGATAAGTTATAAAGGGTGATTTTTTAAGAGGTTTAGAACTTTTTTTTTAAAAAAAACACAAAAAATTCGAAAAAATGAATGAAATATTTATTTGAATCGATAGTTTGAACCTTGCAATTTAATGTTTAAAGATAATTTCATGCAAATGTTGACCGCGGCTGCGTCTCAGGTAGCCCATCCGCTGAGTCCAATTTTGGCATACTCTTTCACACATATCGGCCGGTATCTCACGAATGAATGCATGGATGTTGGCTTCCAGTGCGTCAATCGAAGCGGGCTTGTCCCTATAGACATAAGCCTTGACATACCCCCACAAAAAATAGTCTAATGGTGTCAAATCGCACGATCTAGGCGGCCAATTGACCGGCCCGAAACGTGAAATTAACTGTTCACCAAACTCGCCTCGCAATTGCGCCATTGTTTCGCGTGCTGTGTGGCATGTGGCACCGTCTTGTTGAAACCACATATCATGCAAGTCAAGAACTTCCATTTCGGGCAAAAAAAAGTTTGTTATCATCGCTCGGTAGCGTTCACCATTGACAGTAACGCTGCGATTCGCATCATCTTTGAAGAAATATGGCCCAATAATGCCGCCGGCCCATAAACCGCACCAAACAGTGGCTTTTTCGGGATGCATTGGTAGCTGTTGCAATGCTTCTGGCTGATCTTCACTCCAAATGCGGCAATTGTGCTTATTTACGTACCCATTCAACCAAAAATGAGCCTCATCGCTGAACACAATTTTTCGATAAAACACATTTCGAACCGAGCACGAATTTTGATAGTAAAATTCAATAATTTGCAAGCGTTGTTCATTTGTAAGACGATCCATGGTTAAATTGCAAACCAAACTGAAGCTGTTTGACAGTGACACAAGGTACTAAACACACGTTAGCTGTCAAAACCAGTGTTGCCAAAACCAAACCAGCTAAAAAATCACCCATTATATAGGAAAACTGCTTTTAACAGGAAACAACAACTGAACTATATTTTTATTTTGGAAATCCAGAGCTATTTTTTCCGTTGAGCAGAAAATTTGTAAAAACTGTAATTTCTTCGTGTGAGGGCAATACCAAATTTAATTTAATCGGTTTTAAGTCGTTGTAGTTAAAATTTTCACTCAAAAAGTCTATAGTAGAATCGATAGCATTCTGTATGTTATTATTATGCCAAAAAATTTGTCATTTATCTCTTAAATAACTGAATCTATAATTTCAAAACAAACAAGCTTTAATATTAACAATTTTAATAAATTGTCATTATCCCTTTTCCCCAGTGAAGACATAACAAAGGATTCGCATTATCGTTCAGTACTTTGTAGATCGAATTCGCATTCTCCGTGATACAAAGAGGAAACATTTCCAACAGCATTCTGTTCTTCATCTGCTGTATTCAAGAACTGATTCATCACTTCGCAAATCTTTAACACATTCTTTAACTGACTCAATAATTGGCATAGCACTGCGATATAGCCAATTGCACTTAGTTGCAAAATTCTATTAGCTGTTGCAATTATTCCCAATAATTTAAATAAAAATGAAAGCAAACAAATTAATTGGAACTGGGTTTTCATGAATGGTTAAAGTGGAACGTGAAAACTGTGTAGGTATTCCATAATTCCAATCTGCCCCAAAGTATTCAGAGCATTTGACTGACAACAAAACACATAAGAAGAATTGTTGATGAAAGAAATTAATTTGCGGATTAAAACTGGCAAAATTAAACCAGTATAATAATTTGATATGAAAAAATATTTTATCACACAAGTTTAAATAATGTGTAACATTTTAAAATGTTTGAATTTTTTTTTTTGGGTGAGCTCAAATATTTTTTGGGTAAGGTGAGCTCACCCTAGCGTATGTCTGGCTACGGCCGTGTAGGTTATTATGTCAAATTATCAAATTCAGCAAAAATATTTTGTGCTTTAAGTTCCAATAAATTTTAATATCGAAATCGAATATCGATATCGAAAACAATAAAGTACTATACTAAACTTTCAAAGGCGCTGTTAGAAAAGAATACGACAATACTTTACTATAAACTATGCCCTGCAAAGTTTTCGAAATAAAATACAGAAAATTTAATAGAAATTGTACTAGATTCATAAAAATCTGAGGATTTTCTTAGCGAAAATGTTAAATTGTTTATTCGTAGAAATCTGTTTAAGCTCTTGGAATTTTATTAGTAAAACAAAAGGGATTTATATAACTACAATATATTAAAAAAAAAACACATAAACTAAGATTCGTAAATTAAATTATTGTCTATATATACCATCTAACATCTGAGGGGATAGTGTTTTTTTTTTTTTTAGTAAAATAGCCATAACAAATTTGTTGATGCTACAATTTGGCAACTGATTTGGGTCACATACGCTCACAATTCATTGAATATTCTCACAATAACACGTATGATATTGGAGTCATTAGAAAACCACATTTCTATGCACCATTTTATATCAGGATGGTTTTGGACGTTAAGTTTTACAACCTTATTTCTCTATTTAACCATTTTGTTCATCCAACAAAATTTCTTTAAAAAAATTAACGAAATTTAAGATGCACAACTGAGTTGGATGCACTTACTCTTATGGTTCAAAGTAATAAATTAGAATTTGAGTAACTTTTAGTCATAATATTTAAAATAAATAGAAGTTCAAAATAAAGAATTAGTTTTCAAATTTATTTTAATAAATCTAATTAGCAAATTTACTCGATTTCTTGAAAAATTAAATACAGCTAGAATGTGTTAGTAATAAAAGTAAATATAGCAATAAGTTTTTTTTTCTAAAAATGACATAGCTATGTGATGAATTGAATTTTTTTTGCAAAAATAGCCGATTTTATTGAAATTTGAGCGCAAGTATTTCTATAAGCAGCCCACCTATTCTAAATTTAAGAAAATCCATTAATTTAATTGTCAAATTTCAATTTAAATCCATATTTTGTAATCCCTTTGTTCTACATAATTAATGGATTTAAAATTTAATTACAAACCGCCAGAAGATGGAATTCATTCCAAAACGCGTAGCGCATATAAATAATTAATTCGGTTCTGATAGAAAAAAAACTAAATTTTATTTTTAAAAATTAATTAATACAAATAAATAAATTATCGAAATTATGTTATTTATTTATTTTTATTTAACATTTAAACTATTTATCAAAATTTAGCGTTTCCAATACCACATCCATTATAGTAGAAGCAAGCAAATCAGAATAAAAAAAAAATATCATCATCCTTGCAAGTATTCACAGAAAAAAAAAAAATATGCCAGCAAAGAATCTGTCACCTTAGGAACATTAAACTTTTGATTTTTCTATGCTGCTCTACTGCTGGTGTCGCAAGGATGCGGGTAAAAATGGAGGATAATAACTCTCCTTCTCCACATTTTATTTTGTTTTTTTTTTATTATTACATACAGGATAAGTACAAAGAATAAGTGCATGTGTGTGCTGATGACGTGAAAACTTTTATTTTATAAAAACAAAAAAAAAAACAATTTTTTGTATGGATCTGCCAAGCCACGAGGCCACCATCATTCAAGGGTAAGGCGCGAAGTAACTTTATATACAAAAAAAAAAGAAATAAATAAAAACAAAAACAAAACGAATCATTTTTTTTTGTCCTTTGCTTCCTTTGCAGATGAACGCCTGAATCATAAATCTCTTGTGTCGCCCAGTTTTCGGGTATGATGTTGTTGTTTTATACACATGCACTATTACATAAAAGGCAATCGAGAAGGACATGTATGTAGGTACATACATACATATATGCATCTAGGCGGGTAGTGGGTTTTTGAGGGTAAAGTTGGGTGAAAGAGTGTAAGATCCACTCTCACTCTTTTAGTTCTGATGTGGTAAAGGACAAATTTTGCCATTGTAAAAAAAAATCGATCGGAGATAAAAAAAAGGTTAAAACTGAAAAATGTAGGAAATATTTCAAAATATGTTTTTTGTGTGTTTTTATAAAATGGTTGATCTGATTCAAGACCGATTCCCACCTGCAAACTCTGTATATACTTGATGCTATTTTCGGGTACAAAAATATCACAAAATGACTTATAAATTAAGTGATGAAAAGTGCTGGAAAGAGTCGGGACAAAAGGATGTTATATAGCTTTTCAAATTTTGTGTCGTATTTTTTTTTTTAATATGAGTTTTCAAAATTGTAAAAATTAAAATACCCCGTTTTTGACATTTTTTCACTTTGTATTCTGCTACAAAGTTAAAAATTCCCCGCACGACTCTAATTACTAGGTACCAAATCTTCGAAATTTTGAATTTTTAGTGCCAAATGTGTCCCATTTGACCATAAATTTTGTGATTTTTATTTCTATGAAGTATGAATCAAATCGAAATCCAATAAGTCGAGGTAGCTATTAACCATAACCCAGCCCTTGCGACCCAGCTGCACATTTAATTTTGTTTCTTCTCTTTTCTAAAAGAAGCAAGGGGTAGAAAATAATAAAACAAAAAAAAAATAGAAAATATTGTTGAAGCTTGTTGTTTCGGGAACTGTAAGTGGTAGAACAGCATTGTATAGTTATGATTAATTGTTCTTTCTTATTGTTGTTTTTTGCTGCTAACATTTTTTTATTTTTTTCAAATGTTTATTTTATTCTTTTCTTGGAAAACCAACAAGAGGAAAGCGTTAAATTTTTATTTGTGTTTTTTTTTTGTTATTTTGTTGTGTTTTTTTCGTTATAAAGCTTTTGATATTAAAAAACTTTTGAAATGTTTTGATTTTGTTCACATTCGTTTTCACCCTCGTTTATATAAAAGTAGTTGAATTGAAGATTCAGAGTGTTGAAAAGGTCGTGGGTTCCTTAAAGATTATATATATATATATAAACTAGATGAACGTGTTTTCCACATCTGTAAATAATACAATTGCAATAAATGTAAACACATTTTTTCTTCAGAAAAATTTAATGAAAAAATAAAAACGTTCTAAGAAAAAAAAAAAAAAATTGAAATATTGATTTGTTGCGCAATATTACATTTAACTTAGGAATTTCAAACGAACTTGATGTAATAAGCACTCAAAATTCAAGTGCAATTTAATTGTATAGGTATGCAATCATAAATACAGTACATAATTGAAATACCCTCAAGAAGATAATATGACATTATACATAGATACATATCGGTTTATGATGTGAGTTTATTGATTTTAATGTAAATCTACACGTATATATTGTGCATATTTCCCTTGGTTGGCATTGATATTTGAATTCAACTGGAAAATTCTGTAATGTGACAGATGTCAACATGTCATTTGGCAGCAAGCCCAGAAATAGCTAGAACTGACAAGAAGGTGAATTAAGATCTCGGGCGTGCTCTCTTTAGCAAGAATTAGCACAAATTTTTAGGTGTGGAATGACTAAGTACTAAAAATCATTAAATCTGGCTGGATTACTGAAACAGTTTGAAACTAGAAGAAGGTTTTTTTAATAATACAAACCAAATATACTATCTATACTGAAATACATCAGCCAAGTAGAAGACTTAACACTATTTTATTTATGGACGTGTTGAATTTTATTGATTCAAAATAGCTTTTAACGGCCTAGGTCTGGAACACAGCTAATATACTCTTGAAAATTAAATTCCAGAAGCAAATTCATATTCAAACCCCGCACACAACTGGTAGGTTCAAAGTATTTGAAGAGAAAGTCGGTTAGATTTAAACAATTCTTGTTGTTCGCTTTTAAGGTAAACATATTATATTACGTTATGTTGCTATGTGTTATGTGTTATGTTTATCCTTTGTTTGTTACGATTTTCTAAAAATAAATAAAGTTTTGCTGTTTTGTACTCAGTAAAAGAGCTACTTGTTATTTGCAGCTCAATTTTTTTGTTTTTTTGGAAAAGTTAAAATGTCGCTAAGGCACTTCGCAAAATTAATTTTCGGTCAAAAAAGATGTAAATATGATATTTTGTTATTTCTTCAGTTTTTATAGCAGCTCAAACAAAACAGAAATGACAAAAATTTAATTTTTTAAAAATCGATCATAATTTTGAAATAAATTTCATCCTTAAAATTTGCAAATTTGTGATTTTTTTTTTATATTCAGGCCAAATGAGCAGAAAAACTTTTTTTGAAAAAATTTCGCAAAATTTGTTTTCGGCTGTAAAAGTAAGAAATACGTGAATATTTTGATCTCAAGTCGGTCTTTAGGAATAATCCAATGGAACACACAACACAACAACTATAATTTTTTTTAGAAAATCATCATCATCATTTTGAAAAATGAAAAATCATCTGTGAAATTTGCAAATTTTTTAAAAATATTTAACGGACATGTAAGCACTTCGCAAAATTTATTTTTAAGTTGCAAATATGCCATAATTTTGTTTTGTATCTTTTCGGCTCTAATCAGTAAAAAACAACAAGACTTAAATTTTTTTAGAAAATCATAATATTGAAAAAAAAAAAATTGTATATATCCGTCAAATTTGCGATTTTTTTTAAATATTAACGGCACAGCACAAGTCGAGGACATAAAAGCAGAATTTTTTTTTGAAAATCAAAAATTACGATGCTTACTTCACCCTTAACGCATTTCGCAAAATTTTTATTCGATCGTAAAAGTTCCAAACATGTGAATATTTTTTTTTTTTTCACTAGTCGTTACTCGTCAGTTCTTAGCAGCATAAAACTGAGTACAGAACATCAAAACTTTTTTTTAGAAAATCGTAATTTTGAAAAAAATTTCACCCGTAAAATTTTCAAATTTTCAAATTTTCAAATTTGCGAATTTTTTTTATATATTTATGGCACATGACAGCTCAATTTGAGCAAATAGCAGCATATTTAAAATCGTAAATGGTGGAGTTTTCATACTAATCCACTTCGCAAATTATATTCTTGCCAGTAAAAGGTGCAAACATGATATTTTTATTATTATTATTATTTATTGTATTATTCATCCTAGAATGTCAGTTTATTAGACTTGACCATTATTTATTCCATCAACTTCATATTCAATTCAAAATATTTGATATTTTTATTTCTATCTATTTGTCTTCGGTTCTTAGCAGCATAAACTGAGAACAAAACATCAACTTTTTTTGAAAATTTTTATTTTGAAAAAAAAATGTATTCTGCAAAATTTGCAAATTTTCGGCACAGTAGAAGTTTAGAAGTTTTTTTTTGATAAGCGAAAATGGTGCTTAACGCAAGTCACTTCGTAAAATTTATTTTTAGTTGTAAAAGTTGCAAACATGCGAATTGTTCTTATTCAGTTTATAATGCAAAGAACCGAAGATCTTTGCAGAATAAACTGAGCACAAAACAGAACCATCTTTAATTTTTTTAAATCGTAATTTAAAAAAAAAAAAGTTGCATTCGTAAAATTTGCGAATTTCGTTAAAATTTTTACGGCACATGGCAGTTCAAATTGAACACATTACAATATACTACTAATTTTTTTTTTGAAAAATCGAGAATGGTAGTGTTTGCTCGCTCAGCGTGTCGCAAAATTTTCTTTTAAATTGCAAGTATGCGAATTTTGTTTTGTATATTTTCGTCTCTTAGCAGCAAAAAATAGAAAGATTTTAATTTTTTTTTTGAAAATCGCAATAACTATTGAAAAAAATTATATCTATTCGTTAAATTTGCGATTTTTTTAATATTAACGGCAGATAGTACAAATTAAGGACTATTTTTTTTTTTAATATCAAAAATGACTTCGAAAAATTTATTTTCGGCTGTAAAGTTGCAAAATTTTTGGTTTTTAACGTAAATTTTCATCCGTAAAATTTGAAAATTTCAAATAAATCTATTTTAATTGTCCTATAGAGCCCAATTACCCACTCAATTACTTTAAATATTTAAATTTCTTTCTAATACACAAACACAGAAATTAAAAATTTTATAGATTGGTTTATTATACTCACAATGAAATTATCCACGCATACAAAAAAATTGAATCACTTCCTGCAAATTTTATAATTTGTTTCCTTTCCTTTTGTTTTGTGTTTTTATTTCTTTATTTTATTTAAAAAAATGTATTTCAATTGAAAAAGCATATAATGAGAATATTTTAATCTAAATAAAAGCCTTGTGATATTATAGCCAGCTAGTATAAAGTATAAAAATGAAATAGGTATTAAGAGGGAAAGCCCGCTTTGATATGAATTTTATATAAAGAAAAACCACACAAATCCGCAACATTTCATCGCATTCGCATAAAAATTCAATCGAAATAGAATTTGCATTTCTATAATTGAAACTTTGCCCTTCCGATATTATTCTTGCGTCTATGCAAAGAATATACCAACATACAAATATTATATACCTCGGGTATACAGTCTCGTCGTTATTGTAGTCGCACGATTCGTCGACTTCACCATGATTGTGATATCATATAATTTTGGAAAAAAAAAACGCTTTGACGGTTAAATTTCCACTTAAATCTCGAAATTGGATTTTTTTGGTTACAAAAAAAAAAAATAGGTAGGTACCTATAAAATTTTTGAAAAAACAAGTCAGAAAGTAACTTTTACGGTGATTTGGTAGCAGAAAAATAGGAAAGCGGAAACCGCAACGTAAAATAGCATCAACATAAAAATTGAATTTCCAATTGAACTTTTATTATTATTTTTTTTTTTTTTTTTTATATTTTAAATTATCCTCTTCCATCGCCAATCTGCAAAGAACGCGAGTTGCACAACACAGGGGTTATACGTATACACGGATAATAAATAATATACAAAAATAAATATTCAAAAATATACACTGCAAGTCAATCGACTGAAGGGTTGTTATCCTTCCAGCAAAATAAAAAAAAAAGAAAGTACACAAAAAAAAAATCTTGTAATAAATTTCAATATGTAATCCGATGATTTTCACCCGCATTACCTTCTGTTCAGAAACTTCATCTCGAATCCAGATCCAATATCCCATTCACACAGATGCTTGCAGGTTCGTTCGATGTTCTGTTTCTCTAGAGACACCTAATATTCATGGGAAAATTGCATTTTGATTGAAAAAAAAGAAGAAGTTAGAAACGTTCTGTGGAATTGTGTGTTCAAGTTTAACGTACTACAAAACGTGCAAAAAAGATTATATGTACTTAGAAAATAAGAATTATGTCGGATTTGTAATTTAATGGAAGAAGCTATATACTATATATAGGTACTCTCAAAGTGTCAGTTGCAGATGAAATTCAACTGGGAAATTTCGATTTCCAGTATAACACAATTGATATGTGTATTGTGTATAAGTATGTTAATATGTAAGTGTATTAATATTTGATATATGACATGGAATAAAACACATCAGTTCATGAAGGAACATAAAATGAAAAAAAAAAAAAGGAAAGTCCCATCGGTTTGCATGTCTGTCACTTTGGCTGAACATTAACACGAACATATGATTCCTCAAAATTTAATAATAAAAATCAAACACTTATATAAAGCTCACAGCATATACAGTTGTTTAAAGTTGGATTTAAGAAAAAGTATATTGAACTTTTTCACCTTATTCCTTAACGACTTCTGGAATGACAGAAAAACTGAAAAAGAAAAATTTTAGCTCTCGAACTCCCAATTTTTAGAATCAACAAAAAATTTGAATGTACAAAAAATGAAGATTGTTAATTTTTCAATAGAAAATATTTTAACAGTTTCTTTAGTACAATGAGTCGTTCTCGAGATATTTATCAAAAAGGGGTATTTCAAAATGGTGGCTAAGGCAGATCCGTAAAGTTGTGTCAATTATTTTCTTTTTGAATACTCAGTTCCGTGAATATAGGGCCATTGATACTTATTTGTTTCCCTGGACCCTGAGTATTAAAAATGAAAAAATTACTTTACTTTAAGGGTTCTACATTAGCCAGCCACCATTTTGCCACCATTTTTTTTTTTTTTATTTTAGACGAATTTGATTATAGAAGGTATTCTCGAAGAAAGGCTTCTAGCCAGTAAAGCATTAAGGAAAGCTCATGGAGCATTAAAAGTTCCGTATCTCTTGCTAAACAAGTGATGCAAGATGAGATTTTAAAAATCCCACTAGATTCGAAAAAAAAATCCCACCATTTTCGTACTAGGAGAAACAAAAATCAGCATATTTTTTCTACCATAACTATAGGTGTGTTTTATTCATTGCTGCATAGCCAGCGCAGCTAAATTTCCCTTGGCAAATAAAAACAATTTGATTGCTGGCGAAAAAGAAGTCAGTAAAAATAAAGATGGCTGTGCTGGCGATAGAGCTTTCAATTATTGAAATGAACGTATAGAGTGAGCTTTCGTTTTATTCAGACTTGTGCTGCGCTGGCTATGCAGCAATGAATAAAACACACCTTATGTATGTTAGGTACCTTAATTAAAAAAGAAATAGAGCTTTTATGAGAAGAAAATGAAAAGAAGAATATTATTTCCCACCCATAAAGAAAGCGTTTTGAAATATTTTCCCACCATAGATCTCACCATAAATTTTTTCCCACCATTATTCCCACAAAACTGATTTTTTTTCCAATTTTTTTGGTTGTGAAAACCTCCAATCTGGAAACACTGTGCGTAACCCAAAGCGTCAGGAAGAATAGTCAGTATAAGCCATAGAAAACCTCAATGGTCCCTCTACCGATAAATACAAAACCAAACCTTTTGTGTAGCAAAGCCAACGCCCCACGTTGGGCGCCACCCGGGGTGTTGTATCTGGTGTTCTACCAGAGCGTAAAGCCTGCTGTGTCGAGTGCCACCAGAGGCCTAGTGTACCTGCTAAATAATGCGACCAAGGGCATAGTACCTCTATATTCTGTTTTAGGTTCTAAGGTGCCAGTAGCTTTGCTTGAAACTCTTCATTGCAAATTTTAATTTTAAGTTTTGAGGTGCTTAAAACGCAAAATCTGTGATTATTTTGGTAGCAATATAAGGCGACTTAATAATTATTAATTTTGGTCAAAAAAAAATTCCATTTTGGCCAACATTCCACATAAAATTTTCTTTATTTCAGTGCATGAACTATCTTACCATTGATCATTGAAATTTTATAAATCATTTTATGTGAAAGATTGGGCCAAAATGAAATATTTGTTTGATTAGAAATATTAATTGAGTCCAAAAGCTTTATATTGGCATCAAAATAATCACTGATTTTTGCTTTTTAAGTGCCTCAAAACTTAAAATTAAAATTTTCAATCATGAGTTTCAATGAGATCTATAACTAGCCCCCTAAGTGATGAAGTGCAAGGCGACCTAGTTACCCGATATCAGAATACAATACCGGAATCTAGAGACGCGGAGTGCGTGAAACGAAATGATATGATAGGAACTAAGATCATCAGAAGTCAGATACCCGTTAGCAGAATTCCCCTTGATATAGAGCATTGCGAATAATTTGCTTACCAGAAACCAGAATAACAGAAATACAGATAATCTGTAAATAAAGTGAAATATCGCTTGTTATAAAATTAAGAGAAGAGTTGTTTTTAAATAAAGAATTTACAATAAAGACCTATTACTGTGAAGTTTCGTATTTTCTTCAGGACGTTCCGTAAGTAAAACCTCGACTGTAAAGCAATAAACACATTTAGAAAAAAAAAATATTTTTTTTTTTTTTACATTTTTTATAACCTTATAAACTAGTGCCATAAGAACCACACCAACCGCAGCCCTGGAAACGTTCCTATCACTTTCCCCTCTTGGTTTATTTCCTAAATAAATGGCGGCAAATAGTGCTCTACGACTTAAACAGTGCAATAACTGGAAAGAGGGCCTTTTCAGACATAGAACCATTATGAACTATACTGACATAGACATTCAAACAGACTGCACAATACCGCACATCGATTTTCATCCAGTGGCCCTAACAGATATTCCCATCTAGGGAATTCTGGGCGAAAAGCAGGGTCATCAACTCTTATCATGTATAGTTTTTTACAGACGGTTCCAAGACGAATGAAGGAGTAGGGTCAGGCATCTTCTCAGAAAACCCACCCCTAAATAGATCAATCAAGCTTCCAAATTTCTGCAGTGTCTTTCAAGCGGAAGTGCTTGCAGTTTGCGAGGCCGCAAATACTCTGTCCACATACGAACTAGTAAATATAGGAACATCGATATCTTCATCGATAGCCAGGCGGCAATCAAAGCAATTTCATCAACTGTCACAAAGTCAGAACTGGTTAACCGATGCCGAAATGAGTTGAGAACATTTAGTGCAACGAACACAGTTACTCTTCGATGGGTCCCAGGACACCGTGATGTACACGGGAATGAAATTGCGGGCGAATTGGCCAAAAACGGTTCATCACTTGATATGATCCAAACTGAATCCACCATATATATGCCACAGATTGAAGAATAAAGCAGAATCCACCAGAGTTTTCTCAAAGCCGCAAACGACAGGTGGTCAGAAATTGACACATGTCAGGTCTCGAAAAACCTATGGCTGAATCTCTCTAAGAAAAGAAAACAACAGTCTATATTTACTCACACTAGGCAGACCTCAATTGTCCCTCTTGACTGGAATCCTAACTGGTCACAATTCAAGTGGAACCCTTATGATCAAAATGGGCATTAGCACATCTGACTTATATGCAGAGGGTGTCAAGATGAAGAGGCGGAAGAGGGCTCCTATCACTTCCTCTGTGAATGCCCCAGCCTAGCTAGAACCAGGAAAATAGCCCTTGGAGAATTATTCTTCGATGATCTGGGGGACATCTCGTTTTTCCACTGAGAAACATCTCTATAAATTCATCCAGAATTCGAAGTGGTTCAGGGAGGCACTCCATTCATAAAAAAAAGTTTTTTCGGTTTGATGATGGTTGAGTATATAGACTGGTATTCTCTAAGACGTCAATTCATCCATGTTCTGGCTGGCTGGCGGCATTTTTAAATATAAGCTTGATTTTTTTAATTTGAAAATTAATATAAAATACAAGGTGGACATTATGAGAATTACAGCGTATCATGTTAATTCAACCTTCTCATAGGTTTAATTTGACAGAGGTTCACAAAATTGTTAAAGTTACAGAATATCATGTTAATTCATCCTGGTATGGGTACAAGCTTAACAATGCTACTGGGTAAACTTAACATTGAGTAAAATTGATTACAAAGATAAGTAATAGAAAACCATGTTAACTCTTCTAGATTGTTATGTTAATTTTAACAGAATTATTTACTTAAAGTATGAAATAAGGCTTAAAAGTTGCCAAGCATCAAGTATTGAGTTTAACGTGACGCAATTTGTTTTACTTTTATCGTTTTATATTTATATATATAATAAGATCAACATGATATCAGCTTGATTTCTCGAAAATCTGTTTAATTTAACATGATGTTTTCCCCAAATGCCACGGCAATTAGGTGTGTTCCTCTACTTTAAAACTCTGTGCATTTGTGTGATTTTCTACGTCATTTTATTTTTTTTTATATGAACTTTGAGAGACTTTGGTGTAGAAATTCACAGAAATGCACAGAGTTTCAAAGTAAAGGAACTATAGGCTAATAATTGAACATATGAAAATCGTTAAAAAAAAAATGCAGAAATTAAATTTTGAAATAGTGTCAATTCAGGAATAATTTTGTTTTCAGTTTTGAAGGTTTAAAGCTATAAAACTTAAATTTAATACCACTAATTCGTTTAAGTTCGTTCAGAAAACTGACTTTATTTCAGACATCAACAAAAATCTTTTACTTAAGTTGAAATTTATCTGACACTTAAATCTATGGAAGAATCCTTGAACTATTTCCTTTTTATAGCTTTTTACTATAAAAGATATATTATGTCATATATGTCAAAAAGTAATTGTATTTTTTTTTTAAAGTTCTGCAGAAAAAAAAAACAAAGCCTCATAAGAGGACACTATCAAAAGCAGCACATATCACAAATCTAAAAACACAGCATTCACTTGAACCCAAAAGCTAGTATAGTTATGTCAAATCCAAATGGATGGCACAACGAATGCCTCTCCAAGGACATTTCGTGATGATCATTCTAGCTCACTATGCTTTACTTACATTTGCAGCGGCATTGTCGTCGTCGGTCGGTTAGTCGGTGTCAACTCTCAACTCACTGTCATATATAGAGCCCCATCTGTGCGTTTCGTCGTCCTGTTTTATTGTCATATATAGGTACATACATACTCATATACATTATATACAATAATTCCCATGTTCGTGTTGATGCGAGAAAACAATATGTTGCAAGTGTTTTAGTGTTATACAATTTCAGTTCAGGTCAGTTGCAATTCCCCGCTCTTAAGTGAGGAGGACATCCTGTTTCTTAGTTGTTGTTGTTGCTATTGTTGTTGTGTAGCTTCTATGCATCTGTAATTCGAATGAAAAATGCACAACAAAGTGGCAACATCTGTGAAATTTTCTTGTATACAAGATGCATTTTTGAAACATTTATTGTATTTATCCATTTCATCATCATCAGAATGATGTTCATCGTCTTGTTGTGTCCTTAGTATCGTCCTTTGCTGTCATCGCATCACATCATTATGATTGCACATTGTCCTTCTCCTGCTGCTCCTCTATTCTTGGAATATAGTTTAGTTTTGAGAACGTGTTTAGCTCATACAGGATGACCTACATTGCACATATTCCAATTCTAACAGAAAAACACACATAAAAACGTCAGAAGGGATCAAATGAAACTCCCTTTATAAATATATGTTTCATCGTTCCGTTAACCTTCTTTAAAATATACAAAAGTTTTGTGCAGAGTTGAAAATTTTTCATGGTGTTCAGCTGCTGCAATCTTGAGGAAAGTTTAAATAGTTTTGTTGAGGAATTTTATTTGTTTATTTTTTTTTGTTTACATTTTTTTTTTTTTTTTCAAAGAGAAGTAATTTTGCCTTTGTGAATGTTTGCTTTCTTTTATCAAAACAAAATTTGTTTGAACGATTTTCTTGTATGTACGGAAAAGCATTACAAGTGATTAAGCATTTTATACTAAACAAAAGGAAATGAATTGTTTTTAAGTGTTTTTCGTTTGAATTTAATTGGAACGGAGTTAAGTTCATGATGCGATTGACGTATAAAGTGAACGGATAACAAAGACTGTAGATTAAAAAGTATAGTAATATTTGTTTTGATGAAAGACTTTTGAAACTATTGAGAAGATTCAAATGATTGAGAAATATTGAAAAACAAATCTTTTTAGGATTTCTTCAAAGGATCAATGAAATCGTAAAAGAAATGGATTTTGAAAAAGACGTTTGTAACTTAGCTATTTGCTATATAGAATCAAGAGGCTATACAAATATTTCCAGTAATAGGAATTTTTTTAGGGGGAGACTGCATTTTTAAAAAGAATCTAGGTTTTTTGTTAGGATGAAAAGTTATTTTTGATATTTGGGTTATGTTGGCGACTTCGGTTTCCTAATCGATCATCGTCGCATTTTATTAAACCTATATCATACTTGAAAAATGGAGAAAAATTGTATCGTAAAATTGTCAGAAAATATTCGACAATTGTCAAATTTTCGGATTATTCAAAATTTGTAATGACAATGAATTGTCAAAAATCTGAGAATTGTCATCAGCGCGTTAGAAACTTACTCCAATCGGAGAAAATTTACTCCAATTTTAAGAAGAAAAAAATCTACTCGACCACTCCGCTTTTTTTAGATCTATAAAGTACCTACTTCTTTTTTTCCACACTGAGAAATTCGAAAATTCATAAATTCTCAAAAAAGGAAATGACAGAACTGTGTTATTCAATATTCTAACCCAACCTGACTGAATGTTTGAATCTAAAATTCTATTCTGTTCTGAAACGAATGGAATATTAATGTAAGTGAATTTTTTTTTTTTTTTTTTGAACAATACATTTTTTGTATAAAATTTTCTTTCGTTTTCAAATCTAACCGGGAAATTTTACATTTACTCTGTTTTAAAAATCTGCTCCAAAATTTTAATACCAAGGTTCTAACACTGATTGTCATGCATTCTCTGACAAAGGACCATGGGTATTTTGGGCCCACTATTCAACATTGCTCAACAATGATGAAACTTATGTCATATGGAAGCGTATGGAGAGCACTTTATTTCATTATATGGCAGCTAAATTGAAATCGAGCGCAAAAGTTGTGTTTTGGCACATTTTATAAAAAAAGTATTTAAAATGCAAAAAAAAATGGCAACATTTACTAAAAAGTGTTTCACCTTTTATGAAACTTTTACTTTTTGAGTTTGAAAGTAATTTTTTCGAAAACTATTTTTACAAATAAGTTGATTTAAAAATAAAATGAAAGAACGGACTTCAGGCTTTCAGAAAAGGTGAAACACTTTTTAGTAAATGTTGCCATTTTTTTTTTGCATTTTAAATACTTTTTTTATAAAATGTGCCAAAACACAACTTTTGCGCTCGATTTCCATTTAGCTGCCATATAATGAAATATAGTGCTCTCCATACGCTTTCATATGATATAAGTTCCATCACTGTTGAGCAATGTTGAAAAAGGGCCCAAACTCCATACAAAGTTGCCCATGGTCCTTTGTACTGATATTTTTTGTATGACAAACGAAAAATATATGTAATACATTATACAACTTATAGAAAGCCTATTAGTTAAGTTTCCGAGATCTCGAGATTCTGTTCCGTCAGTTTGAAGAAGGGGGAGTAGGAAGGGAGAAATCTGAACAATATTTCGCCGCAACTTAAGTCAAAAGATTGTGTTTTTCTCTTTTTTTATAAACTGATCAAAAGTGATAAACATAAATAGGCATGTGTTAAGGAAAATGAGATATTGGAGATCTCAGCAATCTCAGTTATCATATAGAACAAGATTCTTCAGAAAAAATCCAGAGAAAAAAAAATATTGAATTCGCTTGCTCAATTTTTTAGTGAGCAAAATCTCTGAGATCTCATTCTTTTGAACGTGCGAAAAAATAATTCAAGCGAATCCAAAAAATGTCCAGTCCCATCTTTTTGACAGCAAAAGGGAGAAATTGATTGCTGAGGAATTGTGTTCAGATTTTTGGCATTGCTGAGATTTAGCAGAGATTTCAATAAGCTGAACTAGTCAAATTTTGTATTTGGCAATGACAAATTTGACAGTTTACTTAAAAAAAAACTGCCAATTTTACAAATTGCAGTGTTATCAGCATTTAAGATCTTTTCTGGACTCTATCCAGTAGGACGTGTACAGATATTTTTTGATGTGCGAGACCAGATATGCGAGTTGTATTCTAGCTTTGAGCGTATTTAAGCCTTGGAAATTGAAGCCAGAAAAATTTACGTAGTTGTTTTGCTAAAGAGGTTTGTTTGTTGAGCCCTGAAATCAACCTGGGATCCCCTTCAAGCTTTTTTTTTTTGGAAAACCTGAACTCATACTGACAATTTAATTCTGTTTTTTTTTTTTTTTTAAGATCTGCGTTGTCAGTGAGTGAGTGAGTGAGTGAGTTGAACTCACCCTAAAGAAGAACTAAGTTTTTTGCTGATTGGTCAGTTAAGGATAAGAATAAACTGCTAAAGTGACATGAGTGTTGAAGTATTTAACTTGGTGTTGATTCGTGTGCTGCAGGTAATTGTTTATTTTTGAAATAGAAATTAAAGGAACGCGAAAATTTAATTGAGTTTTATAACCACATAGAAAATGGAAATGTTTTAAAATTTTTTTTTTTTATTTTTAAAACTACATAATTTAAAACTAAAAAATCCATATTAAGCACAAATTTCTTTGAAGATGAAAAATTCATTTTATTTATTTTTACGTATTTTAATTTTGTTCATATTTTGAAACTGTCATTTTCATCAAAGCTATCACATTTGTCATTGACAGATTAGTAAAGTTCCTTATTAGATTCTCGAATGAATTCAGTTCGAATTGGCTGTGTATATAGTTGGTGGAAACATATTAAAATAAAGCGACTATGACTAGGCGTGTTTTTTTTGCAGGTTCACAAGAATTAGAGAAAAAAAATGACATGGGAACTAAGCGATTTACACGTAAATACAACAAAAACTTAAGTCCACATGAATTTTATTTAAGTCCCGATTAAAACTGTATTACCGGCGCTAATTATCATTTTTGTATCTATAGTTTTATATGAAAACGTCAAATTATCTGAGTCATCGAATAACACAAATTTTTGTATACAAAAAAAAATGGCGATTATATAGTTGTTATGGGATTTTTTTTATGTTTTTTTTTATTTTATTTTCTATATGAGTTTTCTTTTTATTTTAATGTGGCGTGGCATGATAAGTTAATATTTCTTTTGCTCACCACAAAGCTGAACGGGTAAATATTTTGTAACAGTGATGGGCCTGTTCGCAATGATGACTTTGGTAAATTTCGATTTTCGACAAATTCTTATGGACTTGCAAAAAAAAAACATGCCTGTTTTTTCATTGCCACTGCGTTGGAAAGAGGCGAATGACGTAACGTTACGACACTTTACGTTACGTTACATTGCGTTACGTTACATTGTGTTACGTTACGTTATGATAAGAAACTTTGTATTGATTTCCATCGCTGAGGCAATAAATTATGACATTTCATCTTTTTCAAAATGGTATATATCTCTGCGATTTTGAATGACTTTTGCTTCGTTTTAAAATTAAAATTGAAAATATGAGAAATTAAGTGAATTAGTTTTATACAGCAAAAATACATTTAAAAGTGATCGTAATTTCTATAGGTACTGACATTAATTGACAACTGAAATTACCTGAAAATTTATAGAAGGACAATAAATTGTCATTGCCATTAAAATTGACATTGCCTCAAATATTGCCAATGGAGGCACAGGCTCGATAGATCCTATAATAACCTAGCCCCTTTTAATCTTATCTACATCTAGAGATGACTCATTATTTGAAAATGTTAATACATAGTTTGTGTTCAAAGTGATAAGGGGCGTTAAATTTCCCAAAATTTTTTTTTTTTTTTTCTCATGTTTTGACTCCAACTTTAGTTAGACTGTTCTGTTAATAGAATTTCCAAAAATACATTGAAAAATACCCGAATAAGGAAGGTTTTCACAAAGGAATTCGTACAAATTAACCTTAAATCTCTCTATTTTATCCCACCGACCACGATTGAAATGACCTGTTTCCTGCAATTTAATATATAAAGACCATCTTTCTCATGTGATGTGTACCTAACTACCTAACCTAAGTACCTACACTCTTTTCATTATTTGTTATATCAAACTACTTTCAAAAGCTTTTTGTTCACCTTAAAACGTTTCACAAGCATCAGCAAGAATTAAAAAAAAAAAAAAAAAAAACTGCACATAGTTCATTGAGCTCGTATACCTACCTCGAAACTTTCAAAAACACGAAAAAAAATAACGTGGTAGGGTACATACATATGTAGGTTGGTATAATCACATTCTGAAAATGTAATTATTGTGTATCAACAAATGGCCTCCGGCTTCAACATCAACGATGATGGCAAAAGAAGCACTCAATCCCGCTTTATGTATAGTTATATGTATGTGTGTATAAAGTTGCTCCAACCCGAAACTAGGTAGGTATGTAGGTATATATGTATGTACAAAACAGCTCTTCATTATACTTCAACCAGAATCCTTGCACCTGTTTTTTGATGTGCTTCGAACTTATTTTTAGTTTTGTACTTGTTTTTTTTTTCGCTCTCTCTCTCTATATATATGTATATTTTTCTGTGCAGCACACTTCACAGACTGCTTTGGGCATTTTACTGACACTCTATACCAGAAAACTTCACTGGAAAAACATGTTCAAGGGGGCGATACCATAGGACACCCAGAACACACCACGTTATACTATTATAGGAGGTTTACCAGCATCAGGACCAGCATCAGCACCGCACCATCAGGAGCAAACAGCACTAGCATAATTTATTTGTTATGTTGTCCTGATGGTTGAAATGTGCAGACACACAAAGGCACGCCACAACCACACTCTCACTCAAATATTTCTGTTATATAGGTATGCACTCAAACTTAACAAAATGAACGCCCCCGGATGCAACTCGCTCATGTTTAACAAATGTCGGTATAGTCGATGTCTCTATCTCTGTATATCTTGATTCTGAAATGTACTACTATACCTGGTGGACTATATAAGCATTAAGGTGGGTATGATGTTAATTCATTAACATTAACACCTTGTTAAGGAATACAAAAAATAGGTAGCTAGGTACTGTTTTCCTTATTATTTTTTTTTTTTTCTTTTTTCGTTCACAGCCCAGTGAACGATATTAATCATCCTAAAAGCGAAAAAGTTTCGCATTGCAGATGTGCTCTTCCGCACGCTCTTCCATACTGCCTTCAACTCGCACCTTGTCCCAAACTTGCCCATTTTGAAAATCTATTGTTATGTTGTGGGGTTGCGCTGGATTGTATAGATACGTATATACCTTCCCCTAACCTGTTCTTTGTACAGCGCACTGACAGGGGCCATCTTAGTGTCAAAAGTTTGTTAATTTAAAAATAAGCCACGAAAATATTGTACCTATATACCTATACCTTCCAATTAAATGGGACAGAATATCCAAACTTATAGAAATAAAATGAAAAACTGGGTTGCTACCTAGATATGGTGACCGCCTTCCCTTTATTTGAAATAGTACGTTTTTTGCTGAAGTTTATTTTTTATTTTAATGCAATTCAGTTGGTGATTTTGAAAATGTTAAGATAATATGTCAATAAAGTCCACATCCGATAAAAAAAATCCAAAACTTTTGAACGGGATTTTTTTAATTTAAATTTTAAGTAGGGTAAAAGGGGGTAAGTCTGAGTAAGGGTCGACAACTTATTTCATTAATTAAAGGCATATTTATATGAAAACAAATTTAAGAAGGGTCCAAGGGGTACCTAAGTCTGATCAAAGGTCGAAAAACTATTTGATTAACAGAAGGCACACATTTATACGAAATCAATTTTGTAGGTTTAATGATAGAAAGGATATTAAAAAACATTACTTATTAGTTGATGGTTTTAAAAACTTAAAAATTTCACAGTTTAAATACTCTAAGCTTGTTTTTTTTGCAAGGATTTAGCTAAACCCAGAAATTTCTCGGGGCTTAACTTAAGCGAGGAGAAAAATTTTACTATCGGCGTGAAATTGTTATCGATATGTTTGTATTGAAACCCATTTTTTTGTGATGGCGAAGCTAATCCCCGTTGTTGTTTTTTTTTTTTCAACCAATTGTCCCCAGGATTGCAAAAAAACACACCTACAATTAATTTAATTTAAATGCTGAAAATTAAAAACCCAGAAAACCAAAATCCTGAAAATCCATTTTCCTGAAAACCCAAAATACAGAAACTCACAAACCAGAAAACCCAAAATTCAAAAATCCTAAAATACATAAAACCCCAAATCCAAAATATTGAAAACTCTTAATTCCGAAAACCCAAAATCTGGAAAACCCTTAATTCTGAAAACACATTTTCCAGAAACACCGAAATCCTGAAAACCCATTTTCCTGAAAATCTAAAATACAAAAACCCAAAATACAAAAAACCCAAAATTCAAAAATCCTAAAATACATAAAACCCCAAATACAAAATCTTGAAAACCCTTAATCCCAAAAACCCATAATCTAAAAAACACTAAATCCTGAAAACCTATTTTCCCGAAAACTCAAAATCCAGAATCTCAAATTCCAGAAAACCCAAAATCTCTAAAACCAAAATTTTCGACAACCCGAAATCCTGAAAACCCAAAATCTCATAGTAAGAATTAAAAAAAAAATGTCTTTCGATTTGGGGAAACATTTTCCAGAAAAAAAAAATTGGTTTTCGAAGTTTTGGATTTTTAGTATTCGAAATTTTGTTTTCGGGATTCTAACCCAAATAATCGGGCGTAGCTATAATATATTTATAACTACATACTTTATTAGGTTAAAAAAATAATTCGATTTCATCCAGGAATCTCCGTTATAGTAAAATAATAATAATTATTTTCTTAATCGACGAAGGTGATTTTCCGAAGTTTAAAGAACTTATTTCATCTATTTTTCTAGATTTTAATATTTTCTTTGTCTAGTATATATTGGCATCGTAGCTCCTTTTTCCCAAATAAAACTGAACCAGACAATAAAGTATCTTTCATTCACTTTGTTTGTCTATACTATGAAAATAGATCCGAAAATTGAAACTTTAGTCTTGAGTGTTGGAAGTCTCATCATTCGAACTAATAGCCCTCGTTTAATGAAACAATTAATATTGATATGATTTTTGGTATAAAACAACTTTATATGGAGAAGTTATAAAATAATTGCCTCCTTCTGACACATCAAAAATTGTTGCTGTGCCTTCGCCCTCGTCCCGCGGTCCGCTCTGCTCCCACGCACTGTGAAATTGATTACCACAATGAGCAATCGAGCTGGAGTCCCTTTTATTTTGACAAAAGACCCGACATACCTATATTCGACTACGACCTGCTCCATATATACATATGTACGTATCTATAACAATAATAAAAATAAACAACCATAGTACCATATACCAACACTGTTATTGTTGAGTAGAAAGTTTTAAATTGAGCTATAAATTAAGTGAGAGATAAAATGACAGTTTCATTGAAGGAAACCGGTCGGCGGTGTTTTGAAAAAGGACTTCTGATAAAACTTTCAATCAATCAAATCGTTAAGACTTATGGGTGAATCATTAATTTTGATTCTCTCTCTATGGTGTTTGAAGTTATAAAAAAAAAAGATTGTATCAAATGAACATGTTTGAGTGAAGCGCAACACCCTGTGACGGAATGCCAAGAGCATATATTATACGAGAGTATTAATTTAAAGTGTGGTTATTTTGAAAAAGTCAAGATGGCTTAATGAAAGAAGTGTTTTTTTTTTTTTTTTTGGGAAATTTCTTTTTGGACTAGTAGATTAATGAATCTAAGAAAAAAATATTTAACTTTAAGCACCTATGTAATATAAATAGGATATCAAAAATGGTACCTACCTACTGACGCTGCTAGAACCTGCATAGAATTTTTGTGCTTTGTTCACATGTTGCGTCTTACTTTGTGACAACAAAACCATCAATAAATACAAAATTTGAACAGCTGTGACAGTGTCATAAAACGTTTTAATCATGGTTAAATTCACATGGCATTATTTTAATAAAATTGTAGTTGATTTAAGAAGATACCATGTCATTTCAATATGAAATTCTTGCTTTTTGAAACACCTCTTTGGGGACACTTTTTTAACTTTAAATTAAGTTACAAAAAAAATCCCCAAATTCTCCCCTTCAAATTAACGGGAAAAAATTTCTATATATTTGTTCATATAATCTCAAAAATTCAGCTGCATAAAGTTGCATAGAGCTGTGCTAGAGAGATTTAATTTGAAGAAGTCAATCCATTTTTTTTTTTTCAAAATTTTGAGTCTGAAAATTTATTTTTTTTTTTTTAACTATTCACAAAAAAAATTAATTTAGAAAGAGAATTAATGGATGGATTTCTGGGTTTAAGAAAAAGGTATAATATGACATTGTAAGGGTTGCCGTTGATTTTATTTTTTTTTTCTAATTCAAGTCAATTTTTTATGAAATTACTTTTCACGCCTAAACGGGGGTTATAGATTAGAGACCCCCCTCCCATACGATTTTTTCTTGTAGACTTAACCTAACCTCTCTAACCAAACACCACTCTGATAATTTTTGTTTGTTCCGTAAAGTAATAAGTTTTTTTCATGTTAATTTATTTATTTTTGTGTTAATTTATTTTGTTTGTAATTTATTTTTGTATTTTTGTTGTTTCATATTAATTTATTAAAAAATAGCTGCTTAAAAAACAATTATTATGTAAAATCAACCAATAAAATAAGAAAGTTTTTCTTTTAAAAAAAACAAAATTATTAAAATATTAAAATGTAAAAATTATATACTTAATAAAAGATCTAGATACACCCCTGAAGAAGTCGTGAATAGCGACGAAACGTTGGGAAAAGATGAAATAGACTTGTTTTATTTGCATTAAATTACACATTGACCAAAAAAGCCTACCTAAAATATTAAAAAAAAATAACCTCTCTACCCTTCTTTGCATTTCATCCAAAACACCCTGTATATTTTGTGTTTGTATAATTTTACCACAATTTGACTTCTAATCTACCACTTTTAATATTTTTTTTTCTATTTGACTTGTAAACTACTACCAGTAAACTATTTTTTTTAGTACACTCTTTTAATAATATTTAAAAAAAAAATGGTTTCTTTTCTTTTTTTTCGCTACTGTGTTTAACTCATATTGGTTTATTTTGTTTTATTCCCCAGTGTTTAACTCAAATAAGCTTCAAACTACTCTGCTGTTACTCTTAATCTAAATATAAAACCTTTGTAAAAATAAGTACAAACTGAGTCTATCGCTTGAAGTAAAAATTATTTTTTCAATCTAAAACACCTTGTATAGATATTTTTTTGAAACCTACCAACTTCCCTTTAAGCATAGTACGCAGCTGAAGTGAAACGAAAATTTCCATACAAAAATTAAAGCAACAAAATCATAAACGAATTGTAGCAAATTATTTGGAGAAGTCTCCACTCTTTTTCGCACTGAATTATTTGCACGAACCATTGTCTGTGGAAAAGTGACATTCGAATTTTTATTTGTATTTTTATTAATTGTTGTTTTGTTTCTTTGATTTTTTTGGTCTTGTTATTTTTTTGTTATAATATGTTGACATGTATTTTTTCCGTAGTCGTTTCGTTTATGTTTTCGTTATCGATTCGGAGAACACAGAAAATTTTCGTTTTGCTTCAGCTGTGTACTAGGCTTTAAGAAAAAAAAAAATTGTTACGATATCTTTATTCGATTAATAGTTATGGTTTTAGAAACCAAAAAAGTCGAAACGGGCCACTGTGCGTCGTTTATATTAAATCAATACTCCTTTTCACAATAGTTAAATCTTTGCCTAAGGAAGACTAAATAAATGCCATTCTTTTTATTTCAATCAACACAGGTGAGTTAAATGCTGATTCCATTTAAGTGTAACAAGGTTTAATATGGTTTAATATGGCAAGAGGTCGTCATGTAAACTAAACAATTTGGCATTGTTAAAATTACAACTTTTCATGTTAATTCAATCTTGTTCTCGTACAATCTTAACTGGTTTAATGAAACTTTGAGCCATTTAAATTGCGCCATTTTAAGTTATGTCAGTTTAAAAGTAGATCAAGTTAATTTACCTAGATTCTCGTGTTGGTTTAACAGGATTATTTATTTTAGGTAGTCTAAAAGATCTTAAGAGATTTTATGCAAACTTTACAATTGTTTTATGTTGATTCAAGATGGTGTTGAAATCATGTATTTTGATAAATATTTAACATGATCATTGAGCAATCGTCTCATTTCATTTTACCTGATGTTTTCTCCAAGTGTATTTTTTTTGCCTGACCAGCTAGTACTTTTTAATATAATATGTGTTCTACTTTCATCAAAATTTGTTCATTTAAAAATTTTAAGCTGATTGACTACGCGACCTATAGCCCCCATATCGTCCCTCATCACTCGAGCTGACGTTGCTTTTTTAGCATCTTAGAAAATTGCATGTTTTAGCCATACTTTTGCTTTTTATAAAACAATAAGAAAAAAAATAGGGGATCCCACAATATTTGAAAGCGGGATGGAAGGCAGACAGAACAAGGAGAATAGCGAAAGTCAGGCAAGGGAATGAGGTGAGAGAAAGATGGTACTGGAAGCATGAAGAAGAAAGAATGTGCAGAGTGTGGTGAAGGTGAACCTGAGACGTGGGAACATGTGATAGAAAGATGCAGGTCAGGTGGTGATGAAGGGATGTCAATAGGGGAGAAGATGAGGGATATGATGGACGAAGGAGGGAGGGGGAAGAGTGGATAAGGCACTAGAGGTTGCGAGAAGGAGTAAGGCGAGAGGGAACCAAAACAATACCTACAATACAAAAAAAAAAAAATAGTTACAACAAGATCCAACAACTTTTAAAAGCGTTTGCCGTTTTTGTAAATTGTTCAAAAAAAATGTTACGTCAGTTCGTGAGATAGGGGACGAAATGTCCAATAACTGAAACTAGCTGACCTTTCATCACTATCCGGTGGCCTTTGAAATGGTATCATTTTTATGCGAATATCCCATAAATGATGTTCTAAAAATCCTAATGACCTTTAAAAAGTTTAAGCTTGGATTACGATTTTTCCAAGCCTGACCAATTTCTGAAAATAGCTGATCTTTTATGACAAATTACTGCTGTTATATATGGCATACTTTCTTTGCGAATATCCCATATATTAGGTGCTATGGTCCCGGAGCCTGACATGTGGGATATTCGATTATTTTTTTTTTTTGAAGCCCCATGAATGAGGTGCTAAGTTTATTTAAGACCTTTTATGAGCAGTTAGTGATGTTTTAAGTGGCATTATCATACTGTTTTCGAATATCCCACATATGGGGTACTAAGATCCTGGTGCAGAGTTGAATATGTGATTTTTAGCAGACTAAATATGGTCTGTTCGCAGATTTTTTAAAACTTTGCGTCAAGCGAACAAATATGGAGTTAAATTCGTAGAAATTCGCAGTTTTGGAAAACACACGAACAAATTCCCAACCTTAAAAATACTTATACAATGGTAAATTAAAAATTGATTTTTTTTTGGCATATATGTAGGTATGTATAGCATTTGCGAAAAAACTGCTCCCAAAACTTCGGTTTGTCAAAGAAATGCTATCTGCATCGAACTATCTGAAAATTTAATTGTGATTCGTTGTTTAAAATATCTATACTTGTACACGTAATTCAGATGAAAATAAAATGAGTGGTGAATAGTTCCTTTAACACTTTATAAAATGTTTGCTACAATATAGCTAACATTTTTGATTTAATAAAAGAATAATTTTTTTATTTGAATATAGCGTCAAAGTGTCTAACAATAAAGCTATACAAAACTTTTAATTGGTTTAAAAATGTTTCATCTTTTTTTTTTTTTATTGAAATCCTTATATGCAGCGTACGCATAACCCTAAAGTTCAGGATTTCAGCTTCACGCTCCAAGCACGTTAAATTTTTTTTTTATCCAAACTATCGGAACTGCTATGTAAATATTAGGGATATCAAATTTTGAATACATTTCGAAATAGAAAAAAAAAAACTGCAACAAACCAACCCATAACGTGCCATGCAGTACTTCGAATCCCTCGGGTAATATTTTCATTTATGTAGGTATCCTCTTCGCATATCTCCTTCAAAGGGATATCTTATTATCATAACGACAAAATGATAAAATAAAAAGATGCCATAAAAGTTTCTGAAAACTTTTAGAATATTTGCGGGTTTAGACTAAGAACAAAAAATAAAAAAAAAAAATATGAAAATAAAAACTTCAAATAAAATTATTCGAGGGGTTGATTTGGTTTTATTTTTTAACTTATTTTTTTTTTTTTTTGTCAGCTGCTGCATTAGTATGCCAGGAATGTTGTGAATATCTTGGGTGGCAGTGCTGCCGGTGCCACTTTTTATTCAAAAATAAAAAAATATATGCAAACTTCTGAATTCTTTTTGTTTAATTTTTTTTTTGTTTCTTTTGATTCTCGAAAATATCCTCGAGGACGAAGGGCAAAGTTTAAGTATTTCTTTTCTCGAAAACGCTATTTTCTTTTTGGAAATAGATCGTTGAGGATGAATGGCAACTGATAGGGTGGAAGAATGAGGTGGTTGTCATGCAAATATGTCGTGGCATAGCTTATGGAATTATATGTAGCGTTTTTCGATCTGATAGATATTTTGAATTTTTACTTATTTTTTTTTTTTTTGCTGAAGGACTTTTCATGTTTTAAAAAAGGAAAATCAATAAAGTTGTTGAATAACCAAGTGGTCTGGTTGGTTTTTGTGCATCGTTGAAGAAGTTAACTTACTTTTTGTTGTTGTTGTTGTTGTTTTGTTCTCATTCTTTCTAAGGGATATTATAAACAGATGGGACCAATTTTCGATCCTTTTGGGGATGGATGTTTTGTGAATATACATATACACACATAATGTGTATGTGTGTTTTTTATTTTTGTATATATTTGTGGTGTTTTGTGTTTATTTTAAGTTGTTAAACAACTCTTATATACCGACCGACGCAGGAGAAAAAAAAAAAAAGTTATCCATTGAAGTTTTGGGCTGCTTTTTAATTTACCCACGAACATAGGACAAGTCGTGGGTCCCCCTAAAGAGAGGAAATTTATTAAGAATTTAAATTTTCTCCAAAAAGTAAATTTTCTTTTGGGCATAGACTATTCAAATAATGACATAACAAGTTTTTCTTGCGACCAGAATAACAATGTTTACAATTCCATAAGGATGAAGAAGTTATTTCGAAAGAGAAAACTTCATTAAGGACGAGAAGTTATTTAATAAGGAGATTGCTTCAGGAAGGTCAAAGTTCTTTCTTTTTTTTTTTCGTTTGTAAGCAGTCGAGATATGGTTGTGTGCCGTAAAGGTGAGATAAGTTTTTGTTTCTTTCAAAATTTAGAGAACTCAGCTCACACTTGTCTACATATCTAACATTTTAAATAAAAAAAATATTTTTGAATAAATTCAAAGGATAATTTTGGCATCAAGAAACCATTTTTTAGAAACGATAAATCAAATATCAGTTTTTAAGAAATTGTTATAATTTTTTCTTGAGAAAGGTTAAAAAATTGGGGACTCCTTTTTGTGTCTGCAAATTTCTTGGTGCTAAGAATATGAAAATAAATAAAATATACGACTGAATCCTAAGTATACCTATAATTGCTCTCATGAATGATTCAAGGTTATATTTATAAATGTTAAGGTAGAAGTCAAAAGTAGGTACTTAACCTTACTACGTATAAAAATTGATAAATTTTGTTTGAAAAAATTCATTATTTCGACAATACTATTTGGGATATGTAAAAATATTTGTTTAAAAATTAAAGATTTTTTCTTTAATTTTTAAACAAATAATCGTTTGATTAAGAAAATACAAAAGTAAACCAAAATATATACATACCTACTGGCGTACAATTTTAAACGCTAAAGTACGACGTTAAAGCATTTTTAATATGATGCCCTGATGTCTTTATTTAATTAAAAAAATAGTTTATAAATTCATTTTGTAAATTATTTAGTTATAAATAAATAAATAATTAAAAGGTTAAAAACATTTTATTAAAGTTAAAACAACCAAAATGTCTTTTAAGCAATCCACAACCAGTAAACGCATTCCACAAACCGGCGAATAAAAAATTCGTTCGAATTTAACCTCAAATCTTAAATACCAATTTTGGTGCGCGACGGAAAATAAAAAAAATGAGTGAATTTATAGAAAAAAAGGCAAAATAATTTGAAATAATTAAAAATATTTGTTTCTGACTATCAAGATCTTCGATGAAAAATTAATTATTGAGGTAGAGGCCCATCCTGCTACGTATTGCAAGACTGCAAAATCGTACGCAAATCGAAGTCAAAAAGAAAATGATTGGCAATTTGAAAATCGATGGTAAAACATCTGTTTCTTGCCTTGTGTGTGTTTTTCTAATAAAAGCAACCTCTTATTAAAAAAAATTTTGCTTAGCACTCATTTTACTTGTTTATTTATTTTTTCTTTTTATATTCGCATTGTTCGGCGACCAAAAAAATTACTTATATAAATGAAATGTCAAAGTTCGCGACCATTCGCAGTTCGCAATTCGTGTCTCATGTCGAGGCTTAGTTGCGAAGATGTCGGGTTTCGAAAGAAATCTGATTTTTGAACTTTTAAATGATGCCGGCATCATAACTTTTTTCAATTTTTCACTAAAATTTTTTTTGTCGAGATTTGTAAAATGGTATACATCGATGGAAAGGTCTTTTTACTGTCAATTCGAAAGTGAAAACCCCAACCACTTACGAGGCTTGGTTGCGGAGATGTCGGGTTTCGAAAGAAATCTGATTTTTGAACTTTTAAATGATGCCGGCATCATAACTTTTTTCAATTTTTCACTAAAATTTATTTTGTCGAGATTTGTAAAATGGTATACATCGATGGAAAGGTCTTTTTACTGTCAATTCGAAAGTGAAAACCCCAACCACTTACGAGGCTTGGTTGCGGAGATGTCGGGTTTCGAAAGAAATCTGATTTTTGAACTTTTAAATGATGCCGGCATAATAACTTTTTTCAATTTTTCACTAAAATTTTTTTTGTCGAGATTTGTAAAATAGTGTTGATCGATGCAAAGGTCTGTTTATTGTCAATTTGAAAGTGAAAACCCCAACCACTTACGAGGCTTGGTTGCGGAGATGTCGGGTTTCGAAAGAAATCTGATTTTTGAACTTTTAAATGATGCCGGCATCATAACTTTTTTCAATTTTTCACTAAAATTTATTTTGTCGAGATTTGTAAAATAGTGTTGATCGATGCAAAGGTCTGTTTATTGTCAATTTGAAAGTGAAAACCCCAACCACTTACGAGGCTTGGTTGCGGAGATGTCGGGTTTCGAAAGAAATCTGATTTTTGAACTTTTAAATGATGCCGGCATCATAACTTTTTTCAATTTTTCACTAAAATTTATTTTGTCGAGATTTGTAAAATAGTGTTGATCGATGCAAAGGTCTGTTTATTGTCAATTTGAAAGTGAAAACCCCAACCACTTACGAGGCTTGGTTGCGGAGATGTCGGGTTTCGAAAGAAATCTGATTTTTGAACTTTTAAATGATGCCGGCATCATAACTTTTTTCAATTTTTCACTAAAATTTTTTTTGTCGAGATTTGTAAAATGGTATACATCGATGGAAAGGTCTTTTTACTGTCAATTCGAAAGTGAAAACCCCAACCACTTACGAGGCTTGGTTGCGGAGATGTCGGGTTTCGAAAGAAATCTGATTTTTGAACTTTTAAATGATGCCGGCATCATAACTTTTTTCAATTTTTCACTATAATTTATTTTGTCGAGATTTGTAAAATGGTATACATCGATGGAAAGGTCTTTTTACTGTCAATTCGAAAGTGAAAACCCCAACCACTTACGAGGCTTGGTTGCGGAGATGTCGGGTTTAGAAAGAAATCTGATTTTTGAACTTTTAAATGATGCCGGCATCATAACTTTTTTCAATTTTTCACTAAAATTTATTTTGTCGAGAATTGTAAAATGGTATACATCGATGGAAAGGTCTTTTTACTGTCAATTCGAAAGTGAAAACCCCAACCACTTACGAGGCTTGGTTGCGGAGATGTCGGGTTTCGAAAGAAATCTGATTTTTGAACTTTTAAATGATGCCGGCATCATAACTTTTTTCAATTTTTCACTAACATTTTTTTTGTCGAGATTTGTAAAATGGTACACATCGATGGAAAGGTCTGTTTATTGTCAATTTGAAAGTGAAAACCCCAACCACTTACGAGGCTTGGTTGCGGAGATGTCGGGTTTCGAAAGAAATCTGATTTTTGAACTTTTAAATGATGCCGGCATCATAACTTTTTTCAATTTTTCACTAACATTTTTTTTGTCGAGATTTGTAAAATGGTACACATCGATGGAAAGGTCTGTTTATTGTCAATTTGAAAGTGAAAACCCCAACCACTTACGAGGCTTGGTTGCGGAGATGTCGGGTTTCGAAAGAAATCTGATTTTTGAACTTTTAAATGATGCCGGCATCATAACTTTTTTCAATTTTTCACTAACATTTTTTTTGTCGAGATTTGTAAAATGGTACACATCGATGGACAGGTCTGTTTATTGTCAATTTGAAAGTGAAAACCCCAACCACTTACGAGGCTTGGTTGCGGAGATGTCGGGTTTCGAAAGAAATCTGATTTTTGAACTTTTAAATGATGCCGGCATCATAACTTTTTTCAATTTTTCACTAAAATTTTTTTTGTCGAGATTTGTAAAATGGTATACATCGATGGAAAGGTCTTTTTACTGTCAATTCGAAAGTGAAAACCCCAACCACTTACGAGGCTTGGTTGCGGAGATGTCGGGTTTCGAAAGAAATCTGATTTTTGAACTTTTAAATGATGCCGGCATCATAACTTTTTTCAATTTTTCACTAAAATTTTTTTTGTCGAGATTTGTAAAATGGTATACATCGATGGAAAGGTCTTTTTACTGTCAATTCGAAAGTGAAAACCCCAACCACTTACGAGGCTTGGTTGCGGAGATGTCGGGTTTCGAAAGAAATCTGATTTTTGAACTTTTAAATGATGCCGGCATCATAACTTTTTTCAATTTTTCACTAAAATTTTTTTTGTCGAGATTTGTAAAATGGTATACATCGATGGAAAGGTCTTTTTACTGTCAATTCGAAAGTGAAAACCCCAACCACTTACGAGGCTTGGTTGCGGAGATGTCGGGTTTCGAAAGAAATCTGATTTTTGAACTTTTAAATGATGCCGGCATCATAACTTTTTTCAATTTTTCACTAACATTTTTTTGTCGAGATTTGTAAAATGGTATACATCGATGGAAAGGTCTTTTTACTGTCAATTCGAAAGTGAAAACCCCAACCACTTACGAGGCTTGGTTGCGGAGATGTCGGGTTTCGAAAGAAATCTGATTTTTGAACTTTTAAATGATGCCGGCATCATAACTTTTTTCAATTTTTCACTAAAATTTTTTTTGTCGAGATTTGTAAAATGGTGCACATCGATGGAAAGGTCTGATTATTATCAATTTGAAAGTGAAAACCCCAACCACTTACGAGGCTTGGTTGTGGAGATGTCGGGTTTCAAAAGAAATCTGATTTTTGAACTTTTAAATGATGCCGGCATCATAACTTTTTTCAATTTTTCACTAAAATTTTTTTTGTCGAGATTTGTAAAATGGTGTACATCGATGGAAAGGTCTGTTTATTATCAATTTGAAAGTGAAAACCCCAACCACTTACGAGGCTTGGTTGCGGAGATGTCGGGTTTCGAAAGAAATCTGACTTTTGAACTTTTAAATGATGCCGGCATCATAACTTTTTTCAATTTTTCACTAAAATTTTTTTTGTCGAGATTTGTAAAATGGTATACATCGATGGAAAGGTCTGTTTATTGTCAATTTGAAAGTGAAAACCCCAACCACTTACGAGGCTTGGTTGCGGAGATGTCGGGTTTCGAAAGAAATCTGATTTTTGAACTTTTAAATGATGCCGGCATCATAACTAAAATTTTTTCACTAAAATTTTTTTTGTCGAGATTTGTAAAATAGTGTACATCGATGGAAAGGTCTGTTTATTGTCAATTTGAAAGTGAAAACCCCAACCACTTACGAGGCTTGGTTGCGGAGATGTCGGGTTTCGAAAGAAATCAGATTTTTGAACTTTTAAATGATGCCGGCATCATAACTTTTTTCAATTTTTCACTAAAATTTTTTTTGTCGAGATTTGTAAAATGGTATACATCGATGGAAAGGTCTTTTTACTGTCAATTCGAAAGTGAAAACCCCAACCACTTACGAGGCTTGGTTGCGGAGATGTCGGGTTTCGAAAGAAATCTGATTTTTGAAATTTTAAATGATGCCGGCATCATAACTTTTTTCAATTTTTCACTAAAATTTTTTTTGTCGAGATTTGTAAAATAGTGTACATCGATGGAAAGGTCTGTTTATTGTCAATTTGAAAGTGAAAACCCCAACCACTTACGAGGCTTGGTTGCGGAGATGTCGGGTTTCGAAAGAAATCTGATTTTTGAACTTTTAAATGATGCCGGCATCATAACTTTTTTCAATTTTTCACTAAAATTTTTTTTGTCGAGATTTGTAAAATGGTGTACATCGATGGAAAGGTCTGTTTATTGTCAATTTGAAAGTGAAAACCCCAACCACTTACGAGGCTTGGTTGCGGAGATGTCGGATTTCGAAAGAAATCTGATTTTTGAACTTTTAAATGATGCCGGCATCATAACTTTTTTCAATTTTTCACTAAAATTTTTTTTGTCGAGATTTGTAAAATAGTGTACATCGATGGAAAGGTCTTTTTACTGTCAATTCGAAAGTGAAAACCTCAACCACTTCCGAGGCTTGGTTGCGGAGATGTCGGGTTTCGAAAGAAATCTGATTTTTGAACTTTTAAATGATGCCGGCATCATAACTTTTTTCAATTTTTCACTAAAATTTTTTTTGTCGAGATTTGTAAAATGGTGTACATCGATGGAAAGGTCTGTTTATTATCAATTTGAAAGTGAAAACCCCAACCACTTACGAGGCTTGGTTGCGGAGATGTCGGGTTTCGAAAGAAATCTGATTTTTGAACTTTTAAATGATGCCGGCATCATAACTTTTTTCAATTTTTCACTAAAATTTTTTTTGTCGAGATTTGTAAAATGGTATACATCGATGGAAAGGTCTTTTTACTGTCAATTCGAAAGTGAAAACCCCAACCACTTACGAGGCTTGGTTGCGGAGATGTCGGGTTTCGAAAGAAATCTGATTTTTGAACTTTTAAATTATGCCGGCATCATAACTTTTTTCAATTTTTCACTAAAATTTTTTTGTCGAGATTTGTAAAATGGTATACATCGATGGAAAGGTCTTTTTACTGTCAATTCGAAAGTGAAAACCCCAACCACTTACGAGGCTTGGTTGCGGAGATGTCGGGTTTCGAAAGAAATCTGATTTTTGAACTTTTAAATGATGCCGGCATCATAACTTTTTTCAATTTTTCACTAAAATTTATTTTGTCGAGATTTGTAAAATGGTATACATCGATGGAAAGGTCTTTTTACTGTCAATTCGAAAGTGAAAACCCCAACCACTTACGAGGCTTGGTTGCGGAGATGTCGGGTTTCGAAAGAAATCTGATTTTTGAACTTTTAAATGATGCCGGCATCATAACTTTTTTCAATTTTTCACTAAAATTTTTTTTGTCGAGATTTGTAAAATGGTGTACATCGATGGAAAGGTCTGTTTATTATCAATTTGAAAGTGAAAACCCCAACCACTTACGAGGCTTGGTTGCGGAGATGTCGGGTTTCGAAAGAAATCTGATTTTTGAACTTTTAAATGATGCCGGCATCATAACTTTTTTCAATTTTTCACTAAAATTTTTTTTGTCGAGATTTGTAAAATGGTATACATCGATGGAAAGGTCTTTTTACTGTAAATTCGAAAGTGAAAACCCCAACCACTTACGAGGCTTGGTTACGGAGATGTCGGGTTTCGAAAGAAATCTGATTTTTGAACTTTTAAATGATGCCGGCATCATAACTTTTTTCAATTTTTCACTAAAATTTATTTTGTCGAGATTTGTAAAATGGTATACATCGATGGAAAGGTCTTTTTACTGTCAATTCGAAAGTGAAAACCCCAACCACTTACGAGGCTTGGTTGCGGAGATGTCGGGTTTCGAAAGAAATCTGATTTTTGAACTTTTAAATGATGCCGGCATCATAACTTTTTTCAATTTTTCACTAAAATTTTTTTTGTCGAGATTTGTGAAATAGTGTACATCGATGGAAAGGTCTTTTTACTGTCAATTCGAAAGTGAAAACCTCAACCACTTACGAGGCTTGGTTGCGGAGATGTCGGGTTTCGAAAGAAATCTGATTTTTGAACTTTTAAATGATGCCGGCATCATAACTTTTTTCAATTTTTCACTAAAATTTTTTTTGTCGAGATTTGTAAAATAGTGTACATCGATGGAAAGGTCTGTTTATTGTCAATTTGAAAGTGAAAACCCCAACCACTTACGAGGCTTGGTTGCGGAGATGTCGGGTTTCGAAAGAAATCTGATTTTTGAACTTTTAAATGATGCCGGCATCATAACTTTTTTCAATTTTTCACTAAAATTTTTTTTGTCGAGATTTGTAAAATAGTGTACATCGATGGAAAGGTCTTTTTACTGTCAATTCGAAAGTGAAAACCCCAACCACTTACGAGGCTTGGTTGCGGAGATGTCGGGTTTCGAAAGAAATCTGATTTTTGAACTTTTAAATGATGCCGGCATCATAACTTTTTTCAATTTTTCACTAAAATTTTTTTTGTCGAGATTTGTAAAATAGTGTACATCGATGGAAAGGTCTGTTTATTGTCAATTTGAAAGTGAAAACCCCAACCACTTACGAGGCTTGGTTGCGGAGATGTCGGGTTTCGAAAGAAATCTGATTTTTGAACTTTTAAATGATGCCGGCATCATAACTTTTTTCAATTTTTCACTAAAATTTTTTTTGTCGAGATTTGTAAAATGGTATACATCGATGGAAAGGTCTTTTTACTGTCAATTCGAAAGTGAAAACCCCAACCACTTACTAGGCTTGGTTGCGGAGATGTCGGGTTTCGAAAGAAATCTGATTTTTGAACTTTTAAATGATGCCGGCATCATAACTTTTTTCAATTTTTCACTAAAATTTTGTTTGTCGAGATTTGTAAAATGGTATACATCGATGGAAAGGTCTTTTTACCGTCAATTTGAAAGTGAAAATTGCAACCACCTACGAGGCTTGGTTGCGGAGATGTCGGGTTTCGAAAGAAATCTGATTTTTGAACTTTTAAATGATGCCGGCATCATAACTTTTTTCAATTTTTCACTAAAATTTTTTTTGTCGAGATTTGTAAAATAGTGTACATCGATGGAAAGGTCTTTTTACTGTCAATTCGAAAGTGAAAACCTCAACCACTTACGAGGCTTGGTTGCGGAGATGTCGGGTTTCGAAAGAAATCTGATTTTTGAACTTTTAAATGATGCCGGCATCATAACTTTTTTCACTTTTTCACTAAAATTTAGTTTGTCGAGATTTGTAAAATGGTATACATCGATGGAAAGGTCTTTTTACCGTCAATTTGAAAGTGAAAATTGCAACCACCTACGAGGCTTGGTTGCGGAGATGTCGGGTTTCGAAAGAAATCTGATTTTTGAACTTTTAAATGATGCCGGCATCATAACTTTTTTCAATTTTTCACTAAAATTTTTTTTGTCGAGATTTGTAAAATAGTGTACATCGATGGAAAGGTCTTTTTACTGTCAATTCGAAAGTGAAAACCTCAACCACTTACGAGGCTTGGTTGCGGAGATGTCGGGTTTCGAAAGAAATCTGATTTTTGAACTTTTAAATGATGCCGGCATCATAACTTTTTTCAATTTTTCACTAAAATTTTGTTTGTCGAGATTTGTAAAATGGTATACATCGATGGAAAGGTCTTTTTACTGTCAATTCGAAAGTGAAAACCCCAACCACTTACGAGGCTTGGTTGCGGAGATGTCGGGTTTCGAAAGAAATCTGATTTTTGAACTTTTAAATGATGCCGGCATCATAACTTTTTTCAATTTTTCACTAAAATTTTTTTTGTCGAGATTTGTAAAATGGTATACATCGATGGAAAGGTCTTTTTACTGTCAATTCGAAAGTGAAAACCCCAACCACTTACGAGGCTTGGTTGCGGAGATGTCGGGTTTCGAAAGAAATCTGATTTTTGAACTTTTAAATGAGCATCATAACTTTTTTCAATTTTTCACTAAAATTTTTTTTGTCGAGATTTGTAAAATGGTATACATCGATGGAAAGGTCTGTTTATTATCAATTTGAAAGTGAAAACCCCAACCACTCACGAGGCTTGGTTGCGGAGATGTCGGGTTTCGAAAGAAATCTGATTTTTGAACTTTTAAATGATGCCGGCATCATAACTTTTTTCAATTTTTCACTAAAATTTTTTTTGTCGAGATTTGTAAAATGGTATACATCGATGGAAAGGTCTTTTTACTGTCAATTCGAAAGTGAAAACCCCAACCACTTACGAGGCTTGGTTGCGGAGATGTCGGGTTTCGAAAGAAATCTGATTTTTGAACTTTTAAATGATGCCGGCATCATAACTTTTTTCAATTTTTCACTAAAATTTTTTTTGTCGAGATTTGTAAAATGGTATACATCGATGGAAAGGTCTGTTTATTATCAATTTGAAAGTGAAAACCCCAACCACTCACGAGGCTTGGTTGCGGAGATGTCGGGTTTCGAAAGAAATCTGATTTTTGAACTTTTAAATGATGCCGGCATCATAACTTTTTTCAATTTTTCACTAAAATTTTTTTTGTCGAGATTTGTAAAATGGTATACATCGATGGAAAGGTCTGTTTATTGTCAATTTGAAAGTGAAAACCCCAACCACTTACGAGGCTTGGTTGCGGAGATGTCGGGTTTCGAAAGAAATCTGATTTTTGAACTTTTAAATGATGCCGGCATCATAACTTTTTTCAATTTTTCACTAAAATTTTTTTTGTCGAGATTTGTAAAATGGTATACATCGATGGAAAGGTCTTTTTACTGTCAATTCGAAAGTGAAAACCCCAACCACTTACGAGGCTTGGTTGCGGAGATGTCGGGTTTCGAAAGAAATCTGATTTTTGAACTTTTAAATGATGCCGGCATCATAACTTTTTTCAATTTTTCACTAAAATTTTTTTTGTCGAGATTTGTAAAATGGTATACATCGATGGAAAGGTCTGTTTATTGTCAATTTGAAAGTGAAAACCCCAACCACTTACGAGGCTTGGTTGCGGAGATGTCGGGTTTCGAAAGAAATCTGATTTTTGAACTTTTAAATGATGCCGGCATCATAACTTTTTTCAATTTTTCACTAAAATTTTTTTTGTCGAGATTTGTAAAATAGTGTACATCGATGGAAAGGTCTGTTTATTGTCAATTTGAAAGTGAAAACCCCAACCACTTACGAGGCTTGGTTGCGGAGATGTCGGGTTTCGAAAGAAATCTGATTTTTGAACTTTTAAATGATGCCGGCATCATAACTTTTTTCAATTTTTCACTAAAATTTTTTTTGTCGAGATTTGTAAAATGGTATACATCGATGGAAAGGTCTGTTTATTGTCAATTTGAAAGTGAAAACCCCAACCACTTACGAGGCTTGGTTGCGGAGATGTCGGGTTTCGAAAGAAATCTGATTTTTGAACTTTTAAATGATGCCGGCATCATAACTTTTTTCAATTTTTCACTAAAATTTTTTTTGTCGAGATTTGTAAAATAGTGTACATCGATGGAAAGGTCTTTTTACTGTCAATTCGAAAGTGAAAACCTCAACCACTTACGAGGCTTGGTTGCGGAGATGTCGGGTTTCGAAAGAAATCTGATTTTTGAACTTTTAAATGATGCCGGCATCATAACTTTTTTCAATTTTTCACTAAAATTTTTTTTGTCGAGATTTGTAAAATGGTATACATCGATGGAAAGGTCTTTTTACTGTCAATTCGAAAGTGAAAACCCCAACCACTTACGAGGCTTGGTTGCGGAGATGTCGGGTTTCGAAAGAAATCTGATTTTTGAACTTTTAAATGATGCCGGCATCATAACTTTTTTCAATTTTTCACTAAAATTTTTTTTGTCGAGATTTGTAAAATGGTATACATCGATGGAAAGGTCTTTTTACCGTCAATTTGAAAGTGAAAATTGCAACCACCTACGAGGCTTGGTTGCGGAGATGTCGGGTTTCGAAAGAAATCTGATTTTTGAACTTTTAAATGATGCCGGCATCATAACTTTTTTCAATTTTTCACTAAAATTTTTTTTGTCGAGATTTGTAAAATAGTGTACATCGATGGAAAGGTCTGTTTATTGTCAATTTGAAAGTGAAAACCCCAACCACTTACGAGGCTTGGTTGCGGAGATGTCGGGTTTCGAAAGAAATCTGATTTTTGAACTTTGAAATGATGCCGGCATCATAACTTTTTTCAATTTTTCACTAAAATTTATTTTGTCGAGATTTGTAAAATGGTATACATTGATGGAAAGGTCTTTTTACTGTCAATTCGAAAGTGAAAACCCCAACCACTTACGAGGCTTGGTTGCGGAGATGTCGGGTTTCGAAAGAAATCTGATTTTTGAACTTTTAAATGATGCCGGCATCATAACTTTTTTCAATTTTTCACTAAAATTTTTTTTGTCGAGATTTGTAAAATGGTGTACATCGATGGAAAGGTCTGTTTATTATCAATTTGAAAGTGAAAACCCCAACCACTTACGAGGCTTGGTTGCGGAGATGTCGGGTTTCGAAAGAAATCTGATTTTTGAACTTTTAAATGATGCCGGCATCATAACTTTTTTCAATTTTTCACTAAAATTTTTTTTGTCGAGATTTGTAAAATGGTATACATCGATGGAAAGGTCTTTTTACTGTAAATTCGAAAGTGAAAACCCCAACCACTTACGAGGCTTGGTTACGGAGATGTCGGGTTTCGAAAGAAATCTGATTTTTGAACTTTTAAATGATGCCGGCATCATAACTTTTTTCAATTTTTCACTAAAATTTATTTTGTCGAGATTTGTAAAATGGTATACATCGATGGAAAGGTCTTTTTACTGTCAATTCGAAAGTGAAAACCCCAACCACTTACGAGGCTTGGTTGCGGAGATGTCGGGTTTCGAAAGAAATCTGATTTTTGAACTTTTAAATGATGCCGGCATCATAACTTTTTTCAATTTTTCACTAAAATTTATTTTGTCGAGATTTGTAAAATGGTATACATCGATGGAAAGGTCTTTTTACTGTCAATTCGAAAGTGAAAACCCCAACCACTTACGAGGCTTGGTTGCGGAGATGTCGGGTTTCGAAAGAAATCTGATTTTTGAACTTTTAAATGATGCCGGTATCATAACTTTTTTCAATTTTTCACTAAAATTTTTTTTGTCGAGATTTGTGAAATAGTGTACATCGATGGAAAGGTCTTTTTACTGTCAATTCGAAAGTGAAAACCCCAACCACTTACGAGGCTTGGTTGCGGAGATGTCGGGTTTCGAAAGAAATCTGATTTTTGAACTTTTAAATGATGCCGGCATCATAACTTTTTTCAATTTTTCACTAAAATTTTTTTTGTCGAGATTTGTAAAATAGTGTACATCGATGGAAAGGTCTGTTTATTGTCAATTTGAAAGTGAAAACCCCAACCACTTACGAGGCTTGGTTGCGGAGATGTCGGGTTTCGAAAGAAATCTGATTTTTGAACTTTTAAATGATGCCGGCATCATAACTTTTTTCAATTTTTCACTAAAATTTTTTTTGTCGAGATTTGTAAAATAGTGTACATCGATGGAAAGGTCTTTTTACTGTCAATTCGAAAGTGAAAACCCCAACCACTTACGAGGCTTGGTTGCGGAGATGTCGGGTTTCGAAAGAAATCTGATTTTTGAACTTTTAAATGATGCCGGCATCATAACTTTTTTCAATTTTTCACTAAAATTTTTTTTGTCGAGATTTGTAAAATAGTGTACATCGATGGAAAGGTCTGTTTATTGTCAATTTGAAAGTGAAAACCCCAACCACTTACGAGGCTTGGTTGCGGAGATGTCGGGTTTCGAAAGAAATCTGATTTTTGAACTTTTAAATGATGCCGGCATCATAACTTTTTTCAATTTTTCACTAAAATTTTTTTTGTCGAGATTTGTAAAATGGTATACATCGATGGAAAGGTCTTTTTACTGTCAATTCGAAAGTGAAAACCCCAACCACTTACTAGGCTTGGTTGCGGAGATGTCGGGTTTCGAAAGAAATCTGATTTTTGAACTTTTAAATGATGCCGGCATCATAACTTTTTTCACTTTTTCACTAAAATTTTTTTTGTCGAGATTTGTAAAATGGTATACATCGATGGAAAGGTCTTTTTACCGTCAATTTGAAAGTGAAAATTGCAACCACCTACGAGGCTTGGTTGCGGAGATGTCGGGTTTCGAAAGAAATCTGATTTTTGAACTTTTAAATGATGCCGGCATCATAACTTTTTTCAATTTTTCACTAAAATTTTTTTTGTCGAGATTTGTAAAATAGTGTACATCGATGGAAAGGTCTTTTTACTGTCAATTCGAAAGTGAAAACCTCAACCACTTACGAGGCTTGGTTGCGGAGATGTCGGGTTTCGAAAGAAATCTGATTTTTGAACTTTTAAATGATGCCGGCATCATAACTTTTTTCACTTTTTCACTAAAATTTTTTTTGTCGAGATTTGTAAAATGGTATACATCGATGGAAAGGTCTTTTTACCGTCAATTTGAAAGTGAAAATTGCAACCACCTACGAGGCTTGGTTGCGGAGATGTCGGGTTTCGAAAGAAATCTGATTTTTGAACTTTTAAATGATGCCGGCATCATAACTTTTTTCAATTTTTCACTAAAATTTTTTTTGTCGAGATTTGTAAAATAGTGTACATCGATGGAAAGGTCTTTTTACTGTCAATTCGAAAGTGAAAACCTCAACCACTTACGAGGCTTGGTTGCGGAGATGTCGGGTTTCGAAAGAAATCTGATTTTTGAACTTTTAAATGATGCCGGCATCATAACTTTTTTCAATTTTTCACTAAAATTTTGTTTGTCGAGATTTGTAAAATGGTATACATCGATGGAAAGGTCTTTTTACTGTCAATTCGAAAGTGAAAACCCCAACCACTTACGAGGCTTGGTTGCGGAGATGTCGGGTTTCGAAAGAAATCTGATTTTTGAACTTTTAAATGATGCCGGCATCATAACTTTTTTCAATTTTTCACTAAAATTTTTTTTGTCGAGATTTGTAAAATAGTGTACATCGATGGAAAGGTCTTTTTACTGTCAATTCGAAAGTGAAAACCTCAACCACTTACGAGGCTTGGTTGCGGAGATGTCGGGTTTCGAAAGAAATCTGATTTTTGAACTTTTAAATGATGCCGGCATCATAACTTTTTTCAATTTTTCACTAAAATTTTTTTTGTCGAGATTTGTAAAATGGTATACATCGATGGAAAGGTCTTTTTACTGTCAATTCGAAAGTGAAAACCCCAACCACTTACGAGGCTTGGTTGCGGAGATGTCGGGTTTTGAAAGAAATCTGATTTTTGAACTTTTAAATGATGCCGGCATCATAACTTTTTTCAATTTTTCACTAAAATTTTTTTTGTCGAGATTTGTAAAATGGTATACATCGATGGAAAGGTCTGTTTATTGTCAATTTGAAAGTGAAAACCCCAACCACTTACGAGGCTTGGTTGCGGAGATGTCGGGTTTCGAAAGAAATCTGATTTTTGAACTTTTAAATGATGCCGGCATCATAACTTTTTTCAATTTTTCACTAAAATTTTTTTTGTCGAGATTTGTAAAATAGTGTACATCGATGGAAAGGTCTGTTTATTGTCAATTTGAAAGTGAAAACCCCAACCACTTACGAGGCTTGGTTGCGGAGATGTCGGGTTTCGAAAGAAATCTGATTTTTGAACTTTTAAATGATGCCGGCATCATAACTTTTTTCAATTTTTCACTAAAATTTTTTTTGTCGAGATTTGTAAAATGGTATACATCGATGGAAAGGTCTTTTTACTGTCAATTCGAAAGTGAAAACCCCAACCACTTACGAGGCTTGGTTGCGGAGATGTCGGGTTTCGAAAGAAATCTGATTTTTGAACTTTGAAATGATGCCGGCATCATAACTTTTTTCAATTTTTCACTAAAATTTATTTTGTCGAGATTTGTAAAATGGTATACATCGATGGAAAGGTCTTTTTACTGTCAATTCGAAAGTGAAAACCCCAACCACTTACGAGGCTTGGTTGCGGAGATGTCGGGTTTCGAAAGAAATCTGATTTTTGAACTTTTAAATGATGCCGGCATCATAACTTTTTTCAATTTTTCACTAACATTTTTTTTGTCGAGATTTGTAAAATGGTATACATCGATGGAAAGGTCTTTTTACTGTCAATTCGAAAGTGAAAACCCCAACCACTTACGAGGCTTGGTTGCGGAGGTGTCGGGTTTCGAAAGAAATCTGATTTTTGAACTTTTAAATGATGCCGGCATCATAACTTTTTTCAATTTTTCACTAAAATTTTTTTTGTCGAGATTTGTAAAATGGTATACCTCGATGGAAAGGTCTTTTTACTGTCAATTCGAAAGTGAAAACCCCAACCACTTACGAGGCTTGGTTGCGGAGGTGTCGGGTTTCGAAAGAAATCTGATTTTTGAACTTTTAAATGATGCCGGCATCATAACTTTTTTCAATTTTTCACTAAAATTTTTTTTGTCGAGATTTGTAAAATGGTATACATCGATGGAAAGGTCTTTTTACTGTCAATTCGAAAGTGAAAACCCCAACCACTTACGAGGCTTGGTTGCGGAGGTGTCGGGTTTCGAAAGAAATCTGATTTTTGAACTTTTAAATGATGCCGGCATCATAACTTTTTTCAATTTTTCACTAAAATTTTGTTTGTCGAGATTTGTAAAATGGTATACATCGATGGAAAGGTCTTTTTACTGTCAATTCGAAAGTGAAAACCCCAACCACTTACGAGGCTTGGTTGCGGAGGTGTCGGGTTTCGAAAGAAATCTGATTTTTGAACTTTTAAATGATGCCGGCATCATAACTTTTTTCAATTTTTCACTAAAATTTTTTTTATCGAGATTTGTAAAATAGTGTACATCGATGGAAAGGTCTGTTTATTGTCAATTTAAAAGTGAAAACCCCAACCACTTACGAGGCTTGGTTGCGGAGATGTCGGGTTTCGAAAGAAATCTGATTTTTGAACTTTGAAATGATGCCGGCATCATAACTTTTTTCAATTTTTCACTAAAATTTATTTTGTCGAGATTTGTAAAATGGTATACATCGATGGAAAGGTCTTTTTACTGTCAATTCGAAAGTGAAAACCCCAACCACTTACGAGGCTTGGTTGCGGAGATGTCGGGTTTCGAAAGAAATCTGATTTTTGAACTTTTAAATGATGCCGGCATCATAACTTTTTTCAATTTTTCACTAACATTTTTTTTGTCGAGATTTGTAAAATGGTATACATCGATGGAAAGGTCTTTTTACTGTCAATTCGAAAGTGAAAACCCCAACCACTTACGAGGCTTGGTTGCGGAGGTGTCGGGTTTCGAAAGAAATCTGATTTTTGAACTTTTAAATGATGCCGGCATCATAACTTTTTTCAATTTTTCACTAAAATTTTTTTTGTCGAGATTTGTAAAATGGTATACCTCGATGGAAAGGTCTTTTTACTGTCAATTCGAAAGTGAAAACCCCAACCACTTACGAGGCTTGGTTGCGGAGGTGTCGGGTTTCGAAAGAAATCTGATTTTTGAACTTTTAAATGATGCCGGCATCATAACTTTTTTCAATTTTTCACTAAAATTTTTTTTGTCGAGATTTGTAAAATGGTATACATCGATGGAAAGGTCTTTTTACTGTCAATTCGAAAGTGAAAACCCCAACCACTTACGAGGCTTGGTTGCGGAGATGTCGGGTTTCGAAAGAAATCTGATTTTTGAACTTTTAAATGATGCCGGCATCATAACTTTTTTCAATTTTTCACTAACATTTTTTTTGTCGAGATTTGTAAAATGGTATACATCGATGGAAAGGTCTTTTTACTGTCAATTCGAAAGTGAAAACCCCAACCACTTACGAGGCTTGGTTGCGGAGATGTCGGGTTTCGAAAGAAATCTGATTTTTGAACTTTTAAATGATGCCGGCATCATAACTTTTTTCAATTTTTCACTAAAATTTTTTTTGTCGAGATTTGTAAAATGGTATACATCGATGGAAAGGTCTGTTTATTTTCAATTTGAAAGTGAAAACCCCAACCACTTACGAGGCTTGGTTGCGGAGATGTCGGGTTTCGAAAGAAATCTGATTTTTGAACTTTTAAAGGATGCCGGCATCATAACTTTTTTCAATTTTTCACTAAAATTTTTTTTGTCGAGATTTGTAAAATGGTGTACATCGATGGAAAGGTCTGTTTATTATCAATTTGAAAGTGAAAACCCCAACCACTTACGAGGCTTGGTTGCGGAGATGTCGGGTTTCGAAAGAAATCTGACTTTTGAACTTTTAAATGATTCCGGCATCATAACTTTTTTCAATTTTTCACTAAAATTTTTTTTGTCGAGATTTGTAAAATGGTATACATCGATGGAAAGGTCTTTTTACTGTCAATTCGAAAGTGAAAACCCCAACCACTTACGAGCCTTGGTTGCGGAGATGTCGGGTTTCGAAAGAAATCTGATTTTTGAACTTTTAAAGGATGCCGGCATCATAACTTTTTTCAATTTTTCACTAAAATTTTTTTTGTCGAGATTTGTAAAATGGTACACATCGATGGAAAGGTCTTTTTACTGTCAATTTGAAAGTGAAAACCCCAACCACTTACGAGGCTTGGTTGCGGAAATGTCGAGTTTCGAAAGAAGTCTGATTTTTGAACTTTTAAATGATGCCGGCATCATAACTTTTTTCAATTTTTCACTAAAATTTTTTTTGTCGAGATTTGTAAAATGGTATACATCGATGGAAAGGTCTTTTTACCGTCAATTTGAAAGTGAAAACCCCAACCACTTACGAGGCTTGGTTGCGGAGATGTCGGGTTTCGAAAGAAATCTGATTTTTGAACTTTTAAATGATGCCGGCATCATAACTTTTTTCAATTTTTCACTAAAATTTTTTTTGTCGAGATTTGTAAAATGGTATACATCGATGGAAAGGTCTTTTTACTGTCAATTCGAAAGTGAAAACCCCAACCACTTACGAGGCTTGGTTGCGGAGATGTCGGGTTTCGAAAGAAATCTGATTTTTGAACTTTTAAATGATGCCGGCATCATAACTTTTTTCAATTTTTCACTAAAATTTATTTTGTCGAGATTTGTAAAATGGTATACATCGATGGAAAGGTCCTTTTACTGTCAATTCGAAAGTGAAAACCCTAACCACTTACGAGGCTTGGTTGCGGAGATGTCGGGTTTCGAAAGAAATCTGATTTTTGAACTTTTAAATGATGCCGGCATCATAACTTTTTTCAATTTTTCACTAAAATTTTTTTTGTCGAGATTTGTAAAATGGTATACATCGATGGAAAGGTCTTTTTACTGTTAATTCGAAAGTGAAAACCCCAACCACTTACGAGGCTTGGTTGCGGAGATGTCGGGTTTCGAAAGAAATCTGATTTTTGAACTTTTAAATGATGCCGGCATCATAACTTTTTTCAATTTTTCACTAAAATTTTTTTTGTCGAGATTTGTAAAATGGTATACATCGATGGAAAGGTCTGTTTATTGTGAATTTGAAAGTGAAAACCCCAACCACTTACGAGGCTTGGTTGCGGAGATGTCGGGTTTCGAAAGAAATCTGATTTTTGAACTTTTAAATGATGCCGGCATCATAACTTTTTTCAATTTTTCACTAAAATTTTTTTTATCGAGATTTGTAAAATAGTGTACATCGATGGAAAGGTCTGTTTATTGTCAATTTGAAAGTGAAAACCCCAACCACTTACGAGGCTTGGTTGCGGAGATGTCGGGTTTCGAAAGAAATCTGATTTTTGAACTTTTAAAGGATGCCGGCATCATAACTTTTTTCAATTTTTCACTACAATTTTTTTTGTCGAGATTTGTAAAATAAAATGGTATACATCGATGGAAAGGTCTGTTTATTTTCAATTTGAAAGTGAAAACCCCAACCACTTACGAGGCTTGGTTGCGGAGATGTCGGGTTTCGAAAGAAATCTGATTTTTGAACTTTTAAATGATGCCGGCATCATAACTTTTTTCAATTTTTCACTAAAATTTTTTTTGTCGAGATTTGTAAAATGGTATACATCGATGGAAAGGTCTGTTTATTGTCAATTTGAAAGTGAAAACCCCAACCACTTACGAGGCTTGGTTGCGGAGATGTCGGGTTTCGAAAGAAATCTGATTTTTGAACTTTTAAATGATGCCGGCATCATAACTTTTTTCAATTTTTCACTAAAATTTTTTTTGTCGAGATTTGTAAAATGGTATACCTCGATGGAAAGGTCTGTTTATTTTCAATTTGAAAGTGAAAACCCCAACCACTTACGAGGCTTGGTTGCGGAGATGTCGGGTTTCGAAAGAAATCTGATTTTTGAACTTTTAAATGATGCCGGCATCATAACTTTTTTCAATTTTTCACTAAAATTTTTTTTGTCGAGATTTGTAAAATGGTATACATCGATGGAAAGGTCTGTTTATTTTCAATTTGAAAGTGAAAACCCCAACCACTTACGAGGCTTGGTTGCGGAGATGTCGGGTTTCGAAAGAAATCTGATTTTTGAACTTTTAAATGATGCCGCCATCATAACTTTTTTCAATTTTTCACTAAAATTTTTTTTGTCGAGATTTGTAAAATGGTATACATCGATGGAAAGGTCTGTTTATTGTCAATTTGAAAGTGAAAACCCCAACCACTTACGAGGCTTGGTTGCGGAGATGTCGGGTTTCGAAAGAAATCTGATTTTTGAACTTTTAAATGATGCCGGCATCATAACTTTTTTCAATTTTTCACTAAAATTTTTTTTGTCGAGATTTGTAAAATGGTATACATCGATGGAAAGGTCTGTTTATTGTCAATTTAAAAGTGAAAACCCGAACCACTTACGAGGCTTGGTTGCGGAGATGTCGGGTTTCGAAAGAAATCTGATTTTTGAACTTTAAATGATGCCGGCATCATAACTTTTTTCAATTTTTCACTAAAATTTTTTTTGTCGAGATTTGTAAAATGGTATACATCGATGGAAAGGTCTGTTTATTGTCAATTTGAAAGTGAAAACCCCAACCACTTACGAGGCTTGGTTGCGGAGATGTCGGGTTTCGAAAGAAATCTGATTTTTGAACTTTTCATAACTTTTTTCAATTTTTCACTAAAATTTTTTTTGTCGAGATTTGTAAAATGGTATACATCGATGGAAAGGTCTGTTTATTGTCAATTTGAAAGTGAAAACCCCAACCACTTACGAGGCTTGGTTGCGGAGATGTCGGGTTTCGAAAGAAATCTGATTTTTGAACTTTTAAATGATGCCGGCATCATAACTTTTTTCAATTTTTCACTAAAATTTTTTTTGTCGAGATTTGTAAAATGGTATACATCGATGGAAAGGTCTGTTTATTGTCAATTTGAAAGTGAAAACCCCAACCACTTACGAGGCTTGGTTGCGGAGATGTCGGGTTTCGAAAGAAATCTGATTTTTGAACTTTTAAATGATGCCGGCATCATAACTTTTTTCAATTTTTCACTAAAATTTTTTTTGTCGAGATTTGTAAAATGGTATACATCGACGGAAAGGTCTGTTTATTGTCAATTTGAAAGTGAAAACCCCAACCACTTACGAGGCTTGGTTGCGGAGATGTCGGGTTTCGAAAGAAATCTGATTTTTGAACTTTTAAATGATGCCGGCTTCATAACTTTTTAAAATTTTTCACTAAAATTTTTTTTGTCGAGATTTGTAAAATGGTATACATCGATGGAAAGGTCTGTTTATTGTCAATTTGAAAGTGAAAACCCCAACCACTTACGAGGCTTGGTTGCGGAGATGTCGGGTTTCGAATGAAATCTGATTTTTGAACTTTTAAATGATGCCGGCATCATAACTTTTTTCAATTTTTCACTAAAATTTTTTTTGTCGAGATTTGTAAAATGGTATACATCGATGGAAAGGTCTGTTTATTGTCAATTTGAAAGTGAAAACCCCAACCACTTACGAGGCTTGGTTGCGGAGATGTCGGGTTTCGAAAGAAATCTGATTTTTGAACTTTTAAATGATGCCGGCATCATAACTTTTTTCAATTTTTCACTAACATTTTTTTTGTCGAGATTTGTAAAATGGTATACATCGATGGAAAGGTCTGTTTATTGTCAATTTGAAAGTAGTGAAAACCCCAACCACTTACGAGGCTTGGTTGGGAGATGTCGGGTTTCGAAAGAAATCTGATTTTTGAACTTTTAAATGATGCCGGCATCATAACTTTTTTCAATTTTTCACTAAAATTTTTTTTGTCGAGATTTGTAAAATGGTATACATCGATGGAAAGGTCTGTTTATTGTCAATTTGAAAGTGAAAACCCCAACCACTTACGAGGCTTGGTTGCGGAGATGTCGGGTTTCGAAAGAAATCTGATTTTTGAACTTTTAAATGATGCCGGCATCATAACTTTTTTCAATTTTTCACTAAAATTTTTTTTGTCGAGATTTGTAAAATGGTATACATCGATGGAAAGGTCTGTTTATTGTCAATTTGAAAGTGAAAACCCCAACCACTTACGAGGCTTGGTTGCGGAGATGTCGGGTTTCGAAAGAAATCTGATTTTTGAACTTTTAAATGATGCCGGCATCATAACTTTTTTCAATTTTTCACTTAAAATTTTTTTTGTCGAGATTTGTAAAATGGTATACATCGATGGAAAGGTCTGTTTATTGTCAATTTGAAAGTGAAAACCCCAACCACTTACGAAGCTTGGTTGCGGAGATGTCGGGTTTCGAAAGAAATCTGATTTTTGAACTTTTAAATGATGCCGGCATCATAACTTTTTTCAATTTTTCACTAAAATTTTTTTTTGTCGAGATTTGTAAAATGGTATACATCGATGGAAAGGTCTTTTTACTGTCAATTCGAAAGTGAAAACCCCAACCACTTACGAGGCTTGGTTGCGGAGATGTCGGGTTTCGAAAGAAATCTGATTTTTGAACTTTGAAATGATGCCGGCATCATAACTTTTTTCAATTTTTCACTAAAATTTTTTTTGTCGAGATTTGTAAAATGGTATACATCGATGGAAAGGTCTGTTTATTGTCAATTTGAAAGTGAAAACCCCAACCACTTACGAAGCTTGGTTGCGGAGATGTCGGGTTTCGAAAGAAATCTGATTTTTGAACTTTTAAATGATGCCGGCATCATAACTTTTTTCAATTTTTCACTAAAATTTTTTTTTGTCGAGATTTGTAAAATGGTATACATCGATGGAAAGGTCTTTTTACTGTCAATTCGAAAGTGAAAACCCCAACCACTTACGAGGCTTGGTTGCGGAGATGTCGGGTTTCGAAAGAAATCTGATTTTTGAACTTTTAAATGATGCCGGCATCATAACTTTTTTCAATTTTTCACTAAAATTTTTTTTGTCGAGATTTGTAAAATGGTATACATCGATGGAAAGGTCTGTTTATTGTCAATTTGAAAGTGAAAACCCCAACCACTTACGAAGCTTGGTTGCGGAGATGTCGGGTTTCGAAAGAAATCTGATTTTTGAACTTTTAAATGATGCCGGCATCATAACTTTTTTCAATTTTTCACTAAAATTTTTTTTTGTCGAGATTTGTAAAATGGTATACATCGATGGAAAGGTCTTTTTACTGTCAATTCGAAAGTGAAAACCCCAACCACTTACGAGGCTTGGTTGCGGAGATGTCGGGTTTCGAAAGAAATCTGATTTTTGAACTTTTAAATGATGCCGGCATCATAACTTTTTTCAATTTTTCACTAAAATTTTTTTTGTCGAGATTTGTAAAATGGTATACATCGATGGAAAGGTCTGTTTATTGTCAATTTGAAAGTGAAAACCCCAACCACTTACGAAGCTTGGTTGCGGAGATGTCGGGTTTCGAAAGAAATCTGATTTTTGAACTTTTAAATGATGCCGGCATCATAACTTTTTTCAATTTTTCACTAAAATTTTTTTTTGTCGAGATTTGTAAAATGGTATACATCGATGGAAAGGTCTTTTTACTGTCAATTCGAAAGTGAAAACCCCAACCACTTACGAGGCTTGGTTGCGGAGATGTCGGGTTTCGAAAGAAATCTGATTTTTGAACTTTGAAATGATGCCGGCATCATAACTTTTTTCAATTTTTCACTAAAATTTATTTTGTCGAGATTTGTAAAATGGTATACATCGATGGAAAGGTCTGTTTATTGTCAATTTGAAAGTGAAAACCCCAACCACTTACGAGGCTTGGTTGCGGAGATGTCGGGTTTCGAAAGAAATCTGATTTTTGAACTTTTAAATGATGCCGGCATCATAACTTTTTTCAATTTTTCACTAAAATTTTTTTTGTCGAGATTTGTAAAATGGTATACATCGATGGAAAGGTCTGTTTATTGTCAATTTGAAAGTGAAAACCCCAACCACTTACGAAGCTTGGTTGCGGAGATGTCGGGTTTCGAAAGAAATCTGATTTTTGAACTTTTAAATGATGCCGGCATCATAACTTTTTTCAATTTTTCACTAAAATTTTTTTTTGTCGAGATTTGTAAAATGGTATACATCGATGGAAAGGTCTTTTTACTGTCAATTCGAAAGTGAAAACCCCAACCACTTACGAGGCTTGGTTGCGGAGATGTCGGGTTTCGAAAGAAATCTGATTTTTGAACTTTTAAATGATGCCGGCATCATAACTTTTTTCAATTTTTCACTAAAATTTTTTTTTGTCGAGATTTGTAAAATGGTATACATCGATGGAAAGGTCTGTTTATTGTCAATTTGAAAGTGAAAACCCCAACCACTTACGAAGCTTGGTTGCGGAGATGTCGGGTTTCGAAAGAAATCTGATTTTTGAACTTTTAAATGATGCCGGCATCATAACTTTTTTCAATTTTTCACTAAAATTTTTTTTGTCGAGATTTGTAAAATAGTGTACATCGATGGAAAGGTCTGTTTATTGTCAATTTGAAAGTGAAAACCCCAACCACTTACGAGGCTTGGTTGCGGAGATGTCGGGTTTCGAAAGAAATCTGATTTTTGAACTTTTAAAGGATGCCGGCATCATAACTTTTTTCAATTTTTCACTAAAATTTTTTTTGTCGAGATTTGTAAAATGGTATACATCGATGGAAAGGTCTGTTTATTGTCAATTTGAAAGTGAAAACCCCAACCACTTACGAGGCTTGGTTGCGGAGATGTCGGGTTTCGAAAGAAATCTGATTTTTGAACTTTTAAATGATGCCGGCATCATAACTTTTTTCAATTTTTCACTAAAATTTTTTTTGTCGAGATTTGTAAAATGGTATACATCGATGGAAAGGTCTGTTTATTGTCAATTTGAAAGTGAAAACCCCAACCACTTACGAGGCTTGGTTGCGGAGATGTCGGGTTTCGAAAGAAGTCTGATTTTTGAACTTTTAAATGATGCCGGCATCATAACTTTTTTCAATTTTTCACTAAAATTTATTTTGTCGAGATTTGTAAAATGGTATACATCGACGGAAAGGTCTGTTTATTGTCAATTTGAAAGTGAAAACCCCAACCACTTACGAGGCTTGGTTGCGGAGATGTCGGGTTTCGAAAGAAATCTGATTTTTGAACTTTTAAATGATGCCGGCATCATAACTTTTTTCAATTTTTCACTAAAATTTTTTTTGTCGAGATTTGTAAAATGGTATACATCGATGGAAAGGTCTGTTTATTGTCAATTTGAAAGTGAAAACCCCAACCACTTACGAGGCTTGGTTGCGGAGATGTCGGGTTTCGAAAGAAATCTGATTTTTGAACTTTTAAATGATGCCGGCATCATAACTTTTTTCAATTTTTCACTAAAATTTTTTTTTGTCGAGATTTGTAAAATGGTATACATCGATGGAAAGGTCTTTTTACTGTCAATTCGAAAGTGAAAACCCCAACCACTTACGAGGCTTGGTTGCGGAGATGTCGGGTTTCGAAAGAAATCTGATTTTTGAACTTTGAAATGATGCCGGCATCATAACTTTTTTCAATTTTTCACTAAAATTTATTTTGTCGAGATTTGTAAAATGGTATACATCGATGGAAAGGTCTGTTTATTGTCAATTTGAAAGTAGTGAAAACCCCAACCACTTACGAGGCTTGGTTGCGGAGATGTCGGGTTTCGAAAGAAATCTGATTTTTGAACTTTTAAATGATGCCGGCATCATAACTTTTTTCAATTTTTCACTAAAATTTTTTTTGTCGAGATTTGTAAAATGGTATACATCGATGGAAAGGTCTGTTTATTGTCAATTTGAAAGTGAAAACCCCAACCACTTACGAAGCTTGGTTGCGGAGATGTCGGGTTTCGAAAGAAATCTGATTTTTGAACTTTTAAATGATGCCGGCATCATAACTTTTTTCAATTTTTCACTAAAATTTTTTTTTGTCGAGATTTGTAAAATGGTATACATCGATGGAAAGGTCTTTTTACTGTCAATTCGAAAGTGAAAACCCCAACCACTTACGAGGCTTGGTTGCGGAGATGTCGGGTTTCGAAAGAAATCTGATTTTTGAACTTTGAAATGATGCCGGCATCATAACTTTTTTCAATTTTTCACTAAAATTTATTTTGTCGAGATTTGTAAAATGGTATACATCGATGGAAAGGTCTGTTTATTGTCAATTTGAAAGTGAAAACCCCAACCACTTACGAGGCTTGGTTGCGGAGATGTCGGGTTTCGAAAGAAATCTGATTTTTGAACTTTGAAATGATGCCGGCATCATAACTTTTTTCAATTTTTCACTAAAATTTTTTTTGTCGAGATTTGTAAAATGGTATACATCGATGGAAAGGTCTGTTTATTGTCAATTTGAAAGTGAAAACCCCAACCACTTACGAAGCTTGGTTGCGGAGATGTCGGGTTTCGAAAGAAATCTGATTTTTGAACTTTTAAATGATGCCGGCATCATAACTTTTTTCAATTTTTCACTAAAATTTTTTTTGTCGAGATTTGTAAAATAGTGTACATCGATGGAAAGGTCTGTTTATTGTCAATTTGAAAGTGAAAACCCCAACCACTTAGGAGGCTTGGTTGCGGAGATGTCGGGTTTCGAAAGAAATCTGATTTTTGAACTTTTAAAGGATGCCGGCATCATAACTTTTTTCAATTTTTCACTAAAATTTTTTTTGTCGAGATTTGTAAAATGGTATACATCGATGGAAAGGTCTGTTTATTGTCAATTTGAAAGTGAAAACCCCAACCACTTACGAGGCTTGGTTGCGGAGATGTCGGGTTTCGAAAGAAATCTGATTGTTGAACTTTTCATAACTTTTTTCAATTTTTCACTAAAATTTTTTTAGTCGAGATTTGTAAAATGGTATACATCGATGGAAAGGTCTGTTTATTGTCAATTTGAAAGTGAAAACCCCAACCACTTACGAGGCTTGGTTGCGGAGATGTCGGGTTTCGAAAGAAATCTGATTTTTGAACTTTTAAATGATGCCGGCATCATAACTTTTTTCAATTTTTCACTAAAATTTTTTTTGTCGAGATTTGTAAAATGGTATACATCGATGGAAAGGTCTGTTTATTGTCAATTTGAAAGTGAAAACCCCAACCACTTACGAGGCTTGGTTGCGGAGATGTCGGGTTTCGAAAGAAATCTGATTTTTGAACTTTTAAATGATGCCGGCATCATAACTTTTTTCAATTTTTCACTAAAATTTTTTTTGTCGAGATTTGTAAAATGGTATACATCGACGGAAAGGTCTGTTTATTGTCAATTTGAAAGTGAAAACCCCAACCACTTACGAGGCTTGGTTGCGGAGATGTCGGGTTTCGAAAGAAATCTGATTTTTGAACTTTTAAATGATGCCGGCATCATAACTTTTTTCAATTTTTCACTAAAATTTTTTTTGTCGAGATTTGTAAAATGGTATACATCGATGGAAAGGTCTGTTTATTGTCAATTTGAAAGTAGTGAAAACCCCAACCACTTACGAGGCTTGGTTGCGGAGATGTCGGGTTTCGAAAGAAATCTGATTTTTGAACTTTTAAATGATGCCGGCATCATAACTTTTTTCAATTTTTCACTAAAATTTTTTTTGTCGAGATTTGTAAAATGGTATACATCGATGGAAAGGTCTGTTTATTGTCAATTTGAAAGTGAAAACCCCAACCACTTACGAGGCTTGGTTGCGGAGATGTCGGGTTTCGAAAGAAATCTGATTTTTGAACTTTTAAATGATGCCGGCATCATAACTTTTTTCAATTTTTCACTAAAATTTTTTTTGTCGAGATTTGTAAAATGGTATACATCGATGGAAAGGTCTGTTTATTGTCAATTTGAAAGTGAAAACCCCAACCACTTACGAGGCTTGGTTGCGGAGATGTCGGGTTTCGAAAGAAATCTGATTTTTGAACTTTTAAATGATGCCGGCATCATAACTTTTTTCAATTTTTCACTAAAATTTTTTTTGTCGAGATTTGTAAAATGGTATACATCGATGGAAAGGTCTGTTTATTGTCAATTTGAAAGTGAAAACCCCAACCACTTACGAAGCTTGGTTGCGGAGATGTCGGGTTTCGAAAGAAATCTGATTTTTGAACTTTTAAATGATGCCGGCATCATAACTTTTTTCAATTTTTCACTAAAATTTTTTTTTGTCGAGATTTGTAAAATGGTATACATCGATGGAAAGGTCTTTTTACTGTCAATTCGAAAGTGAAAACCCCAACCACTTACGAGGCTTGGTTGCGGAGATGTCGGGTTTCGAAAGAAATCTGATTTTTGAACTTTGAAATGATGCCGGCATCATAACTTTTTTCAATTTTTCACTAAAATTTTTTTTGTCGAGATTTGTAAAATGGTGTACATCGATGGAAAGGTCTGTTTATTATCAATTTGAAAGTGAAAACCCCAACCACTTACGAGGCTTGGTTGCGGAGATGTCGGGTTTCGAAAGAAATCTGATTTTTGAACTTTGAAATGATGCCGGCATCATAACTTTTTTCAATTTTTCACTAAAATTTTTTTTGTCGAGATTTGTAAAATAGTGTACATCGATGGAAAGGTCTGTTTATTGTCAATTTGAAAGTGAAAACCCCAACCACTTACGAGGCTTGGTTGCGGAGATGTCGGGTTTCGAAAGAAATCTGATTTTTGAACTTTTAAATGATGCCGGCATCATAACTTTTTTCAATTTTTCACTAAAATTTTTTTTGTCGAGATTTGTAAAATGGTATACATCGATGGAAAGGTCTTTTTACTGTCAATTCGAAAGTGAAAACCCCAACCACTTACGAGGATGGTTACGGAGATGTCGGGTTTCGAAAGAAATCTGATTTTTGAACTTTTAAATGATGCCGGCATCATAACTTTTTTCAATTTTTCACTAAAATTTTTTTGTCGAGATTTGTAAAATGGTATACATCGATGGAAAGGTCTTTTTACTGTCAATTCGAAAGTGAAAACCCCAACCACTTACGAGGATGGTTACGGAGATGTCGGGTTTCGAAAGAAATCTGATTTTTGAACTTTTAAATGATGCCGGCATCATAACTTTTTTCAATTTTTCACTAAAATTTTTTTGTCGAGATTTGTAAAATGGTATAATCGATGGAAAGGTCTGTTTATCGTCAATTTAGAAGTGAAAACCGCAACCACCTACGAGGACTAATGTGCAGGGCACTTTACTATATATTTTTCAACTTAAGTATGCAACAGAATTTAAACATAATTAGCTCGAATAGTTTCTGAAAATATGCAATGAAATTAACATAGTAATTCATCACTCAACTATTCTATGTTAGCAACAACATTACGTTTAGAATTCTAGTTTGATATGTACGACACACAATGGTTTTTTTACATTAAGGAATTATTATATGTATTTTTTTTTATCTGTAGCCTTCCTTTCAACCAAAATTTTCGATATTCGATACTAAATCTCGAATTAGAGCAAGATTTACACGCACTTGCACACACATTTAAAAATAAGTGACATTTACATATCTTCACTTATTTGGTGCGTTCAGAAAAATGAGATCTCTGAGATTTTTCTGAACATTCCTATTATGCTTAACAAATTAGGTATTTGAATTGTTTTCAAAAATTTGGCAAAATAATTTCTTTTAATGTCATATAAATGGCGGTGTGGAGATATAGGTAGGTATATGCATAGGTTTTATTCACATTACACAAATCTAAGGTAATATTTTGCGCAGGTTGTCAAAAAGTTGAAAGTGTCAAAAATTAAAAATGGTTGTACGAGTGCCCACAGGAACTCAACACGCATCATTAGAATTAACAATAAAATATTGGAATTATACCCCTTTACACAGGATCCACCATTTTTCCACCATAATACCTTGATTTTGACAGATGTGCTAAAGTCTAAACTGAATAAAAATAAAAACGCTAATGACATTAGGTACCTTTAATATGTTCTATGTATATACTGTGGGTTTTATTCTTTTTTGAATAATTTGTCATAATTTTAAAATGGCGCGAACATAATATTTACACGATGCCAGTATAATGGTATACAATTAAACGTCAGTTTCACTTATCAGTTTTTTAATGACGAAAATAATGCAAATTTATACAATTTAAAAATAAATAAATAAATTTGATAGTGCGACAGCTCGATGAAGAATCAGGGCCTCTCAACCATTCCTGAATCCTGTTTATATGAATATGCAGGAATAGAGGAGTTTTAGTCACTTGCCTATACGTCCTACGGTTTTTTCTGTTTTAGGTGGCAGACCCTGGGATTAGATATCACATGACCTTTGGCGCACAGTGAGCCGTTTCGACTTTTTTTGTTGCTAAAATCATAACTCTTAAACGGATAAAGATATCGTAACAATTATTTTTGTATCTTAAACTTTAAAGAGAATTTCCAACGCTATCAAGATAGTGAGTGAAAAAATAACTATATAAGTACCTAAACAGTTAAAGATGATAGACATAATTTGTATTTCACTTTTAAAAGTCAAAAGTACAGTTTTCGAATAGCAGCAGAGTAAGATTGAGTGTAATTCAATTTATAAGTTCAAATGCACCTCAATTCCAAAAATTACGTTTCGTATAGGTACAGGCAAAACAGTTGGGCTCATCTGTTAGATGCTCCACCTAAATAGAAGTAGTTTTCTAATTTTTTTTCATCTTCGTTATGAAATTGAGTGAAACAATGGTGAAAAAAAAAAAAAAAAACAAACCAATACGAGAGAAAACAGTGGGGAAAAAAGAAAATAAACCATTATTTTTTTGTGAATAATAAGTGTTAATTTAAATTTTTTGCCATAAAAGAGAGCATTTAAATAAATATTTTATTGATAGATTACAAGTCAAATACATGAGCAAAAAAGTGCAAAAGTGATAGATTACAAGTCAAACAGTGGAAAAAATTTAAAGAATCGAAAATATACAGGGTGTTCTACATAAGATGTGAAAAAAGGCTAGAGCGTTAAGGTTCGGTCGAGACCAGAAAAAAATCGTATGAAGGGTTTATTTCCTTTGTTTAAGCAGGAAAGGCAATTTTATAAAAAATCGAATTGAACTGTAGAAAAACAAATATCAAAAATCAACGTCAACGTGAAAAATAACAATAGTCGTTTTTTTATTATGATCCATGTGGATCATCCAGCGAAAGTAAAACAGCCTCACAGTGTCAAAAAGCAGAAACCTGTTTTCGGATCAATGAAACGTGAACTCGATAAAGAGCAGGTTCATGTGTTGCTGTTATTATGTGTGTTATTTGATGATCCATATGGATCAATTTTGATAATAAAAAACGGCTAATATCATATAATGAATTTGTATATGCCCCTGAATTTTTGTGATTATGTGAAGAAATATACAATAAGAATTTTTTTCCCGCTGGAATTTGCGGAGTTATTTTTTTTTGTAACTCAATTTAAAGTTGAAAAAGTTTTACCAAAGTGGTATTTCAAAAAACATTAAATTAGAAAGTTTTAAAATTAAAAAAATCATTTTTTATTTTAATAATACACAAATATTTCAAATAACACAAAAAATACAAGTTTTTTCACACTACCCTCAGTTTTTACACTCAACTTAAAAATTATTTTGTTCTGCCACCATAGTAATTGTTTTACTTTGATTGGCTCTACAAGCAAAAATATTCATGCAAGCAAATTTTGAATTTTTTTTTGTTGATTTCTAATGGTCCAGCAAATTGTTAATTCAATAAAGTGAAGAGTTTTGCATTTTAGACCCATCCGATATAAATAATTACTGCCACTACTTTTGCATAAACGCGCTACTGTGCACCGTAAATAACATAAATCTAAAGCCCTAGTTTTATTGCGAAAAGACAAATAAGAACTTATCAGAAAATAATGGCCCTATTACTCTACGTCTATACACGTGATCAAATACTAAGGACAGGGGATTCGTTGGATACTGCCCAACTCCTTATTACTCAGCTCAAATTCTATATGATGCTCTTGGCAAAAAGCTATACAAGCCTAATGCCTGAAATAATCTTCAAAACATAACCATGAACAATTTTTCACTGTCGTTATTCGTAAATAAAGATTATTAATAAGAACTGAATTTTTAACGTGCGTCATTTAAAAAAAAATAAAGATATTAAAAACACACCCTTAATAAATACATTTCTAATAAAGAATTAAAGCAAACATTTTATGGTAGTCACTTTGTGCAAATAATTGTTCAATTCTATAAACAATAATATTTTAACATCCATCGATGGCAAAGTCTATTTTTTGTTTGAATTAACAAGTCGACTTTATAAAGCAGCTTTTTGGGAAATAAATACTAAAATGATATTAAAATGTTTAAAACTTTTGATGACAAAATTAAATAATAATTTTATTTCAAATTAAATAATATGAAAAAAAAAATCAACCGTAAAAAATACAAAATTATTATTATTATTTTATTAACATGCAATTTAAATATCTGTAATATACAAAAATTATAGGCCTAACTACGGAGACTATTGGCTCAATACAAAATTATTTTGTGTTTAATTAAAAGAACAATAAGTTTCAAACAATTTTTTAATGGCAAAAAAAAAAAAATAAACGCCCCCGGGTGGACTCGAACCACCAACCTTTCGGTTAACAGCCGAACGCGCTAACCAATTGCGCCACGGAGGCTATGAATATGCTATGACAAATTTTAATTTTCTCTTTTGTTGTTTTTTGTTTCTACCACCTTATAAAAAAATTTTTCTTATTCTATTTTAGATCTTTTTTTATTGAAAAATATAAGGTCTGAGATAATATACCAACAAAATTAAATTTCACTCCTTTAAATGAAGAAATTTCGAAGTAATGAAACATAATAAACCTCATAATGATATAGGTGTACCTAACCTACATACATATATACCTAGGTACTCTTCTTTGATAAGAGAAAATAAAGCATACTTGATATAAACAAAAAAACAAAAATCTTTTAAGTTCATTGAAAAAGATCTTACCCATATACATAAAAAACCTCACCCAAGTCTTAAAATAGGTATGCAATACTCAAGTCCAGACACTGTAGGTACCTACTTTACAAGAAAAATAAAATGACCAAAGATATAACTATATACCTACCTACCTATATAGATACCTACATTAAATTTCCCAACCAACGGAAGTACCTTTTTCACTTTTAACGAGTGGACTTAATATTACAGCCTATATCTACTTAAAACAGAGACGAGCACCTAAACGCCTTTTTAACGCCCAACCCAAAGTTATCCATGAATTCAAAATACTCATACCCCATCGGTGACGAGCTATAAAACAAGCGAACAATCCATTATTTGTACATCCTCTATATACAAGAACACATGGTCGAATTATAAGGCAGTTGAATTTGCTAAGGCGCAAAAACAATTTTCATATATAAATTTTGTAATGGTTCTCGGTTTTTTAAATTTTTATTGTTAGAAATATATAATTCATTTGACATAAACTAATGTTACCATGTACAAATTTTTTAAACTAAGAAAAGTAGAAAAAATAAATAAGAGAAGTGCGTATACGCCCAAGTGATCAACCCTGTTTAATCGTTGTTTTTAAAGAAAATTAATGCTATGCTGGTCAAAAATAAAATTTAAGCATATACTGATATTTCGATTTTACTAAAAGTAAGAATAGCCACCATTTTTGAAAAAAGCTACATAAAAATTAGATTAATTGTTAATAACTCTACTGCAGCGTCACCTATCGGGTTTAGATTTTGTGATTTCATTTGTTGCCACTAAATCAACATTCATTTTGTCAGTATGAGACTTTTTGATCTATAAATATATAAAATGTTGTTTAATTAATTTTACTCCAGCTTCACCTATTGGATCAGAAGATAAACCTTCTTATTTGAAGAGGTAACGAACAAGAGCGTGTTTTATGAAAAAAGAACTGGACCCATGGTCGATAAAATTGTAATTTTTTCGGTACATTCAACTTGACGAAAGTACACAAATACATTTTTATAAAATTCGATACGATTTTGCCATTTTGTGTCAAAACAATTTAAATTAGTAATATAGGTAGTAGGTATTTATTTATTTAAACATTTGTTATTTTTATAATAATCTTGATTATGTTTTATTTTTTGTTAATACTTTATGTATCGTTATTATTTATTAGGTTTTATTTCCACCGAAAGTTAAAATTTAAAAATTGTTTTCACCGCACAAAAAGATTAATAACAAGATTAGTTTTAACACTACCTTTCAAAATTCAAATACTGTTTTATTTTTTTCTGGAAGATTATGAAGTAAAAGTGTGTCAAACGAGGACGAAAATTTGATTCTCGAATGAATGCATTCAGCGCAACATGGGTGTAGGTTAGTCCAATTTGAAAAATAAGCTAATGGTCTTATGAAACGAAATAATTTTGTATATGGTAAATCTTTCATATTTTAAGTAGATTAAGGGTAAATCTACTTTAATCTCGGTTTAATGGATTTGGATGGAAGAATCCAAAAATCTGTAATGCCTTACAAAAAATCAATAAAAATTTTTGTTAAAATAGATTTACCGATTTTTCTTTAGAAAAGACAGTTATATAAAACTTAATCAAAATCGTTACAGCTGATCTCGAGGCAAACAAAATACAAAATCAAATTCTAGATAATCTAGAAAAAATTCAAATATTTTTCTTCAGAGAAACAGATAAAAACGCTCTTTACCAAATTTCAAGCAAATCGGTTTACTTGTTTAAGCTCAAGCTCGATGTACAATGAACAAACGTTTAAGTTAGAACAAAATTCCATAACTTTTTTTATATATCTCTTTCAATATAGAGGTTTTTCAAAGTCCCTACACTGTTGTTTAAAGCAAAAATAAAAAAAAAATACATTTGATGATACGGCCCCAAAAATAAGTTAGGCCCTGGTGATTCGCCACTTTAACGATCCAGCACAGACGAGATGAGCATGACATTGATGGTAACTCATCTAGTCGCCTGCGTAGCGTATCTCATTCAACGAAATTGTATTTTCATGACTTACGTGAGACTTTTAGGTGCGTATCTTTATGAAAATATTATTAACAGTGATGTGCAAAAAAATAGGTAGGTAGATTCAACAAACATTTTATTTTTAAATTTTTGTCAATGTTGACCGAAGATTTTAATTCATTATATTTGTCTCTTTGTTTCCGAAATATTTCGATTAGATTTTCTCAGTTGAATTTAACTGAAAAAATAGTCTTGGTAACGTTTTATTAGCTGGTAAATTATTGGTGAAAAAATAGAAAAAGTTTAACCAAAGAAGAATTCCTTTAAAAGTCTCTTGATAACTTGCTCTGTGTGATTTTTGGAAACTTTATCACTCTCTATCATTTTAGGCACTAATCACACCTTTAACTTTCAATGTTAAAATGCCAGCTGAATATATTTCTTATCTACAAACCTATAGAATTCTACACAAAATAATATTTGAAAAATTTTTGTTGTGCAATAGATTTTGAAAAAACTCAGTTTTTTTTTGCAGAAGTTTTGCGTTTTTACGGAGTTACAATTTTTACCTTGATATTTTTCGAAATATCATTATAGTTTTTGAGATATTTGATAAAACCTGATTTTTTTCCCTTTCACCCAGCATTTGTCTTAATTTAGAATACTTTTTTGAAATGTTTAAAAAATAAAAATAAAACTCAGCTGTGGATTTTTTTTTTTAAGTGAACTGGACTATAATTTAAAATTTTCCGAAGGTTTTTGGTGTCCTGAATTCGAATAAAATGAATTTTATCCAATTTTTATGAACTAAGATCTTGTATGTGAGTTCGATTAAAAATTTTAGTAATTTTTGACACTAATGGAATCAACACGATATGCTTGGAAACGTCATAATCTAATTTCGCATAAAATTTAATAAAAGGTTTAATCCAAATCACACAAGGCTTTTATATTCTTATACGTATGTTAAATTTTTTTTGACTATCTATGTGATATTTTTTTTGCACATCACTTTTATTTTCCATGAAAACCCCTACTTCTTAAAATTATTATGAAAAATGTTATTAGACAAAAATACATTATTTCATGGTTAACTACCTGCTCTTTGGCACAAAAGGGCATAATAAATACTTTTGCCGTCAAAATATGAGTAAAGTAGGTATGTATAATGTATATGGTATATTGGGGAGGATTTATTCATAACCCACAATGATGGTTAATGGGATTTCCGTGTAACAACTTCTGGGTATTTAAAAACATTTTTTTTTTTCTAGTACATAATTTTATTTTGAAATGTGGAATAAATTTTAAAAATTAATATTTCTTCCATCGCTCATTTTACAAACATAAATATGTACATATAAATAGGTAAGTGCAAAATTAAATTTTTAAAAGGGATCGCATCGTTATCATCATTTTGTTTATAATGGAATCCATTTTTCAAAGTTTTGAGTTTTCTTTGAATAAAGAAGCCTTGTAGGTAGGTAGCTATATGATTTCTCAATTCCACATTGAGTATTATAGGATGCCAACAAATTCCTATATCATAATATAAAATAACATGGTACTGTGGATGATGCCTTCAATATATTTTTTCCCAAGTGATTCATAATAAATAAAACTGGTTAGGGGAAGCTTAATAAAGATGAGTCATATGAAGATAAATTGAAAACGTTTTCAGTGTTAGTATGATGCTATATGAACGATGTTAACAATAGATTTTTTTGTTTGTGAAAATAAAAATCAGAAAGACTGCATAGTGATGACTGATGAGTCTTATAATAAAGAATAAAAAGAATTGTTAAGCCAGTGTAAAGTATTTATTAAATTTCAAAACTGCAATCATCAACTCATATTTGAAAAAGCTCGGAATTTAAAAAAAATACCTACATAAATCTTCTTTTTTTTTATTCAAACTCATTTTATTTTTTTTATTTTGATATGCAATATTTTTTTAGACTTTTAAGAAGCTTCTGCATAAATTTTCTATTAAATCGGTGTTATCAATAAAAAAATAATAATTTCTCAACAAATGGTATACAAATCGCACCTATTTTAGCACGCAGACTGAAATTTTATCAAAATCGCACCAAGAACCTATTTAAAATTAAAATCACAGCGCGGTGCGGTGCGTCGCGGTCGTGTCGCCTAACACACATTCTAACTCATGAGGAAATTTTACTGATATGTGTACTCAAATTGATTTTTAAATTTGTTAATATTAAATTAATTGCGATTGTGACCCAATTTCAAAATTTCGTGATTGTTACCTAACACAAATAATATGGACCGTTTGGTAACTTAAAATTTCTTGCTAATTTGCACAAAATTTAATAATTTGCTGACAAAAACTCAGTTTTGGAAAATTTGTTGACAAAAAATGTTACCAAACCGGCTTTTTTATGGTTCATTTAGTCGAGTTGTAATAGATTTGTTTTGAGGTTATAGTCCGAACACAATAGATGCGGACGCAGAGCTGTGAAGCTTTGAAAAGATGGAGTTTCAAAATTTGAATTTTTTTATTTTAATTTTAAAAGTTATACAATAGAGACGCTATGTATATTTTTTAAATTGTTAAACTTGTTTAAGCGTTTTTAAAACAAAATAAAATAAAATAAAATAAAATAAAATAAAATAAAGTAAAATAAAATAAAATAAAATAAAATAAAATAAAATAAAATAAAATAAAATAAAATAAAATAAAATAAAATAAAAATAAAAATAAACGAAAATAAAATAAAATAAAATAAAATAAAATAACGAAATTGTTAACAAAAATTCAATAAAAACATAATTTAGCCAGAATAAATCATATTCAAATTTTATTTTCGCAAGTACAAGAACTTCATATTTTCTAAAAAAAAGTTAAAAAAAAAAAACAATTTAACAATATAAAAATTAATTAATTTTTTGAAATTGAAAACTAAAATTTAAAAACTGGAAATATTCGAAATAATTTTTTAAAAACTTAGAATTAAATTTGTTTACATAAAATTTAATTCAAATGGAACAGGGGACCCCATTATTTAATTAACCTGTGCCCTGGGGACTCTACATACGGCTGCGACCGATTTTTGGAATTTTCCTAAAATTATGTCTTACATGTACATATGTCAGGAATTTGAAAATTGGTAGGTATATTACTACATGGTAGGTGTTTCTGTTGCTTAAAAATATTTTGTTTTCCACTTGAAGGACTTTTTTTTAAATTGCCCCTCCCGCTGAAAAAAGGGGAGATGGACTCCCCTTCTAGAGTAAAAAATGCTTGTATTTATTTTCTCTATAAGAATACATTATTGTTTTGCGGCACTAAACATATCCTTCTCGGCCGGTTTTTTATAAAAAAAATTGAATTTCACATGGCGACTTCTCACTGAAAATTATGTATCTTCTAAACAAATGGAGATCCCACTCTAAAACTTGCCATGTAATATTGACACTACGTAAGCAACATTTTCAGATCTAAAAAAAAAATACCAAAAGGGTCCAAGTAATGTAAAACTTGATTTGAGATGCTAACTTCCGGTTTTCTACCAACAAAAAAGAACGATTTCCGGTTTTGGTATCATATCTGAAAAGAACATCTAATTTGCCACATATTCCAACAGTGGAACAATTTTTCTATCTCTTTATTTAACTAAGCAACACATTGCTTTAAGATCCTACCCCTTATTTAGATTGTCGAAACTTTACAAGCCCATAAATCTAGTGCCAGGGCCCAAAAATCAAAATTTCTTTTCAGCTTTCAGTCACATGTTAAGAACTACACAAAGTATACATATTCTAAAAATTAACGATTTTCAAGACCCATCCGTTTTTTTCGCTGTCCGCTTCACGTGAAAAGCCCCATATGTATCAAATTTCGTCTTATTAATTCAAATACAAGTTTTGGGCATGTTCAAACCTGTCATTATAAAGATAGAAAATACGAAAATGTGCGTCTCGCCATTCCGTCTGTCTGGTCTCCCACTCTGCTACTTTACCTACAGTCGAAACACCTATTCGTATATACTTTACCTTTTTTAAGAGGCCTAGAAGGAAAATTGAAAATTTGTTTCTTTCCGAAAATAATAGTAATAATTACTTAACATAGCTACTCACATTAAATAAAAACTTTTTTACCTCCAAAACGTTTATAAGGATTTTGATAAAGATAATCTTTGTGCTAATGTAAATGTCACAGTATTTCTTTCACTTAAGCGGGTTTTTCACTTAAACAAACCCCGCTCAAGTGAAAAAAAATTCACTTAAGCGGAATCCGGATAAGTGAAAAAGAAATTTCACTTAAGCTTAAAATCTAAAAATTCCCAAAACGGTTGTGACATATCAGAAATTCAAATGTCATTTTCGTGGGGAAAATTTGGTTGAGCTGAAAAATAACAAAAAAAAACGTGAACATTTGACTGAAAATATGTTTCATGTATCCGGATTTTTCACCTAAGCAAGTTTCGCTTTAGCGGAGTGTTTTGAAGGTAATTGGTCGAAAAATACTCGTGGGTGAAAAAAGTGTTTCAGATAAGCGGGTTTTTTTCTTAAGCGGGTTTTACTGTACCACAAACTGTTATTTAAGGTTTATTTGTTATATTGATTTTAGACTATCTCATTGACGACTTTAATTTTTTTGATACATTTTTTTTTACTATATCATACCATTTTTGTATTTTATCAAAATTTTCAAAAAGTTTTTTTTATTATGAAACATCATTAAAAAACAACAATTAACTGTATTATAATAAAACATATACAAATTTTGTACATATGATAATAATTATCAACTTTAATTTTAATCAACTCGGAAGTCGGAAAGTTTAAGGGAACAACACATAAGCATTAATCGAAGCTTTATACAAATTGGTGCTTCGCTAACATTCCATCAATTATTTTTAAAGATTGTTTTTTTAAGAAGGTTTTTTTTAATAAAACAAATTCTATATACTACTGAAATCCTTCTGCAAAGTAGAAGACTTAGCACTAATTTATTTGGAATTGTTGAATTATTGATTAAAAAAAGCTTTTACCAGCATTAAGTCCTACAAAAATTGGTGTTTCAATCCGGCGTTCTCACTTGGACTCATCAGTTGACTAGTGAGGGCCTTTTCAATAGACAATTTTTTCTAAATTCAGTTCATCTTACATAGTTTCGTGATGAATATCTAGCGTGAACTATATCCAAAAAGACTAGAATACCTAATCATTAAATTATGAATTTTTGTTTTTTACCCGTGGCCTGGCATTGTTTATATAATTTCTTCAAAGAAACAGTTACAGAAAAAAAAAATTTTAAATTGAAATTTGAACTTTTATTAACAATTTAAAATTCGGCGGAAGCCTTTTGGAAATGTTACTTAAGCTAAACTTGCTTATTTTAAGCTTTATAAAAATTTAAATGTTTGGTGTAGTATTCTTTTTTATTTCAGAATATTATGTGCATAAATTTCAATAAAAAATTATCATTAAAACTTAAAATGTAAAGCAAAATTTTAATAAATATTTAAAATGTCATTATTGGTTTCTAGTGAATTTTAAAAATTAAACAATAATTTTGTTTTTAGAAGTTTCACAAGTATATATTTTTACCTTGAAAATAAATCATTTTGAGCTTCCCTGGAAATTATTAACCAAAGATGATTATTATCAATTTTGAATTTTTTGTCCATCCGCTTTTATTTTTTGTTTTGCTTTATTTCCAGTGAATGGATGAAATAAATTTCAACAAAAACAACCTGTTCAGAGATTCTGATCCTTAACTAGCTTTCACAAAGAGAAGAATCCCTTTAAAAACTTAATGTGAAAAATTTGTCATCATGAAGCCCTTTTTTTCCATTGAAAGACCATTAATATTGTATCGTCTGTAAAATATCTATGTATGTATACAGTATATAGGTACATATGTAGCTACATTTATGTAACATCCCAAGGCACAGTAGATCTGAGTTGGGATTTTTTTTTTTCATTCGTTATTTTGGTGAAAAGGTTAATGTTTGTTCCATTTCTGAAGTAGCACTTCAAAGTGAGACAAATAAATATAAAGAAATATCCCACCAAACCAAACCCACCATGGAAAATTCACTCAATAGACATACAGAAACAGAGAAGCGAAGAAAAAAAAAAGAAAAAGAATCGAGAGGAGGCATACAATACATAGCTCGAGCTCTTTAGCTATAGCTATACTTACCTTAAAATAAAAAAGAAATGCTCCTGGCACATGACAGTATATTTATTATTTTCCCAGGGAAATGGGATAACAGGTGTATATTCCCTTCGTGTTCTTTCATATAAACCCTTTTTATTTCCTTGGATTTCTTTCTCGTTTTTGTATAATTTTCTTTTTCTTTCAATTTCTATGCACACTACATTAAATCCATTTGTCATGAATTCTATGGGCAATATCTACTCTATATGTATATGTATTTATAGTGACTATATGGGGAGGGGGGAAGTGAGGAGTGTTTGAAGAAAATGTTTTCACATTATTCACTTTAAAGATCAACCCCTCAAAACCAAAAACCCACAATCCCCACATAGAACATCAAGGATATGGATTTTAAGTTTAGTGCTTGGTAAATAATAATGTGAGGCCAAAAGTCACTTTCTTTTATTCAAGTTCAAGTGGTGACGGAAAGTACTTAAAAAACACCTTGTCATTGAAAGTTCGTTTTTTTTTATTTTATTTTTTTTTATTTTGGGATTTGTCATCTCAGGAAATGGAAGTTTTTCAGGGATATAATGACGTTATAATCGATATTTTTTCTCCTCACTTGAATTCCTTGAATGAAAGAATTTTATAAAAATAACTTTACGAACAGGCAACGTGAATCTAAGTTTTTTTTTTTGAGTAAGAGGAAAGTGGAGTAAGAGGTGAGTACGAAATAAATAATAATAAACATTCTTGTTCAAATGTGGAATTTCTGGAATATTTTGTTTAAAATTTGATCGAATTTAATGGAAAATCAATTAAGTTCGATCAAAGGTAGTTTTTTCAGAGCTAAACAGAGATTTTGTCTGCATGACATTTTGAAAAAAAAGTAAGAAATAAATTCAAAAAAATTCACTGCATAACAAACGGCGCCCATGAAGTTCATGAAATCATTCAAAATACACATATAACCATTTTATTCGCTTATTTTTCAATTCGCATTGTCTGTTTGCATAAATATTTGACAAGTAGATGTACAAAAATTCTAAGGCTATCCACTGTAACTCATTGTAATTCATAAAATTTATTTATTTTAGATATAATCTTTCTGGTTCGAAAAATTAGCCATCGATATTTTTGGTTTCCTTTATAAGTGTAGCATAAGTATAAGCAGTTCTATTTATTCACTATAGCTCAACTTGCGAAAACATGAGAGTTGGTCAAGTCAAGAGTTAAGGCTAACTCTATAGTTCAATGTCAAGTTGAAAATTGCCTTTATTCTCTACATTTTCCTTAACTCAGTTAGAAAAGTACATAGTTAATGGGCCGACCCATAGAATCTGTCGCTTCCGTTTTGGCAACGGATTCGTTGGAGTTGACGGATTAAACGGAGTGACCCAATGAGACCGTTAATTTATTTTGACATCTTTAATTCGTACGAATTTATAAACTAAATTTTCAGAACAGACAAATTTCAAATTATTAGGCTTACTACCTACCTATTTATTTCTTTTGAAAATAAACTAATAACAAGTAAACTAGGGCGAACAAACAGGCAGATAGAACATATCAAAACGAGTTCAGAACGCAATAAACCAAATAGATTCCAGTCACAGAACGAGCCTATTATTAATATTGACAATTATACTGATGTCAATAGACTTACCTGAGAGAAAAGTTAAAATTTAAATAACTTTTTGCGTTGCGTCCGGCAATTGAGTTGCGTGTGTATATTTAATCGAGCTGTCAGTTGTTTACGTTGCATTGACGCAACGAAAACGACGGGTTTTATGGGTCGCCACTAGGCTCCTTTAATCAACTTGCAATTTACAAAATTTCCCGGGATATTTTTGACAGATGACCGTATGACTTAAGACAAATAGAATGTTAGTTTTCAAGTTAAGATTTGGTAATGTCACTTCAATTTTTTAATTTTAATCGAAAAATAATAAAATTTCAATAAATTGTCTCTAGATTTGGTACTTCATGTGATTTTATAAAGCTATAACGTTTTCTCACTTTTCGGTTTTTTTAAACTGTCCAATTCGAAGCTCGGATGGCGGATGTTAAAATTAATTGGATTTTAAACTAAAATGTTAAAGTCTCACCCAAACCAACGCGACACTGTTGCGGCGACCGACGAAAAATAACAAACTGTGTCTCCCCATCCGCAGTAGGATTCGACTTTTGCTTTTATTGGCAGTAATTCTACTGTGGACAGTGGAAAGTGGAAGCGAATGTGGATGAAAAACACGATTATTTTTAAATATTCGCTTTGTTTGTTTTGAAATTTTAAGGGCCAGTTTCACAGTACACACTTAACAAAATAAGTGGCACTTAATTTTCCTATTTTTGTTTTACTACCTGCGAGTAAGTGGAACTTAAGTGGCCAACATCGGAGACTTAACTGTCTCTTATTCCGATAAGTTTACACTGTGAAATTGGGAATTAGTTTTCCATATTCGGCACTTAATTGACACTTACTTCACTGTCAAACTGGCCCTAAGTAAGTCTAAAAATATTTAATTTCTTGTTTCTTTTGAAAAAAATCATGAGATTTTTAATGAATTCATGATTTCTTGAGATGAGGATGAAAAATCATGAAAATTGTGAGATTCGGCAACACTGAGTTTGACGTAATATTCCAAGATTTCTCGGCAAACTTCTACTATTTTGCCGAGTTGAGAAAATCAAAAATTATGGCGTTTTCTAAACCCCACAAAATGACAATTCTTCTAGAAGAAAAAATTCTTCCAGATTTGAATTCAGTTCAAAATCGAAAGCAGATGCACTAACACTTCAGAATCGATATGATCTGTTTCAGAAGTTCGATTGGCATTTCTCTTTTGGATTACCAATCAATAACGCCATTTAACAACTTAAGAGTTAATATCCATTTGTCAAAATGAAAAGTTGAGCGACTCATCTTGGAGTGAATGAACACAATTTCTAAAAGTGACAAGAAAAATCCTCAAGTTGTGTTCAACTTCGAATGAATAAAATAGATCTTATATTTCTACAGCTAACTAGGAACCGAGCTGTCTGGAAGATATTTCATGGTTGAAGCCCTGATAAACTCCGGATTGTAATTTGTAGCGCCCCCTACCTGTGCACTATTTCTATTCTACCATTTTTCCCCGCTTTTTTTCTGGGAAAGGTTTCCAATAGAAAGAGAAAGATGTTGGAATTGTGTGTGTGAGACATCAACAAGTTTTTTGTTTTATATGAAAGTCCTATCAAAGAAATTATGTTTGAAATTTGACATCGTTCAAATGGCCTCCGTATCTGTGTTGAGTAATGCACATTCGATATGTACATTTTTGTATGATTCTGGGTGCTTACATAGATCAAAGCTTAATTCAAGCGATGGTCATTTGTAGCTTATTGGTAGAACAAAAAGTCTAAAAGGGGTCAACTCACACGATCCCGGCGGTGGCCAGTTCATACACCTGTGCATGCCCTCAAACCATTCTATTGCAGAGACTTCGATGTGGCTGTCTGGCATGTATAGTGCTTGTCGACGTACCTCAATCAACGAAAAATGAGTCTATTCGCTAAAGATGATTTTTGCTGAAAACGGGGTGCCCATCCAAATACTCCAGAATGCAATCAGCGAACACATTACGCATCGTTTTGTTCGCGGATGTAGCTTGCAATGGTGCTTTATCTTTAGTGTCTGAAAAATAAAAACAAAAATAGGAAAATAAACAACAAATAAAACAAAATGGCTGTCATGAACTGTCAAATCTACTTCTCCCTATATATTGGTTATTGGAAAACCATCAATCAGCACAAAATGTTAATTTTAAATCTACTACCAGCCCACTTATGGAGCTACACAATAAATAATTCGAAGTTTTAAGCTTTAAGCAGTTTCACTTCAAAAAGTATAAATTCTTTGCTTAAAAGGAAAGATATCTTAAACCGTATAAATAAATTTCTAATAAGCTTCTGGGTTACAATGCACCTTAATACTCATCTAAAGGCCAAATTCTCGACTCATAAAATAAGTACCTACATATTTTAATAGACAGAATGAATCACTGAATTCTTTTATAATTACTCTTAAATTAAGCTTTGATTCATCATCATTATAACAACACCTGTTGACGATGCATAAGTAAATATATGCTTTATGCATTTTTTTTTATACTTTGTCGTCAACGTTATTATTCATCATCGTGTTGGTTTACTGAAGTGTGAAAAAGTCTCAACAAATTGAGTTAATTTTTCTTTAAAATAAAAAAAAATATATTTTCTACCAAAGCCTGCAGTAGATATATACCTGTACAGGTATATAAAGTATACTATAGTTAAAAAGTCACTGTCAATGTTAACTAACTTACTTTTGCGAGACTAATTAAATTGCCTTCATTCCGCGGAAAGCTATTACTAGAGTGGCTGCTGTTGTAATTGCATTTTGCCGCTTAAACTCACATCCAGATGGATTTAGTTGTTGGCGTTTGGTTTTGTGAGATTCTATGATTTTGAGAATATAGTCAAGGAGTTAAGGTTGGAAGTTATTATTTAGTAATTCTGAATAATTTAAGATCACAACAACAAAATGTAAAATGTTTGATTTTTTGTATGTTTTGGTTTTAATAAAAATCTGACAGCTGGAAACTTAGCTGTCCTCTATCTTTTTGGACACTTACTATACAGAGAGTTTAATCTGAAACAAGGAATGTGTTGAATTTCAAGATTTTTCTATAAAAGTAGAAAAATAGGGGAAAGGGCGCCGGGGTCAAGAATTTTTGTTTATTATTCTTTTGGTTTTAAGAAACAATAAAATCCAAAGTCCTGCAGTCTGTTATGAATTTGTGTGATGTTTAATTTGACGTTTATAAGAGTACAAATTCGAATTCTTCTTTTACTCGTATACTGTTTATAAGGAATGGGTTATATTAAACCCTTTTTGCTTGTATACACGATTTATAACTAAGGAGATTAGTGCAGGATAAATTTCAATCCAAGATACCAAATGTTATAGCTCATAAATTAGCTGCAGTTTATTGTCCACACTATCTGATCTGGTTTGAATCCTCATAATAAAACAAATAGGCTCATAGTAACAGCCAGTGGTATATATCTAACCATCTCTTTTTGCATTGTTGTTGTATATTTTTCATGTTTTTGTTGACTTTTTTTCTTTGCACCATATTTACACTACCTTACCATAATAATAATACAAAATTATTAGTTTTTGATCATTGAAATAGATCCAGATAAAAATCAGGATTACATGTTATTTGTGTTAAGATTTGATCCGGATCAGATCATGTGGATAATAAAATCTTAGACTCTAGGATTTGCTTTTCTGTTTTTAATCACAATTATACACCCTAGATGCAACATCAATTCCCAGACAATAAACAGTTTGCTATATTATCCACTGAGGTTCTACGAATTGAAAGTACACAAAATACACATATAATATATAATAGGAACGGTTTTGAGTTTAAGTTAAAAGCTTTGTCTGATGCCTAATAACCTGCCATGTTAACATCGTAAATATATTAGGCATTATAATGGTTATGATGAAGTTCGCCGACATACGTCCAGAGTGAACGACTATAGTATATACAATATGTGAATGGCTAAGCTATCAAAAGTTCTATAATTGTGTACTTTGATTGCAACGTTTTTGAGTAGATTAGGTAGCTATATTGAGAGTGGAAGTATAAAGCTTAAGCACATACACTGCACTATAGTATACATTTGGACATGTAATCATATTATGAGGGCTATAATAAGTTTTTTGAAAATTTGAACTATAATAAAATTTCTGTTAAAACTGTTGTGGGTATACCCATCTATACTTGAAGTTAATTTTCAACTAATTTTTGTGTAATTGCAATGTGAAAGTTTACATATGTGTAGTACAAAGTAACTGCTGTAATTACATACATTTCTAAAAATTTAATTCTATATTAAATGGCATCCGTTTGTAGAGATTTATGATGATTTATTGTCACGAAATGTTATGATTCTATGCCATATGTCGGTATTTATATTATTTAAAATGACATCTGGTACAATGTTAAAGAAAACAGAAATGAAATATTAAAAAGTCGAAATCACATTTTGAAATACAAAACAAAACAAAACTGACAACCGTATTTAAAATGGCATTTTTGTTTTGCCATTGAATATATGGCCTGGGCATTGACGCAAAGAAAACATCATCGTCAATAACTGACTGATAAATTTATGTATGTATACCAGGCTTGTCAGATTGTGCGATTTACCGCTAAATAGGCGATTCAAAATTTCATTTGGAGACACAAAAATAGGTTTGGCGACTTCACAAAAAAGGCGATATTTTTAGTTTTTGGAGATTTAAATTTTAATATGAAAAAGATCCAATTGAAAACAATTGATACATACATTGAATTTATTGAAGAAGACTACAAGTAAACACGTATTGTTTTCTTTATTTTTTAAGATTTCGAATTGTTTATTTTTTTTTTTTGATGAAACGTTTTTTTATGTAAAACTAACGAGTTGCGAAATTTTATTTCATTTTCGAATTTGGTGATGCACTGGGTGGAAAATTTTGAAATTTGGCGATTTTTTATCGATTTGAATTTTACATTTGACGATTTCGCTTTTTCAAACATGACAACCTTAATAGGTACATCAGCTCATCAAGCAGTTAATTTTTATAGAAATACTATATAAAATAAAATGCATGAACTTGCTCTTATATGCAATCACACTAAGGTTTTAAAGTCCGAATAATTAAGATCTATTATTCGGATTTTAAAGAAATACATTAGTCTAGGTATATTTTATGCCACCACCTTAATACGTATATTTTAGTGAAAAAACAAAAATTTACAATATAGCACCGGGTTGCACATACATACATGCATGCATGAAACTTCCAGTTTAAAATGCAAAAAAAAAAAATAAAAATATAATTACAAATAAAATCATTAAACAAATCTGAAATTGTTTTGACACTATGCACGCCATCTGATTTCTTTAATAAATCTTAGTTTATGAGAAAAAGAAGAAACATAACTTCCGAAATGCATTTAGGTAAATAAATAAATAAAATAATTGTGTTTTTAAGTTATTTAAAATAATATCTTTTATTTTAAAAAATTTCATAAAATTTTTTAAGCGGTTTTTTAAAGAATTAATTTTTTTAAAACATTTTAAAGATACAAAATGTTAATGCCATTTTTAAACAAATTTATTAATGCGAAGTCAAGAAATTAATATTACAAAATTATTATCTACTCATTTTCGAAACACCGAATTTTTCAGAAAAATATTTTGAATTTTTTTTTAAATTCAAAATTTTTTTTTTTTTCGAAAATTTTGATATGCAATATTGTTCAAACTTACTAGAAGCTCGTGTGTAAAAAATTTCATTAAAATCGGTTCAACACACAATGAGATACTTGAAAACCAAAAAAATGGTACTATGGGAGATATCCTTACTAAACGGTATATACACAAATTTTTCCAATAAAAAATTTAATCAAAATCGTAAGAGTTGTTTTTGTGAAAAATAAGATTTAAAGAATAATTTTATATTTAAAATCAGCTGGATAATGTTAAAAAACTGCTGGGTGCCAATTTTTATAAAAATTGATCAAGGCGTTTTTGAATAATTATATTCTCAAAAAAATTTTTTATAACTTTTATTAAAAATCCAAAAACAAAATTTTGAAAAGTTTGGTACCTATACAAAATATTTAAAACTTTTTAAAACATTCTCCGTAAAAAGATTTACGAAAATCGGTTGAACCGTTTTTGAGAAAATCGAAAATAAAAAAAAAAATGGTTCTATGGGAAGTACCTACCAATTAAAATGGTAATCTTTTTCTAAACAAAAATTACAGATTATTTTTTAATTGTGGGTAAGTTTTTAATAGATAATTGTTTCGATTTTGACATTTGCCATTTTGACATATACCACCTAGTATATTATAGAATATTAAATGCAAACTAAATTGCTTATTCAATATCAAACGGCCATAACGACATTTAAAAATTATTTTGGGCGTTATGACATTCCGCTCGGGCTTTGTGGTTTTTTTTTTTGTTTATTTTTTGGGCCATGTTTTGATTTTTGTTTGGATTTATGACATTTTTCAATTTGGGTGATAAGTGGAATTCAGTTATGCGAGACTGTTTACTGAACAACGATTTATATGTGATTCAGATTTTTTATTAGGCAACATACATGAAACCAATTGTGACTCAAATATTCCGTTTTTTTTTTTTTCGTTGAGTCAATAAAAAATTATATCATTAATGAGCGTAAAATGCCTTCATAATGATTAATAATTTATTTTTTGAGTGAACGAGCTTTTATATGCATTAACACTGTTTTGCGTATTCCTGTTAGTTTTTCAAACTTGATTCTTGTAAAAAAAAAAAAACTATGTCAATGAACGGACCAATAGGAATCGATCTATGTATACATGATTTTTTTAAACAAATGGACCAAATAGAGGGAAGAATATAGAACATTTGGGTATTTAATACTTTAAAATTTAAGAAAAATCAAAATCCATTGTGGTTTTGATGTTTTATTAATGGTTTTCAGTTTTACTGTTGCAAAATTTTTAACAGCAATTTTTAACTTTAAAGCTCTTTACTAAAATATTTTAAGTTTTTAAATATTTTATAACCAACATCAAACTAAACCAATTTTCTTTATAAACTCCAACTGAACACGTCTAAAATAGTGACAGTTCATAAAAAAAAGAGGAAACGAACATACCATTTTACAGTTTGTAATTGTCAAATTGACATTTACGACCAAATTATTCACTCTATAAATCCAGTTTAAAACTTAAATCCAGATGTATTTACACTGAATTTGTATAATTTACATCCGTATTTAAGTTTTAATCTAGATGTATCGAGTGAATAATATGGCGGTTAGAGTTATAGTAGCTATGACACTAAAAATATACAAGTTGGCATTTGGATAATTCAAGCTTTAATAAAATGTTAAAAAGATTTTACGATGATAACTCGTTTTTATTTTGGAAAATCCTGTTTTAAAGGTAGCATCATACTAGGCGCGTTTTATTGCAAGCCTCGGGGAATGGGACGAAAAAACCAACATTGGGGCTAAAATAACAACTATCTAATCCCCTGCGGGCTTAGCTAAATCTAGAGAATTCTCAGGGTTTGACTTAAGCGCATAGAAAAACTGTATTACCAACAGGAGTTACATACTTGTTATCGATAGTTTGTATGAAAACTCCATTTTGTTTCTGTAATGACGTCTTTAAACCCCGTTGTGGATTTTTTTTTTAACTAAATTGTCCCTGGGATTAATAAAAAAAACACACCTATATTAAGAAAGCTTTAACATCGTAATAAATCGTCTAAAATTTTCCGCCATTATTTTTATTTAAAAAAAAATTAATACCGTGAGATTTAGTGCGATAAATTTAACACCTTATATCTCAGTCCATCTGTGCCAACAGACAAAAATTCTTTCTTATTCTTTTATTCCTTCAAACTAGTGCCGTGCAATTCAGGTTGCAATTGAAGGATCTTAATTCGTACAGACATATTGTTAAAATTATAATTATTATATAAAACAATTTTCTTTTAGAATTCAAATTTTCATTTTAAGTCATTTTACCTGCATAGACTGGTGAAATAGAGGAGGTCTGCCAATTTTTGCTATCTTGTTTCAAAATTAACCTTAACGCCCTACCTTTTTGTCGCTTCTTTGCCAATCACCCTGTAGTTTTCTTATTTATGCAGCTCTTCTTAAGTTTCAATGAACATCTACACAAATTTTGTATTAAATGAAATGAGCATCTTCCATGTCAGCTGATCCTTTATTTTTCTGAAAAAAAAATTTAAAACTGAAATAGAGTAAAGCACTTTGTACCATTCATCAGTCATACTCATATAGCAATGATTTTTGTCAATTTTCCTGTGAATTTTCTAAAAGGTTTATTGCAGTTTTCTCTCTGCAGACATTTTTTTTCTTAAATTTCTTCAAAATCACTTAAAATTGCACAGGTATGTACTCTCTTTGAATCCAGACTCACTGCATAGCACATTTCCATTTCAATTTACTTCCCAAAAGAGATGTTGAAAAAAAAAACCTAAAAACAGACACATCACTATATACATACCTATAGCTTTATAGTGCTTGATAAAAAAAGCTGATGATCCCAAAAAGAAGATCTCATCTAACAGGAAAAAGCCGTCTAGTGGCTTCAGGAGATGAACGAATCTACACTTCTAGTTATCTGCTTATAGTGTGCCACCATTCAAACCAGGACCTAGGACTAAGAAAAAAAAGTTTAAACTGAAAAGGGAATTTGTAGGTACACAGAAAAGGACGCATAAAACCATTAACCCCTCTGGCACTATATATGTATATAGTTGTTGTCATCATCGTTATCTTCAGCATCAGAACATCATCGTCGGGTAGTGATATAGTCTAACCGAACAGAAAGAGAGATAGAGACGCCTTATCATCCTTCTGGCGTTGAGATAAACCAACTTCTCAGAAAGGTGACATGTGAATGAGAGCTAAACAGGAGCTGGAGGTAGGTGGTTTATTTTCCAAAAGCCCCACGGGATCAAGCCCAAGCGATGTGTATAGTATCTATATATACCGAAGTCAGCATGGAGGTCCTGAATAAATATCATATTTCAATAAGGTTCATTCTTTGAACTGAGCTCAGCTTGGAGAGGTGAATCCATGCGAGTTCATCTCCCCCGAAAAAAAAAATATAAAAAAAATGAAAATATGTCTTACATATGGGTCCTGCCATGTTATCCGGGGATGCCTTTGAAATGTTCTTCTCGTAAAACTGTTCGAGGCATCTAGTAAGCTATTTACTTAACCATCATCGCCATCATCATCCTGATAATCGCCTCTGTCAAGGATGTGTCTATGTGGGTGGTATATGTTGGTGGTTTTGATGGTGTGTATTTATATATAGTGAAAGGCTATGCCACACAGTGTGACGGCAATTTAAGTTTCAGCCAGGAATGAAATTGTTTGCATATAAATTGGAAAATTGTTTTTCATTTGCATTTGACGCCATTGACGTTGTCCTTGTCGCGTCTGGGGATTTCCTTCTTTTTTTTTTATTTATTTATGTATGTATTTTATTTTTATTTTTTTTTTTTTTTTACTTTCCAGACTCTTTTTGGTGTTTTTTTTTTTTTTGGTAAAACGTTTTTGCCATTTTATGATGAGGACATAATTTTTGTGACGGAAGTGTTTACCGTGCGCTCACAAAGTTTCCTTTTTTGCCTGCCTGGCTGATGTGCTATGTGATTATAATAATAATTTGACGTTTTTACCATTGGCCCTTGACATGAGTATCCAACCATAATACATATGTAAATTTGAAATTTATTTTCAATTGCATTTCAGTTTTATTTATTTAAATTTTTGTTCTCAAAGGATGTATATATTATGTTATATCTATATAGCGGAAGCGGATTCGAGGATATTTGATTTATGTGTTGTTTTCGTTTTTTTGTTTTATAAAATTGATATAAGTTGAGTTAAAAATAAAAATATAAATGATTTAATTCAATATAATGATTGTGATCAAAAATTATTAAGCTTTTATTAATTAGCAAATAAATATGTAAAGTTAAACCCTTTCACTTAAAAACATATGAATAACTTTTGTTATACAATTAAACCAATATAAGTGAAAATACCGTTTAACCGAAAGAAAAATGTATAAAAGAAATAATTACGATCGATTATAAAATTACTTCGGGGTTTTTTATCTTGCAAAACTATGTCTTTCGTAAATTATTAAAAAAAATGTCCACCATTTTGAAAAATAAACAATATGTTAAAGAATTTATATAACACTTACAGCCACCATTTTGAAAAAAGTTTATTTATCAATATTTTGAGAAATATATAATTTTTTCTTCAGTTTTTACCCCAATTATCTTTCTTACAGCTCCTAAATTGAAAGACAAACTTAAAAAGGAAAACAATTTCAGACCGGCAGATTTATAATTTTTAGCCCGAAGTCATCCTACAGGTCAAAAAATGTGATATTTCATACAAAACAGAGCGGGCTCACGAGAGAGTAAAACATTTCCGCTTCTTGTCAGTTTCAGTCCTAGGAATTTCTTCTGTCTATTTCTGGGCTGGTTGTCAAATGCCAAGATGACTTCTATCAGATGACAGAATTTGTCAGTTGAATTCCAATATATAAATGTGGACCAAGGGTTGACCAAGTGTTCATTTTATTTTTACTTTAGTTTCGATAGTAAAGCATATTTTGTATTATTTAGTGGAGAGCATTTCATCCCATCAACTCTTTAAATTTGACATATAGCCAAGATTTAGTGCGAGAAATGTTGAGAGCACAGCTAATATTGCTTTCCAACTCTATTTAAAACAGCACCATCTGTCGTTTGCAAAAGGAACACATTCTGTACCACCAAAATGAGAACTGTTTCTTTGTTTACTAAAGGTTACCCTGGTACAAACTGTCTTTAGTTTTTTGATGCTACGTGTAGTTTTTGAGATATTACAGCTAACAGCATTATAAAGTGTGTTTTTTTTTAGACGTGTGGTTTTCAAGAAGAAATAAAACGCATATAATTTAATGATATGGCCAAGAAATTAAGCTTTATTATAAAGATAAGGGTTTGCCATTATGATTTAAAAATTATTTCGGGCAAGTGGCCGCCACGGCTGGCTCAAATAAATTCAAGCTGAGAGGCCCAAGAGGCCCCAGCTCTGCTCCACAGCAGCAATAGCGTCTTCGGTGCGCACTGTACGGCCTCTCTGAGGATGCGCATTATCCACTCGAGTAAACGTGGTTCGAAACCGATCCATACGGTTGCTCGAATTACTCTTCTGGGCGATTATGTCGATCGAATATTGGACGCAGCGCGCGATGCGTCGCGTAAACCGAACCATTATTTTGGTAATAAATTTACACGATTTGCAAACGTTGTTCAAGAGTAAGTCTATTTATTATAAAATGGCAAACCAAACTGAGCATAAATCAAGTGACAGCTGTCAAAAAGACCAACTCCGAAAAATGTATTGCCAGATTGAAAACCACACGTCTAAAAAAAACACCCTTTATACCTACATATATGCAAATAATATAGGTGAATTGCGATATTCTACATGAAGAAAGCTTCTTTTTAAAGATTTTCTTTTATGAATGGATCCTTAAGACACTCTTGCATAATACACCAGTATGTAATCTGCCAATATTTATTCATCCCATCGACCTTGATACCAATATTTTATGATTTGTAGGTCCTGGTGAAACCTTTACTCCTAGCTTTATCAACTAAATTTTTGAGAAACATTTTCAAATGTCTGTGGTAGTGATCTTTAATACTCCTACTTTTAAAAATTTTCAGCAAGTCCAAAAATAAGTCTTGGGTATTTACGGACTTATGATTTTCTAAAACGTTGTTTACTATGTTGCAACTTCTAAATCATTCATTGAATGCAAGAATTTGTCATCTTTCATCAAAAGTGTTATATGTGGTCCATCAAATATAACAGTTTTAAGCTTCTTTTTTTTTGTGATACCTATATAAATAAAACAAGAGCCAGTTTTATATAATGTATTTACATATCGTTTATCAAATCTAATTTTATTTGCAATGGAGGCAAAATTATTTTTTCTCAGCGTGGTTTAAGACGCTGTGTTTGCCAATAGTTAAAGATTCCCCACGGGCCAGTCTTTCTTGATCCAGTGGTCGCTTTTCAATCTGCCATCCCATAGACAAATTAAACATGGACATTTTGTGAAGTCACTTTTTTATTCCAGTAAAAAGTTAATCATTATCAAATCCACGCATATAACTCACTGATGGTCATGGTATATCAGCTTTATCTAAAATAAGAGAGACAGTTTGATACTCCTAACTTATCTTCGTGGTATTACTTAGTTGAACAGCACCATACTTATTTCCTCATTGTTAATTAAGGTCTTGACTTCAAATATAACAAAAATTATTTGAGCATCTTCTCTTCTGAGAAGACATATCAAAAACTTTAGTTTAAATCGTTGAAAATGAACGAAATGACCTAAATTACAAGAAAAGTCGCCCACATATGCGAACAAAATGCAAGCGAAGGTTAAAACAAAAACTTTTCGTACTACGCAGCTATAACTTGAAAATACCGTTGTTTGTGACAGTGGACAAAAAAACAATTATATCATTTATGGCTGCACCGAAATTTTGTTTGTATTTTGTAGGCCTGCAGTGTAATGTAACCGAATGAACAATGCACCATGAAGAAAATTCAAATTTAAAAAAAAATTAACGTCAAAAGCATTAAATATCCAGTTATTTAAGAAGCTCACCTAGGTATATAAACAAAAAAAAAAACTTTTAATAAAATTCAAAAAGCTTTTTCTCTCGAAAGCTCTTTTATTAAACACTCTTCAAAGATCAATCTATTTATTTGAGTTAATCCAACAAAACCTACGAGTAGGTACACCGTTAAATTGGATACTTTAACAGACGTGTGTATTTTAGTGGGGATCTAAAAAAAAAAAAACAAAGTACCTACGTACCTTTTACTCAATCTAAACAAACAGAACTGGTGGAGCTCTCAACCAATCTCTCTCTCTCTCTCTCGTAACTCGTAGCTTCGTAGGTTTGTTTTTCTTAATACTTTGGTTGGTTTTGTAGGTTGTCTGCTGTGTTGTCTTGTTGTGTTTTCTCAACGTGTGATCGCGGTACATTCAACTAAGCACCCTTAATGGGTGAAAACATCATCATTGTTCTCGCGTTAGCTACAACGTCTATACCGAGTGTAAATAGATAGATAATAATAAACAATAAACGAGTAATAAAAAAATAAATAAATTTCGCCAAGACCAACCGATCTTGCGCCAAAAAAAAAAAAAGATAAAAGATAGATAGACAGACAACATTTTTTGTTTATAAATATCTATAGTGCCGGCTGTATAAAGTATAACATTTCATCAAAACTATATTATATACTCGTATCTTTTTGTGAAAGATAAGATTTGCTTAATTCTATTCTCAAATTGAATCTTAAAAGTAAACCACTGTCATCGTCTTCGATAAACAAACCAAATGCAGATAAATACATTTTGTGCTTGGAATTCATAAGCGCATTTAGATTGAAAAATTCATAGTTGTAGATAGATAGATAGATACTCCCGCGAGTGCAACGACTCTTTTTCGGTCAAAACTTTATTCTGTTCGTTCGCCTGTTTATTGTTTGGAGTTTTACCAAGTTAAGTGACCAACCAACACCAACCAGGCCGGTTGCTACCACTTGAGTTTCCTCTTCTGGCAAGTTATATAAAGGAGAAATGCATTTTGGCGCGTCGCACACACATATAGTAGTTCTAGATATAGATATACCAACCGACGACCTTAAGAGAGTTTTCTTTTTTTTTTTGTCTTTTTAAAGTTTTCTTTTTTTTTAGTTTCTGGTTAAAAATGTAATTCGTTTTTCCCCGTGTTTTTTATTTAATAAATGTTGGCTAATTTATTTATTTTTACGAGTTTTTGATTAAGTGGCGCACATATTATAATAAGGAAGTGGGAAGTGTACGTAAGCAGTGAACTTAATTCAAAAAGAGAAAGAGTGAACAGAAAAAAAAAATACATATCTCTAGAACACCATCATCATCATCATCAACTACAACTGGTTAATCGAAATTAATTTATAAAAAAAATAACCCTACTCATTGATTGGATTGCATTCTCCGTGTCTGTGCTGTGCATTATATCGATTTAATTCCTCCTGGGTAAGTTACTAATTAATACTTAATTTCAACTTGATTGCAAGTGCGACTATTTAATTGCATTTTTAATTCAATCATCAGCCGATGGTTCAAGTAGTTTTATAGCTATGTATGTAGAATATAAATGATATTTCACATATAGTGATTTCTTTCATTCTATTTTTTTTTTTTTAATTTAGTTTGCCTTTGTTTAAAAGATACTTTTTTCTTGAATGGAGATTTTTTGCTTAGTAGCTAAGATTTCTAGTTAATTCAGCAAAAATACTTATGATTATCAGACGGCAATTTTGTTGTTTTTAATGTCAACTGCAAATTCAAGGTTAACAATAGTTTAAGTTGGTCTTATACTTAGAGAGAGTAACAAAAAATGTGAACTATTAAAATTAAATGCACAAATTGGTTTGACGAAATTTAAAAAAAAATTATTTGAACACAAATTTTGAGTTGAGTTTTCCAAATAAAAATTTAAAAGTTTTTTTAATGAAATGTTACTGCAAAAATGTATTGTAGAGCTTCAGCATGTAATAAATTTCTATATGAATTCAAAGCCATTAAGGATAGAATCAGAAATTAATTAAATAGTTCCAATGGGGATATATACATAGGTAAGGGTGATTCAAAATAACACCTTTCTCGAAATTCCCACTGGAACCGGACGAAATTATAAAGCTTAGATTGAAACCAAATAATTCAAAATTACCAGTTAGACCAGCGTTTTTTCAATAATTTTGCTTGAAAATCTTTGAAAATCGGAGTTATTCTAAAATGTTAAAAGCTGCATAAGTTTTTGTTGATAAAAGGATAAAATTTTCAAGAATTGTTTGTAATTTCGTGTAGTTTCAAAAAAAGTGTAGTACCGATTACTTGGAGGTCGCTACCAGCGTTTTTTTTCAATAATTTTACTTGAACATCTTTGAAAATCGGAATTTTTCTCAAATGTTAATATGTAGCTGCATAACTTTTCGAGTTTTGGTGCTAAAAGCATGAAATTTTTAGGGGTTGTTCGTAATTTTATGTTCTTATTTAGAAAATTAATTTTTATAATTTTTTTTTGTTTATTAATAAAATGAAAACGTCTAAAAAAAAACCGCAAGGGATTTAGGACTTGATGTTGACTTCAAATAACGTCTAATTAAACCGAAAATGCATTTCAATTACCAAGAACCTGCCCCAAAATTAATTTCTAAACAATATTTAAAAAAAAAAAACATAACCGTGATGTCGAAATAACTCATATCATATTGTATAGGGTGCGTTAAAATGCATTTTATTAAAATTATTTTCTTAAGAATTTCATAACCTGTAATATTTTAATACTAAATCCTAACGGTTTTGAGTTATCACATTATATTTTTTTTTTTATTTAGAAAAACCGCTACTTTGATTCAAGTTTTGGGTCACACTGTCCAAAATTGATTTTTATTTTTAATATTTTTTTTATTAAAACTGCTTAACTAACATTTTATCATAAAATATTTTGTATTACCTTCACCATGTAGCTACAAATAAATCGATTACCCTAAATGGTGGTCAAAATTAATTTGTTACTTAAACGTTTGAAACAACACCCTGTATAAATTTATGCTTTTATCACAAAATGAATAATTTTTTAACTAAGACGCCTCACTATATAAACGGTTATTTTTATGAAAAAAAGTAAGTTAATCTTTTTTTTAGGAAATTTTCTAAGCAACGAATTAATTTTAATATTTTTTCTCTACAACTTACCATTAGAGAGTTATTCATTAAACCATTTTGGGGGGCCTTCAACCCCCGCTTAAATTGTTAGCATCAGTCATATCAATGGGGACTTACGACAGTTTCTTAAGAATACTATGAAAATTCAGCTTTCCGGCGATTTTTTCCGAGTCAAATGCTTTATTGACTGGAATATCTGAAAAATTACCAATTTTTAAGAAAATTGACTCATCCTTTAAAGCTGTAGCCATTTTTCTTCATCTTCCTCATTTTCGATATGTCAAGTTGATCAAAATATGGAGTTCAATTTTTGTTCAAGAATCCATAACTTACACTTTGGTAAAAATTAAAAACAAAAGGAATTCAATTTTATCTCAAGATAGCGGCAACCCTACAAGGAGTTGATTATCAAAATTTTGGATTTAAGCCTCCTTTATAACGGGTGATTTTTTAAGAGGTTTAGAACTTTAAAAAAAAAAAAACACAAAAAATTCGAAAAAATGAATGAAATATTTATTTGAATCGATATTTTGAACCTTGCAATTTAATGTTTAAAGATAATTTCATGCAAATGTTGACCGCGGCTGCGTCTCAGGTAGCCCATCCGCTGAGTCCAATTTTGGCATACTCTTTCACACATATCGGCCGGTATCTCACGAATGAATGCATGGATGTTGGCTTCCAGTGCGTCAATCGAAGCGGGCTTGTCCCTATAGACATTAGCCTTGACATACCCCCACAAAAAATAGTCTAATGGTGTCAAATCGCACGATCTAGGCGGCCAATTGACCGGCCCGAAACGTGAAATTAACTGTTCACCAAACTCGCCTCGCAATTGCGCCATTGTTTCGCGTGCTGTGTGGCATGTGGCACCGTCTTGTTGAAACCACATATCATGCAAGTCAAGAACTTCCATTTCGGGCAAAAAAAAGTTTATCATCGCTCGGTAGCGTTCACCATTGACAGTAACGCTGCGATTCGCATCATCTTTGAAGAAATATGGCCCAATAATGCCGCCGGCCCATAAACCGCACCAAACAGTGGCTTTTTCGGGATGCATTGGTAGCTGTTGCAATGCTTCTGGCTGATCTTCACTCCAAATGCGGCAATTGTGCTTATTTACGTACCCATTCAACCAAAAATGAGCCTCATCGCTGAACACAATTTTTCGATAAAAAAGCGGATCCTCGGCCAGCTTTCCAAGAGCCCATTCACCAAAAATTCGGCGTTGTGGTAGGTCGGCTGGCTTTAGTTCTTGCACCAGCTGTATCTTAAAAGGCTTTACGCCCAAATCCTTCCGCAAAATTTTCCACGTAGTGCTGTAACAAAGGCCTAACTGCTGGGAACGGCGCCGAATCGACATTTCGCGGTCTTCTGTCACACTAGCTGATACGGCCGCAATATTTTCTTCACTACGCACAGTACGTAAACGTGTTGGTGGTTTAATGTCCAACAAAGTAAATTTGGTGCGAAATTTGGTCACAATCTTCCGAATAGACTGCTCAGAAGGTCGAGAATGCCGACCATAAAATGGAAGCAGCGCACGATGAACATTTCGAACCGAGCACAAATTTTGATAGTAAAATTCAATAATTTGCAAGCGTTGTTCATTTGTAAGACGATCCATGGTTAAATTGCAAACCAAACTGAAGCTGTTTGACAGTGACACAAGGTACTAAACACACGTCAGCTGTCAAAACCAGTGTTGCCAAAACCAAACCAGCTAAAAAATCACCCGTTATAACAAGTACTCTAAAGATATCGAAAATTGTTTTAACAATAATTTAAATGATTTAAGTAGATATAGTTAAAAAAAAATTTAAGGTTAATATACATTTTGATTTTAACATTAAAATCATACGTTTTTAAATGTGGAATAAATTATTATACAATTATTTTTATTTTAAAAAACAAATATTTTTCTGTTTGATTTTACATTAAAGTATTTTTTCTATGTAAAAGGAAAAAAATAAGAAATGTCATAATAAACAATATATTATGACATAGACAAAAAAAAACTCCTTGATTTCAAAAAGCAACGAATCCTATAAAGCAAGCAAAATTTTGTAAACTACGAGTTTAACAAAAACATGTTCATCTTTATATTAACTACGTACTATATATCTTTCACTAATTAAGTTTTCTTATACATATATGTATGCCAAGAATGATAGTGATGTATTAATTATCTTTTTTTTCTATTTATTATTTTTCATCAACAAGATGTTTTTTTTTTTTTTTTTTCTTTTTTTTTACCTACAATAAGCAAAAAGATACACAAGCTCACGTCAAGATGTTTTGTGTACAATATGTATATTGTATGTAAGACAGACCCTTTATTCTTATATACCCTATTCAAATTTGTATATGTTAGTGGATGTAATATTTTGCGTGTTTTGTTGCGTGATAAAAGATATTCAACCCAAATTAAGACGTCAGACTTTCAGGAAAACCTTTTTCTTTTCATTCATGTTTCATTTTAAGATTGAAATCAAATATTTTTGTTGTTATTGTTGTGAAAACAGAATGAATCTATCATCATATTTTTTTTCTTTCCCAAAATATTATATTTTATCGCATGAATGAGAAGTTTTACTTAGGTTACATATTGTTAATGTTAATTCAAATAAAAAAAAAAATAATACCTGTCAAGTTTGTGTACACAAAACCCTTCATTAGGACTTGTAAATTTTTATCTCATCATTTATAATATTATAGTAGTATAGATAAAATAGTTAATTTGTTTATTTTATTAAATTATACCTTGAATTGTGGAAATTATTCATAAAGTGTCATGTTTATAATAAATGTAGTTATACAGACTCTAATTTATAATGATTGAAGCATTCTTATTGCGAGATGTCATAAAAAATAATGTACACACAAAGTTAAATATTTTGTATTTTTTTTTTTATTTGTATTTGCTTAACTTTTGATGAGATGAGTTGCATGCGAAAAATTCAAGTGAATTAAGAAAAGTATTTGTGCATTTTATAATTTTGTAAATCTAGAAATCTCAATCAATATATAACTCTGTATTATATAACATTCTGGATACCCATATTTTTAAATACAAATAATTAAGTGTAAAGCCAAATTTTATTTCAAACTAGCTGGCCCGTCCCGGTTTTGCACGGGTTGACAAATCTAAGTTTCGTCAAAAATTAAAAAAATATAACATAAATAAATATAACATAGGTAAGGGGCCAGTTATAGCTTTCATTGAAACTCATCATTGAAAATTTTAATTGTTAATTTTGAGGCACTTAAAAAGTGATATCAGTGATTATTTTGATGCCAATAAAAAGCTGATGACTCGATTATTATTTCTAGTCAAAAAAATATTTCACTTTGGCCCAGCCTATCGCAGGAAATGAATTTCTTTATTTCAATGATTGAACTACCTTATCATTGATCATTGAAATTTTAGAAATCGTTTTATGTGAAAGGTGGGGCCAAAACGAAATATTTTTTTGACTAGAAATAATAATCGAGTCATCGAGTTTTTATTGGCATCAAAATAATCACTGATATCGCTTTTTTAGGGCCTCAAAAATGAAAATTAAAATGTTCAATGATGAGTTTCAATGAAAGCTATAACTGGCCCCTAAGAGTGTTATGTGTCAGGCTCTAGTTATAACTATAATTGTAAAAACACATACAAATTTTTGAGATATTTTCTTTAAATAAAGTAATAATTAAGCCACCAGCGTTATTTTACATCAACATAACATAATCAATGAGCTTTCTAAATGTCCCAGAATAAAAAATTAAGAAACAAAAAGATCAAGTATGCTATAATCTTATCCATCCAGCCGATCAATCTTGATTGAAGGAAAAAAGTCAAAATAAAATTATTAAGATCAAATGAATTAGAAGGATACAAATTTATTTTCACAGCAAGAAACTATAAGAGCTTAGAACAGTTGATCTTGCCTACAAAAAAAAAATTAAGTTTTACATCGCAAACATTTTAAATTATTTTCATCTCAACATATTAATTTTTGTATGTATGTATGTATCTCATATTTCAGAATATTTTTAACAAATATTTAAAGGGATGTTATTTTTTTTTATCATTTTACCTATAAATAGGGATGCTATTTTTTGTTTTAGGGATGGAAATTTTGTTTTTATATTTCATGTTACCCTATAAATAGTTCAGGTACAACCTTAAAAAAATTATTTTTAATATCGTATGCTATTTTTGTTACTTTAGCCTACTTCACCCTATGAAAACAGCAATTTTTAAAATATCTAAGCCTTAAGCGATCTTTAATCTAATAAATAGTTTTAAAAAAATATCATTAAAATGCATCCTCTAAATATGTAAAACCTTAAAATGATTTTTAATATGCTTTTTTTGTTGCTTTACTTTATAAAAAGAGCGATTTTGAAAATATCAAGGCCTGAAGTGATCCTTGAAAGCCATATCTTCTAAAAATGTACAACTTTTCAGAAAAAAAGAGTGCTAAAAATATTAACAATATTTTTGCTTATACCACCTTTCAACCTATGAATAGCTTAATTTTGATGAATATGAATCCAAAAAGCCATTCAATCAAACAAAGTATTTTAAAAAATTAAAATATTTTAAATTTGTTTACCCCATTTTACCCTATAAATAGTTAAATTGAGGCAAACTATTCAATCATACACTATCCCCTGTATTTTTCCAACAAAACTTATGAATTCTGCACTGAGATCTTAGTACAGCGGATGTTGCTTTAAAGCCCAACAGATGGCGCTTAAAAATGTACATTAGTACATTACTCACTCGAATGCAATGTTGTGTCTTAATTTCCAAGTAATCACGGTAAAGAACTTTCGGAGATTTGCGATTAGAAACAAAAGAAACCTTTACATTTTTATTTATATAGATTTTGAACAAGTTTGCCCTGCATAGCTTTAAAATTACTTATTCTGCAGGGACATATATGTATTTATACAAACATCTCATTTAAACACCATTTTAGTGTGGTATCTTGTCTTAAAAGATCATAAGCCCATATTTCTCTGAAGACGTAATTTTGGATACCGTATATAGATAACGTTAAATAGGGATGAATATATAACACAATTTTACATTCACAAGTGAGTCACATATCCCAGGTCTGACATCTGATTTTAATTAATAAAGAACATCACAACTGCTTATTCATCTCTAAGATTCTTTGACTATTCTTCAAGACATTTTTTATCAGACCAATTATCTTAAATATACAATAACTGACTGGCGGATCCGTTTCCCGGGTCCAGTTTAACAGCTTTAAGCTCATACCTATAGGCTTATTTGTAAGGAAAGGTATTCAAAGTTCCTTGCAGACCTTTAAAAAAAATTTTTCAAGTATTATAAACCTTGAATCGAAAAAACTTTAAAAAAACAAAGTATACATATGTAAATCAAAAAGTTAGAATTGTTGTGCGAACCACATTAAAAAAAAAACAAAACGTAAGTATTTGAATACATTTTCAAAATTTCATAGAAATCATTCAACAGAATTGATATTTAAATTAATAAGAACTTTAATTAAACATAAAATATAATAACCAAAAAGTTTACATTCAATTTCTGTTAAATCTATCTAAATATTTCAATTCATCTCAAAAGCACCCAATAAAACAAATAACATAGTACATTATGCGTACTTACTTTGAATAATAAATTTATTTATTGATATTGAAATAAATTCACCTTGATGAATGATTGAATTGAGTCATAGAAAAAGTACCTGAAAATGAGAATTTTTAATGAAAATTAAAATTTGAACAAACCAACGTGCGTCGGCGGCAGGGATTAAAAAAAAAGTACCGTTTTTAATGTTTACCCCTGTACGTATGATAAAAGTGTACATTAACTTTATACCAAAATAAAGCATTTACTGCTTGAACACAATAGATTACTGCAACTGGAAAAGGATCTCTAGCTGGAACAGTTGTGAAAAAGTTTCGTACGTTTAGCAGCTTTTTGTATAAAACAATTACGGGGTTCTTATATCCACATTTTTTATATCCGATATTTTTTCTTTTAATTTATAATTTTTTTTTCGCAACACAAATAAGCACTAGAAGCTTCAATATTTTTGTCTGGCTCTTATTTTTCTTCATATACAAATTAAATGTCAAAAGTATTTTAAGCTTGAAAAGTTAAAAGTTAGTGAACTCTTGCAGCACCGTCTGCAGCTCCGATTGCAGCTGCGTTGCGTTGTGTTCGTAACATTGTATTTGTGTGTGGTGAATATTTTGACAGTTATACCAGCTGCAGATCCATCTTCATTGTGTTCAGGTAGGTAAGCAGTGTGAATGAACTTTCCAGTAAACAAATAGAAATTTATCTCAGTTAAAATGAATTTATTATTATTTAATTCATGTGATACAATATAAGGTGCCTTAAGTGTTATATTGTGGTTGTACGTAAAATATGGAGCATGCATTTTTAATCGAATTCATTACGATTTTTTTGCATTATTTTCAATAACGCAATTTTCTTATTTATTTGTTTATTTATCTACGATTGTATACATCAACAGATATTGATACTAGACTTAAACTAATAATGTACATACAAATTATAATAAACCTAAAGCTTCTTTTAATTTAGATTTAAAAATTTCTGTAGACATAATAAAGTCAAAATTTTCATCATAAACTAAGTTAAATATTAAGTGATACATTCGAAAACATCATTTGCGGCAAAACAAAATATCGAGTTGACAAAACTAATTTTTATTTTGTGTTTTTTTTTATTGTTTTTTTTAAACATTCTGAAATGTTCAAAGAATTCCTCATCTGTAAACTTTTGTATTATTTTAATGTAATTATACGCACCTTTGGAATAAAAAAAATTACGAGTGTATAAGCATGCATTTTTTTTGTAAATGTCAAATGAAAATTGACTGACGTTGATCAAACAGCTTTTGTGCATATTTGACGATAGCATATTAAAAAAAACGAGATCTCAGCAATCTCAGTAACATGACCAGGATTTTTCAGTTTTGCTGTCAAAGTTCTTGGATTAGCTTGCTCACTTTTTGCATGAGAAAAATCTCTGAGATCACATTTTTCTGAACGCGCCAAATATCTGCATTAAAAAATGACAACAATTTGGTGATCAAATTGACGTAGATTTGACGTTTTCCGTTTGTTTTGTTTTAAATGTTACCTCTCACGTCTCAACTCCCGTTTTTGGCTTAAACCACTTCGATTAAAAAACAAAAATTGATCTTAATAGTTATTCTATTTTGTCGTTTTCGTTCAAAGGTAAAACTCATAAATTTACAAAATGATAAATGGAGGTAAGCTCTATCTTTCAATATTTTCAAAATATGAGTTTTTTTAATTAAAGAAATAGTTTTTCATCTCATTCGTTCCAACATTTGTTATTCCGATATATTCCGAATTTGCCATTACGATGATGGAAATGAGGGTATCACAATTCTGTTCGTTTGACTTTATGTCTACAGCAGACAGCCTAAATGTAGAAAATGTATTTTTTTATTTATTTTTCGGGGACCAAACACCTGAAGTCAAGAATTTTTAAGCCACTAAGGGGGCAGTTATAGCTGTCATTGAAAACGATCATTGAAAATTTTGTCTTTCGATTTTGAGACTTTTAAACATACAAAAACTGTTGGCATTTTGAAGCATTTTGAATTTTTTTTTAGTTTTTTTTTTAATTTTTTTCGAAAACAATAAACTTGATTTTTCTGAACGTTTACATCGGATTTCTTACACCATCTACAAATTATAACAAATATTTTTTCTCAGAACCAAAAATAATATTATTTTTCTTTCCACATAAGGCTAGTTAAAAAAACAGTTAAGAAAAATCTTTTATTTTAATGTCGAAAACGACTCCAATAATTTTCATAAAATTGTGTCTTTTTTCTTAAATTAGTACGGTCCGTCATTTAGTAGTTATTTACAATACGTATTTACCTTGAAACATTTTTATTTTTTTAAATTAGCTTTCTCATTATTGGTTTAAGTGATTTAAGTTAAATTTTGTATGCAACGGTTTATGTAATGTGCAAAATTGCTTGAAATGAAAAATTATGCTGAATAATAATCACAAATTAATTGTCGAAATATTTGTACCTAAAGAAACACTGTTGCCAGCTTAAATATCAAACGTCTAAAAAAACACCATACAAAATATGCATCACTGGGTTATCAAAAATTTACTCTAATTGTAAATGGAAACGGTAAAAATTGCTATTTATACTAAAGGTTCAATAACGTTATGATATGTACATATATCGTTTGAGAGAAAATGTGCAAAAAAAAATATTAAAGAATTAATTTTTTCTTCGATTTGTTTTTATTTAAAAAAAAATAATTTGGACATTTTTTAAATGCAATATAACAAAATCAGTCTCGTCATTAAAAAGATTTGCGGTAATAATCAGAAAATAAAGCAATTTTTGATTCAAAATAGCTTTTAACGGCCTTTAGTCCTACAAAAATAATTCAACAAGTCCAAATAAAATAGTGCTAAGTCTTCTACTTGGCTGATGTATTTCAGTAGATAGTATATAAAATTTGTATTATTAAAAAAAACCTTCTTATATAAAGCAATTAAAAAAAAAAAAAAACCATATTTCCGTTTTTTGATATTTTATTTCAAAAACCTTAAACAATTAACAACACTACACATACGAAGTTTAATCAAAAACGTTAGGACCATTTCGGAGAAAATTTTAAGCTATCATACTTGTTCTAGGTGACATAAAATATATCAAGCATATTTTTGTAACTTTTAGAATCAAATCAATATCTAGTTTTAAATACTCTCCAGGCTTTAAAAACTACCAAGAGTAATAATATAAGAAGAAAAGTACGGTGTACCACCCAATCGTGTACTTATTTAGTCTTCGTATAATCTCATCTTTAAACTTTCAACCCGTAATTGACATACCATACATTAAAAAAAAATCAATACAAAAAATATTAATTTTTTTGTTACGTATACGCCCGAGTGTATTTTTCTTTCATTTCTCTATTAATAGCTTTTCATCAAGAAAAAATCTATAAATTTAACATTTTATCAATTAAATATTTTATTCTTCTCTATAATATCCCATCAGTATGCAAACTCCATTAGAAAACCTATTAACACACCATCATTTTTATTAAAATTATATTTATTTTCCATTTTTATTGATTTACGGTTGAAATAATAACCTAAACAAAATGTAAAAAAAATTTTACTTACTGTCACATTCATAATAATAATTATAAAAAATTAAAATAAAAAACACAGTAATGACCATAAATGTTGATTGTCGTAAATTTGTTTGCTTTATTGTATGAAAATTATCACCTTAATTTAGATAATTATTTGTTATTTATATAGAGATGTCAATTATATTGTAGTATTAAATTGTTAATTTAGTATAGTATAAATAAATGACACTTTATACACAAAAGAATTTACTATCCCACTGATTTCCATATTTATATTTATATGAAAGTTTTATTTTTGTTAGACATTATTTTTTATTATGTTGCTACGTGTATTATTGTATTTTAATATTCTGTATGAATAGAATTTATTTGATTAAATAAACCTTTTTTTTTTAATGATAAAGGTAATTTCCATTGAATTTTTTTTTAATCATTTAAATATTTTTTGCAAATTCACAAATAGTTGGGCATATAGTGAGTCTTTGAACTTCATAAAATTACTTAATGGAAATTTCAGAAGAATTAATTCTTAGAAACAACTTTATTGTTGTTGATAAGTATAATGTACACATTTTTTTTTATTGTGATAAAGATCACATGAATGCAAAGGTTTATTCCATCTACTGATAACTACAAACTAATAAATGACGAATTATACATATGTACAAGTACATATTTGAAATTTGTCATTTTGATGCATAACGAATAAGAATAATTTTTTTTTCTTAAAGCGTACTTAAATAGTAATTTCAATTTTATCAATTTTAAAATTTAAAATTTTATTTTTCTTTAAATCATTTCTACAGATTTTTATAAAAAAAAAACATTTAGTTAAGACTAGAGTTTAGAACTAACTTTTGGTAAAACAAAAAATAGGAAGCTTAACTTTTTTAAATTTCGATTTTATTGAAAACGGTTAAACTTTATACTTTTTCATATTTATGCATATTTTTGCGGAAACTTCTAAAAAATATTTTTTTATTTATTTTTTTTTTTTAAACAACAAACTTGATTTTTCTGAAAGTTTACAGCTGGGTTTTAACGCCATCTACAAATTTTAAAAATAACGTTACTCTTCTTTCCATATGTACAGCTGTTAAAAAAACCGGAAAATTTTATTTTAATATCGATAATTGCCTTCTAGCCATATACATTTAAAACGAAAATAGATAAAACTTGAGTAAGAATTGTCTAGAGATTAGGTTTCATTGATAAAAGAAAAACACAAGAGTTTATATCTTAGTGATTTTGTGATTTATTCATGCTTTAGTTATTTATTGCATGCGCCCCACGTTTTTGTTTTTTTTTTTTAACATTTGAGACTAGCAAAAATTATGTTATACTTTTTTGTTCGTTTTAATAAAAAACAAATTAATTAGATAAATATTTTTGTATTCACTGTGTGAAAAATGAACCTTGCTTTACAAAATCAATTTCTAAAAAAAATAACTTCCTTATCATATCATCAAAATATGAAAGATACAAAAAAATTACGGTTAAAAACAAAAATACACGTTTATTGCAAAATTCCAAAAAAAAAATTCTCAACTTCATTTCTAATCCTATAGTAACTCGTAACACGTCAAAATAACACTCAAACAATTTGGTACAGTTACATTTTTTAATAAACAAAATTATGGAATCTAATTTCTTGAAATATAATTTACGTACATTAGGGTGCCCCATATTTTTTTTTTTTTTTTTTTTGAAACGCATACCCTTTCATTTTTTTTAGTACCTCTCAGACCTGATCATATGCAAAATGCTTCGTAGGCTTATAGGAACCCGTGCTGCCTTGACGTCAAAGATAAGAAAAGAAATATGAACCATTTTTAAGTGTTTGATGAACTTTTGTTTTTTCTTTCAATTTGTTCTAATTTAAGAGCAATACAAATCAATAAATGTCAATATTAATCAAAACTAATCAAACATATAATAATATTAAAGTCGATATTTCCTTTTAAATGTTTCCTTTTTTCAGTCAGAATACGATTTCTCAAGCTTATGCCATACGATTTCTCATACTAAGAATTATTTGGGACGTGTGGTATTTTTCCTATAGAAATTGCATGGCATACTTTGAATGAAAGTCGACATGGGTTCCTATAGGTCTACGAAGCTAATATTTTGCATATGATTAGGTCTGAGAGGTACTAACAAAATAAGGAAGTATGCGTTTCAAAAAAAAAAAAAAAAATATGGGACACCCTAATGTACATATGTATTTACATTTTTAATATTTATATATGTTTTCTTTTAGAATTTTAATATCCACATTTTTCCTAATTTCATTTAAAAAAAAAAAAGAACAACAAAAGTACGAAAAAAGATGAATACATAATTTTTCGGTTTTTATTTAAATTTTGTTTAAATGTCATTTGTTATTTTTATCCTCTTTCATCACTCAACGACGACGCACAAATAACCGGCGGGCGGCGGCGACGCGACGACGACGTTAAATTTTGCTAAAATATTATTGCAACTTTTTGTGGTTTGATTTTAAATGTTTCCTCAATTTTTGTTTTCATGAAATTACATGCTATTTGGTTAACCGCAATTAAATTAGCTAGCTTACACTCTAACATACCAGTTGAAATTAATATCTTGTGCAAACAACAAAAAAAAAAAACAATAAATATGTATGTATTTTTTTGCAGTCTAACTGTTTTTTTATGTTTTATATAAATTTCGAGTAATTGCATATCGAGTTAATTAATATAAATTGTAAGAAATCGCAATTAGTCATGGAATAAAATAATATAAAGTTCAATTGAGCTAAATGTTTTTTTTTAAGTATTTAAATGCCTCTGGGTTACATTTTAATGAAAACAAAAATTTGAGTTGTGTTTATATTGAAAAATCAATTTGGCTTTTATAAAGAATATTTTGTGTTTATAGTTCAGCTTTAAATGGGTTAAGTATACTTACTGGTTTTTGAGAATAAAAAACTATTAATGTATGTATTATAAAATCTTCAGACAAATTAATTTGTCATTTTTTTCATTTTAAAATGCGACTTAATAGTAAGATGCTGAATCTAAATATTTGTCTGGAGTAAAGGTGCGATTTACTATTTTTGTGACTTAATATAACTACAGAACCGTTTATACCTACTCGTGTAACTATAAAATAGACAACAAAATATTCAAATTCAGTTGACTATTTTATCACGTGTACGATTTTCGTTGATAAAATTTTTCATTTTTTTTTTTCAAGAATTTATTAATGTACGCAGAATAGGGTATACACACCCAATTGACTGCAACAGCACTGCTTAAAACAATTTTGCTACACATTTTATTTCTTTGGTGTATCTGAAATCTTTTAACTTGCGATATATTAGTAAGTACTACGTATGTATGTATATGGTAAGTTATAGATTCGTAGAAAAAATCAAAGCCGAGATTTTAATCAAATTTGACATAACGATGAGTGCGAAGTCAGAAAAATCGCAATTCTGTCCGTCTGTCTGTCTGTCTGTCCTTTCAACTGCAGCCTAATCGGGTAGGTCAATTTTCTTTAAACATCATGGTATCTTACGTTTCTTGGGCATTCCCCCGACACATTTTTTTCATTTTTAAGGACCAAAAAATAATAGTATTTTTAGCAAATACATAATTAAAATCTTATTTTTCTCAAAAACGTGCCTATCAACTTTTAAAAATCAAAAATTGTAATTTTTTTTACAAAAAGGCTACCATTTTATAAAAAAAAAAAATCTAAAAATGGTTATAAATGGTACCTCTCATAGAAATATTTTTTTTATCATCGATTTTCTCAAAAACGGTTTAGCTGATTTTGAACATTTCTTTATGAAGAGTGTTTCAAAAAGTCTTAAAAGTATTTTTTGTACCAAAATTTTCATTTTTTTTTCCGTTTTGATTTTTAAAAAAAGTTAAAAATTTTTTTTTTGAGAACGTAATTAAAATTCGTAAATGACTTGGTTGATTTGTATTAAACTTGGCGCCTTGCAGTCTTTTAACATTATCTAAAAGATTTTAAATGAAAATTATTTCTATAACCAAAAATAGGGATACCTCCCATAAGAGTTTTTAAAAAATTGGTAAGGGAAATCTCATTTTTCTCAAAAACGGCTCTACGTTTTTGCTTAAAATTTTAGTTTTAGGTCACCATCAGTATGATCTACCATGTTATTGGAACAAAAATTTTATCTATATTTATTAAAAATGGTATCTCTTGTAGAATCATTTTTTTTTGGTTTGGAGAATGTATCTCATTATGTGTTGAAACGATTTCAATGAATTTTTTTACACAAGAGCTTGTAATAAATTTAAACAATATTGCTTATCAAAATTTTCAAAACAAACAAATTTTGGATTTAAACAAAATTTTCAAAATTATTTTTTCCAAAGTTGGTAGTTTTTTTAATTTCGAACTAATAATTGCTAAAAACAAATTTGATACGTGAAAATTCTTAAAAAAAAACACCTCAAACGATTTTCAAAATTTTTTTCTCATTAATTGAAATTTGTTTAAGAAATCAAAATGTTTACATCGTGTTGATATCATACCAATTTCTGAGGTTGTTTATTCAATTTATTTTTAATTGTAGGTATTGATTTTTTTAACAATTTGCCAGTCTGAACTGTAAGTTCCATGCATATGTGCAACACAGAGCTATATTGTTCAATGTTGCATATTTATGTACTCATATAATATTACTATTTTAAACTAAACCACGTTTTTGTCCGGTGGCTTAAAATACGGACTCCCATAACTATAATTTATTTTTTTTATCAGATGAATAGTTTTTTTTTTTTTAAATATTAAGACTTTAAAAGCAATGAGATGATTGTGCATAAGAACAAGTTTGTGCGACTCAGTCGTGTATTTTATTTATTTTAAAATATGCCTTAATGGTAAGATTTCATCGCTTTCTAAAGGTTTTTAGATAAAATATTACTGACCTAGAGTTTGAATAAGCTGATAAAATTAGATATTGACATTGAATAAATTGGGTGTCGAGATAGCTGGTGTAGAACCACGTCCTAGTGAATTATAACTTTCAAACATTCCTGTGTGTGTATTATTGGCCAAAACGGAGGGGATCTACAACTTTCTGCTGAATCGAACGGCATTCAAATATTCTATTTTATTATAATTTATGTATGTACTATAAAAACGCATTTCTTTATCTATAATTTTATGTTTTTAAACTTAACAAAATCTCGGTAAATATCGAAAAGTAACAATATCGTAGCAAATAGTTAGAGAACATTACCACCTCAGTTTCATCTCGAAAAATCGAAATATAATATCGTTTAAGTGGAAAAAAAATATGGCATTATTGATATTTCGAATTTAATTAAATTCGAATTCTGACGACATTAAAAATTTTATTTAAATGCAAACATTGTCTATGTATATATTTAACTTAATTTGAAAACTTTGATCAAGTGTTTTTTCATAAACCAATAATTAAGCAGGTGTTTAAAATTGCTTACGTTTTGCAATCATGTGCGTGGTTTTCTTCAAATTAACTTGGTTCTTGATTCAACATATTATATTTGTTTTATTCTAAATGAAGTATAGCAAAATTATCGATGATATTTAGTTTCTACTTGTACTCTAGAAACGTTTTTAATATTTTATGATTGGTTGGCTTTATTTAAAAAAGAAAATTATAAATAGTTTATAGACAATTTTTTAATCATTAGTTAACTGTCAGAGAAATAAATAGGATTAATTAATGTTTGCTTTATCTGAAAATAGTAAATAAACATGTTAGTACTATATCTGATATTAAGTTGGATTTATTTTGAGATAGATTCCAATTTAAAAAAATCCCATTGAATCCATACCAAATCAATTTGAACTTACTTTCTGTGCATAACTACATTAACTTACTGAACATAACATAAGAATGAAAAAGAATGTAAAGAACGTAAAAGAATGAAAAGAATACCAAAAATGCAAATGAATACAAACAATGCATGAATTCGCAAAAACTTTTATTTAATTGATTATTGTAAAATGAAGGAAAAAAAAATGATTGCAATCTTTTTGATTCAAGTGAATGTTCATTGCGTAAGTGAAATCAATGAATACATACGTGAATGCAATCTTATTATATGGAGTCATTTATAACGATTGTACTCGTTTACAAGCTTGAGGTGTGTTGATTGGCACGAATATGTATATTATCTTGTATTCAAAGTCAATTGAATTATTAATCAAAATCTTGTTGGTTGTTAATAAATCATGATTTACAGAAGACAGGTGGCATGATGATATATATGTACGTACATACCTCCCCCAAAATAATTTTTTTGAATCTTATTATGCCATATCGCACTCTTAGGCCGTATTCACATAGAACTGGCTTAAGGTTTTGGTGTGGTTCTGGCGTGGTTGCAACATATGTCACTTTGTGTAATTTGCATGTTCTCTTATGGGACAATACACACACATATGAAGAGGCGAGGGTATGGTGTGCCCTGTCATTGCCACGCCATATTGAAAACTCTAGTGGCTTAGATGAACGTCACGTCACAATGAAACGCATTCATATGTCAAACCAAATCAAACCAAAAGAAAATGCGCATGAGGGATGGCTATAAATTCGACATTGAATTCTGCGATGAGATTCAGATTTATGAAAATTTGTTTAATTAAAGGAGGGCAGATTACTGCAATAGAAGCGTGCAAGACCATACATGGCAGAAAATAGCCCAAAAATTCAATGCAAATGGTAGGTATTTTTTTAATTTCATTTATTTTTATCCTTTGTAAACTTGCCCCCAACCACAAACTGCTGAGTATTAATTATTGGTTCATTGATTACTTTGGAAACGCTCAGGATACATGTTCAGCTCTCGCATGACGTTGAATGCACCACTGATTTTCCCTTTTTCCAACCACAAAGGGTGTACTCAGTACCTTCTTTGTTTTTGTATCGGATTAAGATACATGAGGCCAAAAAGATCATCGTCTTCATCGTCCCAAAGCATTTCGATGTTTTTTATTTATTGCCAATAATTTTTCAAAAAAAAACAGGAGAAAAACAAAACAAAACAACAAGTTTTTATAAGTATGCACTTTTGCTTACAACAATTTTAATTAATTCATCAATAAGAGATCTGTCAAAAAGAGAACATGTCATGTCCATTCACTGTCACTTCTGTGTGAATTGAGTTCATCACACCCACTCCACGCCCGTTACAGACCTTAACCACACCAGCACCATAAGCCACTTCTGTGTGAATCGCGCCTTAGAATGAATGTGACCTAACTAAAAAATTCGGTATCTTTTTTACAACCTAGTTTACGAGTTCATTTCGCTTTTAAAAGTCATTTTATTGAAAAATCTGAAGTTACAGAAATTTTGAGTTAGGTCACTTTCATTCTAAGGGTGCGATATTAATTTAAAAATTTAATAATTCGTCTTAGCGTGAACCTTTATGTACTTGTCTTCTGTAATCCCTCATTTTCTATTTTATAAAATATAATTTTTGATACTTTTAGTTAGGAGGAACATTTTTGACTTCCCGCCTCAAAAATATTGGAGCAAAATTTTAAACGATTTAGTACGATGTTAATGCATTTTTAGTATGATAGTAATGTTTTAACAACGTACTAAACGTTTAAAATTTTGGCCCATTGTTTTTATACTTTCATATGCTTAGCCAACAACATTGTCCATACAACCGTTATGAATGAGTTTTTTTTTTAAATCTCAGAAATGGCTTTAACGATTTAAATAAAACAAAATATGTATGTGTACGTTTGAAAGTATGCGGTTTGGTTTTTGGTAAACAAAAAATTCACCAAAAACAATTGTTAACAGTACCTACTTACCATAACCCTTTTTTTAGGGAGGAGACATTTTCTAAAAAAAAAAACAGACTTACAAAAAAACACCACTTCGTTAATTTAAAACCAAACATGCATAATTTAATTTTTGTTCAACATTTTAAGTTTCAAAATAATGCATTATTCAAAAAACATCGATTGGAATAACTTGATAAAAATAAAAACTAAAAGACTAAATTAATTGAAAGTGTTGCCGTCGTTTTTTTAATATTTTTTTTTAAATTTTAAGTCAATTGTTTTTAGAAAATTGTTTGTTCACAAAGATAACGTTTGTTTTTCATTATGTTTGTTATTTAAACAAATTGGTGCAAAATTTTAGACAATTTAGTTAGATGTCAAAGCATTTAAAGTATGATGCTATGCTTCCTAGTGGTTTCACAGTGAAATCACCCATCTAATATTTTGTATCTATATTCCTAGTGTTTTCGTGATGAAACCAAGTCGAGTTCTACGAATTTAAACTCATTTATAACGGTAAAAAAAAGTTTTGGGTTGTTTTGAGTGCGTTGCAAGTTATTTTGTGTATATTTTAAATCAAATGTTTAAAAAAAAACATCCGGGAACGAATAATGGGTTAAAAACAGGATTTTCCAAATTTTGAACGAGTTAGCACGTTCTATATTTTTAACATTTCATTAAAGTTAGAATATCAATAAAATCCTATTTTAACTTTTCAGTATCATCAATCATACTCCAACTACCAATGTCACTTTGACAATTAAAAATGTGAAAATGGTAGATGGGTTTGCTTATTTTTTTTTAAATGAACTGTCAGTTTTTTAGGCGTGTTCAGTTAGAGTTTATTAAGAAATGTGGTTTAATATATTAGTAAAAAATGTTAAAAACCAAAAACATTTTAGTATAGAGCTTTTAAAGTAAGTAAATTATTAATTATTATGCTAATATCTACGTTAAAATCAGACGACTTAAAATGGTGTGCCATTATATCTAATAATTTAAAATAATTTATTCAACTCAAATATTAATACAAAATTAACTAATTTAATAGCTCATTCGGATTAAGTTTTAAAAAGTATAAATAAATTTTATTTTTTAATTATTGCGTTCATGTGGTTAAACTTTTTTATGAATTGCTATTTAAATATTAAACAGGTAGATACCGTTTAAATCAAAAAAAAAAAAAAACATATCTAAACTTTTTCAAAACAAAACATAACCTTCAATTTATTGCTGCAAAATTTTATAGAATTCCCCAAAAAGTAAAATTATTGTCGCACCTACATACATATATGTATATTATTTTTCATCTGAACAAAGAATGGGAAATCCATAAGTCTAACAAGCAAAGAATTCTATTGTGTAAATAATAATTAAAATCAAAAGAAATAAAAACACCTGATATTTTTTTTAAGGTATAAGTAACATTATACTCTTTGCATTATTCTTTTTGCTAAAATATATTTAGCTCTCTAATGATACTACAAATCAATATTCAACTACTTAAAAAAAATACATTTAAATCACCTTCTTCCATTCTTTGTTTACGTATTCGATTAATTTTATATTATAATATGTACTATATACATATATATCTGAGTGCTACCAGTTTTCTGTCCAAAATAAAAACTATACTCTTCGTCTCATTAAATATTCCACCGCCAAAGCTGATGACTTACTTTTTTTTTTGCTTATATAAAAGTCTGGCTGTGCATTGTGATTAAATTTTATTTCAAAGCAATAAAATATGCATACGTAATACATATCTTTAAGAACAAAACAAATATCTGATTGCTATAGCGTGAAAAGAATTATGCAATCGAAGATATCCAAATTTGTTCTTTATTATTGTTTCCGCTAAAAAAAAAAAATCTAGAACTATACAGTCACTACAAGTGAAGATGAAGTCGACGGCACTGACCAATTATTCAAGTAATCTCAAATCAATTCAATCAATTAAGAGTTATCTACCTTTGAGTGGACTGTTAAGTCTGTTAGCGTCTATAAGACGGTAGGTATTTCAAAACAAAAAGCCCCTTCTCAACAACAACAACAACAAAAAGCACTCAATAAATTGTCATCATTCTATACATTTATTTATTTTTGTTTAGCTTTTTTACTTTTCCTTTCACTCTATATTATTTGTTGTCTTTTTCTACTGTCACGTTTTGGAATAAAAACAACAACAAAAATAATCTAAACTTAGATTTTTGTTTTGAACGATGATTGTGTCCAACCAGCTGAGTAAATGTTGTCGATTTTTTAAGCTTTCTTTATGATTGTAAACCTTTTTCATTTAGGAATAATATTGCAGGGCTTTGGAATCTAAAGTCGTCGTAACAAATTTGTTCGTAGCTATAATATGCAATTATTTTAAAGATAAATGAAATAAACAGCGCAAATTTATAGCCTAAGCAAAACCACTTGGTATACATAGATCATAGTCCCTTTTCACACGAGAAAACAAGTTGCTGGAGATTTGTTAATTTTTTATTTTAATTTTCAATGTTAACTAATCTCTTACTTGGTGTCCTTCTTATCTCAGAACTGTAAGTAGCTGGAAACAGAGTTTCCTCGTGTGAAAGGGGACTTACAATATGTCTGTTTGGTAACTTGAAACGTTGTTAGAACGTCGTATGACGCGACATAGCACAATTTGCTGTCAAATCCTATAGAAAACAAAATGACAAGTAGCATACTGTAGCAAGAAATTGCAATTAACAAACAGACATAATATGCCTGTTTGGTAACTATTTTTTCAACAAATTTCTCAAAACTGAGTTTTTTTTCTAGCGTTTTGACAGGAAATTGTGAAATTTTGTGAAAATTTGTGCAAATTTGCAAGAAATTTCACTTTACCAAACAGACCAAATAATTAGCTCTGTTTGCGTACTGTCAATTACTTAATTTTTATTTTAATATTGTTAAATTACGCAGAAATTGTGTAGATATCTACAATTTTACGCAGAGCGCAGCGCTTGAAGGATAGTATTTCAGTTCAGGAAATTCCTTCTAGTTCTGTTATCAACAACAACAGTTATCTACTATTGAGAAGGGGGAAGGGGAAAGTTGCTTTTGTTTTACTTTCAGCACTTTTTGGAAAAGAACTCGCGAAAAAAAATGTTTTAATTGTCAAAATTAAACATTTTTTCAAAGTTTATACACTTTTTTCGATAAAAAAAATCGAATAAAGTTCCAGAAAATTTTGAGTTTTTAAGGGAGCAAAAAAGTAATTAATCAATAGTGCTTATGCAATAATCTGGAGTTCTTATCAGAACTCCGTGGAGGTAAAATGTTAAATTATCCGAAATTACTAAAAAAAAAGTACTAAACATTTTTTGTTTGATTCAATTTTAACTTTAAAAAACTAATATCGAAATTTTTAAATGAAATATTATTTAAACCATTTAAGAGCACATTATTTCCAAAATTATAACAAAATTGTTGGAGCCTTTTAAAATTTATATGTGAATAACTCAAAAATAAGGCAGTTTTTACAAAAAATCTCAAAACCCTATTTTTGATATATGTACAAAATTTGTTGCCAAAAGCACTAAAAGAAGTTTTCTTACAATTGGTTTAATGATAACAAGTACGAAGTTCAATCAAAATCGTAAGGACCCTTTTTTGAATAAAATTTAAATTTGAGTTAAAATACATTTTTTTAGGTCAATTTTTAACCAAAAAATATGTATTTTAGAAGATAACAATTTAAGTTAAACCTCATTTGCTTCCACAGTTTAAAATTTAAGTGACAATAAATTATTTAAAGCAAAAAACAAAAGTTTTCCATCAGACCTCAACGCTTCTTTATCTTCTACGAAAAAAGGTTGGCTACCCCCGTTTTCTTTTAATTTGAATATCAAAACAGAAGCCTCTACAGCCCGCATATATAGTACTCAATCGCACCTTGTAGTTTCTTGCCTCAGCTCCAGCAGCTACAGAGCACACAACCAATTATTAACCGTGGCACTTGCAATATTGTCGTTCGCTTTCTGTGCTCTGTTTTGTGCAAATTAATTTCTCTCTCCGAACGGGGACTGGGCTTGAATAAACGACTTACTTGGGATCGTTACAAATACAAATTTATATAAAATATACATTCATACATCGATATAGCGACACAATTTCAAAACTTCGAGACAGCTTATGGCTCAGCGATTTGCTTAAGCTTTGTGTTTTTTTTTTTTTTTTAATTTTTTCTTCTCTCCCATCGTGTATAGGTATACAATTAAAGTGTGTGTTGTAGACTTCGACAAGGTTCAATTAAGCGCCACTAAGAGTGAGACAGCCAGTAAACTATATCCAGCTGGACAGGCAGTCAGCTTAATTAAGCCTCTGTTAGCCAGCTGTGGCATTCCATATTGAATGTCAAAACTCGAGACTCAAAATGAAAACCGCCTGACATTACGTAGTGAGCAATAGTGTAAAGTTCAAAACAATACCTTCAACAAAAAAAAAAAAAAAAACGTTAGACTGTACCTTAAAGATTTATTAATTTTTTTTTCTTATCGACATAACTAAATGAAGTTTTAAATCCGCGGGTTAATTTAATGGCGCGTGCGCGTGATTACACTAGAATTGAATAATCAAGAAAAAGAAAAAAAAAACTTCACTTCTCGATTAATAAAATGTCAGCAAATAGTGATCTTCCAAGTAAACAATTAACAACGCACCAGTTGTGTTTCTGTTTGTGGCAGAGATATCGGTACGAAGGCGCACGAAAAGGAACGCGTGAAAAAGCTTTCGCTTGAGCCTACACATAGATACTTTTTTTGTACTTAACCTATACCTTCCTATATATTCATAACAACTTGTTGGCCCCGCGATCGTTTGCTTTTACATCTACACAACCATTGTGTTGAATAACAGTAAGCAAAACAAACAAAACTTGATCTTGAAAAAAAAGAGAAAAAAAGAAAAAAAAACACGAAAGATATACAAACCAAAGAAAAGAAAACCCAGAAAAGTCGGTAACAGTTGGTGACCTCTAGACAAAACGGGGGAACGAGCTTTTCTCGGAGACCTTTGCGATCGTGATTTGTGATAAGAAGTGACCCTATAAAAAGTGTCAAGTCAATTTAAAAGAAAAATAATAATAATGAGTATGGAAAGATCGCGAAGCTGTCACGATGTGATCAGTGATTCCCGCGATGGCAGTACCCCCAATAACTCCGGTTGCACTCCCCTCACCATCGACATCATGGACAGCACTCACTGTGCGAGTGATCACAACATCAGCTGCTGCAGCTTGCCAAGCTTTATGCCCATTAGTCCGATAGTGAAGTGCGGCCCCACCGTTAGAATACCAAGCCCACGAACTCGCCGCAAAGGTTTCCTCATCCGGGATAGTTCGGTACACTCGGACTCGAGTCATTATTCAAGTGTCGACAGTTTGCTGGAGTCAAGGAAGCCCGATCCTGAGGCCATTCTTATCAATTTGGGCTTCGGGCCGGAGGACTCAGAAGACATTCTATCACGCATACCAAAGAGATTCCTTAAGCCGTCTCAAGTGCGGGGCGTGGATACGGAGGCGTTTGTAAAGCGACTCCAACTGGCCAGCCACTTGCATGAAAACAGCGTTCTGGGGTATCGAGGACTGACCGGTAATCCGGACATTCCGCCATCGAGTATTGTTGCCAAGATAATGCAGCGTTTTGAGGTGAACGAGCGCAAGAAGTCACTCAGTTCCATAGAACCTCAGTTCTAAGTTTTTGATTTTGTCTGATATTATCTACTTAAAATGATTTGCTTAATTTTTGTTTTTTTTTTGTTTATAATTTATAGATAACAATCTTGTCGTATTATTATTAATGAAAGCGTGTACTTAGGGATTTATTGTTTTATTATTTCCTTTGTTTTAATTGTAATTTGATTGTTTTTATCAGCTAAGTGACTTATTAAAATATTTCTTTATATACCTAGTACTTAAAAAGAGATAGTGAGTTTTCTTTTTTGTGTTTGAAGCCTGTTGATGGAGCTTTACTTGGAATTTGTTTGTTTATTTTTTTGTTGTTTTAAATGGGACGTGCCTTCTTCGGAGGTTGATGTGCGCGGTATTCCAACTTGACGTATAAGATAATTTATTTTGTTTACGTTTTATAGATTGATTCGGATTTTACTGTTTTCGAGAAGATTACATATGCTTGTATATATTTTAATTAGTTTTAATAGGTAAATATTGAATTAGGTAAGCTGTGGAAAAATCTATGGACATTTTTTTATGACGACAATGATTTTGTCATTTTTAAAAATCATCTGTTGAAACTTGTTTAATGGATATAAACTTATATTTATTAATAAGAAGTCATGTGATGACGACGAGGTAAATCAAGATTTAAAAAAAAAATCATAGTTCTAATCCTGAAATACGGGGTCAAGGAATAAATTTCGTATACACATAGCAATCCAGTTGTATGAGCTGTGTCGTCATTTGATTAAAAGTTATTATGCTATAACAAATCACATTCGATATAATGTTGGTATCTACCACCTACCAAACGTATTTCTCAATGAATGTTTGAAATTAATTAGCAGATGTGTCACGTCAAAACTATTCAACCGAATTGGATCAGGTTTTTTTTTAGAAATCACATTTGCAGTAGAATATCTCAGCGTTAAACGTTTCAAAATAACATGGTTCAATTTTGTTCGGTTTTATTGCAACATAATTATTATAGGAACGAAAAAAATTGGTTCAACTATTTTTAATTATTTATTAATGTGAACGTAAAAATTAAACTTAGAAAAAAACATCTTACCATTTTTGATGTACCTATGTATATTGTATGTACAATGTACACACATGATACATATTTACCGATCGAATTAAAAAAAAAATATTTTTGCAATTTTGTTTTAAATTCAAAGTTTAATTTTTTTGAAAATTTTTGTATGAACATTGACATGGCACTAAATATAGAGCAGAATGTGACACGGTTGCAAAAGTCGATACAGTTATTGTTAATTGTACTTTTTTCGAAACATTCGACTTGGCTAAAGTACACAAATACACTTTATAAAATTCGATACAATTTTTCTATTTTGTGTTAAAGGCTTTAAATTAGCAACAAAACTCAGCTATATGACATTACCACATAACGCTTTTGCATAAAAATCTCGTTTCTTGTTTGACAGTTGGCTTTTTAGTTTGCGTTTATGATTAAGGTTCCCCCACTGCCCACACCAACTCGAATCTGTCGTAGCGACGACAAAAACAATAATAACAATGTGTTGTTTTCATTGAAAACTATGTATTGTTATTATTGTTTTCGTCGTTGCCACGAAAGATTCGCGTTGGTGTGGTCAGTGGGGGAACCTTAATCATAAACGCAAACTAAAAAGTCAACTGTCAAACAAGAAACGATATTTTTATGCAAAAGCGTTATTTGGTAAAGTCATATAGCTGAGTTTTGCTGCTAATTTAAAGCTCAACAATACAAGTAACAATAAAATGCTTCAGCCACTTTTATGTACACTCTTTATTTCTATGGCTGTGTTCGCAATGTATTCTTGTTTCCATGTTTCCATTATGCATAATTTTATGTCTGATTATATCGACAGGTTCGTAAATGACAAATGCAAATTCAATACAATTGATCAAAAATGATGATCATTTGAGTTTAGACGATCAAATTGATGTTGATTGACTTTTTAAAAAACAACATAAGTTTCTATGAGAAATCTTCGAGATTTTAAGAAGTTTAAGTGTAAATCTATACTTTAATCTCGGTTTAATGGTGGATATAAACGTTATGTAAAATTGTAAAGATGTTCTTATCTTGGTATTCTTCAAAAAAGATTTATTTGTTGAAAATAAAATCAAGAAGTACAATTCCATAGACTTTTGATACAATGCTGAATTACGATTTCTCATCCCTGGCATGTGATGTCTTGTATGTTAACGTCTCTTTGACGTTACATTAATGCGACCCACAGTACACATATTAAAGGTATTATAGCCGTGTTTTTTTGCAAGCCCGGGGAGAATTGGATGAAAAAAACGACGTCGGTGCTAAACAATTAACGTGTTAAATGCAACAACAACTAATCCCGGAGAAATCTCGGGGTTTAACTTAAGCGCACCGAAAAACTGTGTTACCGGCATGAATTGCATACATGTTATCGATAGTTTGTATGAAAACTCCATGTTTTTTACTGTCATGGCGTCGCTAATCCCCGCTGTCGTTTTTTTCCACCAATTCCCCCCGGGCTGGCAAAAAAACACGCCTTATATTGCGCAGGTTGTCAAAGTTGGAAATGTCAAAAAATTAAAAATGGCTGTTCGAGTGCCCACAAGAACTCAACGCGCATCATTAGAAACAACAACAAAATATTGAAATTAGACAAGGAAAGGGGCTCTGAATCCACCATTTTACCACCATAATACCTCGATTTTGACAGATGCGCAGAACTGAACAAAAATGAAAACGCTAATGATATTACCTTTAATATGTGTACTGTGAATGCGACCAGACATATTAAACGAATACGAACGAGTTGAATGTATTCGAATCAAAGATACTGAATTATAAAGATTGGACTCCTCGGCTGTCATTCTGGTTTTCCTACAAGCTAAACAAAATGGCGGACAGTGGTGAATTCATATTTTTGCACTAGTGCCCATGTTTTAACGCAAATTAGTGCAAAAATATGAATTCACCACTGCATAAATTGTTGTTGCAATTCACATCTATTCATCGGAACGTACGAAAGATTCCATTCTTTATAATTTATTATTATTATTTTATATGTGGATTGTTTTTCGTGATATTCAATTGCTTTATGTCTTCAACCAAAATTTCGAACTCAGGTTCGAAGATCAATGATTTCGAATCTAAGAAAAAAAATATATTTACTCATCATCCAAGTTCAAAAGTATGGAATTGCAGAATTGACCACAAGCCAAAAAAACAAAAATAATTCACTCTAGCTTTTAACGGCCTTTAGTCCTACAAAAATTTGGCGTTTCGTCCCGGCGATTTCACTTGGACTCATCAGTTGACTAGTGAGGGCCTTTGTCAATACGCAATTTTTTGTTAAGTTCAGTTCATCATACATAGATTTCGTGACGAATATCTTATTAAATAAGTAGGGCATTTACCGTTATTTTTGGTCATAAACAAAAATTAAAAAAAAAAAAAACCTGTCAGGAGAATGTCCAAAAAATGCTAAGTACCAAGTTTAAACAAAATCGACCCACCCGTTTAGGCTGCAGCCGAATGAACAGGACAGACAGACAGAATAATGTCAGGAAAAATTGACATGTCAATCAGAGTGGCAGTCTCAAAACATTAGATACCTACTTATACATTGAGAGATGGTATATTAGACTCCGTAAACTGACATTTAGGTACAGAGAAACAAATCGAAAATAAAAGACAACAGTCATTTGTACTTTAATCTGGGAATTGAAACTCACAACAAAAAAGAATTTAAACCCACAGCCTTTGTTTCCATTTTCAAAAGGAAAAAAATCCCGCGGATGTTATTTCCCTTTATTTTGGGAAATAGCGGGCTTTCTTTCCGCGGGTCTTATTGCACTGCACCGAAGCCCTCACTGTTTGATAAACTTAACATTTCTATAGATAGCCGATTTCTTATTGACTGATGAATGTATAGCTATCGCAATATATTGTGAAATAAATTATTCAAATATTATTATTGCTGTTGCATATTTTCAATTAAAATTAATTTAGTATCTAAATAATATGTCTAAACTAAATACAAAAAAAAAAACATAAATAAATAAAATTGTGACATACATAATATGTATGTACATATATCTATGTTTAAAATTTACTATACATTATTGCCAAATGAATGATTCATTGATATTTTTAAATTTAAGCATTCCAAACCACACCACGGTAGATACTCGTATATTTTTGTGTATTTAATCGAAATTCAATTTTGGAGTTTTTTTTATTTTTATTTCCACTACATATCTAACCATCGAGTAGGTAGTGGGTATAAAATCTGGCACACTCCTTTAGGTTTTTCATTTCATTGAACTATACCTGTATACTGTCTTTGGTTGTTTATTTTTTTACGTGACTTGCCTAACTAAATTAATAAAACACCCGCATGATCTGATCATCATCATCATTTAAATGAGCCAGATGATAATTAATTTATATTGGAAATTAAATTGTACATTTTGCATAGAATGAAATTGTATATTAAATTAATTGCTCCAATAGATAATTACTAGGAAGAACACTAATTAATTTGTGGTTTAAGTTATAAGCACCCTTTAATATATGTACAAACATATATTGCACGATTGCACGTTATTTCCAGCACAAATAGGATGTAGAAATTCTTTGAAATTGGTTACAATAAAATTGTGTTTAAATCTTATCTCAATTGAAAATTAAAAAGAAAGAAATAATTTCGAGACATGTATTTTATTGAAATAAAATTGCATGACTGAATCTTAAGAACTTGTTCTTGTGGTTCAAAGCTATTTAACGTAGCCAAACATTGAAGAAAGTGGTAATGATTTAGTAATACAATGGGACAGTGTGAAAGAAATTCAGAAGTATATACTAACAATAATGGATTATTTTTTTTAAATTACCTATCTACCTATGTATGTACATAGTACATATTTGTTTACTCATACTTACTTGTTTACAAAAAAAAAAATATTTGTAAAATTTTAAAACGTAATATGCATTACATATTTTAAAATTACTTAGATATACATACATATAGATGTTAGCAAAGTTTTAACAAGGTCGGTTGAGTCATTAACTAGATACACTGTAATATCCCAAAAAATAAACCATATAAATATAAAAGTTTGGGTTATTTGTATTTTTATGGAAAAAAGCTGAAATACAGTTATGTTGAAATCAATTTTGATATTAGAAGTACAGTAGTTATAGTAGTAGTGGGTACATACAGTTGTTAAAGCCATTTTCAGGAAGATTTGTAAAAATATCAAAATATGTATGTGTATTGTGTATTGTTGTGTTGTGTGCGGAAGCTATACCATATATACTGGTTCTAAATAAGCTAAAAGTAAATTTTAAATGTTGGTTCTTCAGAATTATCATGTACCAAATTTAAATAGATATTTAAGCTCTAAACTTGATTTAAAATGGAGGCGAAAATCGACACAGTTTAAAATAACATTTTTTTTTTTTATTTTTTCGTTATGTAAAAATTTTGGTTTGAAAAAATTTCAACAAAGCTGAATTTTGGTGGAAAAATTTCTTTTAACGTTTTCAGAATATTCTTAAAAGTACCTTAAATTTGAACCACTGCTTTTGATTTTTTAGGTGAAAGGGGCAAGATGCTTTTTATTTTTTGAAGAAAATGAAAATATATAGGTAAATGTAGCGGAAGTGGTCGTAAATATGGGTTAGAAGAATCGTACGCGAAGGGTTGTTGTCTCTAAAAAAAAATACTGGGTTATCGAATACACAAACCGGGTACTGTACATTTTTCGAAATATTTGAAAATGGCATGTTCAGGAAAATGAGATCTTGGAAATCTCAGCAATCTCAGTTACCTGAACAGGATTCTTCAGCAAAATTTCTCAGATTTGCTGTCAAAACTCTGAGGAAAAAAAATCTTGGATTCGCATGTTCACTTTTTTAGGGTGAGCAAATTTTTTGAGATCTCATTTTTCTGAACACACCAGTTTTGATGTGCAAACATCTTAGCTCTTGGTATAGGGAAAAGAATATGTAACGGCAACGGCAACAGCTGCGCCAGCGGACCCTACAAGCTGCACTGAGAGACTAACTCCAAAAGGGTGAGCATGTGTTAGTTGTACAATGCATTTTAAATGGAACCGCACCAACACAATGACACTGTTATGGATTTTGCGTTTTTAGTATGAAATTTTGAACGGTTTTGAATTTATTTTTGTATAGCTGGTAAAAATCTGTCATTCTGGCTTTAATTTGAATTTTAAAATAACGAACATTGGATCTAAAGATTTAAGCATTTAAAAGAATGCAAATCAGGTGTTTTTGAATTTTCCATCTTTTTGAGCTACATAGCGCCAATTTGTTATTGTATCAACAATTCACACGTATTCTCGGACCGCAGTACACATATTAAAGGTAATATATTGCGCAGGCTGTCAAAGTTGGAAATGTCAAAAAATTAAAAATGGCTGTACGAGTGCCCACAGGAACTCAACGCGCATCATTAGAAACAACAACAAAATATTGAAATTAGACAAGGAAAGGGGCACTGAATCCACCATTTTACCACCATAATAACTCGATTTTGACAGATGCTCAAAACTGAACAAAAATGAAAACGCTAATGATATTATCTTTAATATGTGTATTGTGTACTACGTTCACGGACAGGGTATTTAAGAGAATTTTCTCTTACTGTGCTCAAATAAAATTTGCGGGTGTTTTAGGTAAGGGGGTACGAGTCGGTTCTCTAGATAATATAAGGTACTCTATGGTTTTGCCTATGTATGTTTTTGTTCCCCTACAGTTTGACCGGGACCGCGATAGCCAGTGTTGTCTTAAAATATTTTTTTGAAGTCGGGACTCGGGAGATTTCCATATCAGAAATCGACTTTAATCGGGGAATTAAAAAAAAATGAAATATTTTCTGATTTTTTAAAGAAAATAAATAAAAGAATTCGATTTCGATTGCGCAAAAACTAGAACTAAGATTTTCAATATGAATAACCGCACATTTATAACAAGAAATCGCGACGCTTAAAAGACTGAATTTTGTTTTCATTTTCCTGGAATGATATACATATGTATAAGTTTGGTGCACACACTTGAGATTTAAATTTTGATAACTGAAAAATGGTATTCACAACAACATGCACGCACCACTTATTTTTTTCAATCGCACGACTTTACAGTCGCGCAAGGAATGAGACACATGGTTTTAAGTGTGAATGCAAAAATAATGTGACGTATATAGATACTATTTAAATACTGTCTATAATAAGACAACCGTCTTAGGAATAATCTACCTAATTAATAGTTACTCATTGTAAACATTTGTGTTATTTTTTTCCAACTAATAATCAACAATTTTTGTATCTAAAACGTGTAGTCGATCAAATCTTCACCTCCCAAACAAATTAAAAATTGTGCAATGTCATAAATTGTAGAGGTATTTTTGACGTAGAAACCTAACAAAAAAAATGCAATTTTTGATGAATACTTAAGTACTTACTTAAAATCTTACCTAATAATATGATCATTTGAATAGATAGACTATTTATTATTATATTCAACTTAATAGATAATTTATAATGATTAAGTTTAAGATTTTCTTGATTATAACTGGCATCTGTCATAACATTAAGCTTCACTTAATCATCGAAAAAGTAATCTAAGAGTAATTTTTTTTATTGGTGTTAACTTACTCTGTAATTAATATCTTAATGACAGTAATTTTCCGTACATTTTTACCTATCAATCAAGATGTATATTTTTGAATAAAATTAAATATATTCAAAAAAGCCCCTTACATAAAAATTGGTGTACAAGAGAATCGCACGTACTTGCGTTTTAATAGATATAAAGAAGCTTAAAAATTAAAAAATAATAATGGTAAAATATTTACTTACTAAAGTACGCAGATCGCGCTTAATTTTATCTTCCATACAAAAATTTAGCCATGTAGCCAGTTAAAAAATCCAATTTTTGTTATATATAACTGTACGTACATCACTTTTCTGTCTAAATTTAGCGCACAAAATAATTGTTCGGCACATTAATTCTCCAGCTTAAATTAAACTGATAAAATAAATATAAATATATAATATAAACAAACGGCAGAAAAAAAATCGGAACTACCGGAGATTGACAAGACCGTATAGACTATAGATTTAGAAAACATTTTTATAGGTAAACAATTTGGTTTTTAAACTGGCAACACTATAGGTCTGTTTTGTATCTTTTTTTCAGACAAAAGGTGTAAAACCTGTCAAACTTTGAAAGTAAGAAGTAAATACTCTCAGAGAGGAAAAAACTTAGCAAAAAGTTAACAAACGCACTGCACCATAAATTTTGTATAAAATGTCACTTTTGTGAACAAACAAAGACGTCAAATGGTGACAAATAATTTTGATTTTTAATTGTAAAATTTTTAAATTGTAAAATTATTTTTTATACTGAAAAATGTCAAACGAAAATATAAGTTTTGACTTCTTCTGAATCTTCACCAGGTGAATGTGAAGGACAATCTGTATATGAATATTTTGTTAATTCCTTATAGCCGATGTCAAGTGACAGTACACTGACCGCTGTGTATCACAGTTTTTACACTCCTTGGACACAGAAATTTGTATAACAGAAATTTGCAAGTTATCCAATGGAGGTAAATTATTATTTGCTCTCTTGTTTTGCTCTCTCGTTGCAACAATTTGTGAAAATTTGTGCAATTTTGCAAGTAATTTCACGTTACCAAACAAACCAATTATTTCTTGTGACAGACATCTGACAGATAATTTGTCAGTCAGTTTATATATAGGATTTCTCAACAAAATTTCCCAATTTTTGTGTCAAAAAAATGTTGGATTCAGCTGCTCAATTTTTAACGGAGGAAAATTAGTGATGACTCTGAAATATAAACTGTTACTGACCTTAGAATAAGAAGATTTCTTTTTCTTAGGTACCTATATAGACACGCCAGAATTGCAAATTGTAATTTGCCTCGGCATTCGTATGTTCGAAATCATTTTCGAAAACGCACTAATGCCAAAAAACTATCTTTCGAATATATCCATGCCTAGGTCATTTACATTATTTTCAACACTATTTTCACCTATAAAAATAAAATGTATGTATACGTATCTGTATTTAAAAAGAGCTTAAATAAAATATTAATCGTCTAAAAACTCCTAATTGTTATATTTAATCAGAAACAGCTGTTCAAACAAATATAGAATTGCGAAACATTTTTTCGAGTTCGATTTTTTTGTATGGATGCAAAACCTACCCTATATATAGTAAATAGTATGTACCTACCAACAAACTTACATACATATATCGAAGGTAAAAATGTAAATGCTATTATCTCGTTTAAAATTTACATTTATATCTGTTATGGGCAAATATGTCAAAAGGTGACAGCCTGACAGATAAGTGTTTGGGCATCATAGAAACCGAGATTCTCCATTATAGAGTAGGCAGTATATATGTATAGATATGTATTTACATGTGTAGGTATACTATAATTTATTTATAACAATGGTTTATGTATGCACATTTAAACCATATAAAGCTGTTTTATTTGTGAAATGTATAAATATTAATAAATTGTTAAATATTTGAGAAGATCAGAGTGTAAGAACTTTCCTACTAAATTGTTCATGTATAAATTAAATTTCTTTTGATTAGTCATTATATTCACAAAGCACAAGCCAATTAAATTTGCAATTTACAATGTACATAGATATACCGGGTGTATTCTTGTATGGTTATTATTTTGTGTGATGAAATGAAATGTTATTTTATAATGCTGCATCACAATTATTAATGGCGCCGCGACGCGACTTCTCCACACCGCGCACATAATATTATAACGACAACGCATTCAAATCAATTTCAATTGAATTCAAGTGCTTTACTTTAATAATGTAGGTGGGGGGATGCCGGCCGCCGCGCACTCCGATTGCAGTCGGTATGGCAGTAGCAATTTATCAGTTCATTGTCATTTTTTGAATGAGTCTTACTTTGTTAAGCATACACGAAGTCAACTGCTCGTTAAAATTGTTACATTTATATACATCCATACATATAGTTGAAGATAGATATTATAAACAGAACATGAGCATCTGTATACAATATGATTTGCAATAGAAATGCGGACATATAAAGCTGAATATAATGATTAATGATGATTAATTGAGAAGAAACTATATGTAAGCAGACAATAATGGAAGAGTTCAAAGGAACAATATAAAATAACGTTAAATTGAAATAATGTTAGTTTCTATAAATGATAATGTATACCTAAGGATTATTATTTAATAAAATGTTTATTATGTTTTTAATAAATGTAGGTACATATAAATATTTATTCAGTCACAGTCATATAAATGAAATGTTATGCAGTCATAATAAATATTATCATATTAATAATATAATATGATAACGAGATTCAAAAGTCAAAAACAAACGAAACGAGTGATCCCTGGAAAAATTTCCCGTTTGTTTGTGTTTGGATTATAAAACCATGTTATCATGTTTGTTTTATTATGACTTTGTTTCTTCCTATTTTGACATTATGATTTTGTTATGGCGGGAGCATATTTATTTATTTGCAAAATATACTTTTTAAATTATTATTCCTTTCCTTTCAAAGTTCAAGGTTCACTTGCATGAAAGTCTTTTGACAGCTGTAATCACTGATTTATACATTTTTAAGCTTAGTTAAGCTGTCAAAAAAAAAACTGATTTAAAATTAATTTTATGACTTAATCTGTGTTTGATTTAAAAATTCTTCTGTGTTTGCAGCAATAATTGTTGGCACCGATTTGTCTGTGGAATAATTTCAAAAATAATTGAATTTATCTTGCAGTTAAACGTATGTATGTATGTATGTATTTATGTATTTTCTTATTCATTACGTACAAAGTGCAGTAAAAGTAATTTTCTTATGTGTCATATTTTTTGCAAATGGCGTCAAATGTCAACAAATAGTGATTAAACGAGTTTTTGATAATTTTGTAGTTCAACATGAACTTATAATTATGTATAAATACGTATCTATATCTTGTTTATTCAATAATGATACAAATCTAATCGAAACCATAAATAAATAAAGTATTTATTGCAAAGTTAACATCTATTTAAGGCTCCCCCAAAACCAACGTGAAACATTCGGACCGACGGAAACTTTCGGTTGACAGGGCGTAAATTACAGTACTGACACCAATGCGTCGATGCTATTAAACGAATCTCTCATAAAATTATAAATTGACAACTAAAAGTTTCTGAAAAAAAGTTTGGAGGAACCTTTAACCTTATTTTGTTGTCGCGGTAAATGTTTTTTGTTTCAAGTCATTTGCAATCCTGTAGTGGGGTGATACGAAAATCATATATTGTTGTGATTGGTCTTCATAAGTATAACATGGAAATCACGCGTTGTTATGGGTATTTTACGGTGAAGTTGACCGCCAAATGTCCGGCCGCCGCCCGTGGAGGTTCGAAGAAGGCGAAAAAGAAATTCTTGTGTCGAGATATGAGTATTTCTCGAAAATCCATGTGTTGCATCATTAAAGAAGATTTGGGACCTAAGCTAAGTACATACGATTGTCAGATCTTACAATATTGTCAAAACTGTCAGTGGTCTAACAAATAGCTAACAATTAGCTGACAATTAACATATTTCTTACAATGAAAAATTGTCCGTCCACACGGTTGGTAGATTTCTTCCCAAAGTCTAACAATTTGATTGTCAGCTCTTTTTTTATTTTTCTTTAACCAACTCATTGACATTTCGGACAATGAAGAAATTGTCAGCAATTGTAAGATGTTTTCAATGAAAACATCTGACAATGCCCAATGAGTCTGACAATGCCCTAATCGACTGACAATGATAAAAAATGTGTGTTCAGACGATTTTAAGATACCTGACAATTTTTTGTCAGATTGTCGTCTGACAATGACGACAATATTGTAAGACAAAATTGTGTGTTCAGGTGATTGTAAGACATTTGGAACAGTTTTTTCACTGATATATCTAACAATATTATAAGATCTGACAATCGTCTGTACTTAGCTTTAGCGCATACAAAAAACACACTTGACTCCCGCTCAAGTGCTTCGCACTGAAGCAAAAACGGAAGCAAAAATCGAAAACTGTGCTTAGCTGGTACGCCATGAATGCTCGCAGACAGATTCGGTTCACTGTTCACTAACGAAAAATCTTCGCCGTGGAAGAATCGTTTAGTAAACATAATGATCGAGTGTGAGGTCGCACCACATCAAAAGAAGGGTCAGAACTCACAACGCAAAAACCACCCAAGAATGCCTCAAAAAAAATGTTCCTAATTTCATAATACCGGATGATTGGCCAGCTGATTAGTCCAGACCTCAACCATATGGATTACAAGCAGTGGTTCGTTGTAGAGGGAATGAGCTGCTATAGAAGACACCAAAATATTGAGTCATTAAGGCGTACCCTTGTTGCGGTCGATGGTTGGCCAGTGCGTCTTAGGTCGTGTATTAATGCAAATGGCGGCCATTTTGAATAATTTATTTTATGATTAGTAGCTATTAATGTTCTATACAAAAGTCATTAATTGGCTTTTTCATTGTATCAGTATGACTAGACTAGGTACATTAGGTACTCGTACCTATACATAATATTACATTTTGTTTCTAGAATTTATTTATTTGTTATAGAGAGGTTAATACTGGTCCTCAACCATATGTACATATAAAGGTAGCATTGACGTTCAGTTACAATACTATAACTTTAAAGCACGATTTATTTCACAATTAAATTTTAATAACAACTTTTGTGTTATTTTCATTTCGGTATTCTGCCAAATGACAGGGAAGTTGTCTTAACAATATGGGTATGTTATACATATTGAAACACTAATTACAGGTTTATATAAAATAAGGTCATAACTACTCGTTGCTTTAACAAAGCAAATTTATACTTTATACGTACCTAACATATAATTTCTAGATCATAACAATTGCAAACTATAGTTTCCGTTTCCCTATAAAGCGCACCCCAATGTCAGAAGGTCATCAACACAGGTTTCATTTTTTTTTTTTATTATTACTATTTTAAACCAAGTGGTCGCTTTGGTTATAATTATAAAAGCTTCAAGATAAAAACCATAGTTGCCGCCTTTAAACTTACATATATTTCTGTAAATTTTTAATTTTTGTGTAAATTTTAATTTGTTGACTTAATAACGAATGCTTCCACGAAGATATGATGAAAATGTTAAAATAAAACAACAAGAGATTATGATTGGTCGTATAGCGCAGTTAAACTTAAGACAGCGGAACATTAAAGTTTAAATAAAAACAAACAAAACATAATTTAAACAAAAATTTGATTGATCGCAGGTTCTTTTTCTGTAGACAGCGAACCAATAACTTTAAATACTTTCTCAACACACAACATCATTAGTGTTTCAATATTTTCAAATGTCTAAGTGGTAACTCTAGTGCCAACTAACTTCTTCTATTAAACAAAAAAATATAATAATAAATTGCACGATTTTTATCCAGCAAACATTGTAATATCTATTGTGGCAATTTACACGTCGGATTGTCAATTTCATAACAAACAAAATAGGGAAAAAATGAAAAATAAATAAATAAATTACAATACATGATGAGCTTTGTTGTCATAATATTATATCACACACCCGCCAATTACATTCCTGATATGGCTTAAAAATTAAAAAAAAATATGATTAACTGCAATAACTATACGAATTAAATTCTGCAATCGAAGTAGCTTATACATAGGTATGTATTTTTTTATATAAAACTCGTCATTAGATAGAAACTGAAAATTGCATTATTACGAGGTATACTTATACAATAAATAATAATAATTTCACTTTATTTCTCAATTATTTTGTTTTAAATATGAATAAATGTATAGGTTTAGGTATAGGAAATGGTATAAGTAGTGTACATTATTTAAATACCTCGGTCAAGTTTTGTTAGTATTTAAGTTATTACCAGTGCAATGCATGCGATGATTGATGCTAAGAGTCGATTAGTGTAAGTACCTACCTATTGAAATATTTCGACTTTATGGGTTGAAGAAGTTCGTCACAAAAGTATTAAGGCCAGTAACATTAGAAATAATTAATTAATTAAGTGGCACTTAAGTAGGGTTTCCAGAACATCTCTTTTATAGAGAACATGTTCTCTTTTTCCATTCCGATCTTTTTTACACTCTCTTTTTTCATAAAATTCTTTTTTTGTTATCTTTTTTTTGCACGTCCTCTTTTTAGTCTCTTTTTCGAAGTACAAAATAGGTTTTCCACAAATGAACTTCAAAATTAATTGTATTTCAAATTTTATGTGATTCTCAACTTTGAAAACAATTCACCATTGGAACTTGGAAGTTTCAACAATTTTAGATTCTCTCAAAAAAAATGTATTCCACTCAGCCCTAAATCAATCCTTAACAATTTAAATAAAAGCGGGTTGAAAGTGAAGTACAATGCTTGAAATAAAATGTATAAATTGTTACAAAAAATATATTAAGTACATAGAAAAATGGACACTTCAATTTTCATTAAATGATTTGATGATGTTGCGAATATTTGATTTTGAAAAATGTTAGAGAATGTGGAACTGAAAAATGAAGACTTTCGGAAAACAGTGTCTGATAAAAAAGGGTTAATTTTTTTTGTTCTTCAAATAATTCTGAATTTCTTTCCGAATTTATTATTATTTTTAGGTCTGTTCCATTGAGCCCTGCAAAGTTTCTTCTTGGTATTTACTAGTAGATGATGAATGGAGTAATTTAATTTTGCCAACAAATCTAACCTCAATATAAATGTAATTTTTGTTGTTTGTATTTGTATATTATTTTTGATTAGAGAAACACCAACAACAGTAATTTACTATATATGTAATTTCTTTTTACTGATAGTGCTGTTTTTTTGCGTGGATACAATTCGTATCTACATGATTGAAGTGCTTTAAACTTATTTGACTACGGAGCCAGAAGTACTTAACAGTAGATGATGCAGGCCAAAGGAACATACCTTATATAATTATGTATGAAGTTTTTAAAAAATTTTTGTTTTTTTTCTGTTTTCCTCGGAAATATTTGAACGTGGAGCATACTTTTTAGAAGAAAATAACAGTTTAAAAGTGGGAACTGGGAACTGTTAAGTCAATTTTAATAGTGGCTTACAGTTTGAAGGATTAAAACTTTCAAAAGTTTTACAATATATTTTTAAATGAAAATAAATACCCATCACAAATAAGAAATTTTCAAAAATATGAAACTTCAGATTAAGAATCATAACATTCACCCTGTTCTGAATTCCCATCGGTCATAAAATCCTATCGTTTTCAAACTCTAGCAGTCTTACTTATTAGATTTGTGTCTACTTAGACACTGTCTAACTATTTTCAAATTGGTGGAAATATGCTTTATTTAATTAAAATAAATATCACATTATTCTCGGTTTGGACAATCTACTCTTGTGTCTAAGTTAGGCAGCTATACGACAACAATAAACAAGGTTTTTGAATACATTTTCCAAAGTTAGGCAGTTGTCTAATGTTAGACAACGTTTATAAATAAGAACATAGGTGTTTTGAAATAATTCTCGCTTTCAATACTTGCGGATTGAGTGTGCTTTGATTTTCGATCGGATTGAAAATTCTTGACGTATGGAATTTTTATATCCGATTTGGAATTGGCAAAATTTCAAAAATGTTGTTTCAGCTAAAAAGGTGCGTTCCTTTAGTTTGAAACTCTGTGCATTTGTGTGAATTTCTACACATTATATTTTTTTTATATTCTGTTAACGGATTTGATTCGGAATGGAAATCAGAACAGCGTGACTATTGTTTTTGAATTAATAGGGATGGTCAGGAAAATGAGATCTTGGAGATCTCAGCAATCTCAGTTACCTGAACAGGATTCCTCAGCAAAATTTCTCAGCTTTGCTGTCAAAACTCTGAGGAAAAAAAATCTTGGATTCGCTTGCTCACTTTTTGAGTGAGAAAAATCTCTGAGATCTCATTTTTCTGAACACGCCAATTGATTAATGTTTTCGAAACTGTTTTAAATTCAAACTCTTCTGTCTTCTATACCTAAAACTAATTCTCTTATAATAAATTAAAAAAATATTTTGTGAACAAGTCGTTATTTTAATCGTTTTTGGTTGATGTTTTTTTTTGGTTATGTTTGCATATTGGAAATGTTCTCTTTTTTTTCATTTAAATTATGGACACCCTACACTTAAGTGATGAATGTGACTTTCTCAATAAGTGACACTTAAATATCTCTAATATTGTCCCCTTAATTGCCACTTACTCAGACTGTGAAACATATACTAAGGCCCAGTTTCATACTCGATTAATGTGCCTATATGGTAATCGTAAGTGGCATTTATTTCGGTACATATCAACTGGAAAATTGTTAGAATTTAAGGTGGAAGTTGGAACTATAATAGTCTGAAGCTGTCAGAAGAAAATTCCAAAACAAAACGAAAAGTTTCCTTCCGAAACTGAAATAAACGAAGCAAACCTCAATTATGGTTACTTCATATCAATTCTTCGTATACGTTTCGTTTCGTACGACCACTTACGTCACCTTCTGACTGTAAAGGTTCCCCTACACCATTTTCGGTGGCGACGACGAAAACATTAATAACAACGTGTTGTTTTCATTGACAACCATGTGTTGTTATTGTTGTTTTCGTCGTCGCCAACGAAAATTCGCGTTGGTGTTGGGGAACCTTTACAGTTTTCTACCTTTACTTTGATTTCCAGCCATACAGCCATAATATATGCAGTGAAATTTAACGAAAATCAGCTGATGATGCTCAAAAAGTGAGCGTATAATAGTTAGTAAGTTTAACTGGCACCTATCCACTAAAAAGAATACTTTAGTAGTATATAGACTCCACCCGCATATTATAATATTTTGTCTTCCATGTCTTCCAACTCTTTTTCCACCAGACGATGACACTTTGCTTTTGTTGATGTGAAATATTAGACGTTTTTCTTTTTTAGCTCCGAGGGATGCACTGGCAGATTCTACCAGTTTTATTTTTTGTCAATTAAATTTGACCGTCTTGGTGGAAAAAGGCAGTTTTGCGAAGTAAACGAGCATAAACATATACGTTTTAAACGGTTTAGTTTTTGAGTTGGCAACACTTTTTGTAGCGACAGTTGACAGATGATTTGTCTGCATTATATTTTGTCATTTTACTATGAAATTCTTTGCGTTCGGTAAACTATCAGATAGGCTATCTACCTAATCAAAATTTTTCAGATACGTTTGGTTGTTGTTGCATCAGCTGTTTTGTCACAAGGGATTACAACAACACACACCTATCCGGATAGCTTTGTATTGATCCCCGAACGCGACCATTGCATTGCCATATTCTTATGCTAAGTACAGACGATTATCAGATCTGTCAGTGAAAAAACTATTCCAAATGTCTTACAATCTTCTGAACACACAATTTTGTCTGACAATATTGTCAGAAACGTCATTGTCAGACAACAATCTGAAAAAAAATTGTCAGGTATCTTAAAATCGTCTGAACACACATTTTTTATCATTGTCAGTCGATTAGGGCATTGTCAGACTCATTGGGCATTGTCAGATGTTTTCATTGAAAACATCTTACAATTGCTGACAATTTCTTCATTGTCCGAAATGTCAATGAGTTGGTTAAAGAAAAATAAAAAAAGAGCTGGCAATCAAATTGTCAGACATTGGGAAGAAATCTACCAACTGTGTGAACGGACAATTTTTCATTGTAAGAAATATGTCAATTTTCAGCTAATTATTAGCTTTTGTCAGACCATTGACAGTTCTGACAATATTGTAAGATCTGACAATCGTCTGTACTTAGATTTACCTTGAAAACATCTGGGACCTGATTCCGTAAAACGAAAACGATCGGAAGATATTGTTTCAACGATACCAATCTGTTTCACATCTTTTAGAAAAAGATCGTTTTCATTTTAAGGAATCAGGCCCCTATACTCCTTGTATTAGGTACACTTTGGCATCTTATACGATAGGCGTGTTTTATTGAATGCATATATGATATTTCTGCCACATTCAAATCGGTTTTAATATTACTAATATTAACATTAAATCTGTTTATTATAAGAACAATCACGTGCGAGTGCGACCCAGTCGTGCACTTTATTTCTTAAGCATTTATCATCTTTTAAAAAAGTTAAAATATCTACCGAAAGCTTCAACCCAGCTTAAATTGGAAATTTTTGTAAGTACACAACAATAAATTATTTATTGATCAACTAACTGGCTTAATTGTTAAGGTTACGAGACTCAATCTCCCAATGACAAAAGATATTGTAATAAAAAATCTTATGAATATCTTATACGAATGTATACAATTTGTACATGCCAATGACTTGTAATTTGTGGTTTGACTACACTTTCTCAATCTCAACTACCTACCTACTTACAAACTTCAAGAGCACTTGGGAAATTGCAGTAGGTATGTATCTCTGTTATAATAATTATGCGTCATTCTCGATGTTACACTTTGTGAACTCTGTGCAACATGCATCAACATAAATACATTACGCAAGAGAATTACTTTCACAAAAAAAAAAAATAATTTTTTTTTAGTTCTGTAAAGTGTTGTAGAATTAAAAAAGTCAATCAATTTAATAATTAGCATTGTAACACCAAATCATACAATTTGCGGTTATTAATTTTATTTGTAGGTACCTTATTAGATACAAACACGTGTAACTCCCACATGCATCTTGAATAATAAATTATTAAATAACTTAGGTATAGTACGTATAAGCGTTTTCAGCGTCATGAATGTCTTACATATACAGTTATTGTTAATTTTTACGACCAAACTTATTGGGATGAGAATAAATTCTTAGATATAGAATATCATAGATACAAATTAATTAATAGTTTAAGTCACACTTCAATCATAAAATATATACATACATACATATGTAGAAAAATTTTATTAAACGAACTTTTGTCTTGAATATAACTTTATTGCCAAGTTGTCAATCTTGAAAGTGTCGGAAATAAAAAATGGCTGTTCTAGTACCCACAAAAACTGCACAACGCATTTGGCGCGTTCAGAAAAATGAGATCTCTGAGATTTTCCTCACTCAAAAAGTGAGCAAGCGAATCCAAGATTTTTTTTCCACAGTTTTGACAACAAAACTGAAAAATTTTGCTGAGGAATCCTGTTTATGTATAACTGATATTGCTGAGATCTCCGAGATCTCCGAGATCTAATTTTCCTAAACATGCCTATTATAAGAAAAACAAACAAAATATTGATATTAGACAAGTGAATTGTGAATGGGCACTGGATCCACCATTTTCTTCTACTTTGACAGATGTGCAAAACTGGCCAACTGAAAAAAAATTAAAATGATAATGATTTTACCTTTATTATGTGCAGGGTTACCTCTGAATATTTTTAAGAGGAGTCAAAAAAGGAGTCCCGGGTGAAAAAAAAGAGTCCTCTTTAAACTTCAAATAAAACACCAATAATAAGATATAAACTCTATAATTCAAAGAAATTTAGTTTTCAACTTTATTAATGGGCCAGTTATAGCTTTCATTGAAACTCATCATTGAAAATTTTAATTTTCATTTTTGAGGCCCTAAAAAAGCGAAATCAGTGATTATTTTGATGCCAGTAAAAACTCTATGAATCGATTATTATTTCAAGTTCAAAAAAACACTTTTCCATACAAAAATGAACTTAAAAAATCGTATATTAATAGCCAAATTTTCAATAGTCAGTATAAGCAGTGAGTTAGTACTTTTGCTAGATTTAAAAGACTGAAAAATTGGCAGTATTTCTGCTACAGGTGGTAAATGAATAGAATAATTCACTTTGACATTTTGTCATTATCATTTTGTTTTACAGAAATACTTCCATTTTTTTTGGCAGTGAAAATCCAGCATTAATCTCCATGCAAGCTGTTGGGCGGTCGGGCCGGGTGTAATAATACACGTATTTTCAGTCGAAAACAGCACTAAAATCTTTATTAAATTTTATTAGTTTACAATACAAAAGATTTAAAAATTTAATAAATTCTTACATTTGTGCAATAAGGCACCACTCGTTTGCTCCAAGGGTTTAAGTAAAAAGAAAATTTTAAAGTTAAATGATTTAATGAGAAATGGCAAATAAATGAAAATGAATGTAAGAAAACATGAGAAATGTCAAATGCAAAAAATAGTTCAATTCGTTAAGTTTATCATTCGTGGTGGAGAATAATGGACAGCATACACCGCAACACAAGCAGAAAAGTTACAGTAAAATAATAAAAAGAAATGGTTGAGAGCTATTTTGAATCAATAAAAGAAATAGTCTGTGTGTGTTACGGATGTGAATATTATGGTATCTGTGACAGATCCAAAAAGTAAACTTTCATAGAATATTTGAAATGGCACCGTATAAAAATGGCGTTATAAGAAAAGGAACGAATTCATTTCGAAAGTATATGTAGGTGTATTCACTTTATATATGTTACTTGTTGGTTTACAAAAATTCCCCACTTTTAAATGCTGAATCAAATTTAAATTTTTTTCAAAAACATGAGTCCTGGAATATGACTCTAAAGAGTCGTCCCGAAGGTAATACTACGTTTTCACCAAAAGTTAATCTCGTTAAGATTTAATAAATCATAGGAAATGTTTTCAACGCACAAAAAGATTTAAAAGGAAATTAACTTTGACAGTACTTTTCAAATTGCAAATTTTGTTTTATTTTTTCTTCTAAAGTAGAAGTTCAATTTGTATCAAACGATGAAAAAAAATAGATTCTCGAAAATGTTCGCTCGATTCTCGAATATTGTACTGAATATTGTGGTAGGGGAATAGGTGTGTTCGATTTGTGAAATTATTGGCCCTATTAAGATTTAACAAGAATAATTTCTAATCTTCTTGATTTGAAGATTAAATAATTGTATGGTAAATCTTTAAAATTTGAAGGGGATTTGGGGTAACCCTACTTAAAAAAAAAAAAACTTGAAAGGGAACGGTAACAGTGACGTTTTAAGAAAAATGTTGAACGAATTCGTTTCCAAAGTATTCGATTATATAATATTTTTTTGGTGCATTTACAAAAAAGAATCCAAATTTTAAAAAGGAGTCAAATTTCAAAAAGATGAGTCCTGGAGTCCCAGCGTTAAAAAAAGAGTCAAAGTGACTCTAAAGAGTCCCGAAGGTAACACTGATTATGTGTACTTTGAATTAACAGCAAAACAATTTAATTGTGGGAAAGACTTACAGGGCTATTCTGGCGTTGTGAGGGCTCACAATTCACAAGCCTTTGTGAGGTTGATTTCTTGTGAGGTTGTTGTGAGGTTCTCAAAAGGAGATCACAATTTCGATGGTTTTTGTGAGGCTCACAGTTGTGAGGGTACGAAAACCTCACAAAATCGATTTCACCTTTCCTTGTGAGGTTGTTGTGACTTGTGAGGTATCAGTGAGGTTTGCAAGAATAGGGCTGTTACATTATGTCTTTTTTTTATTAAAGATGTAATACATTTTATTTGTTCATCAAGATCTTTATTGTAATTAAAAAAAATGTAGTTTCCCAAGGCTCCTTCGAGAACACTTCTAAATTTAAATACAAATAATAAGTATAAAAAAAAACATTTCAAAATAATAATCGAAATGTCACCTGCTTTATGCCCTAAATCTCCCATATTGACAACTTAAATCCCACATACTCTGTATTGGGCAGTGTGTGCCTGTTTGGTAACTTTTTATTTCAGCAAATTTCCCAAAACACATCAAATCACATCAAATTAAGAAAAATTTTATAAATATTCGCTAGAAAATTTACGTTCCCTAATAAAACTGCGTTTAAAGTGCCAATATGGGAAAATTAAGTGCAATTTATTTTGTTGAGTGTACAGTGTGCACTGCAAAACTGGCCCTTTAATGACTCAACTATTTTAGTAGCTGTGCTCCAGATCCGAACCAGATTGGATTTCCTTATGAAAATACATTTATTACAAAAACAACACAAGATCCAACTTTGTTTTGGATTTGGATTTCCAAATCTATTCTGAACACACACCCTTAATTTGTAAATGTCGTCAGTATTAGCCGTGTTTTTTTACAAGCCCGGGGGGAATTGGATGAAGAAAACGACGTCGGTGCTTAACAATTAACATGTTAAATGCAACAACAACTAATCCCAGAGAATTCTCGGGGCTTAACTTAAGCGCACAGAAAAACTGTGTTACCGGCATGAATTACATACATGTATCGATAGTTTGTATGAAAACTCCATGTTTTTACTGTCATAGCGTCGCTAATCCCCGCTGTCGTTTTTTCCCCCCGGGGCGGGTTGCAAAAAAACACGCCTATTGTTAAGAAAAAAGACGGGTGTAGGTAGGTACTAGGCACAGTACACATATTAAAGGTAATATATTGCGCAGGTTGTCAAAGTTGGAAATGTCAAAAAATTAAAAATGGCTGTTCGAGTGCCCACAGGAACTCAACGCGCATCATTAGAAACAACAACAAAATATTGAAATTAGACAAGGAAAGGGGCACTGAATCCACCATTTTACCATCATAATACCTCGATTTTGACAGATGCGCAGAACTGAACAAAAATGAAAACCCTAATGATATTACCTTTAATATGTGTACTGTGGGTACTAGGTATACAAATAAAAAAAAAAAAGGAAAAAAAAGAGTTGAGTAAATTACAAGTTGTCACTGAGATCATTGTGTTGTTTTATTTTCATGATCTGATCTGGATTGGATCTGGAAGAAAATAAAATACAGCTAGTACCTATTATTACAATTTTAATCAAAATCGTTTTCGAATAAAATTGAAAAAAATGTAAAAAAAAACCTTAAGCAACAAACTTGATTTTTTTTATAATTATTGTCTATATTATTTATAAAATACCCACAAAGGATAAAGCCATTTTGTTTTACTTTTTTTTCTCTTTTGAACTTTTCAGCAAGAAACAAAGTTTAATATTTTTGAGGAATGGGAGGTTGACCTGTCCTAAAAAATCTAAAACAAAAATTGTAATTTCTATGTTCTTTCATAAGGGAATTTAAAGCCACTTAGCTTCAACAATGCTCTTGCTCTTCAATGTAATTCCCGAATGTAAAAATAATTATATAAAGCCTCAACTACATAAGCCAAAAAAGTGAAAAAGTGCAAAAGTGAAAATTTTTAAATTGATTTTGTGATAGTTTTTCTGACTAGAAAACTAAAAACAAATGATGCAGAAAGCTTAAATTTTGGTTTAAAAAACAATTTGTATACACTTTTTTACGAATCAACTGCGCTAGAACCAAACAAAATATTTTAACTTTTGAACTTTTGCAAAAAATGGCCAATGTAGTTGAGGCTTAACAAGTACACAATATAAAGCATATGTTCCTTTGATAAAATTGTTAGCTAACTTAATATATTGATGGGTAAGTGAACCATGTGGTGAACTAAAAATAACCAATTGCCAAGAATTGTATAAAACTTTCATGGTCAACATCATTCTGTCGTTTTCTGTCGACCACTTGTATAGAGTTTTTTTATATGTATGTATACTTATGTATATGTTCACATGTGCAACATAAATATAGCAAAAAAAATGTCCCAATCGATACAAACTAACTTGCTGGCTATTGTGACAAGATGCACTCACAACCTTGTCAATGCAAATCATTGACCGCTATATGAACCCTAAGTGGTCATTACCACCTCTTTCCGCAACAGTTGGTGCTATGTTGGTTTCGCTATATTTTTCATTAAGAATTTATTATATCGATTTGTAAAAGAAGAAAAAAAAACGGAAATTGTTGGCACCGAATAGATAAGCTGCTTAGTGCTTATAGTTTTTTATAAGCATGAAAGTTTTACTTAACGTAATTGGGTATTGATCTTTGAGTATAATTTTCTTTTGTAATATGAAAAAGTGTATAATACAAATTCTTTTTGGTAATTGGCGTTTGGTAAATGATTTTTAATTCGATATAGGCAAATTATAAACACAAGTATTTTAATTCGATATAGCTAGACAAATTATAAACCCAAGAGAATCTACTAGGTCGATGAAAAATTGAAAAAACTTAAAATTAATTCTTCATTTGAGTTACAGATGCTTGAACCGAAATTTGTTTAACTTTTTTTTTGTGGAAAATAACTCATTTTCAGTTATTCGAAAATTTGACTATTCTTCGCTTTCATTCCTTGTAAAAAATTTTGTAAGATTAAAATAGTCAATAAAAACTTAATTTAAAAAAAATCAATTAACCCAAAAAAACGAATATTTTTAAAGGAAAAAATATTTTTTGCAAAATTTTAAATGCAATATTATTTCAACTTAAAAGTAAAAATATTTTGATCGAAATAGGTTAAGTCATTAATTATAGAAAGTATAAAATGAAAAAAATCATTCCGTTAATAAACGTTTTGTTTTGTTTACCAAAATCCAAACAATGCCTACAGTTATAAGGCACAAAAAAAAATATTTTATATAATATTTTAGAAGACTTGCCAACAAAAATCTATCCTATCCTTCTATTCCTTCTAACATTTGCCTAATTTATAAGACCCTAGGTCTTACTGGCATATACATATATGTTTGTGTTGTTTTTTTTTTTTTAATTCTGTGCATTTGTGTGAATTTCTATACAAAAGTCTGTCAAAGTTCATATAAAAAAAATAAAGTGTGTAGAAATTCACATAAATGTACAGAGATTCAAAGTAAAAGAACATACCTAATTATTAACACTTGAATTTCCGTGAAAAAGCTAAGTTGACTCATTAAAAAAGGTTGAAATGATAAAAAAAAATGCTAGAATTGTAGAACTAACTTTTTTGGCTTTTCTAACGTAAATCGAAAACTATTTTATTTTTTCTAATAAATGCATAACTTGCTAGAATATAATACATATATGAATGTAAAAATATTGAAGTATAAGGGGTATTCCCGATCCGATGCAAACTAGTCTTGCATCATTGCAAAAGTGCAAAGTTTTTTTTTTACAATGGGGTTAGGGTATAGCAATTTTACACTTTTGCATTTTTGTAATGATACAAGACCAGTTGCATAGGATCGGGAATACCCCTATAGTTTTATAAAATCAATAGGCTTATCGCCTTGTTATAAGATTTTTTAATACCCATATAAACATCAGCAGGCGTATTTATAAACGTTGTATAGCTTTGGACAGCCGTCTTAGTTATAGATAAACAATTTCACTTGATGTTTAAGAGCTGAATAACTTAGACAACGGGCTTGGTTGTTTAAACCTTGGCTATAATGTAACATTTTATTTAATAAAATAAAGCATACGTAGCTGTCTGCCAACTATTTCGAGCTATTTTGAACTATTTAGACACTAACTAGTAAAAAATCTAATAAATGCGCCTGCAGGTATACACTATACATAACGTGTACTTATTCTTCATATAAAACATTCTTCATAACAGCTATAGATAGGACTTGTTACTAGTTTTTCCATAAAATTTAACATTTAAATTAAGTAATTTATTATATGATTTTATTTAAATACATACAAAATATGTATTTTATTCGCATCAATTACATAACTCGATGAATAAGCTGCGGATGGAATCAGACTCAACTTTAACATTTTATCTAAAAGTAAAAACTTAAAAATTGAGTCTGACTCCCTTCGTATGCTCGCTCATTCATCGGATTCTTTAAACGGATTAATTATTATTTTATAATTTGGAAATTATTAAAAAAAAATCACTGCACAAAGTGAGTTTTTTCTGATAGGGTTTTATTATCTGTCAAATTGTCAGAATTATGTAAGAATTTTCAAATTAATAAACGCCACCGCTATTATTTTAGAATTACCTATTTTCATAATTAAATTCCAACGAACAAAATGAACATTGCATGTGATTGCACCCTTAACTTAACTTTCTATCGTATCAACTGCCATCTCTTGCCTGAAACCCAGAAGTACACAAAATCTTTTTTCTGGAATTTTATCTTTGGCTAAACGTCATTTTCCATTTTGACGTTTTATTTTCCACTTTCCACTTTCCAGTTAAAACAAGTTTTGTATTTTCTATTTGCACATCGGCAAAAAGAATTCGTACTCGGAGTTTTATATTTATCCCAGCTTACCTGTCTTTGTCTTGTTTTTTTTTTTAATTTTAATTTATTATTTATTTATTTGCTTATATCGCCATTTATAATAAATTTACTGTTGATTCACTTAAAATCATCACATCACAATGGCTTTTCACAGAATTCCTGTTACATCGCAATGTCAGTGTGGACCACAACAACATCTGGCATAGAGACTGCCCTTGGAGCACTTGGAACTCCGACTATTAATGGGAAATCATCATCAAGTCTACAGCAATTGAATGGATCAACATTGATTCTGCCAGCGCCATCTCAATCTAATCAGAATCTGCAATCAGCAGCAGCAAGTGTACATCATCAATTCAGTGGGAACAACAATATAGCCTCCGTTCAATCACAGATCTCGATTTTAGCCAATTGGAAGCGGAACAGCCAGTCCCAATCACAGCAGCAACTCTATCAGCAACAACAACAGTACAATAACAAGGTTAGTGCAAATACATAAAATATGTAAATTGAAAAAAAAAAAATATCTTGATAACATTAAATTCTTTATTTTGTATTTCGTTTGCTTTGGCGGCAATTTATCGCTATAAGCGAAGCGGGTGACTCCTCCACATGAAATTGTGTTTGCATTTCACGTCGGTTTCGAATTCGGTTTTTAATTAGTTTTCATTCGGTTGCTTGTTTGGTCTATGGTAGTATAAATGCCGAGAAATATAAAGATGGCCTTCAGCAGCGAGTTTTCTTTTTTGTTTCTATTATCGTTGTTGATATACTTGTACCTATATGAAATATGACGCACCTTAGCAGCATTAATCAACAACATTCTGTAAGAAACGATGTTCTATTTATGCACAGCATTCGAATAAAATATTTTTTTTTCGCTGATGATTTCAGTTTTTTATCAGTAATGTTGGTCTATAAGTTGAGATTTTATTTGAACTAGGTACTTGTTATCACTTTCAAAGCTGTCGCATAGTTCGTTTTAATTGAAATTGCTACTTTATGCGTCGTCAAACAGAAAAAGGCGATTATATATTGATGCTTGTTGATTATGTACAACAGGTCTGAAGCCCAAGTGTAAAAATAAAATATTATTATTTTTTTTTTTTCTAATACCTAGCTCACAGCTATGAGCTAAGAACTTAAAATACTGAATAGATATTTACTTATAAATGTGTATTTAAAAAACCTGACATAAATTTGTATTAATACATATATCTTAGATTGTTCTTCACAGAAATATGTAGATACATGTGCCCATACCTATCCCTATTTTCGTCCTTATGAACAGCATCTGATATGTTTCAAGCGCTCTGTTAATTATTAACCTAAGAAAATCTATGTATATTCATTCATCTCTTCTACCAGAAGTTCTACCATGTCAATATTTTATAGACAATTCAAAAGACTTCAAAGTTGATGTCAAAACAACTAAAATGTTAAAATATTAACAAAGTTATGGACAGCCTCAATTAACCCTTTCGTTAAGGTAATGGTACACATCCATATAAATATTCTTTACCTTCTTTATGAAAGGATTAAAGTAACTAATTTTAAATGCATTGTCATTGGCAGAACTATAGTAATAATTAATACCGTAGGAGCATAGAATTATAATCCAGTAGCCCTTACAAATATCTTAAGAGAATTATGGAAGAAAAGAGATTTATAAAAATAAAATAACCATTTTTCGAGCGGAAGAATATTGATATCTCCGTAAAAAGCCAAGGAAATAACTAAAGCAGTTTCAATGGTCAGAAATTCAACAGTGGTCTATCTATGCAACGAGTTGAGAAATGTAGTCGAAATAAAATTAATTAAATAATTCAGGAACGAAATGTAGTACTTACGGTCCACAATTCATAAGAAACCCATAGAAGCAGAATATGCATCAGCTCATGTCCCTTGTATAGAGGGTTCCATGACGAAGACGCAGAAAATGGCAATTTTGCAAAAACACTAAAAATAATATCTTATGAAAACGGTTCAAACGTTTTTGATACAATTTGTCCTGTGTGCTAAAATGTGTATGGTTTACGCTACACATTTAATCCAAAATAATTTTTTTTATTTCAGAATTTATATTTTGAGCAAAACAAATTGAATTGACGAATATCACCATTTTCCACCCCACCTTAGTTTTTTTCCTAGTGGTCGTACGTTGTGAAATGAAAATTTTGATTGAATTTGATTGAAATTTTGATTGAAGAAGTTCATATTCCACTTTCATATTATTTTGGTACTCACTTCGTGTTGTGAATTAAACGTTACTTTTTTATGAAAATTCCATTTTCACTCTAAGTACTAGGCTTAAAAAGTGTTAACCGATTTTGATCATATTTTGTACTTACGCTTTTAAAAGGTTAAAATAATTTTTTTGTTGGAAATTCTGTACATATTTCGTTTAAACCAAGTTTAAGGGATCTAAATTCTACAAGAAATCATATATTTCGTCTTACATTTTACCCCTAAGGAATTATTTCATTAAAAAAAAAATAATTTCGATTTCACCTCTCGAACCAAAAATTTTTAAAAACATTTTTACTTTAAAAACCTTTCCAAAATCCGCACCTTAATTAGATTTTACAGATACTCGTATACATATTAGCTGTGTTTTATTTTCTCCGAGATCCGAACCAAATTGGATTTGCTTACAAAAATACATGTATTACAAAAACAACACAAGATCCAACTTTGTTTTGGATTTGGATTCCCAAATCCGTTTTGAACACACCCTTAATTTGTAAATGTCGTCAGTTGTGTAAAGAAAAATGACAACGGGTATATAACAAGTTGTCTTTGAGATCCTTGGTTGTTTTATTTTCATGTTCAGTGCCTACGTTCTGTAACTCAATCCACAAAATTAGTCGAGAAACTATGAAATTTGAAACAAATTGTATGAGTTTTGTTCCATTTTTCACCGTTTCTCGATCAATTTTGTCGATGCGAGAGTTACAGAACGTAGACACAGATCTGGATTGGAACTGGGGGAAAATAAAACACAGCTATTATGTGTGTCGGTTTTGTATCCTAGTGACTTTACTTTCAAAATATGTAAATAACTAGCCTACCCGAATTACATAAAAGTAAAAGACGCACGAAAGCAAACAAATGCAGTTTTTGAACAAATAATTAACATTTTTAAAATAAAATTATAATTCGTCAAATCAACAGGTAATTTCGTTTCGTTTGACACCTCATTTGTCAAAATCGGTGTAGTATGAGAGTCGGAAAGTTAGTATAGACTATAGAAATAATATATAAGACTTTTATTTATTCTCTTGAATAAAAGCTTTCATTTTATACAATCAAAAATAAACTCAAAACATTCTTGGCAACCCTACTAAGGGAAAAAGCTTGCAGTTTATGAGATGAGCTTTCAATTACGTATCGTAATTGAATGAAAGGCATTCAACAAAAGCAATTGTTGTGAAAAAAATCGCATCTTCGCACCATAACGATTGCCGTGGCTCTCAATTGTCTGTTTGTAAACACCCCAAACAATATGCCACCAATATGCCAACCAACAGAGTGTATCTATCTCTGGCCCAAAGCCGGTCATCGCTTCTGTTTATCGTGTGCTATTGTTTTTTCGAACGTTTATGACTTCCAATCTATATCCATCCAAAGCTAAATATAAAAATAACCCACACCTAAGAATACCTATAAACTTTCCGCTTGTCATATGGTCGCACAAAAATGTTTACTAGTTGGTCTTTTCCCATTCGTCCACTCTTTACCTGGTTCTCGTGTTGATTGATGGCTCCTTAACGAACATTCGAATTCCCTTACCATATAGGGTATTATATTGCTGGTTTCAGGTCTCCTAGAAAAGAAGTCAAAACCAATTAAATCCAGAAATGGTAAATCATTTCCGCAAGTGAACTTGACAAAAAAAAAAAATCAATACCAGTGCTTGCTTATGTTCTCAGGGAAAAAGTCTACAAAGAAATAAATATTTCCATTCTGCGATGTGCTTGTCGCCGGCCGTGAGTTTCTCAGACTGCTACCCTTGCAGTGTGTGTTGAATACTAACCGCGACGCGCTACTATCTTGAGAATCGGGTGAAAACTATTTAATTATTTTTAATTTTCATAAACATTTCACCCATTGTTTTGCCTGGTAGTGCTATGGCTCTGCGTGCAATCCACTCGTGAATGTTTAATTAAAACACAAAATTGTGCACAAATGAAGCTCCCCTTGCGATCTGATCATTGAGTTGAGTGATTTGAACCAAATTGTGCAGCCCCCCCTAACGACTGTATGAATGTGCCCATCACCCTTGCCTAGACTTTCTGGGAATATCTCGAGTGATCTCAAGAGATAATTAATTTTATTTTATACTATAATTTGGTGAAACAAAAAAAAAATAAATAATTATATTTGTGTACCTAAGGCTAAAATCTGAATTCGCCTATGAAAATGTATTCGAGTCTCAGTTGTTCGCGTTCGAATTTGAGTTGTAACACACGCTCGGAGACTACGCCCTTAAACAGCCCAGTGGTCCATAATAATAATTTATCACACGATTATAATTTCTGTGATTGTTGTCGGCCGAGTCCGTTGCGTTTTACGCCGCCATCTACAGCAAATGCGAATACAAATTTTCCTCCAGCGTCAGCGCGTCTAAATAATCCATATCGTTTACAACAATTGTCTCAATATCGTTTTCAGCCTAGGCGTACCGCCAGCAGCAGTATGTCACAATCTGGAGAGGACCTTCATTCGCCCAGCTATCTATCATGGAGGAAGTTGCAGCTAAGTCGGGCCAAACTCAAGGCGTCAAGTAAGACATCAGCCTTACTGTCCGGTTTTGCAATGGTGAGTTTGTTTTAATTATTTTTTGTTTTGTTTTTTTTTTTTTTTTTCGATGTGACTTATTTCACGGCTGACTTAAGAATAACAATGAGCCTGAGAAAAGGCGGAACACGAATGCATTGTATATGCTGCTTCAACAGCAGCAACTATAATAGGATTTATTTGTGTATCTTTGTTGTTTTATTGTTTTTGATCTACTTGTTTTGGTTTGGTTGATTAGTTCAAACTGTTTGCAATACAATTTCTATGAGAATTCATTAATTTCAATAAGGGAAAAAAAAAAAACATAAATAAAGAAAAAAAAGTTGATTTTAATTAATTGCGATGAGTTTGGGTTGACATTAGCAGCGTTTTAATTAATATCAATTTTGTATTCTATTGGCAACACAAGAGATTGAAGTGTATAGCAACAGGTTTAATATCAATAACCTGTCAATGAAATTTTGAAATATGTAGTATTTTGTTGGTGTTGATGTGAGTAAATGAATATTGATCAATAAAGTCTCTTCTCTTATTGAACAAATTTCTTTTCTTAAAAGAAAATTATTTAAACGCGAAATTAATTAAACTAAACTATTTGTATGGTTTCTTAAATGAGTTTAGATTGGAAATGTTTTTTTTCACTACAATTACAATTACTACATTACAAAGAGGAAAGGTTATAACATTAATTTTATGCTAATTTTATTGAATGCCCTATAAAATATTCAGTAAAAAGTGGTTATTTTCTGACCAAATTGTCCTGGAAGTTTGTCCGACTAGCGATTTTGTAAATATTTTAAAAGCCGCAATAAGATAGGAAGGTAATCTTAATCCGCCATTATTACAATACGTTTTCATTAAAGCAAATAATTTAAAATTTTAAAATTCGATTCAAAATTATCTCTTTTTAGGTATATAAAATTCAAATTTTGAAATACAAGATAATTGCAACCAAATTTTCTCTTAACTAGCGAAATTATGCGAAAAACAAATAGAATACAAATTAAAATTCGAAAACTAAGTTAGCTTTAGGTCTGTTTGTTACGTCTTCTTAATTGAGATTTTACGACGTTTCGAACGTGGTTGCATTCTTCTTCAAATCGAAAACAACTTAATAAAATTTACAGGTAAAATAGGACATAATCGTCTTCATAACTTCCAAGTTTTGTTTGTTTTGCGACATTCAGCTTATTTTTCCCGTTAAGGCTCCCCCAAACCTTCGGTGCACACTTTCCAAGAAAATGTAATATGATGTTAAAACGGTAACGGTTATAAATTAAATAAATATAACTAACTATGGACTAAAAGCCGTTAAAAGAAATTTGGAATCAATAATTCAGCAAGTCCAATCAAATCGTTCTAAGTTTTCTGCTTGGCTGGTGTATTTCAGTAGTACCTAGGTATATAGAAATTGTATTATTAAAACAATCTTCGTTTAAATAAATATAACTAGTTCAGGGAGCTCTTGGGATACAATTTAACTGATATGATCGTTTACACCTCCCTCAGACGGTCTCTTTAAAAGAATCAAAAAATTTGAACAAATTTTCCTTTGCGATAGCAACAATCAAAGTGTTTTTGTGGCTTTACTGATATAACATAGTCTCTCTGCCTCCATTTTTCAAAAGTACTAACATACATATACTGTACTAATTGACTGGTATAGTTTTATTTCAAAATAACTACCCTAAACATCAAGTATCTTTTGTTCCTTTTTTATTTTAAAATATAACCAATACCAATTATTGCAACAAAATATCATTTTTGTATGTAGTCATTAACCTCATGACAATGATCGATTTTGTGTTCTTTTCTTTACTCGTATTGTTCCACATACGCCATAGTGAATTTTATTTGTTGTTCACATAATAATTGTTGATTTTCAAAAGAAATCATTCTTAAAATAGATATCTATTAGTATTGTCTGCGCGAATGTTCAATTTTAAAGATTTTGATCACATAAGCAATTAGTTTTATTGACAATAGAATGCAAGTGAAAATAATTTCATAACAATGTCATCGGCCAGACCGAGTATGTATGCCAAACAAAAAATTGAAACAAAAATTTATTTACTTTTATTGTACTCAAGAGTATGTGATGAGAATGGTTTCTTGGGAAAAATAAGACCTCATCTTTGCACCGAGAACCCAGACAAATTTTGTCTTAAGACAACCTCTTTCGCACCTGATAATTTTAAAATATTAAAATACATATGTACGTATGTAGATAATGCGTTGCAAATTGCATGTATGGATAAAATAAAAAAAAAAAACAAATTTTAATATGTGTGAGAAAAGTTCTTGGCTATTTGACAAATGAGTGAAATATGCAGAATGATGAATGAGTCAGAAAAAAGCATTTGCCTTGTCTTTAAAAAGCCGGCAGCATGGATCTCAAGTGGGTGTTTCTAAAGATTAGGGAAGAAATAAATTATAAAATTCTGAATGAACTTTTATTTTCAAGATTTTAAATAAAAACAAAAAATTCTTCATGATACCTACATTATTTTGGTTTTATATGTAAGTTATCATTTAAAACGCGTTTTTTTTATGAGTTTCGGGATAAGTTTATTTGTGTAAATAATATAAACAAAATATATACCTCGAATAAATTGTATGATATAAGATGTTTAGAGTTGATAGATGTGATCAGGTGGTATAAGAAGCCTTATCAATTCTAAATTGTCTTTTTCAATTATGTCTGCGTTGAGGTTGCTAACACATCATAGAAAACTTTTGTTAGGTCTTGTCTGCAGAAAATATTCTTCCATCGATGTATCACAAATTATTTAAAATTTTCTATCTACAAACGAATGTGTTTCTATCTATTTACGTCCGATCCAACAAATTTTCTAGCTTAAAGTGTGAATTTCTGTCCATTGAAATTTGTTGCAGAGCAAATCAGCCATAGGAGGTTTTTATTCTCTCGAGATATCTCTCTTCTTAAAAAAATAAAAAAGTAAGAATTTTGTTAGTACTACGACGGCTTTGAACCATCTTTTGAATCTTAAACTACTTCCCATAACGTAATTATGTTTAAGCTGATAAATAAATGTTTTAAAAAAAACCGAAGAACCCCAGCAATAAAGGCAGATGCGTACTAATATTTTAGATTAACTATTCGCATAGGAGAACATTCATATCCATGGACCATGACTCATTTTATCAATTTTCATTTATATTTTGGCATTAAAATATAATTTATAAATTTAACAATTTCATTTAAAATTTCAGGTTGCAATGGTTGAAGTTCAATTGAATAATGACACACAAGTACCTGCAGGAATGCTTGTTGCATTCGCCATCTGTACAACCCTCCTTGTCGCAGTTCATATGTTAGCTTTGATGATAAGTACATGTATCCTGCCAAATATCGAAGTTGTTTGCAATTTGCACAGCATCTCATTAGTTCACGAATCGCCACATGAACGTCTCCACTGGTACATTGAAACGGCCTGGGCCTTCTCCACCTTGCTCGGCTTGATTCTATTTCTTCTCGAAATAGCAATTCTTTGCTGGGTGAAATTCTACGATCTTAGTCAACCAGCTGCTTGGTCTGCATGCATTGTTCTTATTCCAGTTTTGGTTATTTTTTTGGCTTTTGCCATACACTTCTATCGCTCGCTGGTCACCCACAAATACGAAGTTACAGTATCCGGAATACGAGAGCTGGAAATTCTCAAAGAACAAATGGAACAGGATCATATGGACCATCACCATCATCATCGGAACAACGGACTAAATTATGGAGCCAGTGGAGAGATTGTTTAACATCTGTAGAATTTTTTTTGTTTTAGCAAAAACCCGCATAATGTTACTTAAAAGTAAAAACAAACAAACAAACGATTTAAATGTGATATTTGAAGATGAGTGTGTTTAGAAGTTTAGCTGTATAATGATCACTTAAATTCTGAGACCCAGAAGTTTCCTGCAAATAAAGCAATGAACCATACAATTTTATACATAAAAATGATGAAAATACAATAAGGCAATTTTATTTAATAAAAAATTGAAAAAAAAACCATTGAAAACAAATGCAAATGTGATAAATACTAAGCAACAATACTTTAAACAGTATTGGCCTTAAAAAATGTTGTCATCAAAGAAAAAATCTTTATATTTTTTTATTTTTTTTTTATGTTTAATCTAAAATTTAATTTTAAATAAATAGGAGAGTTTACTTAAACATAATTTAAATCACTTTTAAAAAATTTATTTTATCCTAAAGACAAAAACTTAGTAAATACGTAAATATAATTTTTATATAATAAAATGAAAATTTAGTTATATTTTTGGGATTGTGAGATTGTAATTTTACTCGAGTTTAAATCAATGATTATAATCACCTCTATTGCGGTTTTGTATGTATTGTATTGTATTTTATTCATTCTTTTTTAAATCTTCGATACGTTTATGTTATCGAGCGTTCACAAGATTGCCTGTTGCCGAATGCTAGATCCAAAAATTGTAATAGGGTGTTTAACGTTGAACTTTGGCTGGTTGAAACTCAACATTACTGGCTTTTTTTTGAATTGAATTGACACTTTATTTAGCTTCAGCTATTTTCTTACAAAAAAAAAATTTATATAATATAAAATAAAAAGAAAGTAAAATAATTTATGTTAAATATAATTAGACTTTACATGTAAAATTAATTTTCTTTTAAATGAAATCACATCATTATCAGTCTTTAAGTCACTAGGTAAATTATTAAATAATCGAAAACCTTTATGGAACAAAATATTTTGGCATCTATTTGTTGTAAAGAAGGGCAGTCTAAAATCCTTAGCATTTCTTAAATTGTATGGCTGTACATCAGATACATAAACTATTTGATTGAATAAATATGTGGGTAACATTTTGTTTTGGCTACTAGAGTATAGGAGACATCTATCGACCTCTACCCGCAATAGAGGTGCTTATACTTATGTACAATGTAGTCTTCCTATTAAGACATTTTTTGTATGTTTATATATTATTTTTTGAAATCAAAAACCAGTTTTCAGTGCAATGATAGAATCTTGTATTTTTGTTTTGTAATGAAAGATGGCATACACACTCCTCATAACTCGATTGTACTCATACTTTTGTATAACACATTTAACCTGTTAGAATTTTCATCGAGAAAAATATTTAAAAATCTGGCTTAATTCATATTATTCCAAAAACGTTTTTGTTAATCGTCAAAAGTAAATTAAATTTTTTGATGAATTTTTAAAGAAAAAAAGGCTAAGCCTTATTCTATTATTTGTCCGCTTGAATATTCGTATTCTGCTGTCCTTGCGTCATCAGAAACAATTTTTACAAATCGAATTAATGACGCATAAGATTTACACACTTTCTCAAAAAAATATTCTAACAAGTGAAAAGGTTTTACGAACATTTCACTTCAATCAAGTCATGTGGAGGGAACGTATGTTTTAGATTTTAAGTACTTAAAATAAGTTAAGTTATCTCAAAAAAGAAAAAAAAAGTATGTATATGTATATTTACTATCAATTATTTTAATAATAAAAACAAAAACTTATAGAATATTAACTTACGTTCTCATTTTTATTATAAAGTCGATACAGGAAATCTTCTAAAAAGAAAAAAAAAACACATGAGCAGCAAATCTGGAGAAATTAAATGGAAGCATTCTGTAATCCTTAATAATTAAAATCAATAAAATAAAATCAATCCTTGATAAAGTTGAAAAAAAAACCAACGAAACGTTGGAAAAGATTGAAATAGTTTTATTTGCATTCGGAAAATACTGATCTGTAAGGCTGTCTTAAAAAATCATTTAATTATTATCAAATACCAAATCTTATAATAAAATCAAGTTCTAGTTTCTGGTCTAAATTAATTGTTTAAGGGGGATGCAAACGATTTATTTGGTCATATGGCTTGAACATGTTAAAACTAAAAAGAAAATGTTCTTCAACTAATGGATGTCTATACAACTTCTGTTGGAAAATTTATGTTGAGATGTAACATAAAATTAAATACGGTGGAAAACCTTTTCTTGTCTGTCGCTTCCAACTTTGAATGACACTAACATGCATATACTTTTAAGACTAAGGTGTATAATCCTTGCTTATTGGAGACGACTTACTAAATATTTCCCTCGATTAGTGACCCATTCCCGATTTCAATTCCTTAATCTGCCTCATTTTAAACAATTGTTTTTTTATTTCCAATTAAGTTTGTAATGGAAACCTAAATGTATGTTGGTACATAGCTAAGAGCAAGGTAATAATACAAAGCTTTAATCTTTCCGTCTCTTATAACTGGTTATATTTAATTCAAACTCATGCGAGATTAAGTTTGCATACTTTACTTACCCTTTCTGTTTGTAAAGCCGGCTCTGGTAGATATTCTCGAAAAAGGGTTTTAATAACGTTGTTTGGTTCTAACAGTTTAATCTAAAATAAAAAAAAATACATAAAAAGATATAATTTGTAATTCTCTTCATAAAAACCTCTTCAATAGGGTACAAAGTTGGTTTTTTGACTTGATTCCTGAACTCATCAAACATCATAGAGGTTTTACAAACATTCTGATACCACATTCCTTTTTGAATTTGGCCCGTTTCACCGTGAATATATAATCCTTCGCCATGTTTCATTCCATTCTCAAAGAATCCTTCATATCGATTGCCATTGGCGTAAAACAAAACACCGGCTCCATGAAATAAACCATTGCTCCATTCACCAATAAAAATACGATCATCTGTGTACCACATTATACCTTTGCCAGAACGTTTGTTATCCTTCCAGAATCCATAATAAATCCCATCGGCATGGAACATCTTACCCTCACCACAACGTTTTCCTTTGTTCCATTGACCAATATATAACCGATATGATGATCCATCTTCATTTATTTTCCTTAAGGTACCCTGTCCATGACATTTTGAATCTTTCCATTGACCATCATAAATTAGTCCTTTTTTAAAAAAAGTTTTTACACCATATCCCTCTAAATGGCTATGATGAAAACAGCCCTTATAACTTCCCACAGGATGGTACATAACAAATGGACGAAATCCATTAATATGAGCTTTTCTTACAGACACTTCACGTTCACTTCGTTGTTTCATCCTTCTTGAGTTTTTTTTTTGCAGATATTTCTCACAAATTCAAATTCCGTATGTATGAATATCTTCCACAAACCGAATTCAAAAAGAAAATAATTTAGATTTGTGTCACTTCGACGATTGTGTCGGATTTCAGACTGAAAGTGAAAGTGTTCACGGGAACTTTGAGAAGCCTCGAATATTAAGAACCCAAAACGATAAGACGACGTCAACACAACCAACGACGAGCCTCTCCTAACAATTCACTTTCGATTGCATGTCATGTCAATGTGGTATTGTGATTGGAATAAAGTGTGAGGGTTTTTTATTGTGCCATTTGCAGGGTGGTTAAATAGAAGCATAATAGGAAGTACCAACAATTACCTACCTTGTTGTTTGGGTGAATCTTCAGCGATTGATTTGTGGTTTTGTCCTATAAAATATTAAACGGTTTTACCCTCGTGTCTTAACTAAGCAAGTTGGAATATCAAATTTACTGCAAGTCTCTCATTTTATTTACTTTAATTATAATACATGCCAGCGATTCCGTATAAAATGTTCTAACTATAAATATGCAACCCAAAGCGCTACCACATATGGATTTCCAGCATATATGTATTAGAAAAAAAAATTGTCGCAGTAAGGATGTAGCATCGCGTGTTAGAGACTTGTTTAGGCTAATGAATTTAGGAATAGTATCAAGGTTTATGTTAGCATGCCATTGCAGTTATTGTTCAACATAAACGTTACACGACAAAATAGGTATGCAAAGTTTTGAGTTAAAGAAAGAAAATAGGCTAGTTTCACGTTACTAGGAAATGAATACAAAAATATATTATGATAAAAAATAGACCATGTTTTGATAAAAGTTTAATACAAATGTGTAAGCAAAAGTAGTTTTCTTCTTCAAAAAGACTAACAACTTCAAGATCAAGATAAACTTGTTTGTTTCGATGGAAAAACTTACAAACTTACGCGCGCCCAAAGAACTCGAGAATTCGAGCCAAAACACACAAAGATCATTACCCGGGGTGCTTTTTAGCATCTGGGGTTAAGCCAATTTTTTGGATAAGGGACAAAATGCATGCTATAGACTACATCCGAGTATTCCACACCTGCCAAGACATGTGCCAAGTTGGTACATTCAATAGGAGATGCCGTTGCTTAAAAATAAAGGTGCTACGGCCAAGTACCAAAATATTATGAAACACATATCGTTAAGTAACTCTCAACCAAAATATCACTCTTATTTCGTTCATATTATTTTTCCAGGATAAAATCACCGTTAAAGTTAATTTATATACATACTTCTTATATGTTATTAATTTCATTTTATTTTTATTAAAAAAAAACTATTGTATTTACGTATTGTAATTATAAAATAATTTTTTATTTTCCATCAGTTGAAAGTTTTTCTGCACTTTTTCTAGTGCTTTTTTTTGTAAATAGCGCATAGGCAGAGCACATTCCAGTTCCTTACCATCTTTTTTGTTGATGTAATACATAACATAAATTTTGATAAAATGTTTTTTTAACCAGGGGCCAGATTCTGTATCTTAAAAGCGATCAAACATTTTCGTTTGTGCGAAAGATTTGCTTAAAATCTTTATGCAAGTCTTTCGCACAAACGAAAATGTTTGATCGCTTTTTAGATACAGAATCTGGCCCCAGACAATATTTTAAATAATTAATTGTTTTCTTGTGCTAAATCAATAAAAAAAAATTGTGTAAGCTTTTATTTTATTTATTTTAAATCGTATAAATAACTACATTTATTAAAATACAATGAACAAAAATTAAAACTATGAGTAAAATGTTTAAAAAAAAAAACTAATTTAAAAATTCTTCTATAGTAAAATGTATTCTCATGAAAAAAACCTAAACATTTATCAAATTCGCCTTCTTAGCATTTTACTTCGAGATTCCGCATCTCCTGATTTTGCAACAGCAACCGTAGCTGGTGGTTTCCTGGGACGTCCTCGAGTTTTTGGCGTACACTCTACTCTACTAGCTGACTTTGGAATGGTGCACTTTTTCGTTGTCACTGGCGAATCATCGTCGTCAATTATTATTATTGCTGTATTAAGATTCTGTTTTCCAACTCTTCTGTGCGATGAAGGCTTCTTTGGTATGACTTCATCTGATATCTGAACTTTTTCTACAGTTTTACAAATATCGTCAATAGCATCTGCATCGGTTATTTTCTCTTTACGTTTTGCACTTCTTCCTCTTGAAGCTGATTTTGTTTCAGGTGCCTTGTAAATGATATTTTCTATGTTCTCTTTAAGGGTCTGTGGTGATTTTCTCTTGGGTTTTTCTCGTCGTTTTGTGGTTGTCGACTTTATTTCTTCCGAAGAGCTTTGCGACTCAATTGGGCTGAATTTCAGAAATCTTCTTGTTTTAGGCGATTTTGGAGTTATGGGCTTCTTATTCATCTCAGTTGTTGTTGATTCTAATTGAACTGATAAATTAATATGATAAGCTCCATCCAAAGTATCTTTTAATTTATTGTAAACTTCAATAGAAGATTCACTTGTTGAAATAGCTTCATTAAAGTTCTTTGTTCTACGCAGTAGATTTATGTAGTGAATCAACATAGAAAATTCATATTCTCTGAAATGGAACTTTGTATGTTTCGTGTGAATCTTATTGGTACACCATTTCATTGCTTTGACATAGAATATTTTAGCTTCATTGTAGACATCAGTAAGATACAAAAGTCTGGCATTAAGACAACCAATTTTAAAGATTTGCCAACTAAGAAATGTATGAGTACATTTTTCACAAGTACACGACGTGCCATGAGAAATGAGAAAAGATTCCAGATCTCGATGAATTGCAGGCGCTTTGTGTTTCTGTATTTGTGGAGGAACAAAATTATTATTGAAAAAAAAACTTTGTACAAATTATAATATATGAGGTGTACTTACAACTCGTACTGGTGATATTGGATTTATATAAACGGCTTTACGTACAGCTTCTCCTTCATAAATGAGCCGAGTGTCAGCAGAATTGATTTCAAAAACTTGTTTGGTATTAGTGATTGAGCTTACTGTCACTTCAGGAATGGATGGGCGTGAGTTTCGGAATAATATATCAATTAGATCCAATTTGGTCTTAAGGATTGAGATAAAAAGTGAAAACAAATGTGATTTTTTTATTCTGTTCGTCGATACTTATGGAAGAATGATAATTCAATATTTAGTGAATACATAATTAAGTAGAATTTAAAATTATTTAATTTATTATTTTCTATTTTGTATCCTTACCTGACATTTCGAAACATTTTCTGACTGCAAATTGATATGTGTCCAAAGAATCAGAAACTGAACTAAGCGAAAAGCTGCACCTGTATCCAAAGCCAATTTCAATACCATCTGAACATAGGGCAGTGTTGCCGGCTCACACAAGCGATTTGTAGTAAATTCACTTATATCATTGACTACAGCAAAGAGCAAAGTTGGAAAATTGAGCGAATCTTCTGAAGTGTAATAAACAACAGCTCTAATCTCATCCAAAATTTTATCCACTTGAGCGAAGGCTTTCTTTTTAGATATTTCCTTTTGTAGTTTCCATTTGATTCGAAAACTAATAGCTAAATGCGTTGCACGGACCAATTCGAATTTGTTTTTTCTCTCTGCCAGTTCTTCAACTTTTCCCAGAGCCATATCCAAAAGAATTTGACTTTCATAGAAACGTCCTTTTGTTGCAAGAAACCATCCAATGTTGCAGAGGCAAATGAGAACATAATTCTGTCGACGTGGTGTAAGAAACTCAAGATTCATTACACACTCATAGATTCCCCCTTCCATGCTTATTATTTCCTGTTCGATATTAAATTCTGGGTCATACAGTTCGATAAACAGACATTCATCACACAAGAATCCCAAAGATCTGATTCGATTAAGGATATCATCCACATGGCTGGTTATCCGGAGAAGCAATCGCCACGCTTTGTATGCGAAATCAACGTAACCACGAAAATGAAACAAACGTGCCAACATTGCAACATCATCGATGATTGGCTCCCAATCTATAGAGAAGCCCTCCTCTGACAGTGCTTTCTGAGATGAAAATTCGAAGAACTTCCCGAATTCTTCAATCCCCTCGATGGCTATTTTCATAATCTGCATTTCTGCAATCACATCAATCTGTTTAAGCTTCCCAAGATCCGATATATCTGGCAATGATTCATCACTAACTTTTGAGATATTAAAGAGATTCTTCAAATCATCCATTTGCTGAACTGAACGAAATTTACAAATATGACCAAGGGCAAGGTGTTCCAATGGAGAAAGTGAGGAATTAGATTTAAGTTGGGCATATTTTCTCTCCAACTTTTTCGTGACATTTACTTGAGGGAACTGACGAGCTACAAGAACAAAGTCAAGACAATTTGTAGCTGACTTGAGGAGAGACGTTATCACTAGAATATTATTGTTCCTCGTTTTATAGAAGACTCCAGTTTCTATAGAATGCAGCAGACGGCGACTATAACTTGATGGCTTCAAGGGAAAAGTAGATAATTCTAACGTCTCGCAAACACTCATACAAGGCTGTAAACTGTAAAAGGCTCCAATGTATTTTCTGATCATCTCCGTGTCCATCTTGAACTCCATTAGATGAGCCACATACAAGGCATATGCTTCAGCTTGACCTTCCATGTTCCCGCTGATTTTGTAAACATGCATCAAGCATTTCAATATCGTCCGAACACTGTTCTCAGGTAGATGGTCATTTATTTTTGTTGGAAGGAGCAACATCTTTGCCAACAGTTCTGCATGTTCCTTAGTTTTTACATGTTGTGCACAACGGGTCAGATAGTTCATAATCAAAGCAACCTCATAGTTGACTGTGGAACATTTAAAACACTCCGCAACGGCAATGGTGTGCTTCAATATCATTCCCACACTTATGCCGAGTTCTGGTTTCTTGAATCCTTGTTCAGCAGCGACCTCAAACAATGCCATTTGAACAATGCATAGCTTAAAGATTATATGTTTCCTAACGCTATTACAACACGTCCAGAGGCCATTCTCATAACTCACTCCATGTGCAAGTTTGATCAATTTTTCAATTAGAATGTACACCATTATATGACTATCTTCATCCATAGACTCAAGGAGGACCTTTTGGCTCTTGAAAGCATCCAAGACTCGGGTCATTGTTACTATTGTGTCCATAAACCAAGGATCACTGGCCAGTTCGGAACGATCATAGAAAATTCCAAATTTTCCAATGATTTCAGCGAAATTTTTATTAAAGTCGAGGGTATTTGGGAAGAGCAGAAGCTTTACGAAATAGTATAACAGATTCAAAGCGTAACTCTGATATTTGTGACTCTTAAAAGACTGATTATCTTTGCAAGATCTGAGAAAATTCTGAGAGAACACGCTATTCTTGTCTGTTACGTCGAGATATATGAAATGGATCAGGTACTTCATGACGACAATAAATGAATCATTCAATTTATTAGAATTGATTTTGAGTGACGCTATCGCAGAAAAAAGTTTATCAAACACAATCGAAATCTTGTCTAAATGCTTGACAATTACAGTCTGAAGCATCGATGGAAATCCGAGAATGTTTGTGTGAAAATCTTCTATTAAGTCTTCGAATTGGATTTCTTTGGCTTTTACTATGATGCGTGCGATGTTATTAAATATTTCTTTTAATTGTTCTTGTGGGAGATGCATGTGAGTGTTGTACAGTTGGCGGGAGAAAAGTTTTAAGTGAGATTTGACGTCAGCTGCGGTGACTATGTGATCGGCTGTAACCAAGCAAGCCAACGAAAGAGACTGGTCGAAAAGATTCTGTAATGAAATTCATTTGATTTAATTTTTAAATATGCAATTTAGTACAAATAAAATTCTGTAAGAGATTACAGCATTACAAATTTAAATTTTAAAGATTTAAAAATGTCCATGGGCTTGTAAAAAATTTTCCAGTTAAACCAATGCATTAACTTGTTTTATAACTTTTGTTAATTTTGCTCCCTCTACGTCAATTTTTGGTTAGATATCTGATTTTGAATGATTCTTTTTCGATTCAATTGGTAAGTTTTTAATCAAGAAAACAAGAAATTCACGACCTCGTAACAACCACTATGGATACTGTTTGCAAAACAAGTAGGTAAAACAAACGATTCCGAGCCAATGATGCCTCTGAAGCTTGGAGATCATCTGCGTAAATGCAAAGGGCCCAAAAAAATGTTGATTTGGACGTACTATTTTGTTAATTTACTTAGAAAAACAGCAAATCGAAAATTGTGTAATTTTTTCCAGCAATTGTACCAGAGAATCCAGAAATCTAAACTGGCTAAATGTTTGTCTGTAGAAATTGTGTCATCTAAATTGCAGTCCTCAGATTATAAATTAATATTTTTATTTTACTCAAAATACAGTATCAATAAAATTCAAATTTAATTTTAAAACCAACCTTTGAATAGAACTCAGCAAGTATGAATCGCAATAGTTCAACAAACATATTCCAATGAGCCTCGGAAATTTCAAGGACCAATTTCTCGATGGCATCGGCGTAGACCTCGAAGAAATATCCTTTATCCTTAATAGCCATGCATATTGCATGAACGGCATTGTACGAAATGCTACTTTTAGTCTTTCTACAATCTTTGTATTTTGTTAATTTAAAATGTATTTCACTTAATGCTTTGGTGGCTGATTCGCGGGAAGTTTTCAAATCGAGAATGAGTTGTTGATGGGACGACATATTCAAACACAAATTTAAAAATTCACTTTTTTGAACAGCAAACTTGGCTTTTATATATGGGGGATTAATTGAAATATTTAATTTCAATATGATTATATTCTTTTGAATGAAAAATATAGAATAAAAATATAATATTGTTCTTGGTGAAATTTGTGTTTCTTTTCTTTTTTGAAGCGGTTAAACGATTTCTACAGTTTTGCCAACTGAACACAAAAAAATAAAACAAGTTTTGACAACTAGTGGTTTAAGGCTGATGTTGCATTGATAAAATGAAAGTGTTCAGTGTTTATAATTATCAGATAGTCCCCTATCAAACGAGGAAACTGATGTCGAATTCTTTCAACAAAAGAATCGAAATTTTCTAAAAGAATCGTTTTTTTTCTGAACAACTCAAAAACAAATCTCGCTAATTTTGTAAGATTCAAGAAAGATTTTACACCGATTTGCACACACACTTGCAAGATTTCAAATTTCTAAAATATCAAATTGAATGTCGCAAATTTTTTATGAAAACAAATTAGGGGTATTCCTGATCCGATGCAACTGGTCTTGTATCATTGCAAAAATGCAAAAGTGTAAAATTGCTATAACCTCACCCATAACCATTGTAAAAAAAAACTTTTCACTTTTGCAATGATGCAAGACCAGTTTGCATCGGATCGGGAATACCCCTATTGTGTTTTTGGTTGCAACAAATTTTCGGTGGATTTTATAATAAATATTTGTGCGTTTTTTTTTTTCAATTAATAATAATAATAATTTCCAAATTGAATATTTTCTGCACATTTTATTTCAAAACGCTCCGATCTATTTATGCACACTGAACTCTCATATTAGGCGTTTTTCTTTTTTGGCCCCGAGCGTGGCACTGAGCTGTCAAAAAGAAAACTATGTTACTTTTTAACTCGGAGCGCTCCGAGCTCTCAACTTGCATTTTTTTTTTAGTTCAGAGCTCGACCGGGGCTCGCTCGATGAGCTCGGAAAAAAATTACCGAGCACGACTTTCACTAAAATTCCTATGTAAACAGGCAATAGGCGTTTTTCTTTTTTAGCCCCGAGCGGGGTACAGAGCGGGCTCTGAGCAAATAGAGCTCACTCCGAACAGAGCGTGACCTGAGCGCATCGATCTATTTAAGAAACTCAATTGAGCACTGAACTCTCATATCTGTCAAATTACATGAAAATTGTATGAAGTTAGCCGCACTCAGCTTTGTGCTCGATGTGCTCTGAGATTTTTTTCCGAGCTCATCGAAGCCCCGGTCGAGCTCTGAGCTGAAAAAGAAATGCAAGTTGAGAGCTCGGAGCGCTCCGAGTTAAAAAGTAACATAGTTTTCTTTTTGGCAGCTCAGTGCCACGCTCGGGGCTAAAAAAGAAAAACGCCTCTTGTGAGGTTGTTGTGACTTGTGATGTATCAGTGAGGTTTGCCAGAATAGAGCTGTTAATTTGGCGCACCGGTGAATTTTGGGTGGAACCTACCCTTCTCGCTTTTATGCACCTAAAATTTACTTGGCTCACTGGATGCGCCCTTCAGTAAAATGCCTATGTAAACAGTTGTAAACATATGCAGTAATCTGCCAAATTACAGCTCAGCTTTGTGCTCAGTCATATTTTTCCGAGGTCATCGAGCGATCCCCGATCGAGCTCCGAGCTAAAAAAGAAATGCATATTGAGAGCTCAGAGTGTTCCGAGTTAAAAAGTAACATAGTTCTTTTTTTTATAGGTCAGTGCCCCGCTCGGGGATAAAAAAGAAAAACGCCTAATGAGATTTGCCGTTTCTGGTTTGGTCTTCGTTAAGCCCGCATCACACCACGCTTGTTTTCCTGCTAGAAATGCTTGCTGGCTTTCGTGCTAGCTATTGAGCTGTAAAATGGCGTCATTGCTGGCTCTCTTGATAGAAGCGCTGCTAGATTTCAAAGTTAGAACCGGTGCTATTTTTCTTGCTTGTTTTGCTGCTGGATTTTAGCAGACGTCAAAAGGTACATGTATATTTTCAAATGTCATTTTTTCTATTTCGTTTTTATTTATTTTCTAATAGTTTTATTAACTTTAAACAAAATTAAATGTGATTTGATAATTTGTATATTTAGTTCTGTCAGATGTATGCATTTTTTGTGAAAATTTGTGCAGAAAATATTGTGAAAATTTGTGCAAATTCGCAAAAAATTTCAAAAAACCATCAGCGGATCCAGCTCCAAAACAATCATCGAGTGAAGCCAAAGAATTCAAACCAGCAAAACATCCATCACCACACCATGCAACAAAACCAGCACGAAAGCCAGCAAGCATTTCTAGCAGGAAAACAAGCGTCGTGTGATGCGGGCTTTATCTGTATGCTATGTGGATTTACAGTGTAAGCAAGTGCTAAAACATGACGGACGTTAAACAAAGCGTCCACTCGTCACTTTATGACAGCTGTCAACGGTGTCAACAGTTTTGCCTTCCAGAGTTTTGTTTGTTTTTGTTCTGAATATTTATTTTCTCCTTAAACAAATAATTAAATTTTATAAAAATTAAACAAAATAATCATGGGATCCAAACGCCCAAAAAACAGTGAACAAATAATACTCTCTGATAGTGATTGCGAAATCCAGGAAGTCGATATCAGTTCAATCACGATTCCAGACTCTCCAGAATCCACCGTGGTCACTGACCACGATCAGTCAGTTACATTGGACATAAATGAAATCTCGGAATTTAACGAAGATCGATTAGTATTTGAGGTTAATTTCAGAAACGAAGAAATTTTCAGTAAATACAGAGTTCTAGTTTTGGAAAGTTTGAGTGCATCTCTTAAACATTTAGGTTTTTTGCTGGTCGAAGACGATAATAAGATTCAAGTTTTTAAAGAGACCATGGATGAAACAATAAGTAGCAGTGACACAACATCAAAAAATAAAGAGTCTTTTGTAGAGCCAAAAAATGACGTACAACCAAAAGGTGATGAAGTTGATTCAAAAATCGATGCACCAGAACCCAAAGAAGATGTAAAAACATCTTCTGAAGATGAGGATATGGGCATCGCTGGATTGTTCATGATTGACACTCAACCAGCGGCAAAGGTCGACACTGTCCAGATTCCATCTTATAAACGTACAATCAAAGAAATCCTCGACGAAGGTTCGGCACAGAAGAAGAAAAAAAACGAAGACGATTGCGAGCGTCCAAAGCAAAAGAAGTCGTGCTTTAATTGTGGTGAAACTGATCACGATTTGCGAACGTGCCCGAAACCTCGAAACAATACCAAAATCAACAAAGCAAAGAAAACAATGAATTTCAGGCGCGATCGGTATCATGTTGATATAGAACAGCGTTTCGCGCATTTAAGACCTGGCCAGGTCAGCAAACATCTGAGAGAGGCGTTATGCATTCGAAATGGAGAACTTCCATTCTTCTTTTATCGCATGAGGGTTCTGGGATACCCACCGGGGTGGCTAGAGGACGCACGGGTAGCTCATTCCGGAATTTCCCTTTTCGATTCTGAGGTAATTTAGATTGATTTAAAACAATTTCTCTATCATCCACCCTAACCTTAAATTTCACTTCGGTAAATAATTGTAAAAGTAAATGATTTTTTGAAAAAACTTATTCGATTTTCTTAACATTCTAGGGTCGGTCCGTTCGAGATCCAGAAGATGAAGAAGGCCAAATAGAGGCCGACAAAAACAAGTATGACGTAAATAAAATAATTGCATTTCCTGGATTTAACACAAATCCCGGTAAAAATTTCTATGACGTGAGTTGGATATAATATCTATGTATATTAAAACTTCCTGTTTTTTTATTTTAATGTGGATTTTATTTTCAGGACTTTAAGCATCACAATGTTCCGCCTCTGAACCCGGAAGACACGAAAGAAAAATTTATCGAAATGCTTGGCGATAATGTGGTGAAGGGATATAAACGTAAAAAACTGAAAGACCTACCGAATAGCGATACAACTGAAAAAGGGACTTTGGAACTGTCTGAAATGGAAATTGATGACGAGGAGAACAATTCCATTGCTAATGTGGAGTTCACTCGCCCCCCGCCACCACCTTCTCCACCACAGGGTGGTGATGCACCTCCGCCTCCACCACCACCAGATTCACCACAGATCTTAACAAAACGTTCACCCTCACCGACTCTCGAAGACCTTGAAGAAAAACAAAAGCGACTTCTTAAAGAGCTTCTTCAGTCGAGTTCCATCACAATATCAGACAACGAAGACTCTTTGATTGACGATGTACTTGAACTTGAAGCAGAAACAAGTACAATAAGTAACACATCGACGCCAAACAAGTCTCTACTTAAAATTAGTTTGCCAGGTGAAAGAGAGGACTCGAGTTCACCGCTTATTAATAATAATGTTGAAATACAGGCGCCCGAACCAGACAATCTTCAGACTCCACTTGCTAATGCAATGGAATCGGTTCTAGGAACTCCTCTGTTGAAATTCTCTCCATTCGATAAGCTTCCATGTGGCGATAATTTCAAAGTCGGTGTCAGTGATGTTATCAATTTTGAAAATCTTCCCGATTCAACTGGTACTTATGAGAAAATGAAGGGCGTCATCAAAAAGGTTCGAACGATAGTGACAAAGCTTAATAGCGAAGATTCTTGAGATTTTATTAAAATTAGCATGGCAAGGGATTTTCCATTTTTTTTTTAAATTTATTGCATTGTAAGAAAAAAAAAATTTTGCGTGTCATTATTTTTTTTTTAATCGTAGTCTAAATTGAAGTCAAAATTAAATAAATTAAGATTTTTGTGAGAAGAAGAAAGAAAATATACACCGTGCACGTTTATAATTCTTGAATTTTACTTTAATAAAAATTCCATAAGGAACTATGTATGGATCTTAAACTGTCAGCTTCAATATCCGCTTTACAACCAGGTTTGGGTTTTGATGGCCTTCTCTCCGCCTACATAATGGGGATTATTTCCTTCTTTCGAAGATTAGAAATAGGAATGTTGCTCAAAGGTTTCACTCACAATTTACTGTTATCGCGAATAAAATGTCCATTCCATTTGGTTTTTGTTGGAGTGAATTTTTATTTTAGAGAATATCCAAGATACATAGCAGACAAATTTCAAAGGGAATAAAATATTCCGAGAGAAACAAAATTCTCCTCGAGATTTCCTATAGAATACAATATCTATCCTGATCGTAGGGCGATATCATCCATATCTGGTTTACAAAATTTTGTCTAATTAAAAAAAGTACCACCCGCTTTTATTAACCGACTCTTCTTTGCTCCAATTACGTCAGTGCACTGGAGTCTACCCCCACCACGAATTCCATAGTAATTGGAAACTTGTACGAATCCCAAAAAAATTCACAGAATTCATGTAGTGGAAAATCTCATACTAATGCCATTACGAAGGGATTCGGGTATATATTTTGTCAGGATTCGTAAAAGTTCCCGATTGCGATGTAATTCGCGATAGACCCGGTTTTCACCTAAAATTATGTAATAACTGAATAAAGGTTGATCCCTTTGGTATGCAACAGAAAGTTTAGTTGACCCCTATGGAATGCTGATCCCTATATTCTATTCTCTTTTTTCGATTTTTACAAAGACGATTCTTATAAATCTTTTTTTTTTCAACTTGTAGGCAAACCAAGATAGGGAAAATGCCAGTTAAAGCATCCTTCTTCGGTTTTTTTCAAAACTTCCTTTTCCGAATCCCGAAAAAAACTATCACCGAATCCGTTTGTATGACTATTTGTATGAGATTTTTTACTACGATGGAATCTGTGATAGTTTTTTTCGGGATTCGTAACAAGTTTCCGATTACGATGGAATTCGTGTTAGGGCTGATTTATTTGATATAAAAAAAGAGGTTTTGAAATCTTGGTATGGTATGGTATTACATACAGAAAAAATTCAAGGTAATATATTGCGCATTTGTCGATATCTTATATCTCTTTCATAATTAAGGATCTTTAAAATTTAGCCGAAAAACATTTTAAGATTTTATTTATTTGATTTGTTTTGGAATAATTTATTATGCTATTTCAATTTTAAATAAATAAAGTTTCATTATTATGCTCTACATCTATAGATCAATTTTAAAATCAATTATTATAATTTTCAATTAATTTAAAAAAGTTATTTCCAATTTTAATTTAATAAAAAAATTCAGACATTCAATATTGCACCAGAGTAATAGAAAAAATTTTGTTATACACAAGTTTCTATGTAAAAAAAAGGACAAGTAAGCTCTTTTCTTTGATATTGATATTGCTCTTAGGGAGGTTTGCTGATCGGGTCTAAGGCCCGTTTGCTGATACTACACATAACGATTTAAGTTGAACTTAAATTCTTAAGGGGTACTTTTTCCATGTCATAAAGTGATACTTAAGAAATTAAGTTCAACTTAAATCGTTATGTGTGGTATCAGCAAAGCTCCCTTAGAGTTGTGGCTTATAATTTTTTTTTTTTTAAATAAAATAAAATATCGGTTAAGTGTATTTATTTTGTTTTGGTACTTATACTCGTGTAATTCATCTGTCTTTTCTTTGTGAAAGAATTGTATTTTAACTGCAATGAATATCAGTTCACAGCTGGCGGCGCATCACCACTTGGGGGATCCTATTTTACAAAACGAAGAAATTTTTTTTCAAAATCAAATAACTCTTTTTTTAGTATATAGTATATAGTAAACTTACCCGCCCTTCGGAGGGTCGACCACCAGGTTTCTTGGAGTTGTAAACCTTCATTATGGAATCAGGCCGAATGAAATATAAAATCACAGCCAAGACCATGAACATTGTCATCATGGTGAAACTTGTTTCCTCTCCTCCTGTTCCTGTTGGGCTTGGAAGACTACTAGGCACTATTTATTTAAATAAAATATGAATTCAAGATACAATTTAGGATTAAGATCAAGGGAAAAACTTACGGTCTATGCATTCTGTGTCTGTACAGTGTGACTGGCTTTGGCGAATCTTAAATTCAAAATTAATTTTTTTAATTATTATTATTTTGATTTTATTTAATTTTACTCATACCAACGACAACAATCGGCGTATTGCCATTTCGTGTGTCCAAACACACTCACAGCTACAGTCATCAGCCATTTTAGAGAAGTTATTTGTTTTGTTTTTGATGCGTGTTAGAATTAAGTGGCTGAAATGATTAAAATTGGTGGTAAAAACTTTATGTAGAACTTCTAGCAGCTTAAAAAATTTTAAATGTAGAACCTAACTAAAGACATACTGGCAATTTATAACAGTTCTGATAATAATATATGTACCTATGTAAGTAATATTTATGCGACCTCGCTTGCCAGGATTCTGGCACCCACAAAACTGTTATAAATAGGCATTTGTCTAGTCTAGAGTGTCTTAAAAAAAAGTAAAGTAAAATGAATTTGATTATTAAAAATCAAATAATGGAAATGTTCGCAATATTTAGATTGACAGGAGGACATAATTCAAAAACCATTTCAGCTGAATTGACCACACTAGATTAATTCTTTCGGGGCTATGTAGGCTGATACACCCAAATTTATTAAATAGTCGTTGAATTCAACCTTTTCAACAAATTATTGATGTGATAGAACTCTTTACGCCCGAAAGATTGACTGGAGTTTTGCACTGAAAGCTGAGATTCTCAGATTCTGTTGAGAAATTCATAAATACATGAAATTGTATTCAAAACATAATATCAAGAACCCATCGTCATAACGAAAACAGATTTTTTATTTATATTGGATTGTTATTATTAAAGAAAAAGTTGTATAGCGGATATGTTTGCACGTTTTAAAACAATACCCCTACGAACGTTATCTCTTTTTCAAAATAAAACTGAACAAAACATATTTTTATCAAAATCTAATAAATGGCTTTGCTTATTAAAAGCTCAGGAAAGTTTTCTGAACAGAAATTTGTTGAAGGTTAAAGGTTCTTCCAAACCAACGCGAAACATTCGGAACGACGATGAAAATTTTACCTGTTAAAATATATTTACAACGCGGAAATGCGATTAATTCAATCTCATAAAAAACACATTAACAGCCGAAATTTTCGTCGTCCTTCCGAATGTTTTGCTTTGGTTTGGGAGAGCCTTAATAATAAAGAAATTAAGCGTGCGCAATCACCATACAAATAACTTGAACTACAACTCATCACAGAAAACGATGATGAATAAAATATATTAAAAAAAATCAAATAACTCACAATCCCTCAACTATTTTTTTTTTTGATTATCTAACACAATAAAAAAAATCGCATTCCTACAATAACTTAACTCAACTCAATTTATTAAAAGGATGACGACATTGCTCATACATTCTGTAACACAACAGTTTTTAATAAACTACGACTAATACAAGTGTTGATCATAAAACCGTGAAGAGACATTGAATGTTTAGTTTGTAATGTTTAAAATTGATTTGTTATCCACAATCGCGCGATAAAGTATTTAAAATTTGAATTTAAATTACAAAAGAATATTACATTTTTGTTTATTTTAGGTCAAACACAAGATACCTACACAACGTAGTCAAGACTTGAATAGAAAAAAACTAATAAAATGAAATAGTAAATGCAAACCTAACGTCACAATACTAAATTGAAATAATCATACATACGTGTCTTAGATTGAAATGATATTTCATCCGAACTTAAAATGCGATCGCGAAAAATCAAAATACCGGAAAAAGAAGAAAATACTGCCAGCAAACGACCGACGACAGCAACAAACTAACGCCCACAATTTTTAGTTGAAGCTGTAAAGGCATCCCTCTTTCAAGAGATCAATAAAAGTAATTTCTATGAAAGCTAAAAACTTACACACAACCAGTGTTGCCATAATCTCAAATTTCATTATGCTAGATTTCAAATTCCATAATGCTAAATCGTATGGGAGCTCAAAAAACAGAATGCTAGATTTTAAAATCCATTCGTAGAAAATTTTCCCTCTTACAATCTTATATTTCAACAAAACTTTGTAATAATGCAAAATTAAAATTTATTATTTCATAAATAAGTATCATAAATGCTATAAAAAAAATAAATCTTATTTAAATATATTGAAATAATATTATTTAAAAAAATATTTCTGTTTTTACGTTTAGGTATATGTTAGTATTTTAATTCAGTCAGACGTCATTTATATCACATTTTAAATTCATAGCTTTTGGAAATAAAAAAGGTACTTGATGCGTCAACCCAAAGGTCGTCATAGATATCTTCTTGACTTCTTTTCTCATAATTGACTGAGCCTCCGACTTCTTCGATTATATTTCTGGATATTTCATATTGTTACATTGACCTTGCATTTAGTATAGGACAACGTTTTTTTTTAAATGTGTAGAGTGCATTAGTTAGAGTATACGAAATCATTTTTGGGGCTGGACCCCCCCCATTTGGCCGCTAACTTGAAAAAGGGGTAAGAAGCCCCTTTTCTCAATATCTTGAGAAATAAAAGTCTGACAAAAAAAATTTTAGATTATTTTTGTAGACAATTTAATTCTCTACAATATTGGTTAAGACACTTTTTACCATTGAATTGAAAATAAAAAAGATATAGCCAATAATCGACGAACATTTACAAAAAAAAATACTTTAAAGGGTTATAACTTTTTTTCTAGCAGTTTTATTGAAAAACATTTAAGATGTTTTTTGTAGATCATTTTATTGCGAAAATATACTCAGTTTTTAAATTCCACCATTTTTTTTTGTCTGAGTTCAATATGACATTATTAAGGTTAGATCACAATAATGCGCATATTTTGCAAACAAATTTTAAAATATATTATTTTGAAAATATTTTTTTTCATGTATATGAATCAATGATTGAAAATCAACTTTTGGCATTCAAGAATGCCAAAAAAAATCGGATAATGCTAAAAAAGCATTTGGCATAATTTTCAAATTTCATAATGCTTTTTACTCGTCTTTAATGCTAGATCTAGCATTAATAATGCCAACATGGCAACACTGCACACAACTATGTACGAGAGCCGGAGTAGTGATCGCAAATGGTTTTCAATTAAATAACCGTTCCCCACCTAATATAAAAAAGTCTAATGCCACCAAACTTAAATAATAATAAATTGTCGTACTTGAAGAAAATAAAATAAATAAATAAATTAGTTGATAAGCTTTTTTTTTTTTATAAATTATGCCCTAGAAAGCGTATCAAAGTTGAAAACGTTTCCTCAGATACAACAGCGGCGAATCTGAGACGAAGATTCAGATTTATTATTATTAAATTTATGTATTTATTAAAAAAAAGTGATGACAGAGCGCTATCGAATGAGGTGTCCCCAAACGAATACCAAACGATATCAACAAAAAACAGCTGAATGGTCCAAATACATATATATAAAATAAATTAAAAAAAAGTTCAAAATCCCTATTAACATAATATCTTAGCAGTCAATATAAACAATCTCATCGTCATAATAAACACAGAAACGGAGAATTCTGCTAGTCTCAGACTTTAAAGAAATTCCAAACGAAACGACAAGAGAGAGGGTTAGTGATAGATCTTACGATGTAACTGAGAAATTAGCAAAGTTGATGTGGCACAGAAAATGCTACAATACTATATACTTGAATTTAATTTACATTATATTTTATTTAATTTTTTTTTCTGATTCGACAAGGTGTTCCGTCAAAATAAAATCGATTTTGGAATATTACTTGGACATTGAAGTTTTTTTTTCTTTTTTCCACTTACCAATATTAAGCAGATAGATGATTTGTATTATGTTTTGTTTAAATTTATATAGCTAGTTATTCTTAACCAAGATACATTATTCAAGACAAAGCTTAAACTAGTCTATGGAATGGAGGAAAAAACTAGATTTTAATTGAACTGAGAAATGTAATTTTGCAATCTTCACTTTTTCTCTAGGCTTTTCCAACACAAATAACAGACAAAAGCTATACAAACAAATAATAAAAAAAAAACTAGCATCTGTCAGTTTTATGTGGGATGTGGGTTACAACGACTGCGTCCAGCGAGTTACAAGATAGTTTGAATTTTAATGGTGGGCTTACATGCATCTAGATTTTTATTTCTGCTTGAAAAAATGAATAAATTTCACATCTCCATGGTTAGGTTTTAACGACGAATCTTATACAAAATTCTCTCAAAAAACTTAACCAAGTTACCTAAATTGTTGTTTCTTACAGAATTTATATAATTTACATCCGGATTTCAGTTTTAAGGATCCCCCACACCAACATGAATCTGTCGCGGCGACGACGAAAACAATAATAACAACGTATTGTTTTCATTGACAACAGACGTTTTGTTATTATTGTTTTCGACAAATTCACGTTGGTGTGGGGAATCCTTAATATGGGAGTCACTGTACATCAGTTACCTGTCCAAAAATAAAAATATTTTTTAAAAATACCATACTAGTTTACAAAACGCAAATTAATTTGCATATCATAAAACAAAAACAATAGTCGTTGTTTATTAACAGAATTGATGCATATATAGATCATCATAAAAACATGCAATACAACAACACGATATCCTGCATCTGCGTTCTGTAACTCTCTCATTGATAAATTTGGTTGAAAAATTTTGAAAAATGGAACGAAACTCATATGATTTGTTTAAAATTCATCGAACTGGGTCTCTATCGGATTCACGTTTTATGATCCAAAAATTAAGTTTTTACTCTGGCGGCTATTTATTTTTATAGTAGTGTAAAGAAAATGGACAGCATACTCATGAAAAACAAATAAACACAAGTAAAAATGAGATGAGTAAATAACGCAGTTGTCATTCTGATCCTTATTCTTTTATTTTCATGGTAAAAGCCCTTCCACACTATCCCACTGAGTATTAATACATGTCAAAAAAGTGTGAAACAAATCATGTATAATAGTGTGGAAACAAAATATGATATTCCCAGCCTACACGATTTGACATGTGTTAATACATCAGAATTTTTAGAAATGGTTTTAATTCTGTCACACATTTAATAACATTTTTATTGAGGTTAAATTAAACTGTTGTGTGTGGTCAAAAAATGAAAAGAAATTTTTCTCTCACAAATTTGGCAGTAGCATGGAATTCTTTTCCACTTTGTATTAATACTCAGTGGGATAGTGTGGAAGGGCTTTAAGGATCATCCCATAAAAATGAAACAATGCGGATGCTAATGACAACAGCGTTGTATATATTATATCTTTTTATTTTTCTTATGTTTTTTTATTTTTCACTACACTACAGTTTTGTACTCCCACCGACTGAAGTGCCGTCTACCCTCCAGAGTGAAAACTTATTTTCGGATCGTTAAAATACAGAACAGGATCCAAAGTTGTTGTTGTATTACGTGTTAACAGATGGTCCCGATCCAGATCCGTAGATAATAAAACGCGATTATTATTTATTTATGGATCATAAGCGATAATCAAAAACGGCTACTGATACAAATCCCAATAGTTTTACTCGCTTGTATAAATGGGGGTTTTGGTAACAACTTAAAACAATATGCATGTTTTTTTTACATTCACTGCAGGCATGATTAAGCTGGTTCATAAATTTTGTTTCTTATTACGTGTTAAAAAATGATCCCGATCGAGATCCGTAGATAATAAAACGCAGCTATTATGTTTCTCTGATTTTTCTATTTTATGAAGAAATAAATTTTGTTGGAATTCGATTAATCAAGCCTTAAATATGCATTTTATAAATACATATGTACGTATATAGAAAATATTTTGAACTTTTATTTGAAAAAAGTCCTCTCAAAAATGAATAATTGCTCTTTGGAATAAAACACACGGTATAAAAAAATATTTTTTCACCGTCAAAGCATGTAGGCCTTTATTTCAGTAGTATAGTATCGCTGACGATACAATCCACAATACAATTTTGGATTTCTTGCTCACTTTGCGAGTGAGAGAAATCTGTGTAATCTAATTTTTCTGAACGCGCCAATTATTATCTATAATAGCCGTGTTTTTTTGCAAGCCCGGGGGGAATTGGATGAAAAAAACGACGTCGGTGCTAAACAATTAACATGTTAAATGCAACAACAACTAATCCCGGAGAATTCTCGGGGTTTAACTTAAGCGCACCGAAAAACTGTGTTACCGGCATGAATTTCATACATGTTATCGATAGTTTGTATGAAAACTCCATGTTTTTTACTGTCATGGCGTCGCTAATCCCCGCTGTCGTTTTGTTCAACCAATTCCCCCCGGGCTTGCAAAAAAACACGCGCCGTGTTTTTTTGCAAGCCCGGGGGGAATTGGATGAAAAAAACGACGTCGGTGCTAAACAATTAACATGTTAAATGCAACAACAACTAATCCCGGAGAATTCTCGGGGTTTAACTTAAGCGCACCGAAAAACTGTGTTACCGGCATGAATTTCATACATGTTATCGATAGTTTGTATGAAAACTCCATGTTTTTTACTGTCATGGCGTCGCTAATCCCCGCTGTCGTTTTGTTCAACCAATTCCCCCCGGGCTTGCAAAAAAACACGCCTATTATAGACAAAAATTGATATTTTCAATTTGACATGAAAGCCTGTTTAGATAAATGAGTGAATCCAGATCAAAAGAACGCATCTTTTTTTTAGACATGAAAGAAAATGGAAAAGGGCAAATATTTTTACAAAAAGATCAGATATTTTCTACAATGAAAAACTTCACTAGCTACAGCTGTCTAAGCAAAATATTATCAATTTGGATAACATGAAAGACAAAATAATTTTTGTTCGCTTTTTATGAGTTTTTATGAGTAATTCGTTAAGGTTATCAATTTCAAAGTTTCATACACAAATTTGCGGTCAGTCAGATCTGAAAATAAATTGTAGCTTTGCAGTTATTACGCGAAAATATTTTTATAAATGATTCCAATAAATTTTTATTTCAAAGTTGAGTAATTTTTGATTCTTGTATGCCTTTCATATAATTAGCTGCGAAGTGTGATTATAGTTTTTGTATTTCTGCGATGACGTTGCTAAGCTTTAATGGGCTTTGCAAAAAAAAGCATGTTTTTCCTTAGGTTTTTACCAAGTGCATTTTAAATCAGATTTACAGAAATTGTTCCACGGTTCTTCATCTAGTATTTAAAATATTTTAGTTTTAAGCATGAATGTAAAAATCCACACGTCATAATGCAATAAATTAATTTTTTGAATCAGCTGTGAGGAATATCCCTCTACACCCCTTGTTATCTATTATGTCTATTTGTAGGTATTTGGTTACTGCAACTGCTTGCTACAAGGTGCTACTTGTCATTTTTTTTCTATGGGATTTGACAGAAAATTGTGCTACGTCGCATCGTACGACGTCGTACAACGTTCGAGTTAACAAACATACATACATAATTAATAATTACAAACTGAGTAGGTATCAAAAACATTCACAGTGAGAATCAATTATATGTTTTCATGTTTTAACGTTTTTTCACTTAATTTTACGAAATTAAAAAAAATATGTGGAAAATTCGTATGGGGCGAATTCTGCGATATGAGCAAAGAGATACATAAATATGCACAAGTTCCTATGTATATTTTAAATTATAAAATTTATATTATAATATTACCTTAATGTATTAATCAATAAAAAAAAATAAGATAAGTATCCAGCAATCAACTCGTTTGTTTACTTTTTTTTGAACACGTCTTATTTATAATAGGTAATATATATTTTTGAACAACATGCCCGTTTGACGATCACTCTTGCAATAAATAAAATAAATGCTAACTAAAGGTGACAATCATTTAACCCGTAGGTACAGAAAATATCTACCTTTGCTAGGTACCTACTTATAGTTCAAATTGTATAGAAAAATTTTCTAGCCAATCACCGGAATAAACGTGGTAAGATGAGAATTGGAAATTTGTATGTGTTCTTGTCTGATATAGGTACCTATAGATACTTAATTGTTGTTTTATGTTTGTGTTATCAACTGTTGGCTGTGCAATTTAATTTTTGTTTGTTTATAAATGCAAACAATAATTAAAAATTATTCACAGGGTGATTGTATGAACAATAAATCAAAATCATTAAAAAATTAAAGATTTGAAAACCTTTTTACATGTTGAAAGCATTAATTTTCCGTACATTATTATAGGGTGTCTTAATTTTTTCGTATTTATTCTGATAAATTATGAAAAATATGTTTTTTAAGAGTATTTAGTACATACCTACCTACATTCGAACTTTAATTTTTGATTAAAAAATATTTGATCTTAATTTTGTAGTCAAAAGCCAAAAGTAGGTAGGTAGGTACTAAGAAAATGTTTATTTTTTTTGAAAAAAAAGTTATTTCAATTAAAATGTTTAGAAACACCAGATTTCAACATTATAATGAAATCGGTAAAGTTTTTAAGATGAATATCAAAAATAAGGCAATTTTCTCAAAAACCGTCAAAACACTGTTTCCGAAACGCAATTTTCTTACAATCACGTTGGACATTGAAGAAATGAAGTTTAATAATTATCGTTGGAGCCGTTATCGAAAAAAAAACAAATCTAAAAAAACACAATCGTTGTTCGAATTTCTCCTCTAAATTAAATCATTTACAAATGCTCTGTACAAAATTTAAAGCAAATCGATTTGCTCGTTTTTCTTCCTCGCCGCCCTAAAGAGCAATTAAAAATTAGAAAAAAAGAAATTTAAATAACCAAATAAAACGCTCCCAATTTAAGAATTTAAATATCCCATTAAATGTCATTTATTTTATGAGACTATACCTACTTAAAAAGTCACTACCAAAAAGCTTTGACGAAAATAAAACAAATTTCAAATTCAAAAGATTATATTTATTTCATTCTTCTCTATTTAAACATTTATTTATTGAACATTTCAACATTCAACTAGACCTCTTTTATAACACATAGATCCCTACAAAACTCGGTCAAAAGCAGACAGAGGCACGGACGGACATCCAACAACTTTTACTGTATACAATTTAAATTCTTTCTTACTATAACAACTGCTAAAAATGATATCCCGGAAATGAAAACCATTTCCTTTGAATTAACTTCATCTTTTCATTCGACTCGTCATTGTTTCGTTCTCTGGCTATTTAATGCTCTCTCCACCAATACAATATTGCATGTACCCATACATGGGGAGCTACATATGAATTAGTTTCAACTTCGAGATGCATTCTTATTCAATTTTCATTCAGCCGCATGCGTTAACAGTGACATAGAGTTGTGAATACTTTGCGCGCTTTGAATTGTGAATAGCGAACGATTGAAGGGCTGTTGCATTCTGTTAAATGATGTAGAAAATTGGGCTCATCTTCTTCTGGTCGGGATTTAAAATTGCTGCCATCATCGAAGGGTATAAAAAGGCCATTGCTCTTAAAATTCTTTCATTAGTTTTACTACCCTTGGCTTGATAAGATCTTCAGACTTTTAAAGGACTATTTATATCCGAATCAAAAGGAGTAAAACATTGAAAAGCTGTGGTTGAAAATGTCTGTTGATTAGAATATAACTGTTAATGTAATATTTTTATTGAAAAAAAGAAACAAAATAATTTTTAAGTTATGAAAAGTGATTAACGTTTAAAGTTAAGTGTGAGAGTGTGGCTATTGTAAGAAGTGGATTAATAATAGTTGTTTGTGTGCTGGAAGAAGTTCGAAAAACATGTATTTCATATAGTCCTTGATTAGGACTGATAATATACAGGTAGGAAATTTATTCAAGTTCTTAGGTTTATCTTTTTAATGTAAATGAACAAAAAAATGGAGTTAAGCTGAGCTTAAATCTGGCTGGCTTAATCAAATCTTCTATTTTTTTTATAGAAACTGTAAATTTAATTTTTATACGAATTTTCTTTTGTTACACTAAATACAATAATTTATTAATAACAATATTTCATTTCTCAAAAAAAATATAAAAATAAATAAATATGATTTTATGTACCTACTTGGAAGTATTGTCACAGTTTTCTTGACAAAAAAAAAATACGCCCTTAAATTGTGTATGTATAACAACTTTGATTAAAAAAATGAAAGTCCGGAAAAATAAAAAAAAAATATACAGCTATATCTCGTATATTTTTAAAATTAAACACATTACTAAAAATTTATTGAATTTAGCTGACAAAAAGAAACTTATAATTTACCAAAGTAATTCTTTAAATTAAAGAAAATGAAAAGAACTTTAAAAATCTTATAATTTAAGTAATAAATTTTAAACCTGTTTGGATGAATGCAAAACAATCGATTTTTAAGTATAGATTAAATTTTATATTGTGTGGTTTAAATTAAAAGAAGGTCACAATTATCTTTACGACACGAGTTTCAAATGTTAAAATTTGAAAAGATTTTCTTGAAAAATAAATTTATAATTTTAAAAACAAAATTGAAATATTTCCACATCTGGTTTACCAACAATTGAACAAAAATGTCCCACATACGTCACAGTGTACTCCGTCAGAAAAATTATTTTTATTGTTTTTGGGAAATGCCAGTAAATAGTTTTTTGTTTTCATGATATTATAGGTGCGTTCCTTTACTTTGAAACTCTGTGATTTTCTATCTCAAACGGCACATTTAATTTTTTTTTCATATGAACTTTGATAGACTTTTGTATTGTATTTCACACAAATGTAAAGAGTATCAAAGTAAAAGAACACATCTAATAACTGTAATTTAAGTCATTTCTGACAAACAAAAAATTGTCATTTTTATAAGAAATGTGTTTTGGAAAACCAAAGGAACAATATAATTAATGTTTTCATTGCATATTTAAGGCAATTATTTGGCAATTTCTAGCTAGTCAAAAGTTTCTTACAAAATTATTCGTCATTTTGCAGTAAAAGATATTTAATGACAGCTGATAAAGTCAATAATAAACATATGAGTCCAAAAAATAATTACCGACGGAGAAAACAAGATGGTTATTGTCTTCGAAATAAAATTGGGCAAGGACCAACTAGGTGTGATGACTGTATTTTTGTGTCAAGTTCATATTTGTAAAGGCATTAATTTCTGATCTCGTCTTGTTTTCGCATACAAAATTTTGCGTTGCTTTGATCTTCGATGCTCTCGCATAATTTGAAAATTGTGAAAATCGGCGTGAAAACTTGAACATGCTCGCTCTCCAAATTGGTTAGGTACTGGTTTTAATTTCTTTATTTTTATATTGATTTTTTTTATCGATTTTCATTTTTGAAATTGTTGTCTGTCAATTTCTGTTTATAGGCTCCCCCAAGCCAACACGAACCATTTGAAACGACAACGAAACTTTCAGCTGTCAATATATTTTATATGAGATTCGCTTGACCGCATTGTCGCGGTCGCGTTGTTGTGGGTAATCTCATATATTGGCCTGTAAATAAATTTTGGCAGCCAAAAGTTTCTACGTCATTCCGAATGTTTCGAGTTGATTTGGGGAAGCTTTAATTTTCTCTTTAAGGTATTTTAATTTTCCGATTCAGTAGATTTTTTAGAAAGGAATTTCTTTCTATTGTGAATAAAAAAATAGTTGCATACACTAAGACTAATGATCCCTACATTAATGAGGGTATTCATACAACGTCGTAAGTTTACAAATTGTGTAAAAAGAATAATGATAAGTTAGCATGAACGTCCTTTTTCATTTGGTTAAATGTTGTATAATTGAATCAGCTGTTTGTTAAACGTCAAATATGTTTGCAAAAAAGCATGTTTAGATTTCGAAGTTATCTTTAAATGGAGAACCTCTCCCAAACTAACCTGAAATCGCAGCCGAGTGTCTCGGAATGGTTTGAAAAAAATTTATGACACACGACAAAAGTCGCGGTTTTTTTTAAGTATACGAAGGAAATTATATGAAAAAAACAATTTAGGGGCAAAAGGTAGAAGTGTAATAGTCGAAAACTCACGGCAGTGATCGAACAAAAATGAGCAATTACAAGAAAATCATATGGCGTACCCATAATGGTGAATATATCTTTTCCTTTAGTTCAGTTCACTTTCGTTTTTGGTATAGGAAAAGTGGCTCAACTCAACTGAATTTTGGTGAAGGAAGAATCAAAAAAAAGAAATGGTTCCTTTCACAACTTCGATGACAATTCGGAAAGCATAACAAATACAAGTAGAAGCATTTAATTTTGTTTCCATAAGGCCAATTATATGAATTTGTGTAAACTATCAATGCTGCTCAACAATATAGGTAGTCGGAAAATGTAGATATTTAATAATTTTTTGTTTGACACAAACTACTTTTTAATTCATAACTTTTATATATCTAATATAGTAGAATCTCAGAAAAAATAACGGTTCTATAAAACGAACAGCTCGGAAAGATGAAGGCAATATTTTCAATCTTCAGTGCTCAAAAAGATGAACACTGAACAGGTTGAAATTTTGTACTCGAAAAGATGATCGCTTTATTCCCAACTTAACTTTCTTCTTTGCCTTTAGTTCTTATTATATTTATATATGTATATCATATTTCGGAACGTACGCCTTATTCTAAACGTCACGATGACGTTTGGTTAAGTTTATCATTAGAAGAAGAAATATAGGAACGGGCATATCAAGGAAAAAGTGAAGCATTTTTTAAAATAGTGCGTTCACACAGGGAAGGCATGCAGTTAGATAGCTAAATCATGGGGCGCCCAAAGGAATTTTTAGCAGTTTTTTTTTGAGGAATGTGTTTTGAGATTTTAAATCGTCAAAATAGAAAAAAAGCTTAGTAAATTAAATAAACAAGTCAAATAAAAGTAAATAAAGTAAATACGTATATGCTATTCTTCATTGAAATAAAAATATAAAATTACATGCGGCGCTCCGTTAAATCCTGTTTAATAAGCAGTGCAATTTTTGTTCATTTCACAGGTACACTGTGTCTCATATACCACATAAAGTAAGTTATATTATTCTGCACATGCATTGAGCGCCTTGCCATCACCAATAAAAGCTAATTCAACCCTGGGTGAGAATTTCAATTTTGACAGAAAGGCACCTGACATATCACATTTCAAAGTATATTTGTATATTTTCAACAAATTTGCCTTTTTTATAGCAAAATGCTATGAAATATCAAATAAATTAATTTATGTGGAATTGGAGACACAATCAGCCCGCGAAATGAAAAGATATAGGTGCATATTATAGGTGCTTTTACACAATTTAACACAGCACTGTTGTTTTATATTTTTTTAAATAAAGTATTGCAAGTTTTCACTATTCTCACTTTTATTTCATTTTTTTATTCGGTTTAATTATATTTTTTCACTATTTTAACGATTGAAAATCTCGAAACACTTTCTTTTAGATCGGCAAAATGACAGATAGGCACCTTTCTTTTTGAAATTTGCTGCTTCACTCACATACACTGTATATGTGATATATACCTCTTCCTTATCTTCTTATTCGAAGAGTTTATCAAACAATTTTGATTAATTTTCCGCAGCAAAATCCTTGCGGAATTCTAACCAAAAAGTTCAAATCATTTCTCATAAAAAATTTTTCATTAACCAAATCGTAAACTTATCTAGTGTTTTACAACATTCGTGCAATGAACCCTTAGTTTGTTTTTGGAGTTGTAAAAAGTCAAGTAATTCGAAGTTTGAAAAAAAAAAAATTATAAATATCAAACTAGAGAACATCTTCTTCTTTGATTTATTTAATTAATGAAGATTTATATTAGATATATACATTACTTTAAAATTTTTAACTATTGCACTGTTAATGCTGACAATGGATTTCTTACGAATGCGTCCTTATTAATTATTAATTATTTTTTAATAATTTTAGGTACACATTATTTGCCTGTATGCTTTATTCAGAACCACACATTTGTTATCCTTTATTATTATTAAAAATTGTGAGTAGGTAACTGAACTTTTGTTTATACCAAACTCTGCATTGGTTGTCGAGGTGAGCAATTTTTGATTCCAAAACTATTTGAAAAGCTTCCAATATTTCATTATTGGTTTCTTTCTTTTTTTTAAAGCAGTTTTTTCTTTTGTTTTTAAATCTATCATATTTTATTTTCATTTTAAAAACTTGTTTATTGGAAAAGCACCTTACTGCACTTGTTTCTCTAAATCCCACAGAATGCGAAGAACTGACTTTAGTTAAGTGACTAATCTGTTCTAAACACCAGACACAAAATTAAAAACAAAAGAAAAACCACCACTAATTAATTATAGGTAAATCCCTACGCGGTCCGACCTACAATGCTTGACTGCACTATTATACACATGTACCTTCCGTCGTGCGTCGATGGAAGTGTTATTCAAAGTGGCGGCGTTTTTATCACACGAATCAATTCACAACCTTCACGAGTCATTTGTTACGGTCGGCTTTCAGAATGGTCTCAGTTCACTAAACGCTGCCCTATCGTTTGGTTGGTTAATAAAAGTTTATTAATTTTCTGAGTCTGATTATAGACTTAAACATAATATAAACCGACGACGAAGTTGGGTTTGCTCTTTTTTCCATTGGAAAGTTATATTAAACTTCAAAGAACATTAAGTGGCTTAAGTTAATGTAAACAAAGAGGCTGCACATGGGATTTGGAATTTATGCAGGCAAATAAGAGAATGCATCAATTGTAGCTGGAATTCTGTAGAGAAATAACAAAACAATGAAGTAATATCAATTTTAATATTCATTATTAATTTTGAAATCAATTAAAGTGCGTTCCCTAGTGCAAGAAAGTTATTAAAAAACCAAAGCCATGGCCAAGAAGTTTCAATTTCAATTCCATCCGGATTCAGGTATAGGTAACTAAATATATCATAAATAAATTCTGAACATTCTGTGGGTAGGAGAATTGTCAACGCACTTGTTGTTTTATGATGTAATGTTCCATATTCAGCCTATGTATATATAATATACAGATAGAACAAATGTCATAAATTAATTGTTTAATTGTTTCAGCAATATTTAAAAATTTAAATTGCTACTAGTTGTCGTGCCAAAGAGATAGTGTGCTTACTGTGAAGTGAAAGCGAAAATAGTGGAGGAGCTCTATAGCTATAAAAAAGTAATTAACAAAGTATATTACTGAACTTGGACGTTTTTTAAAGTTGATATTTCCATAAATTGAATACAAATGTAATACAAAATATACCCAACCGTTAAGTGATTCAGTAAGAAATTTTTATTTAAAAAATTTCAAATGCGTTCTGAGCTCGGAATAAAATTAACTAATTTAAAGAAAAAAAAAATTCAACTTTGTATTGGAAAGGCGGATTTGTATAGTATAACCATAGATGAATACTTAATTTTTTTAATGAAACAACAACGACAAACCTCTTTTACAACTAGGTTTAAGCTGGAGTTATATTGAAGTGTTTCGAAATATCAAGTCAATAATTAGAATTCTTATTGTAGTGCATTGACGTTTTCCATTGTTCGTCCAGAAGTTCGAACCAATCGAAATGAGATTGTTTTTCATCTGAAAAGAGAAAAAATTCTTCTCAAACACCGATGTAAAACGACATTACTCTTTTCACTTTTCTTTTAAATGGAGTATTTCTAACTTAAAACTGAGTTCAAAAATGTGTGCGAAACATATGCGTTTGAAAGCAAAATTTTAAAATTTCATCCCACACTACTTGCAAGTCCTTGTCACACAATTTGACATTTATATAGTACATGAACATTTTTAAGATTTGTTCTAAAACGATCACACAATTCTACCCCATTCAAGGGTTTAAGATTTGGGTAAAACTGAAACACATATTAGTATGTAATCCCACTTTTGTTTTTCTTTACTTTGCATTTGTGAATTTTCACACATTTTATTTTTTTGTATATGATATTTGACAGTCTTTTGTGTAGAAATTCACACAAATACTACAGAGGGTACCGTGAAATAACGCCAGGCGAAATAAGACCAAATTTTTGGCATTATTTCACTTTGCTATAGTGAAATGTGGCTATATTTTAATTTTTGGCTTTGCTCAAGCGAAATAATTCCATTTTGGTCTTATTACGCTTTGATTATTATAATTATTATAACTTTATTTATATGTAATAAATTACAATATAAACTTAAAACTTATAGCACCAACTACCGGAGTCTTACGCTTTGAAAAATGTGACTTTCAAGGCCTAATAACGTAATGTAGTTTTAAGTAAAACGACGCGAATTTTTGGCTTTTAAGCAACTTTTTATTTGATTCATCGTTCTCATTTTGGAGAATTTGTGAGAAACAATTTGGTTTATAAAATGAGTAGGTACTATGGGCAAAATAATTGCGCGCACATGCAATTGCGCGGATTTTTATATAATTTTATGCGATTAAGTATAGAAACCAAACAGTTGCGAAACAATTTAAAAATTTGGCCTTATTTCACTTGGCGTTATTTCACGGCATCTAACAAAGTCTCAAAGTAAAGGAACTAGGCTATTAAATGTTATGTCGAATTCCTTCCAACAGTCAAAACAAATCTAGCATATTTGGCAAGATTTTAGAAATATTTTGCACCGATTTAAACACATCACTAGCAAGATTTGACATTTCTAAAATAGATGTCGCGAAATAGGTCTGTTCGCTTACTTGCCCAAAACTGCCAGATTCTACTAGCTTTATTTTGTATTTTGGGCTTAAAATGTAAATGGGTAGGTTTGATTACTGGTTATTGCAACACTGATTTTTTCGATAATAGTGTGGAAACTTAATTGGTCTGTTTGGTAACGTGAAATTTCTTTCGAATTTGCACAAATTTTCACAAAATTTCACAATTTGCTGTCAAAACCCATAGAAAAAAAACGCAGTTTTTGGGAAATTTGTCTAAAAAAAAGTTACCAAACAGGCATAATATGAAAGCACTTTCTATTACCTACACAAATTTGACAGTTATATTTTCAATTTAAAATATTATGTTGATACTCAGTGAATAATAAGAATAAAATAGTTTTATCTTCTTTGGTACTTTTTTCCGTGGTAAATCACGAATAAAGTCCCCTTTCACACGAAGAAACAAGTTGCTGAAGATTTTTTGATGTTTTCTTTTAATTTCCAATTTCCACCAATCATAGATAATTCATTCCTCTTACTTGGTGCCCTTCTAACCTAAAACTGAAAGTTGCTGGAAACTCACAGGCGTATTCATTACATTTTTTACTAGTTAGAAAGAGTGTAAATAATTCAAAATATTTCGAAATAGTTAATAGGAATAAGCTTTATTTAATTAACTAGAATTTTCCATTAGCCAAGGTTTAGACAACTGAGTCCGTTGTTTAAGTTAAATAGCTCTTAAACATCAAATACAAAATGTTTATCTATAACTTGAACGGCTGTCCAAAGCTAGACAACGTTTATAAATACGACCATCAGTTACCTGATCGTGTGAAAGGGGACTAAACGAATAAAGTCTGTTCGTTTACTTTACTACCAATTTTAATCCAATATTAATTTTTGATATGAACTTTTACAGAAATATTGGGAGAAATTGTTAGTTTAGAGAAGTAAACGAACAGAGGTTACGTTTACTTTAAAATAGGACCACCTGGGTATATAGATCCAGGTGGTCCTATTTTAATTTTCTAATTTTCTATACCTTCTCAATCAAAAGAGGTGTGATATTTCTCAGCTGCTTCAGTCTACTGAGGTGTCTTTAAAAAGTGTTTTTTTTCATTCAAGTAATGGGAGGGAGCATCAGGATTCGATATAAAATGATGTATTAGTTCTTCATGCTAAAGTTCTATTAATCAGTTCCTTCTTATAGTCTAAAGGTGCTTACACCTTAACATTTTCTTTTAGAGGCAGTATACTTACATAATTCTGAAACGTCGTCATTTAAAAAATCAACAGAGTAAACAAAGAAAGTCCTGAAACCCACATATGTAGGTAGGATTCAATTAATTAATTTGGTTCATTAAATACAAATTTCGCAGCATGTGTAGGTATATTTAGGTATGTAATAAACTCTTATAAAAATATTTTTAAAATTTCTATTAGTTAACATGTGATAATTGTTATTATTAATAACGCATTAATTTTGTTTCTGCTTTCTGACTACGTCTCAAGTGATACATTAAGCTATTATAGCCCATGTGCCTATAATTATATCTTAATATGTAAATTTTTCTTATAAGAAATTGAATTAATTAAAAATACTTGTTTGAAATTTGTACCGATAAAGTATATGTACATACCTACATATATGGAATTAACACTATCTTTTTCTCATTATCACACCATCAATTATTGATACCTGTATTTTATTTTTAATAATTTCAAACATAAATATCTTGTACAAAATAGAAAAGGATAGATTTATTGATATTTTATGAATAATTATACGAAAATAACATTTGACATTTGACACGCCTCTGAACAAAAACTTAAATTTACCAACAACAATAATTTTTATTTTTAGTATTTTTTTTTATCGAGTACAATTGATGTCGTTTCAATGTTCAACCCTTTTTGCAATTGATTTCCATTGAAAAAATACACACCTCCTTTTTTAGTAGACCTTTTTTTTTTAAAGCAAACATGCAAATGACTTTAACAGCTTATCAAGAGGCTATGAATGAGTGAGAAGGTATGTATGGTATTGGGGTTCAGACAAATATGACATTTATGAATGAACTTTTCACTTATATAAATTGTTTGATGCGAGGAATTAATTTGCAGGTTTCAGCAGATAACAATTTCGTATAATAATATATTTAAACTAATTGTAAGGTAATACATACTCTTAGGTAGGCATGTGTTATGAAAATTAATCCATTTAAAACTGTATTAATGTGACAACAATGAATTGCTTACGAAGGAAAAAATTTCCGACCCAATCAGAAAAAAAATTGACCTTTCGCATATTAAATAAATAAATTAGGTGGTCTGACAGCTTCTGTAGAACCAAGGTCTAGTGACTTACAACACTCAACCAGTCCATTATTTGGCAGAATTTAGCACAACTAGAATTGCTAGAGCCTACAGAAAGCACCTGAGCGAAGTATTGAATGATCTGACACGACATACAGTTTGATATAGATAAAACCAAATCTTAAAATGCTTAACAATTTACAGTAACTGAAATTGAAGGTTTGATTGAAACAATAACAAACACTTGGGTGAGCACCACTAAGTTTTTAAAGGCTGGTGTTATGATTTTACATAAAAACGAAAAAAAAAAAAAAAATATACATAATATATGTATATTCCAAATTTATCTCTAACACTGTATTTGAAATATAAAAAAAAAAATCACAAAACAAATACCTGTGCACTGCATATCCATTATCCAATTGAATTGATTTGATAATCTGATTTAAAAATTATTATATCATTTTAATTTTATTGGTTTCAAATTGAAGAATAGTTGCATTTTTATACTCAATTTTGTTCTTCTGTTTTTATTATCTTTTTTTTTTACAGACTTAGAGTGCGGCGTCGACGAAGAAAACGACGTCGCCTTGGCGATGTCACCAATAGGACAAATTGCTAAGACTCCTACTCCAAGAGACGTACCCGGTGATCCAGAGCAACGTGAAACATGGGGAGGAAAAGTCGATTTTTTATTATCGGTTATTGGATTCGCTGTCGATTTAGCAAACGTTTGGAGATTTCCTTATTTGTGTTACAAAAATGGCGGTGGTAAGTTAAATGTAAAATTAAATTAATATGTATAACTATAGGTCTACGTCAAGTAACGGGTGATTTTTTAGCTGGTTTGGTTTTGGCAACACTGGTTTTGACAGCTGACGTGTGTTTAGTACCTTGTGTCACTGTCAAACAGCTTCAGTTTGGTTTGCAATTTAACCATGGATTGTCTTACAAATGAACAACGCTTGCAAATTATTGAATTTTACTATCAAAATTCGTGCTCGGTTCGAAATGTTCATCGCGCGCTGCTTCCATTTTATGGTCGGCATTCTCGACCTTCTGAGCAGTCTATTCGGAAGATTGTGACCAAATTTCGCACCAAATTTACTTTGTTGGACATTAAACCACCAACACGTTTACGTACTGTGCGTAGTGAAGAAAATATTGCGGCCGTATCAGCTAGTGTGACAGAAGACCGCGAAATGTCGATTCGGCGCGGTTACTGTCAATGGTGAACGCTACCGAGCGATGATAACAAACTTTTTTTTGCCCGAAATGGAAGTTCTTGACTTGCATGATATGTGGTTTCAACAAGACGGTACCACATGCCACACAGCACGCGAAACAATGGCGCAATTGCGAGGCGAGTTTGGTGAACAGTTAATTTCACGTTTCGGGCCGGTCAATTGGCCGCCTAGATCGTGCGATTTGACACCATTAGACTATTTTTTGTGGGGGTATGTCAAGGCTAATGTCTATAGGGACAAACCCGCTTCGATTGACGCACTGGAAGCCAACATCCATGCATTCATTCGTGAGATACCGGCCGATATGTGTGAAAGAGTATGCCAAAATTGGACTCAGCGGATGGGCTACCTGAGACGCAGCCGCGGTCAACATTTGCATGAAATTATCTTTAAACATTAAATTGCAAGGTTCAAACTATCGATTCAAATAAATATTTCATTCATTTTTTCGAATTTTTTGTTTTTTTTTTTAAAAAAGTTCTAAACCTCTTAAAAAATCACCCGTTATTTTGTTTTTTGATGAGAGAGTTGTTAAATAAAATAATACAAAAGTTTTTAATTTTGTTGCAAAAATAAATATTTTCTTAACTCTAAAAATTTTCAACAAATCTTGAAATCTAAAAAAAAAAAATTAACGTTATTGGAAAAAATACCAAAATTAAAGAAAAAAACGAATTTAGATGAGTTCCCGTAATTTTTGTAGAAAAAATCACAAATAGTCAAAATATAGTCAATAGAGGATGAAATTCTCTTAAGAAATTTTGACACTGGGAAAAAATAAGAAAAATAAATTCAAATAAATTCACATGATTCGAAGCGATTTTCTTGTCAGACATTTACTAGAAGGGTAGAAGTTTTATTTCTCTCTTAATTTTTATCACAGAGAGGCGGGGTTATGGGAACTCATTTCGATTAGAGTTCCTGAAACAATTGTTCATAATATATTCTTTGGTATTTGTTCCAAAAACAAAATCGTTAAATTGTAATTTATTGTTTTTTTTTCAATAAAATGAGGAAGTTTGTGTAGAATCTATTCCTTTTGATAGTAGGCATACTCATCTAATTTATACTCTTTATAGTTTTTCTTCAGTTGTTTGTATGTTTTATTTGATTCGCTATTGAGTGTTTACTATTACATCTTTTACTGGGGAAGAAAGCTAAAAATAAAAAAAAAAATTAAGAAATTAAGTGTTTTTCTTTAACGGTTCGTTTTCATTTGTAAACAAATTCAAAAGAAATGTCATTCCCATAAAAAATCTCCTTACTTCATCAGATGACCTCTGGTGGTTTTTAGGTGCGTAAGTACTCTGCTCAATTACATCAACTCGCTCATGAGAGTAGTTTAGTACTCGATTTTAGTTTTCATATACTACGACTTTTATCTTCCACTGAATTTATCTATAAGGTAGACGACTGGATCCGGAAGAAAAAAGGGCTATTCGCCTGAGGCTTATGTTATTTTAAGCAAACAGACAATCGAGAATTGTATCTGAGAATGTAATTGGATTATTATTTGACTGCAAATACAAATATGTATGTTCATGATTTAAATTGTGAATTTATTAATCTTTCAATGAGCTAGCTTGCTCGTGACCGCCATTTCTACCCTTATTATTCTTTTCTTATTTTCAAATAAAACTGAAAAACTAATAAAATGTTAAAACCAGATAGTTAAGGGAAAATCTCAAGTTCAAATGAAAAAGTCCTTCAGTAAACTCCACTTATTTCCGATATAATTTTTTTTTTTTTAAAATACCTAGGGTATTTTTTTAATTCATCACTTAAGGCATCAACACTTTTGAGGAAATTATATATTTCCGGCCAGTCCAGTCAGTTTATATCTAAAGTATGTATAGAAATCCTCTTTTACTTTTATTTTTCTTTGTTCTTACATCAACTGTCACAAAAAATCATAAAAAAAAATAACATCAGTTGTTGTTTCGAGAAATTTAATAGTCTCCCTCAAGGGTTCAATCAAAAAATGTTAATGTCATCACCAAACTAATTAATTACAAAAAAAAAAAAGAAATCAAAGGAAACCATTTTATCAACCTTAAACTTTTCTATGTGCCTAAAAAAAATCCCATCATAATCGCACTTAAGTTTAACAAAAAAAAAAAATAGAAACGTCATACAAATGTCAAACAAATTTCAGCCTCCAAAAAACGTCAAGAGAGGGAGAACTCACATAAGAGTGATATCATAAGAAGAAAAAGAAAAAAAAGAGGAGTGACATTGTAAATCTAATTTCTAACAAAATATGAACAGGAACACCCACCTAACTCGGGTATCGATAGATATTCATTTAATGACGTCACATAATCAAATTTCCCAGGAACAATATACTTTACTTTGAGTCCACGTAAATTGAGTTACACTGACGACGACACGGAGGAGATCTGAGAGTTGTGGAACGGGACACGAGGGGCCCGATAAAAAGTCGTATCTTTTATTTTAAAATAAAATATGTATTTTACCATAAATTTGCTAAGGGTTGGGAATTTTAAGGAGACAAGCAGAAGGGAGGCTTTACAGTTTGTCCGTCGTCAATTGAAAAGCAGCTGTTAAGTACTATTGATAGCTTTCACCAAGACAATAGGGTGGTTGGTTCCACATAGACTCGTCGGTCGGTGGAACATATCTCCACTCAGAACTTTCCACTTTCAATCTATGGATATGTACCTATATGTATATAGGTTCAAACTCTTACCGCTTTTAGACCTCCTTATATTGGTGGTGATGGTGATGGTGGTAGTGATGATGATAACGGCAATTTTTATATTACTTCGCTTTTACATCGTTTTTGATGTAAAAGGGTTAATTTTGATGTAGAGGGTGGTTGCTGGTGATGGTGGGAGGGGGGGGGGGCTTAACAAACTGTTGAAGTTGGGAGGGAAAGGTATAGCTGTGTGATGATGTGTTTGAATTCGAATGGTATAGGTACACTTGATGACAATGTTGATGGCAGTGGCATAGTGATGGTGTTGCCTGCTTCTGATGCCAGAGGATGACATTTGCAGTGATGATGGATATGAATAGCTTAAGAGGCCATTTATGATAGCCAATAGCCATAGATGTCTTCCTACACACATACAGGATGGGGTGATTGGACAAGCGTTTTCAAAAGAGATGAAGAGAATTAGGATTATACCTATATAGAAGTATAAAGGAGGTGTGATTTTATTTATTTTTTATTTGTATTGTAAAAAATATCCAAATATTTTTGACAGATATGAAAAAAAGGGAAAGTGTAGGTAGTTAAAAACCATTTAGATAATGATCTTGAAGTTTAATCATTCTATAAATAGAACAGTTGAATTTTAATATACATACATACATAGATTTACAGAAATTATCAACAATGTAAATAAATTTATATTTAACAAAATGGAGTCGGGGAAATCTCAATAAGAATTCTCAGCACGATGTCAAAGGAAATCTCTGTGTCTTTTTTATAAATTGATTTAAGGTGTGGAAATTTGATTACCTAAATTTTAGTATCAATAGTTTTTGAAAACACTAGTTGGGAATTATTTGGAGAAATAATTTGCTTATTTGTATGAGCCTCCAATGATATTTCTAAAGTCACAGGGAGTTACATATATCTCCACTGAGAATATAATAAAGATAAAATTCGGTGGAATGCATTTTATTTTTTATAATAAAATCATAGCAGCAGTTTTTGAAGATTGATTTTGAATTTATTCTCACTTGTTTGTAATTGAATCAATTTTAATTCATTATTTGTTCTAATCTAACATTTTCGACAAAGTAAAGTGGAAAATTTATGTATAAATGGAAATGTACTTACTTGATTACTTATCGGTCTACTGACCCCTAAAGAATCACAAATACAAAGTTTTTTATTTTCTACGATACCGACGCTTTAATTTTCTAAATTTGTAACTATTGTATTGTAGCTGCTCTCCAATCCAATAAAAAGTTTTAGCTCTTCAAATAGATACAAACATTAACAAAATAAATAATTAATGGTAGAATTATTGATGAGATTTATTTAATATCACATCGGCAAATAGCATTTTATTTGATTAAATTTAATTGCTTCGGTAACCTCAAACTCATCATCTGCACTAGCTGGTCCGCCCCACTTTGCATAGAATTTTTCATTAATTTTTGGATCTTTAAAAGTGAAAAGTAAATTTATAGGGGCTTCAAAGTTCAAAAAACCCTTTAAATAGTGAATTTTTTGGCGCTCCAACAATTTTTGTACACAATTGTAGAAGACTGAGTTCGCAACGCCATCTAATGGCGATCCAATTTTCGTAAGGGTCAAAATTAGATGATTGTCAGTTTCGTATGACGTGTTTATCATTCTTAATACTACGTTTTCATATGGGAGCCGAAATGAGGGAGTTTTGTAAGTAACAGAAAAAGTGTTTTCATTGCCAATTTGCTAATTTCTTTTGACAGCTAATTTCATTTTGAATTTGACTGTTAATATAGCTTTACTTTGTTGTGTTCTCTTTCTGGTTCTTTTTTTCTATACATCAAATTTTGAAATTTTCAATTGTTTCCAATATAGATATACTCCACTTGGGTGTGTTCATAAAGTTTTTTTAATTTTCAACTAAATTTCGTGTAAATTTGGTAGAATTATTACCTTATTTCGGAATGTGAATTTGTATGGGAAATGAGATAATTTGCAAATTTTAAACGAAATTATCTTATTTGTCCAAACGAAAATGTAGTATTAGAATCAATATCTTCACCTTCTCATATAAAATTTTCACATATTACCACCATATAACCACCCCTGAAAGTATGCAACTTCGTGTTATCACGATTGTCTGACTTTTTCGGTCCAAATTTACAATTTTCGGTTCTTTATTTTCTTAACCTAGTTCAAAATGACACCAACAAAAAGTCCCCATACAAATCGGATGGTAATGTCCTTACATACAAAGAACAATTCAATTTTATATAAGTTAAGAATATTTGTGTCCTTTTGATCATTTATAATATAGGCTAAGATCTTCTTGTCATTTTAAGATTGTTTCATAGAACAGTAGATACGACCGATACTTAAAATTTTTTCAGTTGGCCAAAACCCCCAATAAACATTGTTTGTATGAATATTGCTATTAGTCATATGAAAACTGGTTTGAGGTGTCTTTGACTCCTGTAAAATTGTAAGCACCACTCACATCGATATCAAAAAAGGAAGCTATACACCAAAATCAGACAAACTATTAATTTTGCCGAAGTAAAATGCAAAATGATTACCCGGAAATCAATTTTTAAAGTCCCCTCGTGGAGGGCTTAAACCCTTTGCAAAAATAATAGCCAAGCCAACAAAAATATATATACATAACATGCTCCTTTTCAAAATCTTGTCTTTTTATAGCTATGTCTTTTCAGAACAAAATTAATCATTCATTAATTTAATTTTTGTTTTTCAGAAATTTGTTATTCAGAACTTTGTCATTCAGAAATAATTATTCGTTTGAAACTTTGGTATTAAGAACTAAGAAAGGTTTTGGTGATAACAGATAAGAAACCATACAAAACCTATCTCTCAATTTGCTGGAAAACTATCAGATTTTCGGAGGTGTTGGTGAAAATTGAAGCTTATAAGATTCTACACAAAAAATATTGCAGCTTTTTTTTTTAAGTAGCAGCGATATATTATATATTTGACGTTCATAATCTTAATTCTTAGATTTTTTACGAAACAATATTTTCTGGTAAATCAATTAGCCTAGATGTCATTCTCATGAAAACTAAGAATATCACTTTACGACCCTATGAATTTGTGGTATTTTTCGAGATTACCTGTGACAAAACTTGTTTTTTTCATCAATTCTCAAGTGAATTCCCTTTCCCATTCTTGACAGTGTTGGTAGTTTTGCTGCACGTAAATCTAAAAAAAAAAATGATTTAAGTACAATGAACATGTTAATAAGTACCTATACGAATATTTGAAACAAAGCCCCCGAATCATCCCTCATATAAAAAGACCAATTAGAATCACTTAAGAACCTGACTGCGCTAACTGTTGCACACGCATAAATGTATGAAACTTCCTTATCCCGCATAGTCACAATCAGAAAAGATGAAGCAGCTATTAAATGCTTCCACACTTCCTTTAGAAATAATTTCACAAAAGTTAAGTGCTTTTGTGACAAGAAGTAAAGAACAAGTAGGGAAAAAAAAAGAAAAAAAAAAGAGAATCTTAAAGGATCTCGAAAAGAAAAGTCCACCCCATATTTTATTCGTTTTTTTTTTTATTTTTATTTTTTTACTGAACTTTAAGTTCTATGTTGTCCTTGCTTCTGCTTATAGTCATAAGTTCTCGTGGTGACATTCAATGCCAAGATGATATGTTGTGGTGGCTTGGCCCTAATGCCTTAATCACTGTGATACTACAACTTTACCCCTCATATTTCACTTACTCACTCACCCAAACTCTCAAATCCTTTTTTCATTGTTCTATTGTAAGTTTTTTTTTTTGCCCGAGTCCTGTCCCCGAGTCAATTGCCATATACCGCAATTCTGGATTAGGAACATGCCACAACTGACTGAATCTGACTGAGATTGCCAGGGATGGCCAGAAAAATTACTCTCATCCGCTTTATTCTTGGAAAGGAAATTCATATTCATCATTCATCGTAAGTTGCCCCCTTTTTTTTAGTTTTTTTTTTTTTCTCTCACTTGCCTTCAGCCTTATCCTTTTGTCGTTTATATAAAAACAGAAGGAAGAAAATTACCTTCTTTCAATAAGGATCAACAGGTTGGTTGGTTGGTACAACATTCTGGCTTGAAGCAAGACAAAAAAAAAAGCCAAGAAGAAAGCTTTTAAGACTTTCCTCCATTGTAGATGACTGATGGGGGAGGGGGGGGATGAAGAAAAAATGTACTTTGTAGAAATGTGACGATAAAAGGATAATTTTCCTAAGATACGACGATTATACTTCATTGGATATGAACAGTGAAACAGTGAAGGGCACCAGTCTCAGTGTTGCCCGTCACACCGCGCCGCACCACCGCTATTACCACCACTTCCACAGTCCTTAGATTGGGGACTTACATTTTGATTCCATACTCTGATTCCATTTCTTGTCATGACTGTTAATCCTTCTTAGATGCGACTCTCTACATACATATTATATAAAAGCCAGGGCGATTGAAATTCAAAAAGGATAAAATCAAATCTGTGCCACACCAAGTGGTTGGTTTGGTAACCATGTGCCAAACGATGCGTGAATTTTATATGCAGGGTGAAGTTATGAAACTTCATTGCTTGAAGTTTAAGTGATCTCATTTAATGGAGATTTAAAGATGTTACGACTTTGTGGTTGAAAAATTGTGTAGTAAGGGTCATGGATTGAAATTTAGTTGAGTGTGGGAGTTTAATTTATTTAAATTATATGAAATCAATTTGTTTAAAGAATTATTGGCAAAAAATTAAAAATTAAATTTGTCATAAATGTTTTTGAGAAATGTTTGTAAAAAAACACTTTCAAGACGTAGTCCATGGGTATCGGGGAAACATCACTCCATTTCGGCCATTTGTTATTTTGTACTTGCTTTATAGGGCAAGTAATGGTATACAAAAAATTTAATTTTTTTTATCAAAATTAACAAAATTACAGTTTATATTATGTAAATAGAAAATATCCTTTAATAAAAAAATCCAAATGATATAAAGAGTTAAAGTTGAATATTTGTGTTTCAAGAATTTTGTTGTGCTTTATTTTTTTTTAAAGGCGCATTTCTGGTACCGTACTGCATTATGTTATTAGTTGGTGGTATTCCCCTATTTTATATGGAATTAGCTCTCGGTCAACATAATAGAAAAGGTGCCATCACATGTTGGGGAAGACTTGTGCCACTTTTCAAAGGTTTGTTAAATTATATATTCTTTTAAAAAATATATCTTTAAAAAAAAAATTCTTCCAAAACATAGGCATTGGATACGCTGTAGTGTTGATTGCATTTTATGTTGATTTCTACTACAATGTCATTATTGCTTGGTCCTTGCGATTTTTCTTTGCTTCATTTACGGAAAACTTACCATGGACGTCGTGTAACAATCCTTGGAATACGGAAAACTGCAGACCCGTAAGTTTTTCTACTATTTATTAAAAATGGAAAAAAAAATAATTTCTGTTGGGCGCCAGTTAACTTTTTTTTTTTAAATTTCGAACTTATAGTTATAGTTTTATTTATTTTTGTTTTTTAGTTTGAAGTTGAATACCATTATACAAAATATTTTGATGTCTTTTCTGAAAAAAAAACACATTTTGTTGGGCGCCAGTTAATTTTTTTTTTAATTTCAAACTTAAAGTTAAATTTGTTTTTCAGTTTTAAGTTGAACACAAAAAATATTAATCTAGTTTTTTTGAAAAAAAAAATAATTTCTCTTAAGTGCCCGTAAACTTTTTTTTTAAATAAAACTTATAGAGTGAAATTTGTTTTTGTTTTTCAATTTGAAGTTGTCCAGTCAAAAATATAATCATACAAAAAATATTAATATTGCTTTTCTGAAAAAAAAAATAGAAAACAAAATTTCTCTTGGGCGCCAGTTAACTTTTTTGTTTTTAATTTCAAACTTATATAGTGAAATTTGTTTTTGTTTTGCAGTTTGAAGTTGTCCAGTCAATAACACCATCATTTAACACCAGTTTTGATCTCTTCAACCAAACTGTCTTCAACAACGAAACAACAATAGCTCCTATCGAAAAGTTCCAATCCGCTGCATCCGAATATTTTAAGTAAGTTCCGATCCAATGACTTAAAACTTATTCATAAAATTGATAAACTCTCTTTTTCCCATATACAGTCGTTATATTTTAGAACTAAACGAAAGCAATGGAATTCATGATCTTGGAGTTATCAAATGGGACATGGCCGCTTGCCTACTGGTCGTCTATCTTATTTGTTACTTTTCACTCTGGAAAGGAATCAGTACATCGGGGAAGGTAGTCTGGTTTACGGCATTATTTCCTTATGCAGTACTGCTTATCCTCTTGATACGTGGTATAACCTTACCAGGATCAGCAATGGGAATACAATATTATCTCAATCCGAATTTCGATGCAATTTATAAAGCTGAAGTTTGGGTTGATGCTGCCACACAAGTGTTCTTTTCATTGGGACCTGGTTTTGGAGTTTTATTAGCTTATGCCTCCTACAATAAATACCACAATAATGTTTATAAGTAAATTAATAATTTAATTGAATGCTTTCTTATTAATTATTTGTATGTGTGTGTGTGTGTTTTGTTTTTGATTACAGAGATGCACTTTTGACAAGTTTTATAAATTCGGCAACTAGTTTTATAGCGGGTTTTGTGATATTTTCCGTTCTTGGTTATATGGCACATTCTTCAGGTCAACATATTGAAGATGTGGCAACCGAGGGGCCTGGACTAGTTTTTGTTGTTTATCCAGCTGCTATAGCTACAATGCCTGGAAGTACATTTTGGGCATTGATATTTTTCATGATGTTGCTCACATTAGGATTGGATAGTTCGGTAAGAATTCTTTTTTTTTTTAATTCATCATCTAGTTTTGTCAATTTCATTTTTATAAAACTCTATAGATAGAAAATACTAATCAAATTTAAATTTTTATTTAAAAATTTAACTAACTTACTGACCCCAAATGATTATTCTAAATTACAACATAAGCATAATTGTACTTTATAGATAAGTACTCATTATAATAATTGAGTTCTTTGTGTAATTCGTACTTTTGAATTGAATAGATAAATACAAAAAGTAATGCCTTTTGACCTAAATCTATTTTAATAATATTTTAAGGTATAGAAATTCATACTTTTTAATGTTTTTATAAAATTTTATACATACCTTAATTCAACAGTACTTCAAAACGAAATAATCTCATCTAAAACTACTTAAATCTAGAACAGCTACAGGCTCTTTTGTGCTTCTATGCCTTTTCTTTGATTGTAGAAAAACAATACAAGAAACTAGACTCAACTATTCCACGTGTATACACGTATACTCGTATTACACGTGTAATTAAATTATTCGTCTATGAACATGTATTTATTGTTACACGTGTATTAAGGCAATACACGTGTTATTACTTTTAAATTGTACTTATGATGTTTTAAAGACGTTGAAAAAAGATACAATTTGTTGAAAAATATTTTTTCTTGGTGTGACATAATTTCATGTCGTACTTAAAAACTGTTCTTTTACAATGTAAAAATGCCTTAAAATTGCTTCACCTCGGTTCGGTGAGTTACAAAAAAAAAGTGACGCTTTTATCTGTTGTTTTGCATCTGCATTTTTATTTAAACGTATATATTTAGAACCTCCAAGTGTTGAATGTTTTTTTTACTACAAATGTACAAGTTACACAAATAAACGTGTAATTAGATACACGCTAAAAATTTGAAGCTCTACAAGAAACCCGTTTTTGTATCATGTAATTCCCTTTTTTAAATAAATGCAAAATCATTATTTGTATCACTATGACACACTGTAAGCCACCATTGGCTTAAATACCATTGGCGTAAATAAGTCATCTTTAGCGTCTCGTTGAGGCCACCCGTCATAGTTCTAGCCGCTTTCTCTGTGGCAAAAATATTTCAGTTATTTCCAACTTGATTCGTCGTTAATCCACCTTCTTGAGTAAATTAGATAACTAACATGAATTAATTTTAATTTAGATTTATTAATAGGATTTAACACTTCCTTCACTGATTAAAAACATTTAATTTTTATTTGACTTGAGTTTATTAATAGGTAGGTAGAATAGAAATGGCGGCCACGAGCAACATAGATCAATAACCCTATTAACATGAGTTTATTAATAAGAATGTTAATTTTTAAATTTAATTTTTTTATAGTTCGGTGGATCGGAAGCAATAATCACAGCTCTAAGTGATGAATTTCCAAAAATCGGCAGAAACCGTGAAATATTCGTTGCTGGTTTATTTTCTCTATATTTTGTTGTCGGACTAGCCAGCTGTACTCAAGGTGGCTTCTATTTTTTTCAACTTCTTGACAGATATGCTGCTGGTTATTCCATTCTTATAGCAGTATTTTTTGAAGCCATTGCAGTTTCCTGGATCTATGGTAATTTAATAAACATATCAATTAAAAAAAGAAACCGCTATAATTTGCAATTAACTAATAAATAAATAATATATTATGTATAATTTAGGAACCAATCGTTTTTGTGAAGACATTCGCGATATGATCGGTTTTGCTCCTGGAACATACTGGCGTGTTTGTTGGAGATTTGTGGCACCTTTATTTCTTCTCTTTATTACTGTTTATGGTCTAATTGGCTATGAACCACTTAGTTATGAAAACTACACTTACCCAGGATGGGCGAATGCTCTTGGTTGGTGTATAGCTGGATCGTCAGTGATAATGATACCTGCTGTGGCTTTTTTCAAAATTATCACTACACCAGGAACTATTACTCAGGTTTGTTTGATTTTTTATAAGAAAACAAATGTGGAACATTTTTTTTTAATTTCTATTTTTATTTTTCTTAGCGTTTTCGCATACTCACAACTCCTTGGCGGGACCATCAAATTGCCATAAATGGTGTCACTGTAGAAAGAACGCAAGTTCGTCTAACAGCCTCTAAAGACGGTGCAGAAGTTTGAGATCGACCATTTGCAAGATTTCAAATATACTATGTATAAAAAAAATATTCTAATATTAAAGCAATCAAATTATTATAAACAAAATTTAAGTAAATATACCTACATACATATATACATAAATAAAATACAAAATTTAGGTTCGTAATTAGGTTTCGTTAAACAAGGACAATTTCTTGCTACCACACAAATATATATATATACATAAAAAAAATAAAATGTTTGTAGTTCAAAATTATATATATACATACATATATACACCAAAATTAATAAAAACCCTTAAAAGAATTTATAATAATTTTTAGGGAAAAAAATATAAAAGAAAAAAAAAATTCTTAAATTCATTAGATGCAATATTATATTAAATAAGTTATATTATAAAATAAGTCTTACAATTAAAAAATAAAAACATATTAGTTTAAATTTATATTAATAAATTATTAAGATAATTATTATAATTAAATATACATATATTATATTTAAAATTATACAATGAAAAATGCTGTGTAGATAATATAGAAAAAAAAAAATGAAAAGTACATTTATTACAATGCTTCAAAATGTTTAAGAATAGATAACATACCTAGACTATACTCAAAAAAATATAAAAATACTTGTACCTATAGCTACCTACATTTATCTATAAAAAAAAACTAATTTTTAAAAATTAAGAAGCAAACTATAAAGTACTTTTTAAAAACAATAAGATTTCTTATAAAAATAACGTCACAAAGAGAATATCTTTGTTTTTTTTTATTTCTGTACATAAAATCAGTGTAACTGAAGCTTTAATATATAAATAAAAATAAAAATTAAGAAAAAGTTCATTATTATGGGTGAATTATAGAATAACTTGTTAAAATCAAGAATTGTTGTAAATATTTGTAAGTTTTAACATTGAAATTTTATAAAAAATTATATATTATGTATTCATTTTTTATAAATTTTAGTTTTGTATGATGTCGAAACTTTTCCAAACAGCCATGGGAAAGTTTCGAAGGATTGCACATTATAATTCATACTTTACATAAGTTATTTTAATTTATTTAAATTTTATTTATTTATTTTAATTTTAATGTGTATTAATATTCTTAATTTTAATATTGATAATATGTTTAAAGGAAAGGGAAAGTCTTTCAGCCATAGATTTTTCCTCACCTAAGACCAATTTTTTTTATAACTGTACCTAATTGTTAATTCTCTTTTAATATTTAATATTTTTAATTATAAAAATATATTTATAGTTAAATTAATTTTTTATTTTGTAAATACTACGGTTAGTCAATTGAAGTTTCAACCAGCCATTTGGAATTTCAATACCTATGTGGTATAATGTTTATTATTTATTTTACTATATTAACTATTACTATTTTAAGTATATTATGTATGTTATATTTAAAAATGTGTTATTTTTCTGAAAATAAATATATTTTCTGTTTAAAAAAAATTATTTGAGTTTTATAGTTTAAATAAAAAAATAAATATGTGGCTTCATAATATGTATGTTGTTGAGAACCAAAGCTTAGTGACTTACATTTTCAACTATTCCTGTTTAAGTGATGTTGTTGGGCTGAAATGGAAGGGACCTATAATTTTTTGTCAAATCAAAGCGACTAAACAACAATTTCTATATGTTCAATAAAAACCTGTGCAACGTGCCAACGAATTAATGTTTCGACACTCGTTTCTCTATCTAAATCTTAATCAGAAAAAAACTCTTAAAATAGCTGGCAACTCTGCTTTTCATGAAAGGTCTATTGCCAATTTTTACCAATTCTAGTATACAATTTTAATTTTTTATATGGACTTTGACAGAACTTTGGACTAAATTGAATATAGAAAGTGGCACTTTTGGGAAGTAAAGAAACTAACATAATCTCTTTTTTTTTTATTGAACCCATTCTTTTTGTATTCTTAAAAATAAAGTTCAAGGTTATGGAAATGAAACTTTAAGTTATTCCAAACTGTTGCTCGGAATTTCATGGATATAAATTAAAGAAACACTGTAGACAAAGTCCTTGCTTGTATTCGTATATAAATTCGGTCAATTTAATGAGAAGGAACACTGAATTTCGACAGAACCCAACCAAAATAAACAAATGATTTTTGCAATTCGAATGTTAAATACATTTAAGTTAGATGATAACGACAATTATAATTGTCGTTTTAGTATATTTTGTCATTGAATCCAAGTACAGTAAAACCTGAAACATATTTTCATTTAAATTTAATATTTTTCATTGAAAGAAACTCTCTTAAGTGAAAAAAAATTTAATAGAACAGAGCAAAAAATTTGCTGAACGCTTTACTTCTTTTTTATTTTTCACCTCCACCAAATTTTCATCATTGTTTATAGCAATCAGAAAAAATGTGTCAGAAAAAGTGAAGAAAAGAAAACAAACAAACAGCCGCGCCACCAAGATTTTTTCTGATGAAATGTCAGAAAAAAATTTTTGGATGAAATTCTTTCAGTGGAACAGACAAAAATTGAAACACAAATCAGTGGAACGATTTGTTCCCTTTTCTGTCAAAAAGCAATCAGCTGATACGAAAAATGAAATTTCATCCGAAAAACAAGTAAATCCGTTTTGTTAAGCGAACTTGGCACCACGACTTTCGATAACAAATAAATGTTCCGACGTCAAAATAGAAAAGGTGCAATATAGAATATAAGACTGTCTCTTTCTCGAAACTTTTCACGCGGCAAAATTAGATTAAACCCTTCTAATCGGCCATTTTATCTTCAACTTTCCCAGCAGCGGCAGCAAAACTAAAAGGAGCAAACCAAGAGGCTTAACGCCGGAAACTTAAAAAACCAAAAATTGAATAAAAAACTAGAATTAAAATTTGTAAAATATAAGAAAATAAAAAAGAACTAAACGTAAGTAATAAAACAATAAAATGTACATATGTAAGCTAAAATAATTTTCTTTAGGAAATTAAAGACCATTTACATTAAAACTATATTGAAGAAGTTTTATTTCATTTGGACTTACATTTTGGAAAACGAGTTCACAATTTGGGTTAAACTCAACACATTTAAAAGATAGAAATATAATGTTTTGGCAATTTTTTTTCGCGAAAAAAATTCTACGCTGAATTACTCGTCGATTGATATATCATTTGGCTATCAAATCGAATTGAAAAGTAATAAAAACTTCAATAAATTTTTTTTCTGATGGCACCTTAAGCGGGGTTCCTTTAAGTGAAAAACCCGCTTAAGTGAAAGAAAGACTGTGACATTTTGCAGTTTCTCTTAAGCGGGTTTCACTGTATATGCAACAAAATTTGTTTAAATACTGGAAATTCTAAGCAATAATGTGGAGTAATTTTAATTTCTATAAGCTAAAGCTTTAGCAAAAAGAAACAAAAAATATAAAAATTTGTTATTATTGACAGGGTTGCCATTATATTAAGAATACAATAAATTCACCATTTTGCTTTTAGATAGCTTTATTATTCGAAGCTTTAATTTGAACCTATTGTGGTTTTTATTTAAAAACAAAATAAACCGATTGACAATTATTGTATTTATAAAAAGACTTCAGATTTTTATTAGGTTTTTATAGATTATCAGCTTTCACCATCATATTCGACAAATATAAAAAGATTTAGTTATTTTTTTTTTAAACTCTGTATTGAAGTTTTCTGTACAAATTTATCTTTCATTTGACATCAATTTGAACTCGATTAACTATAGAGGGTGGTTCAAGTTGAGATGATCCTAAGGACTGTTGCAAGATTCGTAGAGACATTTTTGATGTGTAAACATCTATGCTCTCGGTATGTGGAATGAAAATATAGGTAAATGTAGCGGAAGTTGTTGTAAAAATGGGTAAGAATATTGGATTATCGAATGCACGAACCGGGTACTAAACATTATTCGTTCGAGAAAATATTTGTAAATGTTGAAATTTAAATTTAATTTTGTTTGTGCATTTTTGATGATAGAAGTATTATTGAACCAACAATACCTACTAATTCCTCAATCCTCGTGATGAAAGAAGAAAAATCTCTTAGGAGATAAACATAAAGATGAAGAAAAAAAGAAAATAAAATTTCCACAGAACGTGCGTCGTTTAATTTCTTTAAAACTTTATTACACTAGTTATTATTTAGGATTGGGATGAGATTGATTATGAGAATTTGAAAGTGAAATGAAAGGGTAATACTTATGAATGTATGTGTGTAGATTAGGACGGTGATAGCGAATGTTTACACATATATAGGGTTGCCAAGATGATGCGACTTAAATTAGGTAACCCTATATTTTTGAAAACACATAATAATGTGTTGACTAAAACAGCATCCGATGAATTAAAAAAATAATCAATTACTCAAATAATATTATACTTACAAGTAAACATGAAAAATATCCGTCGCCGCGGCGCGCCGCCATAAGGGAAAAATCATAAAGGCTCTCCCCAACCAACGCGAAACATTCGGAACGACAACAAAACTTTCGGCTGTCACTTTATATGAGATTCGCTTAATCGCATCGTGCGTCGCGTTGGTGTGCGTCGTGTTAGTGTGGGTATTCTCATTTATCGAACTGCAAATATATTTTCACAGCCGAAAGTTTCGTTGTTTTTCCCAATGTTTCGCGTTGGTTTGATAGAACCTTAAAGGTTCCCCCACACCAACGCGAAGTTGTCGTGGCGACGAAGAAAACAATAATAGGTGTGTTTTATTCACTGCTGCATAGCCAGCGCAGCACAAGTCTGAATAAAACGAAAGCTCACTCATACGTTCATTTCAATAATTGAAAGCTCTATCGCCAGCACAGACATCTTTATTTTTACTGACTTCTTTTTCGCCAGCAATCAAATTGTTTTTGTTTGCCAAGGGAAATTTTGCTGCGCTGGCTATGCAGCAATGAATAAAACACACCTAATAAAAACGTGTTGTTTTCATTGACAACCACGTGTTATACTGTCAAATTTTAATAATATTTACAACATAAAATTTGTTCAGTTCTCCCTCTTTTCTATAGATTTTATTTATTTTCAATGAAGCTTAAAGTTAAGCTTAACATAAAAAGCTTTCATTAAGTTTATACACAAACCGCATCCACAAATTCTAGTCAAGACAAAAATACAAATTTATAGGAACTTTTAACGAAGAAAATCTTTATTATAGTTCTTGTTCTTGCAAACAACAATTTATTATTAATCATAGATAATAATATTAGTACCTATTAAATAGAAAAAGTAAAATATATAGAAAAGTATTAGATATGTTTATATTTTGTGTAATAAAATTATTATGAATTGTTAATAGTATATAACTGTAAGTATTTAATTTTTATTTTATAAAGCTAATATAGCTGATATAATTTTGAATTGAATTAAAGATATGTTGATAAGCTTGTTGTTGCAACATGTTGATACGAGTGTAAATAAATGCATTCCTACATAAATATTATGTTGATAGAAGTAGATTCTGTGCCGAAAGCGAAGCTCATTGTGCAGATATAGAAATGTAGTAGTAGATGTTAATGCAGTATTTAGTTTAGAGTAATTTTTCCTGCAAGAAAAGGGATGTTTTGGTTTTTTGTTTTTGTTTTTTTTTTTGATTTTAAAATTCCTTTTGAAGAAATTTTATTTATTTTAAACTAAAATTTTCAGAGATCATGCTGCTTTTTATTTTAAAGAATTTTATTCTACTTAAAGTTAAAAGAGAGAGAAATTTTACCTACTCATGCAAATAAAAGCTGTGGGCGGGACTAAATACTCAAATATTTGATTTAAGACGAATTTTTTTATGTTTTAAGGTGTTTTTGTCATGGCCAACGATTTGTATATTATTAAAAACTTTTTAGATTCCAAATATGAAATAAAATAACATTTAATTTTTTAGTCAGTATAACATTTTATTTTAAATTTTGTTTTTTTTGTTTTTAATATTTTTTTAATATTATAGTTAAATACACGTGGATTTTTTTGTTTTAGTAAAATATTAACAATTTTTTTTTTTGTAATTAGTTTTAAAACATATAATTTATTTTTCAAATTCAGAGGTACACAATGACATCAGAGGAAAAATATACATAAGTTATTTTTCTTAAATTTATAAAATAAAAACTTATTAAGAAAACAAATATGGATAATTAAAACAAACAACGTAAATAAATGTATTTGTATATAAAAACGAAAATCTTATTGGAATATTTACAATAAGGTAAGAAAAAAGAACTATAGAAAATTTGTTCATATTATTTTATTAATATAATTTTATTTTATTTTTGTTTGTATTTATATTTTACGCTTATATAATTTAATTATAATTTTAATATTTATAATAATTTATCTATCGTTATTCGGTGCAATTGTGAAATTGGTCTTTCATTTAAAATAATGTGCAGTAAAATATCTATGGTGCTACATCTTATTTGTATCTTTAATTTTTAATTGATGCAATATGTAGTTAGTAATATATGTGAATGAATGAATAAATGGATATATGAGTTATAAATAAATTAATATTTTTTAATAGTTTTTTTTTTCAATTTATTTTTTTTTTTGTTTAAATTTAGATTCTAAGACAGAGAGTCAAGAAAATTTTAGCACCTTTTTAGAGTTTTTTTTAAATTTCTTTTTTTGTTTAAGGATTTAATTTAGAAAAAAAATATTTATAACTTTGGATGAAATCCCATTGGAACAAACAACATCTTTAACTAGGAGAACCATTTTATAAATTGGCAGTAGTTATATAATTGTATCAGAAAGCAAGTTTTTCTTTTTTGACACATATGGACTGTTTTTCTTCTTAATTCCATTAACAATTTTTTTTTGTTGGGATATCATTCAAATTTGTATGCAGAAACAGTCGAGAAGATTTTTTTAAATTTTATAATAATTTTTTTTAAAGATATCTAACCAAAACAATTTTGTAACAACTTTTTTTTAACAAATTATTTTACCTAAGAAAATACCTAATGAATACAAACTTTTTTTAATTATTTAAGCGAGCTTTAAAAAAAAACATAAATAAATAATTAACAATAACTGCATTCTCATTAGATTTTTCTATTTAAAATTTAAAATTCTTAAGCTTACTTAGGTACTAAGTTACATTTAATTGATAATTTTATCTCTTTGTTGTGGTTTTTTTTTTTAATTACATCGTACAATTATAGGCATTTAATTTATAGTCTTTTCGCGTTTTTGTTTTTAATTTAATTTCAATTTGCTTTAAAATTTTTTTTTATAAAAAACCAATGCAAAAAAAAATGAATACAAAAATAATTAAATGTATGAGTGATTTATGTAGGTATTTTAAGGTATGTGTATGTGATGTAGGAATATGTAGGTATGTGTTTTAAGATTTTTTGATTGCATATTATTATGCATATATTTATTTTTAAAATGAGGTTTTAATTAAATATTCATTTGTTGAATGGAAAATTAAAACTTTACAAATTAATGTGATTAAACCCTTGCGTATATATGCATATATTTTAATGAGAAGGTTAAATATTATTCCTGGAGTAATGAATGCTGCTGGAAAGAATCTTAAATCGTGTTAATTTTAAGTTGTTATACCAGTATTATAAATCTGTGAGAATTATACAAGCCCTAAAGCACCTTATTAAAAATTAATTCCAGCATGTTTTGGGAAATGACTCATGAAAATAATGTTATTGAAAGTGCTTATCTTTGCTGAAACTATTTAGTATGCAAGATGCTGTTATGGAGTTTCTTTGGATTTTATTATAATTAATATATGGGAAGACTTTGGTACTGAAATTTATCCTGATGACCTTGGTTTTGTTTCTGGTTAGGGATAACATTTTGGGTTTATTGTAGAAACTTTGTCTTTACAAATAAATATTTTGTATATTATACAGAACTTGTGTCTGATTTTAAGCAAAAAGTTTAAATTATTTTAATCCTTACGAAATTTATGAAGAGATAGAGGATAAGAAAATTTTTTTTTTATTATTTTTAGAAAAGAGAAATAAAACTTTTCTGTAGCATTTGGATAACTTATCTTAATTAAAAATAATCTAGTGATGTTTTTAAGCTAAAATGACGATTTTTCGGTCGAGAATGAATTTCAGCAATTAGGCATGAGAATTTTACTCAAGGAAATGGGAAAAGTGACTGGTGAGGCGTGAGCCGTGTTTTTTTGCAAGCCCGGGGGGAATTGGATGACAAAAACGACGTCGGTGCTAAACAATTAACATGTTAAATGCAACAACAACTAATCCCGGAGAATTCTCGGGATTTAACTTAAGCGTACCGAAAGACTGTGTTACCGGCATGAATTGCATTCATGTTATCGATAGTTTGTATGAAAACTCCATGTTTTTTTACTGTCATGGCGTCGCTAATACCCGCTGTCGTTTTTTTTAACCAATTCCCCCCGGGCTTGCAAAAAAACACGCCTATAGTAAATTTCTAAACTCATAATTTATTAAACTACATTTAAGATATTTTTCCAAAGCTCAATTACCTATTTAGATTAAGTTCAGACGACACACCTATTCGATTCGATTTTGTTTCCCATTCCACACGATGCTTTTTATCTGTTCCATAAATCAAAGGTGTGTTATATTCATTGCTGCATAGCCAGCGCAGCACAAGTCTGAATAAAAGGATCTATACGTTCATATCAATAATTCTATCACCAGCACAGCCATCATTTTTTTACTGACGTCTTTTTCGCCAGCAATCAAATTGCTTTTGTTTGCCAAGGGATATTTTGGGAAACGCAACTATGAATAAAACACACCTTAAATTAAAAGAAAAATTGACGCATACGGAATTTTACCAAATGACAGTGATGTCAGATGAGATTTTAAAAATCCCACCGGATTTGAAAAAAAAAATCCTACCATTTTTGTATTGGTCGGAAAAAAATTATTTTTTTAAAAGTTTTTATTTATTCGTTGTAAATGGGTGCAATTTCATTAGAAAATGTTTGTTGTATTTGTTCTCGTGAACGAATGAAAATCCAAAGTGTGTTCCTAGACTCGCTTCTACTTTAAGCCTAGTACGCTGCTGATGCGAAACGAAAAATCCCATACAAAAATGACACAACAAAAACATAAAAGGAAAATTTCGTTCTACTTTTCGTATTGCAGTATGCTGTTCGAAGAGCAAAATCTATAATTGTAGCAGATTATTTGGAGACGTCTCCGCTCCTTTTTCGCACTGAATTAATTATACAGACTATTTATTGTGTGCGGAAAACTGACATTTGAGTTTTATTTGTGTTTTTTTTTGTTTATCATTTTCTACATCATGGGTTTCTATGAATTTTTGAGTTTGTTTGATTTTGTTTTTGAAATTAGTGAAACTCTCCAAGGATATTTTCCGTTGTGTTTCCGCAAGCGTTTCATTGTCTGTTTGGAGATCACAGAAAAATTTCGTTTCGCATCAGCAGCGTACTAGGCTTTAAGAACAAAGTTTCCGAAGAAAACAAAGAAAAAAAAAAACTTTCACACGAGGAAACTGAGTTTCCAAAACCTTTCAGTTTTAAGGTAAGAAGTGCACCAAGTAAGAGAAGTGAACGGTCTACGATTGCTGGACATTGGAAATTAAAAGAAAACGTCCAAATATCTTCGCAGTAACTTGTTTCCTCGTGTGAAAGTAGACAAAAATTCTAATAGCCACTGACAGCGCAATAATGTCCCCCATTACACGATGATTCTTTACATCTGACTCTTTTTTCGAATTTCTCTTTGAAAATCATCCTTTGAGTTGCCCGCCTATACACGATGAACTCTGCGTCTGGCTCTTTTTTTTCGAATTTCTCTTTGAAAATCACAAAATAAAGTTATATAAAAAGAAACGTCAAAAGAGTCTTGGAAAACTTGGCCCACGACTCACAGGCCAACTGGTCTTCCGTCTCAGCTTTTTTCTCTTTTGCACTCGTTATGTTCGAAAAGAGTCAGATGCAAAGAATCATCGTGTAATAGGGGACAATGCACTGTCCAATGATAGCACTTGTTGCCTGTGTTAGGATAAGTTTTTAACCGATTGTTTTACAAAATGTTGCATGTGAATTGGTTGCCTTGTTGTAGAGTCACACTTTGGAGGCACAAAATGTTGTTTCTCGGAGGTAAGATAGGTAATTTTTTTTAGGTAGATGCAAACCAAGAAGGAATTGATAGCTGTTTCAGTTTAGTAGACATAAAAAATTGTTAGTTTTTTTTGGAAAGAAGAACTAAAGATTTTTCTTCTCCGGTTCTTTGACAGGATTTTTGAGTCATTAATGGTCAATTCAAATATTTTTTTTGAGTTATAAATATAGCAAGAAAACAAAATGGGAGGAAAACAAGTACGTAGGTATAAAATATTTTCTCTCCATTTGATCTCACGAAACTGATTTTTTCCCACCATTTTGGTTGGAAAAACCACTAATGTGGGAACACTGCTTTATGTGAGGAAGTTAAAACTCAGTGCTATTTGGCAAAGTGCGGTATACAATATGCCTGTTTGGTAACGTTTTTTTCAACAAATTTTACAATAACTGGATTTTTTTTTATGGATTTTCACAGAAAATTTTGTGCAAATTCGCAAGAAATTTCACGTTACCAAAGAGACCAAATATATATGGGAAGAATATTTGTATTTCTTAATATGAATTTATCGAATTAGATCATTTTCGAAAATATCAAATTAACATCAATTTGACGTCCAATGATTGTAATTTTGACGCAGATATATTGCTATCTTCAAATATGCAATCATCCTGGGCTTGCACAAAATCTATTTGATTAACGTCAGTCAATTTAAATGCAAACGCATTTGACGTTTACGAACACGCTCAATATGATTGTTTGAATATGATGTTATCGAACATATTATGACTTATAATAAACTTCGTTATCGAGAATATATTGCTTTTGCATAAAAATTTCGTTTTGGGTTTACGAACAGTTGACTTTTGCAGTTGGTGTTTAAGAACATCTTGTAATTCCATTTTTGATGCAGATGAAAACGGCCTTATTCTACTACAAATATAGCTTCAAATATTGACATCGGAAACCACACAAATTAAAATAAATTTTACCCCCAATAGTTAAAAAGTGGTTCAGCCTCAGATCAAAATTCTAACCCACAGACTTTGGCGGATGAGCTAAGGTTAGAAAATTCAATTAAACTTATACTTTTAATTTATTTTTAAATGTCCACTTTTATTTCTCCAAATGTAATATGAATATTAGTTTTCTTGAATTAAGGATCAGTTTGTTCAAAGTGGATTAAATCGGAACCATGAATTTCAAAGGTTCTAACTAAAAGGCGCTAATCAACCAAAATCGGATTATTAGCAATTTTCATGATTAAGAACTTAAATAATGAATTTCTTTATAAAAATTTTAGTTACCATGCAAATTCTATGATTAACTAGTTGCAATAATCCTTGATTAAAGGTGATCAGCTATGAACAAACTAACCCTAATACAGACACTTCCAAACGTCGCCATTTTAACAAAATGTCAGTTTTTTTTTTTCGAAAAAGTACCTACGCACCGATGATTTCACCAGACCAAAATTTTGCACCAAACAGTTACTTTTTTGGCAGGCATTTTTGTTGGTGTAGGTATCTCGTTTGAATTGACATTATCCAAAATTTTGTTTGTTTATCTCACCTGAACCTCGTCTATCAACGGGGTGATTTTTTTTTTTGTTAATTTGGGTCCATTTCAAATTGCTCCAGAGTCAAGAGCCCAACCACAGGCGATGTCGTTGATCATTTACCTTTACTTCCTGGTTCAGTTGGATTTTATAAATTTGCGCAGAATCAAGTCCCAAAGCAAAGTTCGCCAAGTTCAATTTGGCAGAAAGAATAAAAAGTTCTTGTGAATTATTAATTATTATTGACTGCCTCTACTTTTCCTCCCGCAAATTCTCATGTTAGCGATATTCTTAGCAGACGCTTATGTTTCGGTGATATACTGATGTTGGGTGATTTGCTATTAAACTTGACTCGAATTTTGCTACCAGATGTCGAAAAGTCGACTCGGCAGTATGGCTGTGTCATAGGATAAAAACTACCTAATGTTGGAAATGCTTACGGAAACCACATTGAAAAATATACCCCGAAAATGTTTGCAATTGCAAAATTAAAAAAAAAAAAAAAAAAAAAAAACAATCGAAACAAAAGAGGCATGTTCAGAAAAATGAGATCTCCACGATCTCAGCAATCTCAATTACATGAACAGCATTCCTTAACAAAATTTCTTAGCTTTTCTGTCAAAATGCTAAGGAAGTTTTTGATTCGCTTACTCAATTTTTGACGGAAAAAAAATTCTCTGAGATCTCATTTTTCTGAACTTGCCAAATTATGAATTGACACCGAAATTTTTTTTTATGATTTCGTTGTTTCATTTTTGTTTATGGGATTTTTGGTTTCGCATCAGCAGCATACTAGTTTTAAAGTAAGAAAAATATAACCTGTCTACAATTTTTTTCAATTAAATTTTTTACATTTTCTGCTTATATAAACGAAATACAATAAAACCCCCTTGAGAGAAGAACACGCTTGTCTAAAACACTTTTTTAATCCCCAAGATTTGTTGACAAATTACCAATTACCCGCTTAATCAAAACTTGCTTAAATGAAAAACCCGGATACCTGAAATATATTTTTAGTTAAATTTTATATTTTTCATAAAAAAAAAACTCTCAAGTGAAAAAAAAGTTGAATCGAACAGAAAAAAAAATTTGCTGAACGCTTTCACTTCTTTTTTAATTTTCACATAAAATTTTACCACGAAATGCCATCACAAATGTTTTTGGAGTTTTTAAATCCACTTAAGTGAAATTCTGTTTTTTTTCGCTTATCCGGAGTTAAGTGAAATTTTTTTTTGACTTAAGCGGGGTACGTATAAGTGAAAACCCCGCTTAATTGGACATCTCGTTATGTATAAACGAATTCCAATAGATTTCTAAATAATGTCCTCATATTATATTCATTGTTATCTGTCAATTTCTTGAACTTTTAGATGCGTTCAGTGAACATTTCATTCATTTCAAGATAACTTTTCAATTTATTACTAGAAACTTGACATACTTTGTTCATTAAACGTATCCACTTTAGATTGAAATTACATACATACTTTGGAATGGGTTTATAAATAAATTCAAATAATTGTTTCACTTTTTAGATATCATGAAGACAATAATAACCGCGTTTTATTATCTATGGATCTGGATCGGGATCATCTTTTAACACGTAATAACGTAATACAACAACAACTTTGGATCCTGCTCTGTATTTGGATCTATTTTAAAGATCCGAAAATCAGTTTATACTCTGGCGGGTAGATGGCTCTTCAGTCGGTAGGGAGTAAAAACTGTAGTGTAAAGAAAAAAGACAGTATCTATACATGCAAAGTAAACAAACATAAGAAAAAAAAGATGAGCATACAACACTGCTGTCATTATGGATCCGTATCGTTTTATTTTCATGGAATGATCCTGATCCAGATTCGTAGATAATAAAACATGGCTACTGTTGTCATTAGAATCCGTATCGTTTTATTTTCTTGTGATCATCCTGATCCAGATCCAGATTCGTAGATAATAAAACACGGCTAATTAGTCTGAATTTTCTTCAGTTTCCCACCAACCTAGTCGGTTTAAAGCAACAATAGTTTCAGTTGATTAAAAAAAAACAGATTTCAAACTTGCATAGACGCTACATGAACTTTTTAACTGTGATAGCATTCGAGCATCTAAGTTTCACTTTGAAAAGGCTTTTTTCTATTTTAAAGTGATGATATGATTTGATATATTATGTAAACTTAAGAAAAATGATAATGAGTTTATTTAAAAAATTGTATGCATTCTGAAAATAGATTACTTAATTCCAATCAAAATATCCAACATGAAATATTTTTTTCAAAAATATAATTATTACATATTAAATATAAATGCACATTTATAATTTTTTTTTTGTTTAAATATTGTTTTGTTTGTTTTTTTGTTTTGTTTTCTTTTTTTAATAACTTTTTGTGTGTAAATAGTTGATACAAGTTTTGTGTTTATACAAAATATATTTTGTTTTCTTATTTTAAAAATAGATAATCTCTTTAAAAAAAATAAAAAAAAAACAATCTTAATTTAACTAGAGTAAATAATTTAATTTTTTTTAATCGATAAATTTAAATAAAATTAAAAAAAAAATGAATTAAAAAGCTAAATTTAAGCTTATTAAATTAAAAATAATTATTTAATATTTTTTTTGTTGAATTGGCTCTGCACCAATTAAGCATTTTATTTTCAAATTTTAATATAAATGCATTACTTATATAATAAATATAATTTTATTTATAATTTATATAACATAATTTTTTTAGATTTTTTTTTGTTGTGTTTATCAATAATTTATACTACATTAAATATTATTTATATATAATTTTAATTAAACTACAAATATTACAGCATTTATTATATAACCTACATTTATTTTGTATGTTTTTTTTTTTAATAAAATTTAATTTTAATTTAAATATTTATTGATTAATTAAGACTGCTGAATTGAACTTAAAAATGCTGGATCGACAGAAGCAACTTTAGCTGTCAAAAACGCATGCATACAAAATAGCAAACTTTGCAGCACTTGGCATTCTAGTTCCTGAAAAAAAAATAAATAAATTTCAAAAAACAACGAAAAATTAAAATATATCATAATAATTATAGCAAAACAAATAAATCTTATTATACATATATAGTTTTTATTTTGAAAAAAAAAAGAAAAACAAAAATTAATAGATAATAAACAAACACAAAATTAAGCTTTCGTGTGTCATAAAATATGTTTGTTTAGGCTTATTACACATTAGGAAAGTGACATTAGCAATACCGTTTGTCTTTTTCGCAAAGTAAACGAAATTCCTCGAATGGAATTCTTGCATATTGTAAAGTTCAGATGCTCCTATCGCCGGTGGGTATTGTTGAGATACAACATTTTTTTTTTCTTTTCGATCACAAAAAAATATAACGAAGCACACAAATATAGTACCAAGTGTAACTATAACTAGTAAATGATTAAACTAATTATATCATTAATTTTCATATTCCCTTAAATTTTAATTTATCTTTGAAATATAATATATGTTTAGTATTACTCGTAAGCAGTGTAATAATAAAGCACATGAACATTACCTAGAACCCTAGCTAACTTTCTATTCATTCAAATAAAGTTTGTAACTTTTTGTTACTATAAAGTTTTTATAGTTTTGTAATTAAATCTGCTCATGTTGCTATGAAAAACTGTTTTAATTTAAAAGTTGAAGTTTGCTAATCATGGTTAATTAATTAAACATTGATGAATTTCATAATGTTCAAAATGCATTCGTGAGTGACTCAGAGGTCTATTAAAGTTAGTCATGATTCCTACCGGAATTTAATATTAAATTGGGGAAAACATTTTTGTTTTGCCATCATTGCAGTATAAGTACCTTAAAGGAAGCTGAAATCTGAAATGTTGCCATCATTGCAGTATAAGTACCTTAAAGGAAGCTGAAATCTGAAATTTTGACCATCAACATCTTGCAGGGTTTCTGCCGTCTTCATTTGAAGAATGAACTCGGTTTTTGTTTTATTTTATAAATTTTTATGATCGATAGATTTTTTTTAGATTTTTAAAAGTTTAAAAGCCAATTTCACAGTGCACAATTAAGAAAACAAGTGGCACTTAATTTTCCCATTTTGGCACATTAGGAATAATTTTAATGTCTGAGTATGTGGCACTTAAGTGGGAAGTATGGAATACTTAAGTGTCACTTATTCCGATAAGTTTACACTCCGGGCCCTATACCAATAACAAAATTTAGAGACGACTTAAATATTTAAGTAAAATGGATCATAATGGTATATACTCTATATAACAAACGAAACATGGTATGACTTAAATATTTAAGTAGACACTAAATAATGAATATTACATAGTACGGACTTTTAAATATGAAACATGTGATGTATGGTTCATTATTTATAGTCCATACCATTATTGGTAGGGCCCTCTGAAATTAGTCATTAGGTTTCTATATTTAGCACTTAATTAGTGACACTTACTTCTAGTGTGAAACTTAGCTTAAAAGACATAAGATAAAATCTTAGAATCCTGATTATAAACTTTTCTAAATCAAAAACAAGATAATTGACATTGAAAAATAATTTTCAATAGTGGAAAATTAGCTACTCAACGAAGTTATTCGCGAAATACGTATAACTAAGTTAAATTCAAAATTGCAAGTGCTTCTCCAACTGTACCGTAAACTTAAAAATAAATATTCTTCGCATTGAAATACCTATTAAAAATAAAACCTAAATAAACACGGACTTGAAGTAAAAAAGTTAAGTTTACTTTAAATTGTATTATTGTGCCATTTTTTGTTGATTATAAAAAGTTAAATGCTAGAAAATTAAAAAAAAAATTATAAGGTTTTTTGGAACCATAAACTTAAGCCTTGAGAGAAGCTTATGGTACACAACTTAGTACACTTAAAATAATTATAACATAACTTTATCCATTTTAAAATTGAATGACATACCAGCTTACATTTCAGTTTTTGCCTTCTTTTTAAACTGTATATAAGTTACCTTATTTTTAAAAACATTGAAAGTATAAAAGCGACAATAATAAATAAAAATAATAGTAAATAAAATAAATAAAATTTAATTTTGTTTAAGAAAACAATCTGAAGAGAAACCAAGAGGTACCACAAAATATTGTAGTTTTGTAGTGTTTGATTTTACTCTGAGTTATACTAGAGTTAAATAAACCTGTAAATAAATCGAACCCGAGTTAATTTCAGCAGCAGTTTCTAAGTATATAAAATTAACTTAAACTTGCAGTGTTGTCAAAAATCTATCGAAATTAAAGTGCAACACTATGGAAACACGCTTTCACGATATCGAAACAGAAAGAGCGACACTATGCGCAATTATATGGAAAGATCTATTTTCATAAAACGTTACTATTTTTAAGTTCAGATAAGAACCTATGAGTTGACAAACAAATAATGTGTGTTTCTTTATTTAGCTCAAAGCGTTTTTTTCGTATGATCAGAACCAGGGTTAGAACCTTATGCGGAGGTAGAATTTCGGAGCAGATTAAAAAAAAAAGAAAAGTGGAGTAAATCGAAAATGTCGGGAGTAAATTTGAAGACGAAAGAAAAACACAATTCTAGATAAACTGTATTTTTAACAAAAAAAAATCTAAGGAAAATAAATATTTTTTAACAAAAAGAAATCACGTAAATTGGTTTAATTAGAAAAATAGAATTCAATATACTTAAGGTTGCCCCACACCAATGCGAATCTGTCGTGGCGTGTCGACGCACGACGTAAACAATAATAACAACGTTTTGTTTTCATTGACACCTAAGTGTTGTTATTATTGTTTTCATCATCCGCACGACAGATTCGGGTTGGTGTGGGGCAACCTTTAAACATCCAGATTCAGATATGGTTGCGAAATTGAATAATACAGTCCTGTTATTTTATTCCAAGTGGTTTGGTTAAAGAATTTTTTAATTTTTCAGCGTGTAAAAAAAAGTAGTAGATCTCAAAAAAGTGAAGAGGTGGAGTAGATTTATTCTCTTTCTTAAAACTGTAGTAAATTAATTCTGATTGGAGTAAGGTTTGAACGCAGCACAGTGGCCCGTTTCGACTTTTTTGATTGCTAAAATCTTAAGCGAATAAAGATACCGTAACAATTTTTTTTTAATTTAAAGCGAATTTTTATCAAGCTATCAAGCTGGTGAGTTTTAATAAAATAACTTTATAGGGTGTTTCAGAATTTTCTGTGGAAAAAACAATAATTTTTACTTAAAGCGATAGACATAGTTTGTATTCCACTTTATTTAAGGTCTTAAGTTTAGATTTAAAGACACCACAGAGTGTTTTGAAACTAATTTGAGTGAAACAGTGGGGAAAAAATAAATCATTTTTTTTAAATATCATTTTAATTTTTTGACATAAAGGAGCGTACTAAAAAATATTTTATTGGTACATTCAAAATCAAATAAGGAAAAAAAAAATCAAAAGTGAACAAGAACAAAAAATATACAGGGTATTTTGGATAAGATCCAAAAAAACAAAGCCTGGAGCGTTTAGGATAAGTCGAGACAAGAAATAAATCGAGGGGCAATTTTATAAAAAAAATTACTTGAATTAGACAAAAAAAATATTAAAATTTTAACTTTTATTATGACTGACTTCCTGACTTCTTCAAATTAAATCTCTCTGGCACAGCTCTATGCAACTTTTCGCAGCTGAATTTTTGGGATTATATTAACAAATATATAAGGATTTTTTCCTTTCAATTTAAAGGCGGGAATTTGCAGAGTTTTTTTCTTGTAACTCAATTTAAAATTGAAAAAGTGTGCCCAAAGTGGTGTTTCAATAAATATTAAATTCAAAAGTTCTAAATAAAAAAAAAATCGTTTTTATTTTAATAATAAACAAATATATGAAGTAAAAAAAAAAAAAAAAAAAAAAACAGATTTTTTTCACGCACTCCTCTCAGTTTATACACAAACTAAAAAGTTTATTAAAAAAAATATTTTTTTTGCCACCATTAAAATTTTTCTACTTTGACTGAACAAGCCTTAATTATTAATCCAAAGAATTTTTTTTTTGATTTCTAATGGTCCAAACACTTTTAAATTCAATAGTTTTAAGAGTTTTGCATTATAGACCCATCGGAAAAATGATTATCGCCACTAGATTTGAATATACGGACCACTGTGCGCCGCACCGACCAGAATATATCCAGAGCGTGCTCAAAGAGCTCAGAAAAAAAATCACTAAGGACTACGAGAAAAAGCCACTCACTGAAAAAGTCACTCTTTCACCAGGGATAATAAGAAGAAACATATAAAAATAAATTGAAATGAAACTCACGTGAGTTTTTTAAACAATACCAAAGAAATATATCTTTTTAATTAATTTAATTTAATTTAATTAAATTTAATTAAATTAATTTAATTAATCTAAATTTAACTTAATCTTTGATTTAACTCGGGATTTAAAATGTCTATAGAAACACATATTTTATAGAGGTTAACAAGATTCTAACTAATAAGCTAGATGATTTTGCACTGAAAAACTGAGACTCAGAGTTTGTGAAATGGCTTGATATTTAAAAAACCGTTGTATAGAGTCGATAATGCATAATGATGTTTAAGATTTTACTTATTTATTTACTAAAAAACTTTACTTCTAAGTGGACTTTAAGTTTCGTTAAAGAAATAAAACTCATATATTTATATAAACATAATAATCATTGAACGAAAGTATTCTTTTTTCTTTCTTTACTTGAAAAAAAAAAAAACATATTAAATGAGCTTGTCCTGAAACAAATTACATAACTTTACTCTTTTTTGTAACTTTTAAATCCGGCAGTAAACATACAAATAAAAAAAAGAAGCAATTAACCAAAAGAGAAAACTTGTAAACAACTGTCAAAACTACATTAACTATTTAAGTTTTTTTTGTAAATGTAATAGAAGCAAGTTATGTTAAATTAAAAAAATCTCATCTTATTGAAGCTATTACAAAGAGTCTAGTAAATAAATAAATTTTAAACCAGAAAAAAAAAACTAAAATAAAACGAACGAAACAACAAAAAAGAAAGATTTTATTAAATAGAAAACAAAAAAATAGAGAAAGAAATTCAAACAAACTTGATAGAAATAAAAAAAAAAAACGAAGTAAGAACGGAAATTAAAAATTTGTTATAAAGCACTGACGAGGACGACGATGACGATCACGAGGACTAGAACTAGGACTTACCTTTGTTTCAATAGCACGCGTTTCATGGTCCTGAAAATGAAGTTTCAGCTTTGATTTACCATCATCGCTGGAGCCGCGTAACTGGGAAAATTTATACTGCCAAACTATTGACGAGTCTGCCCCTTCGGCTAATGAGAATCCTGATTGCCAGTCAAGCGTTAATCCGCCACTCTTTCCGTGATGTGAAACAGCAAAGGTTTTCCGCTACAAAATGGCATACCATAAATAAATAGAAAAAAAGAGGGAGAGAAAAAAAAAAGAACAACGTTAAAAAAGCTATTATTCACTTTGTTCACTGCATTCATTGTGTTCAACATATATATTTACTAACAAAACCAAAAACTCGTACACCCATAAGCCCACCCATATTTAAACCTTTTCACCCACCTCCACCCTCATTCTCTCGCCAAAATCCAATTGAGAGGAGTTTGAGTCCAATATATTTATATATATGTATGTAGAAAAAAAAAAGTACATTTCTGCAGGCAATAAGGATCCGGTTTAACGAACGAAAAAGTACAGGAAAATGCGGAAATATTGCCGTTGGTTTTAGGAAAATAATGGGTATAACGTGAATAAGGAATGTGCCTGTGACTGAGGGGATCCTTTGGAAAATTCCTATTCGTCTGTCCTTCGTTCATCGTTGAAAAAATAAAGAAGAAAGAGTTGAATGATTTCAGCAACTGCCTTAAAGAGAGTTCTTCAAGTAAAGGTACACAAACAATCTATCTACCTTTTGCTATGCACCTTTCGTGAGTAGAGTTTATATGCAGCTACGCAACGATTTTCCTATTGATAATTTGAAACTAAACTTTTTTATTTTTGACCAAAGTTTAATGGATTTTCTTTTGAAAACGTCTCATGCGGCATTTTCAAAACTTTGACATAAATTTGTTTTATTTTTTCTTTTTATAAAAAACTTTGACATAGGTAGGCTGAATACTTTGTGTCATAAACTTTGCTAACAGTGTCAATGTTGCATTAAGTTTTCGATGACAAGTCGTTAAACAAAAGAAAAAGATGAAAAATTGATCATACAAGGCTTTGTATAATTTATAGAGGATCCTGGATTTATATAACTCATGAATTTTTAATTTCTCATTTTTAAAAGAAAATTGAGAAAAGTTTACTTTTTGATTGTTTCTGATTGTAGTAAATAGTTTCCATGAATTTGAATTTGTATATAAATATTTTATTTGTTGAGAAAAAAGATGTCTTGGTAGGCAAGTTGAGTACATATAGGTAAATAAGATCTCAGAAATTTCAGTCTCAAAAAGTGGCTAAATGATCCAAAGTTTATGTTTTTCTGTTAACAATTAATAATAGTCCATTCAGTTAAGCATTTGACTCGGAAAAAATAGCCGGAAAGCTGGATTGTGGCACATAGCCTTTTAAGACGTACTTAAGAAACTGTCAAAAGTCCCCATCGATATGAGCGGCGCTAACAATTTTACGTGGGTGATAGCCCCCCAAAATGGTTTTTCATGGATAACTCTTAAATGGTAAGTTGTACCAAAAAATGTCAAACACTAATTTGTAGATTGGAAAATTTCCTACAAAAAATATGAAGATACTTTGTTTCATAAAAATAACCGTTTCCATAATAAACCAACTGGAAGAGTTAAGGGTCTTACTTTTCTATTTAGTTGGGTGGCTTAGTTAAAAAATTGTGTATTTTGTGATAAATGCATCAATTTTTTTGCTGTCGGTAAATTATATGAACATGATTTTAAGATTTCGGCCCACTGTATTTGACCAACCCTGAAGGTGGGGGGGGGCAAATTGAAAAAAAAACATTGAAAATAGAAAATGAATATAAAAGCACAACTGCAACACCTACAATATCATGTTACAACCTTTTTCAAAACCAGTCATTTATACATTAATTATGTTTTTAAATTAAGTTATTTTGGTGCTTAGTTTTTGAATAAATGATTTTTAAACTTTTAATTTTTCGAATAAAATTCAAATAAAATTCGAAAAATTAAGAGTTTAAAAATCATTTATTCAAAAACTAAGCACTTAAATAACTTCATTTAAAAACATATATAAAGAATCAATTTCTGGCTTAAAAAAAAGCTATAACATAATTTTGTAAGTGTTGCCGTTGTGTTGTAATATTCATTTTTCATTTTAGAATTTTTTTTTTAATTTGCCCCTCCCACCTAAAGAGGTGGACAAATAGAGTGGGCCGATATCTTAAAATCATGTCCATATAATGTACCAACAATGAAAAATGAATGCTTTTATCACAAAATGCACAGTTTTGGAATTAAGTAGCCCATACTACATAGAAAAGTAAAACCCTCAACTATTCTGATTGGTTTATTTCAAAAATGGTTATTTGTATGAAAAAATTATATTAATCTTTTTTCTAGGAAATATTTCAAGCTACAAATTAGTCCTTAGCATTTTTTTTGGACAACTTACAATTTGGGAGTTATTCGTAGAATACCATTTTGGGGGGCCTTCAACCCTTAGTAAAAATGTTGGCGGCGCGGGCGGCGCTTATATCGATGGGGACTTTTGACAGTTTCTTAAGTACACCATGAAGAAGCTATTACCAAAATCCAGCTTTCCGGCGATTATTTCCTGAATGGGCTGTTTTTATGGCTTCATTGACTGGACTATAATTTCCTCTGAGGAATTCTGTTATAAAGAGTGTTTTTTTTTATAGAGGTCGAAAACTTTAAATTGGCAACACTGTTTTCTGTGACAGCTTATTTGACAATTCTAGGTTGTTTTGAGGTATATTTGGTTTGGTTGGTTTGGTTCATTACAAATAGAAATTTTTCAAATTGTTCAAAGATATTTTTAAAAACATAATTCAATTTAAACCAAAGTCTTAAGTTATTTATCCCAAATTTACATAGTTGGACATAGGAAATAGAGAAAGTTTAAAGCTTAAATTCTCTGTGAAAGATTATGTTGTCTAGAGACTAGATGGCGTCACTACAACCGCACTAAAAAGGCTGAAAACTATAGCAAAGGATTTTTGGACCTCATCGTTACTATGTATACAATTTTGGTCAAACACAGATTTATACCCATTAAATACAAAACGAAAATTTTACACTCCCATTCAAAGGTTTCGGTCTAATTTAAAAAAAACAAAACTAAATATAAAGTCCTAATTGACCGAACAAAGAACACAGTTAATAGTAATGGGCGCTGTGTTTATACAGCTAACCATTCAATTTATTTTGATTACATTATATAAAAAAAAAATACTTTAAAAAGATCAAATGGCAATACTCTTATTTTGTGTTAAAGGTGGCGCAAAAACTGTCAACTTATCGCAAGATGCTATAATTTTTGCAAATGACGGCAAAATCGATCTTAGGAGTAAGTATAGTGGTTCATGTTTTTTTGACGTGTATTTTGTATATCTGTTAACTTGCCAAAGTGGAATTGACATTTGCCACCATTTGCAAAAATTATATAAAATCTTCCGATAGGGTGATCACATTTGCGACACATTGATTATTCCGCCAAGTGACCCAGAAAAGCTCGCAATATTAAAAATAAAAAAAATGTACTTCATTGTGTTTAAAAATTATTGTTATATGTTTTCAATTGACTATAAAGAACCAAGAATATAATGTGTTCTATAAATTATTTTTATCTTACATCTGGTAAGCAATAAATTTCAATCGAAATCCTTACATTCCTCTATTTTATCTATATATATAAACTGCTCTAAAGTAGGTACCTACAGGCGCTACATATATTCATACGTTTAACATCAGCCTAAATGATAAAATACAATTACGCCTGGAAGCGGCAAACAGCAGCAGACGAGAGTATTGGGGTCATAATTTAGTTTTAGTGTCCCAAAAGAGGTTTTAAAGAAGGGAGTTACTTTGGTCGTTCTTCAAACACATATATATACATACCTATTCGTATACTGGTCTGGAACATACTCTTTTTAAAGGACATTGTTATCCTAGAAAAATTGTCTCTCATTCTGAATAATCTATTACATGGAAATACACATTTGTAGTTAGAAATTATTTATGATAAAACAACTTTTATTATTATAGTACAATTTTGTTGCCTTTTTCTTTATCCCCGAGGCCCACTTTAGTTAGAATGTTTTCAGTTTATATACAAAATATATACTCATATGTATGTACATAGTATGTTTTTGTTGATGTTGGGCAAGTTTTTTTTTATGATTATTTTTGTTGTCGTTCATGTTTAAGAGCTGGGAAATATAGGCAAAGTTTTTTGTTTTTTTTTTGTAACTTATATAGGGAAGGCCATTCACGCAACTGGACCATGGTTTTATAAATCAAACTATACACAAAGTGGAACAGAAAAGTCTAAAAATTGGTATTGAATCATCTTTAGAATATGTATGCTCATTTTTTTTTCGAGGTTATATTCTTGTTGTATAAATAAGTTTTAGACTTGTTTTAAAAGGAATGTACCATAGCTATATCAGTAGTAGCCAATGAATAAACTATGCTATGATGTAGTATTTTTTTTTTTTTTTTTTACACTTCAGATTCTGTGTTGTAGTGAGCTTAGATCAAGCTGCAAACTAGTATTAAATGTTTCCTCGATTTTCGTATCTACACCATCCTCATTGTTCCGAATATTCGAAATCATGTTTGAGAATCATGAAAGAACTTTACCGAATTGTATAAAATAACCGCAGCTCTCGCATTGTTTTTTTGTTGATGATTGCGTAATCGACCATCAAGCAGGTAATTTTGATTGATTTTTAATATTTCTTGGTTAAATCGTAGTTACGTTTATGACTCTTGTTAACACGTGTATAATAGTCAAATAATTGACAGTTTTTGGCCGTTTTTTTATACTTTTGGATGAGAAAGACTCTTTTTTCTGGTATCTTGGATCACATCTTCTGAGACAAATAAAGTGAGTGTTAATCAAATGCGATTTTAACTGTGAATATATAGATTGGCGAAAAGATAATTTAAGAACATACATTAAATTCATGTGAGTTCAGCGGGAAATGAACTCTTTCCGCTTTGGTTCAATCTACTTTGTTGTCTGTGCAGTAGATTTAACTGAATCTACTAAGTATACCATTACCAAGTAAACTCCTTTTAAAAAATAAGCAAAACAAAATTAATCAATTGAATTAAAATCTTAATTTTTGAATTTATTCTAACATTGTATGTAGGGTGCCCCACTGTTTAATGGATAAGACTAAAGTTAACAAGTTCAAGAAGGCATGATTTTTTTTTATTATTATTTTCTCGCTTTTCATGATGTTCAATGGGCGTGATGTACATAATTAGACTTTTGAATTTAGGTCAAACAAAAAATTAAAAAAAAAGGGAAAATCAAAAGCAAAACAAACTGAAAACATGAATAAATTTACATGTTAAAAAAAAATTTGAAGAATGAAATAGTAAAATATACTTTTTGAGTACATAATGAAATAAAAACAAAAAAAACCGAAACACCCCTACAGCGTTTTCCTATGAAGGATTTCAAAGGTAATATAAACAATAAGGAAGTTGATTATTTTAAATTATATACATTCGTCATGATTAATTTTTCATATCTACATATACCTGCTTTGATTTGAATTTTGATAAATCACCAAAAATTAATCCATGAATTAGAAGAAAACATGTTTCTATGAAGCTTAACCATTTGTATTCAATATTATACTTAATCACGACAGCTTATTATGTATAGGTTTTAGAATTAATGGCCAAATAAAATGCACAAATATAACTCCTTTTTTTTAACCAAATGTTTAAGGTGGTTTTTGAAAGAAGAAGAAGAAGCAGAAGAAGAAGGTGGTTGAAGAAAGAAAGAAGAAGACTTATTCTATACAAAAATACCTCTGAGTATATTTCAAGATATACTTCCATTAATTTTTATTTTGACCAATTATCACATTAAACTGCTTCATTGACAAGAAAACAGAAAGGTAAACATAAAGATTCAGCTTTAGAAATGTATGGGGATAGTTTTTAAAATTGATAACTTGTAAATTTTTTTAAAAATCAACAAGTTTAACTATAAAGATGGTGAACCCCAAATTATTTTAAGGTTGATTTGTCAACTCTCAAAATTTTAATAAAAATCTCACTTTACCAAATTTATTTTTTATTATTATTTATTATTTATTATTATTTTTAATGTTAAAGGTAGATAACCTTTAACATTAAAAATTTCAAAATAAAAAGATAAGTTTCCAAGAAAAAAAAAAAAAAAACATTCCAAGCAATTTAAACCCTGACCTGAACCCTAAAAAATATACAAATACCTGTCCTAAATTAAAGTGAAAAGGTATCTCTAGAGAATATATAAAATTCTTGAGTATTTATGGGCTTTAAAAATATATACTACCGCTACGTGACCCAAAAACTTTAAGCCCCAAAGCAGTTAACTCCACAAAATGCCCTCTAAATAAACAATAACAATATAAATCTTTCATCAAAAAAAAAAAAAAAAAAAAACCCACGCACACTCATAAAATTGTTCACCTTGCTGCACAGCATATTATATTCATTTTAAATTCATGTATTTTCAACCGCATAAAAGTAACCCCAAATATAACAATAAATATACTAAAAAAAAAAAGAAGACACACACACATTTTTGAACCGTATTTACTTGTACAACTTACCCCAAGTTTTATGACACTCGTTACAATTGCCGCATTCCAACTGTTCTCAATTCGCAATAACTCTTGTCGTGTTTCCACACTCAAATATCGTGGCTCGTGTCCTGAACTTTGTAGCAGGAAACAATGCTGACGGCTGTCCACAGTTTCAGATTCTTTAACTACACGAAACATCGTTTGATAAACTTTATAGATAACTAGGGCCTTAGATAATCCTGCGACATTTAGCTGCAATAGTAAAAAAAAAAACACACACAAAATTAAGAGGAAACAACAATAATTGAGAAAATTGAATTAAAATAAAGGACACTTAATGTTCATTTAAATTAAGCACAAGAATAAGAGAATATATAAACAAAAGTTTCTATTATACTTATAGTTCTGTTTATGTATATTGCGTCATATAATTTGGTTGCACACAAGAAAAAGTATTATCCTTGATAAGGGTCGTTTTATTTTATTTTATTTTTTTTTTTACAAAAAAAAACTTTCTCCGCAAAAGGCATAAAGTGGTGTTCCTTGTGCAAGTTTCACGAAGAAGTTTTTCCTTCGAGCGCCGCCTAACCACACCACCATGACATAAACATTGCCATCTAAAATGCCGCCACCACCGTTCTCATCGAGAAATAAAAACTTCAAAGGAAGTACATATAGGTATAGGTGCAAGCAGGCAGGTGTACTGACTTCCTTAAAAGGACAATAGGCCATAGGTGTCAACTATTTTTTTTTTTCTGTAAAAAGCCATAAGTTGTCATGTAAAGTGACATAAGTTTCCTTCTTTTTTTTTTTTTTTTTTTATCTGACAGAGTTCAATGGACTTTTGTGAAAGGAGAACCATAAATATAAGGAATCGTATCCATAATGAATTTTTGGTTAAATGTTGTTTAAATGGAATGAGGAAGGCATATATGTATATAGTTAAAATAAAACACGTACGAATTATAGCTACCACAGATACACCCCTCTCATCGGAAACATTTCACCAAATTAAGACAAATTGTAAATGAGGGTTGATTATATGTATATATAAGGATGTGCTTTTTGAATTTTCTTTTTATTGATGAAATTAATTGAGCATATGGTTAAATAACAAGGAGGAGCTGGGGGAGGGGGTTTTGTGTTTATTGATGATGACGTATGATAATTTGGGTCGGATAGCTATCAATCAACCATCGACACGTTAAAAATGTCAAAAGAAATTGATGATAAAAATAATCTTATCTACATATATATAAACCTATATTCCTATAAACCCTAATGATAATGCTGACGCTAGAATTGTTTGTATCGAATTTTGTTTTTTGTTTTATTCTTTTTGTATTATGTCTGTCAAAATGTAAAGGGTCTTCCAATATAGAGACTTTCGAACTTTGACAGTAGATAGCGGCCATATTGTTGAAGGTTCATCTGTCAAATTGGCTGTAATTTATTCAGTCTGTTTATGCCAAATCACCATGGATGGATATAGCGTTATAGCGACTTCCGAACTTTGACAGTTGAAAGCGGACATATTGTTGAAGCTACATCGTCAAATTCGCTGTCATTTATTCAGTCTGCTTTGCTAAATCACCATGGATGCATATAGCGTTGTAAGGGGCTTCCGAACTTTGACAGTTGATGGCGGCCATATTGTTGAAGCTACATCTATCAAATTGGCTGTCATTTATTCAGTCTGTTTATGCCAAACCACCATGAACGGATATAGCGTTCAACAACACGTGCAAATGATAAAATTATTTTATAAAATTGGGCGTTCTATTCGTGGAACGTTCCGCGCGCTTCGCCCAGTTTACGTTCGCCATAATCGTCCTACCGAGAGGGCCTATTCGCATGTGTGGTGAAAAAATTTGAGTCCACTAGTTCAGTAAACGATCAACCAACTACCGTATACGTTGACAAAACGCAAGATCTGATAAAAACATCGCGACTGTCCGTGAGAGTATGCAAGAGAATCTGAGGCAGTCGATTTCACGTCTCTTACAACAACTAACAACTTTGCGAATTTGACTTGGGTCTGCTGTCTGCACCCGTAATTTCAAATTCAGGAGGTGAAGGTAAACAACCATAAACAACGATGTGTGTTCGCTAAATGAATCGGTGATTGTTAAAACAACATAAGTAACACATTTTTCGAAATCACTTTTATTATAGTTTTGCACTGCTTAGGGGTAGAACTATAGGATGAAAGCAAAACTAACATAAATTTATACCTGAAACACACAGAAATTCAAGCGCGAAATCGGCATTATCAATGCGGCCGCGTGGTAAAAATATAAGGTTTTTTGTCTCTCCTTTAAAAAAAATAAATGTCACTTATGTTGTTTTAACAATCGCCGATTCAAATGTGGTCTGGAGAAGTTAGAAACTGACCCTAATTTTCATCAAAAAATAATCTTCAGCGGATGAATGCGGGTACGCCAACAAACAAAATTGTCGAATTTGGGACGATACCAATCAACATGAGATCCAAGAGAGTCCAATGCGTCTCGAAAAAGTTACTGATTGGTGTGGATTTCGAGCTGGCGAGCTTTGAGAAGGCCTTGGCCAGGCCATCAACGTCAGCGCTTTATAGAACGATGATAACCAACTTCTTTTGGCCTGAACTGAATTGAATGATATGAGAACCAACGATATATCGTTTCAACAGGACGGCGCGGCGCGCTAGGTACCACGTGTCATATCACGTGCAGCTGATGCGAACTGGCCACCGAGATCGTGCGATTTGAATTTTTCTTGTGGAGTTTTCTGAAATTCCAGGTCTATGCAAATAAGCCACAAACCACAGCGGCCCTCAAAGCCAACAACATTGGAGTCATTGAAAATTGGACATTTCGAATGCACGCCAGCCAGAGTAGCTGTGGCGGATATTTTAACAAAATGGCATTAGGCTTTTCAAACGAATACAAAATTTCGATGATATCTCACACTGTAGAATGTACAAAATAAGTCGGTTTTTTTTCAAGAGAAGACTAATGAAGCGATTCTTAAACAAAGAAGAACAGGTCTTGATTTTTTACAAACACAATTCCTCATTCTATTTGATATTAGGACTGGATCGCATGAACATAGTTTAAAGCTTTAATGTGGTTAGATATTGCAAGTATTTTCCTGTACTTAAATCTTAATCTTAATCTGAAAAAAAAAAATGCTCATTACTAATTTCTGATAAATTAGAAGTTCTAACTTGGAGTTGGAGGTTGTATTATAGTTAGGTACCTAACGTAATAACATTAATTTCTTCTTTGATTTTGAAATTTTCTTTGAAAAAATCTACCTTTTTGATCACAAATATAATGAACTGCCTTTCCATAAAAACAATGCTGACTTTTTCTGTGACATAATATTAAATTAATTCCAGTTGTGTTTGCCAAAATGCCAATAAACAACCTGTCAGAGGCATGAATTTATATTATTATACAAACGTAATCGTTAGGTATAGGTTTTGTATGCTTTACAGCTACATTTATATACCTAACCAACGACAAATAAAATTAACAATAAATTGAAAGGACACACACATACATAACACAATCAGTTGTCACACCCAAAAGTTGTCAAACCAAAAAGTAATAAACCAATTGTCGGAATTTATGGCAACAAATAATCGTTTGAAATAATTACCCTGGCGGCCATTTGCACGAAGCTTTATCACCTTTACCGCAGTTTGTTTTGATCTACATAGATTCATTATATACAGTACACACCGCGCATATACATATAAATAAAGTAGCCATTTTGCATGAAAGGATAATTTCATGTTTTTTTTTTTTGTATTCATAATTTTTGTTTTTTACTTTCTTTATATTTTTTCTCAAACGTGTTGTTAGGAATTTAATGAGAATTGATAAAGTTTAGTTTATTATCTTGCAGTGTTGGCCATTGGGTGCTTTAGATAAAAAAAAAAAAAATAACATGGAACATCATAGCACTGTGATTGTCTAACCTCTGTATCTTTCTAATGTCCTTGAAGCTATGAACGCTGGTGTTCGCATTAAGAATGATGTTAAGGCATTGTAATGATTATAATATAACCTCAATTTGTGCCAATTGCACAGAGGTTTTTGATTGTGTTGCTGATGAAGTGTTATGAGCCCGCACATAAAAGGCTTCACAAACTGTTGATTCTCTTCCTCTGTTGTCCTGTCGCAAATGTCCTTTTTTTTTTATTATTATTTCACTTTCACTTTCATATCGGATTTCCACTAATGGCATTGGAAATGACTTGACTTGACTTTGGGGGAGAAATTTCATCCAGAATTGTCTTTCACAAACGGTGATTTGGTCCTTTTCTTTTCTTTTATTTTTCTATGTATATGTTACGTGTTTAAAGAGGACAACGACGAGGACAGAGATTAATGTCTGAATTGAAGTGTCTGCACAGATACTAAATCGATTTGATTCTCATAGTAAATTCGATTGTTATATACATATATACTTGTGATGTATATAGAGGAGCATGTTATTTTAATTCGATGGATGACTCATCATTGTCGGCCAAAGATGTGTCTTCAAGTCAAGAGAACCAATTGAAATGTCAATTAAAATCCTTTGAGGATTGAGTGATTTGTATCTATACATATGTTTATTCATAGGTGTGAGGATATTTCTCTTCTCGAGTACTTATATACATAAACATATGTGAATATTGGATGCGGCTTATGCTGTTAAAATATTGATAAATATAAAAAAGTTTCTCTTTTGTCTGGAATCTTATATATAGAGAAACCAAATTTCAAAAGTAATTTCGTTAAAGTGAATTTTCAAATGAAGTTTTTTTTTTTTTTTATTCAGAGCTTATAAATTGAATTTATTTGGTTTTTTTGTAGGTGAACCTTAGGGAAATTTAATATCCCAAAGTTAATAATACCTATTCGTAGGTAAAGTGTGTGAAGCTGTTTTTTTTTTTTTTAAACATCATGGTAACGAAACTGAGAATGTACAAATGTAGCTCTTTCTTCTGAATTTCTATATGAAATATGGTAAACATGTGAGAAAAATCCCATGAGGTGCGGAAAATGTATAAGAATGAAATTGAATGTTATATGTATGTCTCTCGTATGAACTTTATTTGGCACGCAAGAATTCAATGAGCTCGGTTGTATGAAAATAAAATATAAGACTGGATCGCACGAACTTGCTCTAATGTGAGATTACATATTGTGGTTTTAAAGTCTGAATAGTTTAGATCTATTTATCTGATTTTAAAAGAAATAAATTAGCTATTAGAGCCTTTTGTTAAAATACTACGTTTTAAGCAGGTGGAATAAAACACCTGCTTAAAACGTAGTATTTTTTTTATGAACATGGAAATTACAATTTAGAATGAAAATTGTTATAAAATCAATATAATAAGAAATAAATTGATCGAACAATCTCTAAAATTGCTTTAACATCAACGCTATGCACGCCATCTGATTTCTTAAATCGATTAGTGAGAAAATAAATTTGAAAATCGCTAAAGCGGTTTTTTTTTAATGATTTTTTTTTATAAAATTTTGTAAAAATTAAAAAAAAATTTACGCAATTTTTATAATTTATTAATCCAGAGTTGAAAAATTAATTTTGAAGAAAAATCATTCACCCATTTTCGAAATATCGAATTTTCAACAAATATATTTGAAAATTTTTTTAAAAATCCAAAATCTGTTTTTTTTGGAAAATTTTGATATGCAATATTATTCAAACTTATTAGAAGCTCTTATGTAAAAAAAATGCATTAAAATCGATTTAACAGATATTGAGATAGTTCTATGATACCATATTTTAAATCGATGGATAATTTTCGTTTTTCAAAAGTATGGAAGATGATACTAATTTTAAGTAACAAAAAAATTTTAATCAAAATCTATGAGCCGTTGTCGAGAGAAATGAGGTTTTCCTTACCTGTTTTAAACACGTCTTGTATGGAAGGTTATATGAATAAATTGTATTTAAAACCTGCTAGATAATGTTAGAAACCTGCTTCCAAGCTTCCAAGTTTGATAAAAATCAATTAAGTCGTTTTCGAATTATTAATTTTTCAAAAAAAAAAAATTTTAACTTTTTTTAAAAATCCAAAAAAAAAAATTTTGAAAATTTTGGTATATAATTCTTTTAAACATTTTCCATAACAAAAATTGATCAAAATGAGTTGAACCATTTATAACCATTTTTCGGAATTTTTTTTTTTACAAAATGGTTGGCTTTAAAAGAAAAATTACTGAAAATTTTTTTAAATAGTTGTGGACACTTTTTTGAGATGAATAAGATTTTCATTTCTTGCTAAAAAATTTTTACGGCGCTACTGTTATTTTTGATCCTAATACAAAATGAAAAAAACGTGTCGAGGGAATGCCCAAAGAAGTCTATAGGTACCAAGTTTAAAGAAAATCGATCCAGCCGTTTAGTTTGCAGTCAAAAGAACAGGGCAAACAGATAGACAGAATTGAATAAAATAACCGCTAGGGGTCGCGCATTAGCATTGAAAAATGCAAATCACACAGATTTGTTGCCAATTTTGTAGATTATTTTTACTCAAGAATTTATTTGCTTAAAAAACCACACCTACAGCTACGGACGTATTTATAAACATTGTCTAACTCTGGACAGCCGCACAACACCAGTTCTAGATAAACATTTCTATTTGATGTTTAAGAGCTATCTAACTTAGACAAAGGAATCGTTAGTCTAACGCCCATATTATTCACCTGATAAAACCACATTAAAATCTAAATCCGGAGGAATTTACATATATTGAATTTGTGAAATTAACATCTGAATTAAAGTTTTAATCTAGATGTATCGAGTAAAAAATATGGAAGTAAACCTCGACTAATGTAACATTTTATTTCATCAAATAAAGCATATTTGCAAGATTTGCAAGTATTTCAAGCTATTTTGAACTATTTAAACACTGTCTAACTAGTAAAATATCTAATAAATACCCGCCTGCTAATGTTTCCTAATTGTCATTTAAATAATTGTTTTTAAATAAATTGTTTCGTTCTTTTTTTACATTATATAAGGGCTGAAAAAAAAACCAAAGAAATGTGTGAAAACAAAAACACAGTATAAAGTAAAATAGAGTTTGGTTTCATTTCTTTTTCTTTGCACTAGACCCCCAGTTGCTTTTCTTCCTCTCTTATTTGCTATTTTGCTTTCCCAAAACCATCTCTTTTTAATTTGATAGTTCTATTTGGGGGGAAAACAATGCAATTCAAACAAATAATCTTACATATACAACGACAAATCGCAATGTTCCCACTATATTCGACCCTTTGAAAAGCGTTTGTTTTCCCCCCAATAAAGTTTTTTTTTTGTTGCTTGTGTCACATTGACGTATGAGAGAACTTCAGAATGGAGCTGGTTTTTTGTTTGTATTTTTTTGCAAGCTGTCAAAAAACAGCCTAAAAGTATGCAATTCGTAGAATACATGAGACAATCGCTGTTTAGTTAAGCATCAATGGGAAAACGATTATAGATAAGAATTTAAGCTACGCCATTTAAAGACAATTTAACTATTTGAGCACATTTAACTTAATGATCTCTATGAGACGTTTTAAGAAAATCTAATAGATACGGCTGTCTCTCTTTAAAGCCACAGTCTAATCGTACATAAAAGCCAGAAAGTGCTTTAGGTTGCACTTTTTGGCTTTTATGTATGATTCATTCCATTTTATTTTATTTGTTTTAATTTTAAACCAAGACTAGTGTTATATTTAGCTATTTGAGGACATCTATAAAAAAGGAAGTTTAGTTTATGGTTACATCATTGACCATTATTTATAAGTATTTAATGCCAGATTTTCTTGCCTTTTCACATTTTGCCTTTCTACTAAATTAAAATCCAAAGTAAAGGACGAAGTATGGTGTCATATTGTCTTTGTCTTATACTATTTGACCTACTAACCTCCTTCCATCGATTAACTTCCTTGTATATATATGTATATTAAATGGAAAATTCCTTAACTAAACCCACTGTATATATAATCTTGTGAGTGTATGTCATATACATTATACATACTATTATGTATGTAAGTATGTATCGGTATCCTTAATTTAACGAAGGATATACTAAATATACTATATTATGACAATTTAACCTCACAATAGGGCGATATAAATTGCTTGCAGGGAGTATCATTATTTAACCTTCAATATCCCTAAGGAGAATAGCTTAATAACATTCAAGAATATGTATGTGTGTAATGTATGTATGAATGTATGTATGTATATATGTGGTGTGTTTTATCGAGCATATTCGGAATAATAATAATTTTTGGCTGTTTTCTAGGTTATGTATATAATAACAATAAATAAAAGCAAACCATAATAATTATTCCAGTAAAGGATTCGTTATAATAATTTGGCAATTCCAACTCGATTTTATGGCATACAAAAATGACAGCCTTCGAAAATCCACAATTATTGCTAGGATGTCAATAAGGAGCCATATAAAAACAATTGAAATAATTTCCAGGAAAAATATTATATTAAATGCGCTATAAAAAACAGAATAATTCCAAGGTCATTTATTGAGTGTGGTAAGTGTATAATTATAGTTCGCAGGTATGTATTTCCGTCTTGTAGTTCAATTAGCTTAGAATTTAAAGATTTAAAGATAACGATAAATACGTAAAACTGCTAAGTCCACTTTTGCAAATTTTACAGGAGAGCGAATAAACAAAAAGAAATTACATATAAGGCTCCATATAAAAACTGATTTACTCTTAAGTATTCTACAACAACTAAGATTCGTTGGACTGAAGTGATTTAGCCATTTTGTGCAGAATGTGTTTCTTAAGAAAATTGAAAATTGCAAAAGTGGACTTAGCAGCTCTACGTTTTTAGCCGATGATATATAATCTTTCATATATAGGCCTACTTGTACGAAGGAATTCTGACAGAAATATTATCACTGATTTATATACACTTTTTAAGACAACAAAATTAAAATTCACCAATTCGGTATTGCAGTCAAAAATTCCACAACTCGTCGCCCGAGAATTGTTTTGTCGTAAACGCCAAAATGCACTTTTTTAAAGTGGGTATGCAGTACTATGTTTTCAAAGGCCCTCTTTCCATTTCTGAAATCAGATTTGTCCTATCATTTACCGTTACTGAGAAAATCAGTATGCCTTTGTCGTATATCCGCACAAAATAACTTATCCCTTAGTTTTGTTTTGTCGTAAACGCCAAATTTTGGCATATACGACAAAATATCCATGTATTTCCGCGATATTTTTGTTAATATTGTTTTGTCGTACGTATATAGGATTAACTGAATGTTTTTTTAGTTACAAACAAAATTATTAAAAATCAACCGCATCACTTACGATGTCATGTTATGCCTTTTTTAAACCCAAAAATCCATCCATTAATTCCGTTTTAAATTTTTTTTTGTTGCAATAGTTTTGGAAAAATTAATTTTCAAACTCAAATTTAAAAAAAAAATGAAGAAAGTTTTTTTCAAACTCATTTTGTTCAAAATTTTACATTATTTTCTAGTAATGTTGTTGTTAATATTCAACTCTCGTATCAATTTGTATTCAAACACTAAAAACCAGATGTTAAAATGCTTTCTAGTTTAAAAAAAATCGGAAATCCCGCTCTGTTCGGTATTGCATTCAACTAACGCATTTGTGTTCACTTTGTCGTATGTGTATGGGGATCGAACAAAGTACTGATTTTCGTGGCGTATACGACAAAATGATCTTAGAGATAATCCTCTATAGATTAAAAACTAAAACCGACTCAACAATCTGGAATACCTTGATCAAAAGAAGATTTTCCACACAAAATTTTATTAAAATTGTAGAAAACTTCATCGGTCAGTTTCTTTTTTATTTAAACGCGAAACTTAAAATGCGATTTCCCAAAATTGCTCAAATGGTTTATACGACAAAACAATTCTCGGGCGACGAACTATTGATCAAATATTCGCATTCGGTAAATCTATAAAAAAAAGAATTGGAACTTTAACAATCTTTTCTCGTTCGTTCTTTCTCCATCAGTTTCAGAAAAAAAATATTCCCGATACCATTGACGTAAAAAATGGTTTAAGACGTACTATCATGCGACTTCTTTAACATCGTTCTAATGCAAAACTCTCGCAATAGGATACTAAAGGCCAGTTTCACAGGGCACACTTAACAAAATGAGTGGCACTTAATTTTCCCATTTTGGCACTTTAGTCGCAGTTTTACTACCTGAGTAAGTGGAACTTAAGTGGCCAACATGGGAGACTTAAGTGTCACTTATTCCGATAAGTTACACTGTGAAATTGGGAATTAGTTTTCCATATTTGGCACTTAAGTGACACTTACTTCACTGTGAAACTGGCCCTAAAGGTTCTTCCAATATAGGGACTGCTGAACTTTGACAGGTGATAGCGGTTATATTGTTGAAACTATTGCTCCTAAATTGGCTGTCACTTATTCAATATGTTTTTTCAAATCACCATGAACGGACATATCGTTCAAAAACACGTGTAAATGATTAAATTGTTTTATCAAAATGGGTGTTCCATTTGGGGAACGTTCCACGTACTTCATTTCACGGCCACCATAATCGTCCTACCGATAGGACCTATTTGCAGTGTGGTGGATAAATTTGAGTCCACTGGTTCAGTAAACGATCAACCAACACCCGTACATCAACGAATCTGCCGATCTGCTAGATCTGCCGAAAATTTCGCCACTATCCGTGAGAATGTGCAGGGGAATCCAAGGCAGTCGATTTCGCGTCGCTCACAAGAACTCGGTTTTTCACAGATCACAACTTTGCGATTTTGACTTGAGTCTGCACCCGTACAAAATTCAACTGACTCAGGAGTTGAAGATAAATAACCATAGACAACGGCGGCGTGTGTTCGCTCAATAGGCTCTGGACTCTGGAGCAGTTAGAAACTGACCCTGGCAGCAGAGGCAAAAGAGTAAAAGGTCAACAAGTTATAGACAGTTGGGTCATATATCGAGCGTATAAATACCAATTCTCCGGCCCGGAAAATCTCTTTGTGTCCAATCTGGAGGGACGGCACAGTAGATGGAAGCCAAAACTCTGGTCACGCACACAAATAGAAGAAATTCAACTTGGGAGCGACTGAGGTGGCCCGAAGAAGTTTCTTTTTTGAGGTTCAGCCCAATACCCTGGCCGACACCAACCAGAAGTTTCACATCAAAAACAAGAATCCAAAATATATGTATTTTTCAGACCAAAAAGTTTAATATACCTTAGAGACTTTTAATCGAAATAACTCAATTAAAAAAAAAAAATATGTATTTGGACCTTAACCGGTAATAGGTCGCAAAGAAGTCAAGCGGTTAAGGGATTTAGCAGCACTTTGATGTCAAAGTGACTTTGATGTCAAAGTGGAATAATGAAAACAAACTTTATGTATATTTAGAAATTTTAGAAATTTTATTCTATTAAAACCCATTTTATCAAAGACAACACAACAATTCTAATCAAGTTGTGTGATGACTACATTTAAAACTCTAAATAAAAAAAATATGTTTAGAGAACCTTTTTTTGTTATGAAATTTAAATAAACCTATTTAATAAAAAAAAAACATCGAAGTTCTTTTGACTCACCCAATTTAAATCACTTAATAAAATGAAATTTATTCTGGAATGTTTGTCCCATCAAAAAAAAATTCACAACAAAATCACCTATAAGATACCTACATACATATATCCCGACCCAATTTGTTATTAAGGGGCTTTCTCTAAGTTAAACACAAACATAGCGCACAAAAAGAAGAGAATATAATGATATCAATTTCATCAACATTTCATCACGTATACTTGTATTTATATGCAAAACAAGCATAGACCATGAAAGAGATATCCCCAAAAACAACTCGATAAACACATATCACTATACCTGCTACAAAAAAAAAAAATAAAAAAAACCCCTATAACCTCACCTCTCTCTCCATACATAGGAATATCTAGCCAGCACACAAATGTAAAACAACATCCATTTTGACGTTATCCCTCCTCTATAACAGAGTCGGATGCTTTTATGAGTACTCAATTTTATCGGCCATTCTTTGCGATGCTATTTCGTTGGATGTAGAACAACGCGTGTTTGTTTGATTAATTGGACTGCTGTCCACACCATCCTCCCACAGTTGCCCCATCGCCATTTGCCGGGCACGTAGAACATAATTCCCAGAAAAAAAAAAACTGTCGATGCCTCTTCAAAATACCCAGCCGAAGTGAGAGCGAGATAGTGAACAGAACGGAACAACTGTTTTTATTTTTGCAAACAAAAAAAGTCCTTGTTCCCATTTACAAATCCTTCGTTTTGGTTGGATGCCTAGCCAGAATAACACCAACAAGGCATCCTTCCCCCCTCCCCCTTCTCCGCCTACAATTGTATGCCTCATGACCTACATTTTGATCATCACCATCATCATCATTATCATCATCATCATCAATGTGCCTCAAGTCGTGCCGCGCCTGGCCTCCATCTTTGCCACAGGACTCTCCATCGACCACTTTTCAAATTCATTGCAAACATTCAAGTCTTGGAAACGGAAAACTCCGTCAACAATCACAAACAAGACTATATTATCAACCAACCAACACAACGGTGGCGCGGCACGGCTCGTCATCGTTCTTTAAGCGGAGGATGAAAATTTAAATTTTCACTGGTTCTGGGTTGCTCAATAGAAAATTGAGCTGTTTAGAGAAAAAAAAGAAGAAGCAAACACCTCTCACCGTCACCTCTCCCACTACTACTGTTGCTGCTGCTGCTGATTCAGTCAGTCACCCAATCAATATTAATAAAAATCAAAGCTATGTGTATACATACCGGCGGGGTTTCGAAGAGCATAACCTCGGTTCCTTTGAGAACTAGAAATCTGGGCTTGTAGCTTTGCCACGAGATGTTATTGTTGATGACTCCTTCATTCACCCAACCCATGTATTCGATTCGTTCGCCAACAGCAAAGTTCCGATTATACAGCTTCATCTGTAAAAAAGAAAATAACAAATAAGAGAAAAATTTATGGAAAAAGGATAAAATAAAAAAAAAATATGTATGTATGAGTCCTTGTTGGTTGAATGAAAAATAGGATTTTTTAGGGGTCGTTTTTATTATTACACGCAGGATATTTTTTTATTTGCCTTCCGAAGACATCAGTAGCGTATATGTATATGTACGTTCATATGTATGTACTTTTGGTACTCAAGCATAATATTCAATTTAAAATGAAAGAAAGAATATGCAAAAAAAAAAAACCAGGACCATAACAAGCTCTGAAGATTGTAGAGGCTCTTATGGAAGAAGAAAAATTAAGACCCTAAAGCATTTACTTCTACTTTTTTGCTGTCAGTTTTTTTTGTAAATATTAATAATTTCGGAAGTGAGAACCATTTTGTATTCAAAAGCAGATGCTGCTATTCCTATAGGTAGATAGGTCCTTGATAACAATTCAGTTACAGTTTCGTTCTTAAATTTCTTACCAATCTATTTTTTTTTTTTTTTGATATGAAAAGGAAGTGACTACAATTTTACCATACAGATTAAATAGTTGATGAAGGTTTTTATAACGTCACAGTTGCTTTCGTAAAAACTGTTCGAGTTTTTTTTAATTTGAACCTTTTGGTCATACAGAGAAACGTCTGGCAGTTTATTTTTTTTAGGCCTCTATACTAAAAGTGAAGCTTAAAGTTTTAAAGAAATTTAAATCACTATGGCAGTAAAGTAAGTGTCACTTAAGTGCCAGATATGGGAAACTAATGCCCATTTTCACAGTGTAAACTTATCGAAATAAGTGACACTTAAGTCTCCCATATTGGCCACTTAAGTTCCACTTACTCAGACAGTAAAACTACGTCTAAAGTGCATAAATAGGAAAATTAAGTACCACTTATTTTGTTAAGTGTGCACTGTGAAACTGGCCCTAAATTATATTTTATCACTGCCAGACGTTTTGAGTGGGTGTCAGATGTATGTATAAACTTGTTTAAAAACGACGGTTTGTAACATTGTAACCTTAAATTTGAACTTGATGGTAAGAGAGTTTGTTATATAGCTGCCATATAGAAATACATACTTATATATACTCCCAGACGCGGAAATAGACTGAATGTTGGAATATACAGTCGTATTCCTGAATTCATGTATGAAGAGTTTATTGGTAAGCTATTTGCGGTAAAAAATAGAATGGAAGGGATTTTAATTTTGTGTGGTTTTTAGTTTTTAGTTTTTGTTTTTTTCTTGTCAGCGGTGGGCACAGAAGTCTTAAATTTTGATGGATGGTTATTATAGATCTGGATTTTTGGTGAAATTCATAATTTACCGTAAGATGGAAGAAGTTACAAATTTAGCGTGCTTAAATTTATCAACTAATTTGTAACTATAATGGATGAATTATTTTGAAATATAAAATTTTACCGTGCGTTACAATCTTTGTCTCAGATAACTCAAGAAATAAATTAATTTTAATTGCCTTTTTGACCTTTTACCAACTACCATCATTAACTAATCGTGAGGGAGTCCAATTATTTTATGCAAATCTTTCAGAAACAATCGGTTAAAGTGCTATTTTATAAAGCTTATAGCTTTGGTTTTAATGGTTGAATTTTCTAAGCTAAAAAACAGGAAAGGTGAAAAAATGTCTAGACATCATTTCAGAAAAATAATTTAGTATAATTGTCTAAGAGCTTTTGCTTCCTTTTTTATTTCGTTCTATAAACTGTCGGCAGTAAAAATACATACACAGGTCTGACAGGTGTCAGACGTTGCAAAATATGTCTTAGAAGGAATTTTTTAATACAAAAAAAAATTGAATATTATGATTTTTATTTAGAAAAAAGTAAAAAAAAACAACGGTAACACAATTACAATACTGTACTATAGCTTTTTGGAGATTTAAGAATCTTTTCTTTTATTTCACATTTAAATTATTACTATATTTTATGGAACAGTTTTTTTTTTATTAATTTTCCAACTCGAAATTAAAAACAAAAAAAATATTATACTTACCTTTTTTTCTTTCAAATTCTATGTTATTAAATATCTGTTTATCTTTAAGCATTCAATAAACAAAAAATAAACAAAAACTAGAAACACATTTAACGATCTATAGTTTTGGCGTTGATTTTAAATGATTTTTTTTTCTATTTCAAGTCAATTTTTCAGAAAATGTACCTTCCCGCCTAAAAAGGGGATAATACCCACTCCTACCATTTTATTTTTCTTTTCCTGACCAAACCTACACGCCTTTGTCTTTTGTCGCATTTTTTGCCAAAAACTATGTTTAATAGTTTAACCACATCATAATATCTTTTTCTTCAAGTTACAAAATTGTGTCTTTTTTGTTTTTGAATTTTCTTGTTAGCGACTTTATTGATTTCGATAAAATCTTGCAATCCAGTCCGTTTGAATCGAATATCTTAAAATAAAACAGAACTAAAAACAACGAATCACAAAAAATTATAATGTTCCTTTTTTACTCTCTTTTAGTCTGCAAAAATAAATTTTTTTTTTCGAATTTTCCAAAGATTTTTGAGGCCCTAAATTTGATATTGAATTCAGGCACCATTATATTTTTGAAGAATAGAACTGAATTTTAAACAAAACCAAAAGATTTGTACCCCTAGAAAATGTTACAAGTTTTGTTGCAAAAAAAAATGCGTACTTCACTTTACTAAATATTTTTTTTTTTTTTAAATAGAATTACATATTTTAAATTCGTATTTTTAACAACTTAAATATTTTTTATGGATTGTCTATAGTCTTTGAATCAATACAAAATATATTTTTTTACTTGCGTTTAAGAGAAGGAGAGGCCCTAGTTGTACTAGGGGAATTCTTTAAAATAATCCAACTCTGGAAATATGTAAATCCAAATCGCAAACTTTCAATTAAAAAAATATCTACGAGTTCAATGAATGAATGAATTTTTCAACAATAGAGGGATAGATGCACTTTATACTTTATATTCACTGCATGATTGTTTCACATTGTTATTCAATTAATTGCAAATTGAAGAGTACTTGAAATTGAATATAAATTTGAAGTACAAATTCTTAAACAATGAATTTCATCATAATAAATTAATAATTCTCTTCTTTAATTTATGTAATATTGTAATAAATACTTTTATATAAATATAAAATTCTATAGTTATTGTTTCATACTTGGAATTAATTTTCTCTATGATTGTATACATGTATGGGAAGAATTCATTACGGGAAGTATTTGCAGATACAATTCTGAATAATTATTTAACCATATCAAATTTTAAATGCATACATGGAATAAATTCTGATTTATTTACATTTCTCTTCATTCATTCCAACTGGAAGTATAAAAAAAATTAATTATTTTATTTAAGGAAAAAAATATTATAATTTTTGTATATTGGCTACATCAACTTTTACTGTTCTATTTCGTAATAAATGATTTTTTGTGATTCATTGTTTTTAGTTCTGTTTATATTTTAAGATATTCAATTCAAACTTAATTTTCAATTCATCTTACCTAGATTTGATGAGGATTATGATGATGAGGAATTCTTATATCTTGTTAGTTATAGATTGTATAGTTCACATGAAATCGAAAAATCTATGTAAGATGAACTGACGAAAATATTGGGAATTGACAATAGACCCTCTCTAGAGCCAACAGATGACTCCAAATTATATTATCCGGATGAAATGCTGTCTAAAGGTTGTTAAAAACTGTTTTGAATCGCACAAAAAAAAATAAATAAATAAAATACAAAAAATTAAAAGAAAGTACGTATACGCCCCAGTGAGCCAGTTTTTCTCAGTTATTGAAAGTTGTTAAATAATTTCGATCAGAAATACTTAAAAGCTTTATACTCAGGATCTGTTTCGGTCTTGCTCTGTATTTGGTTAAAAACGCTTAAGAATTTTTTGTTTATTTGCAAATGCCGAAAAATAAAAAAAAATACTTAAAATGAGAAAAAAAAATATGAAACAATGACTATGAAGTAACATACCTGAAAATTTAAAAAAATCAAAGATTTTACTAAAGGACCATGGGCCCACTATTCAACATTGTTCAACAGCGATGAAACTTATGTCATATGAAAGCGTATGGAGAGCAGTTTATTTCATTATATAACAACTAAATTGAAATCGAGCGCAAAAGTTTTGTTTTGGCACATTTTATAAAAAAAAGTATTTAAAATGCAAAAAAAAAATATTAAAAAAAATGGCAACACTTACTAAAAAGTGTTTCACCTTTTCTGAAAGCTTGAAGTCTGTTCTTATATTTTATTTTATTTTTAAATCCACTTATTTGTATAAACAGTTTTTGAAAAATTTTCTTTCAAACTCAAAAAAATATTTATTTTTATTTATTTCAGAAGCTTGTTTGTTTGAGTTAAAATTCTTATAACTTTTTTTATAAAATGTGCCGAAACAAAACTTTTGCGCTCGATTTCAATTTAGCTGCCATATAATGAAATAAAATGCTCTCCATACGCTTTCATATGAGATTAGTATCATCACTGTTGAGAAATGCTGAATGTGGGCCCAAACTCCATACAAAGTAGCCCATATTCCTTTAAAAAAAAGTACGTATACGCCACAGTGAACCAGTTTTTTCTCAGTTATTGAAAGTTGTTAATTAATTTCAATCAGATATATTTAAAAACTCTTTAAAAAACATACTTGCTTGCTTTATACTCAATAGGATCTGTTTCGGTCTTGCTGTACTTGCTTAAAAAAAATGTTTGTTTATTTGCAAATCCCGAAAACCAAAAAAAAAAAATACTTAATATGAGAAAATAACATATAAAACAATGACTATGAAGTAACATACCTGAAAATAAAAAAAATCAAAGATTTTACTAAATTTCTTTTAATTTTTTTCTTTAACTTAGCAAAAAATTTAAAAACCTCATTTTTATTGATTTTTTCTGTTAATTTTTTTTCAAAATTTTTTTAAATCATCTTTTTCGATACAATATTCAATTTTCTAGTAAAAATTAGCTAAGTAAAGTTACCAAATTCGGCTTAGTTATCGAGTTATATTAAAAAAATATTGAAAATTATCTATATTGTTACCATTTTGTCAGAAATGCTTTGCCAGAAAAGTCGAAAAACTTTTTTTTTTTATTTGTCTGGTCAATATAATTATGTATGATTAATGAAGGCAAGGCTAAAATAATCAACTATCTTTTTTTTTTAAACTTTTGTTTCAGTATAACACTAGACTAATTAAACTTTTCTATTTGAACAGTGCTTATTCTGTATTCAATTTCTTTTGACAATAAATTATTAATTCAAAACTATCTTTTAAGGGCTCAGATGGAAAAATCAAATTTTTTTTCTTATCTCATAAAAGCACCCGCAACTCAAAATGTTTTTTTTATTTCTTAACTAAAATACTGACTATGCGACTTTGTTGAATGTTTGAAAATATTGTTGAACATTTATCTCAGCTTAAGGAATTCCCACATATCACCACAAAAAAGTTTTCCTAAAAAAAAAAAAAAAACAAAAAAAATATAGAAAACTTCTTTTCACAAGCTATATATTACTTGACAGTTACTTTTGCATAAGAATATTTAAAAAGTTAAATTTCTTTGGATTTATAAATCTTCCCTCAAGCAGCTGTACCATCAGAGATATAATTCTGAAAGTCCCTCTGATTGATGGTCTTTTGGTGAATGGTTACATGAGAATTTACGTGCCATAGCTACAAAAACATTATTTTCTCTCTATATCTCTCCCTCTCTCTCTCACTATCTTTCCATTAGGCTAAACTCATACTGGAGCTGCGAGCAGAGCGGAGATGCGAGAAGTGAGCAGAGCGACGAAAACAAACAAATGTGTTCTTATGCGAGCTCTCATACTGAGGCCTCCAGCAACGAGGTATCAGTTCTCATAAGAAAGCATGTGTTTGTTTTTAACGCTCTACTCACCTCTCGCATCGCCGCTCTGCTCGCAGCTCCAGTATGAGTTTAGCCTTAGTTATATAATCCAAGCTGTATATGTGTAAAATCCTTTCACATCATTCCTGTTTAAGTATATGTATATCCACCGGAAGCATTTGTCCCCACAAAACAACCGGAAGGACGTGAATCCTCCCTTCGGTTTTTGCATCACAAAAACCAAATGACAATTCCTCGGTATGAAAAGAGACTCTGTCAGCTCAGTCCGTATATGCATCCAGGATTAAAATCCTTCCTGAAAATTTCCCACAAAAACCTTCTCCCTATATATACTGTCCATCAGACGATGGAATTTGTAATAGCTTTCGAATTTTTGACCAAAAGCCATAATCCTTTTTTCGGGAACTGGGATTACTTACCTTATATAACAATGATGGTGATTTTTCAGCCTTTTTTTTTTTCTTAATCACTAACTTCAAGCCACTCTAGGTAAAGACTTTTTATGGTTTTATAGAACGGACCTATCTTTGAATTGAAATAGACTTTTTTAGGTTTTTTTTTTACTTTACTCAAAATGGCCACAGGAGACAGAATTTTTTTTATATCAATCAATTTGGTTCTCTTACCTGTAGATGTGTTAATCCAACTACGTTGTCTGTTATTAGTTTCAACCATTGACTGAGAATTGCCAGATCATCGCAGTGAATTATTCCCGTTGAAACTCCATTGAGGCCACGTACTTCGAAGGCATTAGGTCGCAGCTTGTCTGTGCCATAGATGTATCGAGTCACGTAGGCCATCATCAGGGGAACTGCAGTAGTTGTTATTGTTGTTGTACATATCAATATCCAGAATCCAGGATGAGTAGGACATAGGACCGACAAAAAGAGCACAAAACGTAAATTGAAATATAAGTTGTTCATTGCAGCTATTTAGCTAGAAGAGTAATTTTTTACTAATTGGAGGCTTTGGCTTTTGTTTAGCAGTCCCTTAATATGGGTAACCATATATATATTCCCACACCCAACCATCATAATCCAATTATCTCGGATGTGCAGTTTGCCAAAAATATTTTGGCTAGAATGCGAAATTCAAGAGAGAAACATGAACACAAAATCTAAATGAAGTACTGGAAAAGTTAGAGCGTATATATGTAAGGGCTGAGGGAAAATTTTAACATAGAAAAGGTGGTTGAAATGCAGTGGAACGTTTAAATTTAATTAAGACAGGTGAAAAAGGCTCGAGTTTATTAAGACCATTGATGTGTGTGTATGTGTGTTTGCCTTTGTGTAAGTGTTTATTGGTTTGTATTTGTCTGTGTCTATATTTATTCTTAAGTTTGTTTGTCCAGTGCAAACATTGAACGACAAGGACTTGACATTTAAAACCAAATTATATAAATATGTATAAAGGACCTTCTTGAGACATGACTGGGTTTCGGCCTTCAAAGTTATAGCTAAGAGGCTTAATTCACATAGAAACCACAATTTAAATGTGAATCACTTCACTTAAGTTGATAATTTTAAACCAAAGTTTATTCTGGGAATTTCAAGTATACCTACAGGCAGTAGGAATTTTTGTAAAGTATGATGATACCTAATTTTGTCAAGTCGATTTGGTTCCAATTTGTCCTTTCAAGAATAACTAGTAGAAGCATCTTTATTAATACTTTACGAGGAATACAAATTTAAAATATAATTTGGATTCAATTTGAATAAGAAATTATTTTGGGGTGAATTATCAATTGATTTGAAATAAAGGTTCGAAGAAAATTCAAACAAAAATGAACAAGGATAGAAAACAAAATTGAAAATGAGGGTTTTATAAAAAATTCATAAGGTAAAGGTATATTAGTTTGAGTCAGTGTTTTTTTAGTTGTGGTATTGAAAATGTTTTTATTAATGGAATAGTGTGAACTCTTAACTATAACCGATTTTTTTGGCCAGCGATTGAAGATCATGACTTGGATGATATGTGGTTCCGACAAGACGGGGCAAAAAGCCAAACAACACGACCAATTCTGGCTTTATTGCGTGAGAAGTTTCCTGGGGGCCGATTCTAGTTCTGTAAAAAAGTGAATCGAAATTTTTTTCACCCTTTCACACTAAATTCGAATCTCGTTCTGTGAAACCAAAAGTTAAACACATTCATATGAATAATTTGCTTTCACGTCGATATTTGGAAGTGAATCTGTGAAAAGAAAAGCTGAATACGAATAAACAATGCTCAAAAAGCTCATATCAACCACATGTCCCTCTCTGTCATATTCATGAAGAAAAAAAATATTTCTATCTCATGCGTTTCTCTTGGCTCTTCAAAAAATGAGAGAATTGCGCTTTTCGCGTTTGCACTTTAGGGGAAATGATAAGGAGGTTCGGGACCGGTAGTATAGTTCGGCGGAGAATTTTATTCAGTGAACCAGAATCGCTTATTTGCACAAAGTGAATCGAAAAAGTGAAAGCAATGCATGAGAGCGAATGTGAAAACAATTTATTCGATTCACTTTTTCACAGAACCAGAATCAGCACTCTGGTCGCGTAATTTCACATTTTGGTGACGTCAATTGGCCACCAAGATCATGCGATTTGACCGTGTTAAATTTTTTTCTGTGGGGCAACGCAAAAGACTGTGTTCACGCGATTAATCCCCGAACTCTAGATGCATCAAAAATCAATATTACTCAAGTTAAGGCCGAGATATCTCCCGAAAAGTGCGAAAAAGTGGTTAAAAATTACCTCAAAAGAATCGCATGCTGCGAATATTCCCGAGATAGCCATTTGAATGATATTGTTGTCCACACTTAATGGCAAAGTCCAAACTTTCTAATGAAATAAAATTTTCATGCAAAATGTATCGCTGTGTGTGTTTTATTTAGCTTTAATTTCAAAATCGAAAAATGAATGACCCTCTACCATGTTTTTAAAAATACGACTAAAAATATAAAAAAAATTCCCATCAATTTAAAAATATAAAAAAACCGAAGGCACATGCAATAGCTTATATCTGACCAACCTTTTTGATTTAAATATATGAATTATAATAGTCAAAAAGGTAGCACAACATTAGATTTATTTAAATAAAAAAAAAAAAAAAAAGGGAAAGACGCTAGCTTCATACCTGCTAGCTTGAAAAAATTACATTCCTTATAGTATGTAAAATTAAGGTACCTTCTATATTTTGGTACATACATATATCGTATTTCTATTGATAGATAAAAAAAAAAGAAAATTGGGTTTCTGTTGAATATATATACATTATGTAGTTAGGTTCCTGCTATTTTTTATTTTTTTAAATTTTTTTTCAATTTTTTTTAATTTTTTATTCACAACAAAAAACAAATAATTTTTTTTTATTTTTTTGTTTTTCTTTCCAACTGACTTCATAGAATTTTCTTTATTGAAAGAACTTCAATCAAGAGAAAATCCAAACAATATTCAATAATCAGTGAAGAGCAGCAAGGAAATACAAAAAAAAAAAAATAAAAAATAAAATAAAATAAAATAAAATACAAAAAACACAAACAAACAAACAAAAGTATGTACCTAAATTTATAAATTAAATTACTTCATCATCCTTTGAATACCCCACAGTTCAAATTTATACAAATAAAAAAAATAAAATCTTTGAAAGTATGTATCTCTCTTCTCTTAAGAATCCTTTCAAGCTCCAGTTAGTAGTTAATGCGGTATAATACAATTGCTGGGCAAGCAACAATAACTTGATTATAGAGACCAGACGGATACGACGACAACGACAGCGTTTTCTATGACAGCTAGTCCTTACCAACTCAACGTAAACAAAAATAACGAGAAAAAAAAAAAAAATAAAAAAAAACAAGAAATTCAGACAATAAAAAAAACAAATCCCCCAAGAATCACCGAAGGTAAAAAAGGTAGGTTGAAAGTATTTTCCATATTCTTTCTATCTACGAGTATCTTCCATCATCCTCCATCCATATAGGATGGAAAAAATAAGTAATATAAAAAGCCACCTCTCATTGCAAATTGAAACAAAGAGCAGTAAGCGAAAAATAAACACTCACCAAGCCATATAACCAAACTCAACCCACCCATCCATACCGCATACCCTTTAACATTTATTCACCAAGAGTTTTAGCCACTATACCTATATACATCATACACAGCAACAGCACCACCAGGATCAGGACAACTCACCTGAAACAACATCGACCCACTTTTTCTCCGGCTCCGAACAAATAGACATAGGTCGACTACAGCTTCTACTTATTGTGCCATTATTCACCGAGGATTTGAATCCTTCGTCAGCCTTCAGTTCCGCACATGTTGCATCATTGTCTGAGTCGGGGGTGTCCTTAGTAACTATATATGATGAAGAGATAGAAAGAAGAAAAAAAAAACAACAGGATACAAAATGGAAATGAGAAACCTATCCATCCATACATATTTAGATTTTAGACACACAAACACCGGAAGACGATGTATTTCCATAACTAATTACCTACCACTAACGGTAAATGCAATTAGCTTTCATCATTCATCCACAGTATATATAGCACCAGCCACCACTAGTATATGCAGAGGTGCACAATTGATGATGCGACGTAGAAGTGTATGGCATGGCGGCCATTGCTCTGTTTTTTTTTTGTTCTTTCTTTTTTTGCCGTTGTTAGTGCATCTAACTCATTTACTAGGTATATTTCTGTACTTACGTTGTTTTTGCAGGAACGGTGTTGCAGCTCGATAGTGTTTTACAGTTAGAACAACAATATCGCCAGCGTTTCGTAAAATGTTAACGGCATCGTCATGCGGGCACGCTGTTATATATTCACCGTTTACCTTGATAATCGCATCGCCTACGAACAATTGCCCAGTTATATCGGCTGCTTGATCCTTGTAAATGCGGGATATCAGTATTGGCAGCTTATGTTCAGCCCCACCTTTTATGCTTAAGCCAAGTCCGCCCATTTTTTGTCGGGTTATTTGAACCATTCGTTCCTGTGTTAAAAAAAAGAAGATAAAATATAAAAATTGGTAACATGAATAGCTATGTATCTACAAAGGGATCCTTGTTGATAGATTTTAAAAGTGAATAATGTGTTTTTTTTTCGAAAGTGCACAAGGACGAACAAGAAGAGTAAAATTGAATATTGTTGGAAGTATTTTAGAGTTCTTAAAAAAAAACAATGGCCTGGTAGCTTTTTTATGATGGTTAGTACAAAGGGTTAATTTATGTAACTTTGACAAGAATATGGTTAAAATGTATGATGAAAAAATAAGTATGTTATAGTTAAACAATAATCAAGCACTTATAGTTCAGATTTAGATTAGATTCAAATAAACATTTTATTAGCTACAAATTCTAATTCAAAATTATTTTATTCCGCACAAATAAGGGACGTAAAAGAAGTGTAGGGAATAATTTAAATTTCGTAATTGTTTCCTTTTTCTAAATAAAAATATCTTTCTTTTTGTCATGTCTCTTATTTTAATCAATAAAAATTTCTAACATAAAATTATCCTCTTGTGGCTATGATATTTTTCACATGTAACATCACATCGATTTAATTTAATAAATATAACATTTAACTTTGAACTATTGCCAAAAATAACCACTTTTCAATTTAGGTTTTACATTTTTTTTATTAGCATGTATAGAAGTAAATAGAGGATATCGAAGTTTTGAAAATCGATATACATATACAGCATAGTTGAATAAGGATTGCTGGCCTAGTTTAGAACAAATAACTGAGTTTATTTAGTGACCCAGTTATAAGGGGTTATCCTACTATCTATTTATACAATTCAAACTATCAATTTATTTGTTATTTAGGAGATACTTTTTTTATTTTTATTATAAATTGAATTTGTTTTCTTTTCTATCGAATTTAGTTTTTTGTGAATTTTTCAGGCGTAAATTTAAATTTTCAGATAAATATATGGGGAAATTTTAAATATACATTTTTTTAAACTTAAAAACTAACGTCATTGTCAATTAATTAAATAAAATATATTGTATGGTTTAACAGAGGTTGTTCCTTTTTTTAACTTTATCGGTTTTGACACTCGACAAAAATTAACTATGAGAATTTATTTATATAGAAGTCCAAACGCATCATTAATAAATAACATATAATATTTTTAAACAATTTTTTTAAATAATTCGTGAAAGGACAGGATCGTACGAATTTTCTTTTGTGGTTGAAAGTTGTTAAGAGAACAAGTATTAAGACAAAGGGTGATATTCACCGAACGCTCACAACTTTAAGACTCTCATATACCTATTCACCGAGCAATAATAGTGATGAACGCTCGTAGAACTTGTGGTTATGAGTGAACATTTTTATTTTAAAAACTATGTCACAGTTTTGTTTTTTTTTTTGGTATTCATTGGTGATATTTATGTTGGTGATGATGCTTTTGTTCAAAAAAAAAATTATTCTACAGTTTGGGTATGTCTGCTTTTGTTCAAAAAAAAAATTTATTCTACAGTTTGGGTATGTATGTTAAAAGAGAGAGAGAGTTTGCTCTCATTTTCGAACTTCAAAAATTACTTATTCCCCTTTCACACGAGGAAACAAGTTGCTGGAGATTTTTTGACGTTTTCTTTTAATTTCCTTAAAAATCTTTTGTAAATTTCACATGCGGAAACAAAATCGTTAGAGATTGTCCGTAATTTCCTCTTAGAGCCGAGTACATACTTCCTCGTGAAGTGAACAACCATCAGTGGAGAAAGTGAATTTTTGACACAATTTGCTTGACTTTTGCAGCTTTTATGGTCAAATTGTCAAAGCTACACAAAAAATCAAAGAGTTCCCATACATTTTGCGCGTGAATATGGTTCACCGCTCGTGAACGCAAACTCTCCACTATTTGTCATGGCTTCACGAGCACGCTCACGGGTGAACAAAAATGCAAATTTGTATAAATTCACGACATGATTCACTTGTATGTACTAGGCTTGAAGTAGCTTGGTTGAACACACACTACTCAAATTGTTGTACGGGAAGATTTCGTTCACTACTCTTACTTCTTGCCTTACTCACCAAGGAACTGCAAATTGCTTTGAAACTCAGTTTCTTCGTATTAAAGGCAGTTTGGTGATTCTAAGGAAATATATTGCGCAGTTGAAAATGTCAGAAATTAAAAATGGCTTTTCGAATGTCTACAAAATCTATTCACACCACAACACTATTAAGAACAAAATATTGATATTAGACATCTGAAGGGCACTGAATCCGGCTCATTTTCTTCGATTTTGAAGCGCAGAACTGAATTTTAATGAAAAAGTTAACAACCGCTTTCTGGTGCAATAGGAAAGACTATTTGACGCTGATTAAACGAGTACTTTTTTTTAAAAACGATTATTTCATGGAAAAAGAATATAAATACAATAAATATAATAATAGAGTAGTTGTAGACTCGTGTAATCAAGCTCTTTAAGATACTCGAGTAACAATGTATTTTTCTGAATACAAGTCATCTGCCGTTGAAATTTCTTAGAGGATAGATGACGCTGTGGCTCCATTAGCAATATTTGAGGCAATGTCAATTTCAATGGCAATGACAATTTATTGCCTGGGTGGGCCTTTTGTAGCCAGCTAATTTCAGTTGTCAAAAGACAGTGTAGAAATTACAACCTCAGTCAATTTTTTTTTTGCTCTTTAAAACCACAATTTTTGATAATAAAAAAACTTTAATTCACTTAATTTCTCATATTTTCAACTTTAATTTCAAAACGAAGCACAATTCATTCAAAATCGTGGAGAAACCATTTTTAAAAAGGTCAAATGTCAAAATTTATTGCCTCAGCGATGGAAATCAATAATTGCCTTCCATCAGCAGCGGAGCAATATTGTCATTGCCATATGCCTAAGCGTCTCCATTAGTAATATTCAACGCAATGGCAATGAGCCAAGCAATTTATTTCCTCAAGTATTGCCAATGGAGCCGCTGGGTGAGTATACCAGAGTTTTTAGGATATCTTCAGATTTATTTCTGACAACAGCTGCTTTGTCCTCAGCTGTGTTTTAACAAACGTATTACAAAAACACAAAGCTATCCAGATCGATGTACATACCAATCTGAAAGCGCCCAATGATATTACCTTTAATATGTGTATTGTGGATGAATAAAACAAATATTATTAGAGTTTGCAATACAAATTTATGCACCGATGGAAAAAAATTTCGTAAAAAAATTGTATTTATTTTTGATCAGGATTTTCACACTTGCAAACATATTTTACGCATTGAAGCGAAGTGAATTGTAAATCTTTGTCTCAAATTTGAAAACTAAGATTGATTAAAATTTCACTTTGCTTGAGCTACAAATTTAAATCACTAAAAATTGATTCTTGAACTTTGTTCTTACAAAAAACAACAAATTAAAATTGACTATCAACAAATTGATATTTGGCGCTCAAGACTTAATCTAGGCATCCTTGATAATTCATGAAAAACTCTCCTAGCCTATGCATGCACGCTCATGAAAAGTGGTGTATGAGCAGTTTGTGAGAATAATGAAATTTAAATAATTTTGTGTTTTTCCTGCACGCCTCATTCATGCTGGATACTGGATTCTGAATAGTAATGCAGTCTTCCATAGTCAATTTGAATTTGATTGACAACTTATAAGTTGTCGGTTATATTTTACTTTTAAGTTAGAATATGTCAAAGCAAAACTGAGATATGCCATTCAGGAATCATTGTGGATGGAGAAATGAAACAGAAATTATTATGAGAGAATGTGGATTTCCTGCATTTTTCTGATTTGAAAATTAAAACGGTTACAGTGTACACCCAGAACATGGGTCTAGAGCTGATAAAAATTACTAAAAATTTAATAAAAATTAAAGAAAATTAAATGAAAATTAATGAAAACTAAATTTAGAAAAATTTCCGAAAAATGGTTATTAACGGTAACGCCCATACAAAACATTTTTTTGATTTTCGATATTTGGAAAAACGGATCAACTGATTTTGATGGAGAATGTTTCAAAACGTTTTAAAAGAATTGTATACCAAAATTTCAAATTTTTTTTTTTGGATTTATTCAAAAAGTTTAGATTTTTTTTGAAAACTTTATAAATAGAAAACGACCTGCTCGATTTTTAGTAAACTTGACTTTTAGCAGATTTTAAATAAAAAATATTTTTATAACCAAAAATTACGTTACCTCCCATGGAAACACGTGTTTAAAAACCACTAAGAGAAATCTCATTTTTCTCAAAATATGGCTTCTAATATTTTTATTAAATATTGTATGTGAGCTAATATCAGTACGATTTACCATATTATTTTTGACTACCTATCTGTGAACCGATTTTAATGAAAAAAAAAAGAATTTTTAATAAGTTTGAATAATATTGCATAGCCAAATTTATAAAAAAAATAAATTTTTGATTTAAAAAAAAAATTATTTTTTGAAAATTCGATGTTTCAAAAATGGGTAGGTAAATGTTTTTTTGTTCAAAATCAATTTCTTAATTCCGCATTAATAAATAAAAAAAATGGTGTAATAATTTTTCGTCTTAAAAAACGTTTACAAAAATTTATTTATAAAAAATTGATTTTTTTTCAAAACGGCTCCAACGATTTTCATTTTTTTAATTAAGATTTATTTAAGAAATAAGGTGTAGATACATAGCGTTGTTGTCAAAATAATTTCAAATTTTGTTTAGTAAATTTATTTCTATAATTGAATTGATTTTTTAAACAATTGTTCAGTCTAAACTGTAAGATCCATGCACATATTGTGCAACACGGTGTTATATTATTCACATAAATATGTACTCACATTATATTAATACTACGTTAAATCTAACTTCGTTTTTAGCAAATGACCTAAAAAATAGACTCCTATAATTAATTTATTTCTTTTAAAATCAGATAAATATATATAGATCTAAACTATTCAGATTTTCAGACCACAGTGTGATTGCACATAAAAGCACTCAAAAAAAACTAAAAAAACTCAAGTATTCGCTTAAGTTCTCTTTTGTTCAAGAATAAATATAAATTGTAAAGGAATTCAGTTTCAGTTAATGAAAAAGGTGTTGACATAAAGAATCCTTATAGAATTTGTTTTTTTTTGTTTTTAATCTCCCAAGCTTTTGTTTTAAAATAAAAAAAAAAACGAACACAAACATATATATTTTGTAACTTATCTTAACTCAAACAAATATAAATTTAAATTGCATTTCAAAGCAAACATCATGGTTAACGTTTATCACATATCATACTCGAATGGATATATAAAAGCATCTATTTTCATCCATCTAACATCTGTTAACATATTCCATTTATATTCACTGGACACTAACCCTGTATCCACCAATGACCAACCAACCCACATTTATCACCACCATCCGTGTGGAAACTTCTAACAAATATGTGTGCCATCCTCCCAAGCAAAGCTTAATATCCTATCTCTTATTTTCATATAAGGTATAACAGTGTCGCCATAAGCTCGCTCCTGGTGCCAGATACTAAAGTGCAAAAAAAAAAAACTTCACCCAGCATGTCTCTTGCAATTAAGGATGATGAATGACTCTCACCTGGACGTCGTCGTCGTTGGCTAGCTTAATTTTTTTCTATTTCCCCAGATCCCCCTTTATCATCTACAAATCCTTCCGTATGTCCTAGATTGTGTATACATATAAAAAAAAAAAACTTAATTGAAACCCCATCGCACCTCTAGTGCTTCAAGTCCATTTAATTACTCTACTTCTGCAGTCCATTCGATTAGATAGACGTCACTTTTGAATTTACAGATAACGCAATCCTATAAACCTATATAGGGGAAAGGATTCTTCATTTTTTGTTCTTTGAATTTGTGTTCATCCCTCAAAGGCCTTTATAAAGGACACATTTTACTCAAAGATGATCTGCTTTGATTTTGCGCTTTATACGAGTAATGTTTGTTTAATGGGTTTTTGCAATTCTTATACAATGTCAATTGGATTTTTTTAAAAATTTGTACTCTTTAGACTTAAGCGCTGATATTTCCTAAAAATATTTAATATTCTAGTCAATAAAGCCTTAAAAACAACAGCCCAGTTAGGAAATATTCATCGGGGGAAGCTGGATTTTCTTTCAAAAACGGTTATTTTTATGAAAAAAAGTATGTTAATCTTTTTTGTAGGAAATTTTCTAAGCTACAAAATAGTCCTTAAAATTTTTTCTATACAACTTACCATTTTGGAGTTATTACTGAAAAACCATTTTGGAGGGCCTTCAACTCCCTGTAAAATTGTACGTGGCGCTCATATCGATGGGGACTTTGGACAATTTCTTAAGAGCGCCACGAAGAGACTATAAACAAAAATTCAGCTTTCCGGCGAATTTTTCCGAGTCAAGTGCTTCATGGACTGGACTAATATTGTTTTTACGAAAAATGGTGTTAGATTATAATATTTTGTGTACAAATTTTAAAAGCTTAAAACTTTGACATTTATTTTCGAAAAAAAACTGTAGTTTTGATGAATTTTCAAACAAAATTATATTTTCCACCTTAGAAAATTAAAATTTCCAAAATTGTCCACCAAATTTCAGTATGTCAGAATTTTTAAAAGTGAAAGTCTTATTTTACTGAGCTATGAATTCCTACATAAGATAAATTTATAGTCAAATATTTTTAATTAATTTAAATTTCTCAAATAAAAAAAAAATAATAATAAAATAATTCAAGTCACGAAATAGGCTCTTTTTTTTTAAGTGTATTCATATAAGCCTGGTCTTTGTAAAAACCACAATACTAACAAAGAACCCAATTTATAGATGTTCAGTTTAATAGTCGAAACCATTTAAATCGACATTTAGTTTTATCTTTACTCCAATTGGACTTAAAAGGTTCTTTTCGAAAGTTTCCATTACACAAAAAAAACCCAAATGACTAAACTAAAACAAGAAAAAGCTAAATTAGTTTTGCCCAAACTTTAAACGAAACAACGAAAAAAAAAAAAAAAAAACAACAACAACTACTTGCGACCTAGTTTGTGTTCTTTCATTTACATTTAACTGCCTATATAAGAAAATTGACAGAGCCATTCAATTAAAAATCCCCCAAGCCTTTTCGGAACAAACCGGTAAGCTCTTTGAATATGTCCTCGTTTGTGCTGCAGACAAATAAAAAGAAAAGTCCTTTCAATTCTGACAATATCGTGGTGGATAGGCAATGGAATGGGATATAGTTTTTTTTTTGTCGATGCTTCGAGGGGTTTTCTATTCCAAAACACAAACCCATTCAATATACAGAATATTTAAGTCAGTAGCGTCACAAGCCCAAAGTGACAGTTTATTTGTGCCGGTGCTTTTTTAAGATTTTTATTCATATCCTTTTTTAAAACTTTGGGCCTACAGGCGGCGGCGGTGACGTTGTGATTTTTTTTTTGTTGGTTTTGTCTGTGGGATATCTGCCGAACCCACCAACTACTGCTGATAGGAAAAAAAAAAGTGTGTGCCATCTTTAATAAAACATTTTAGATATCTAGATCGAAAATCAAGATAGAATATTGAGGGTGCGATAGTAGGATATTCGGGGTGTGGTAGGTAATTGGTAAAACACCTCCTCTCTATCTTTATATGCTGAATAAATTTATAATGATGTAGATTTGCCTTATATTTTTGTTTTCTTTTGATGTTCGTATTTGTATTTTGTGTAGGTATGTATGTAAGTTTAGTTTATTTCTGTTTTTAGAACTCAGAAAATGGTGCATAAGGTACCTGTGTAGTGTATATACGTCTATGTATACGATGGGTTATATGAAATAGGGGGTTTGTTGGATATATATTTGATGTTATGGATGTTGCTTTATTGCTCCAAGCCATTTTATACTCTATATATCTACCACCATCTTCCTAAACTGTTGCTTTACATATTAATTGGATATTTAATGAAAAGCTTCTTCTTCTTCTATATGTCAGAAAATATATAAGCTACCTACATAGATATGCATTAAATACAACACAAAACAAGGCCGTAGCCAGCGTCGTGTCCTTTCAGCTACTGCCTAAACGGATTTGTCGATTTTCTTTAAACTTGGTACATATCGTGTTTTGGGCATTCCCCGACACCTATTTTCCATTTTTTTTTTTTAGAAACAAAAATAACATGAGGGCAGATTTTTTTTTAGCAAAAATTGAAAATCTTATTTTAATCAAAAATGTGTCCATAACTTAAAAAAAATCTGTGATTTTTTTAAGCAACTGGAACCATTTTATAGGAAATTATTTCCCAAAAAAATATTATAAATGGTAGGTGTACCTCCCATAGAACCATTTTATTGATTTTATTGATTTTCGATTTTCTCAAAAACGATTCAATGGATTTTGATCAATTTTTAGTATGGAGAATATTTCAGAAAGTTTTAAAAGTATTGTATACCAAAATTTTCAATTTTTTTTTTTATTTTTAAAAAAAGTTTCGAAATTCTTTTTGAAAACTTAATAATTCGAAAATGACTTGATGGATGGGTTTTTATTACATTTAGCACCCAGCAGTTTTTCAATATTATCTTGCAGATTTTAAATAAAAATTATTCTTATAACCAAAAATAACGGTAGGTACCTCCCATATGGAAAAGTTTAAAAACCGGTAAGGAAAATCTCATTTTTTCTCAAAAACGACTCCTACGACTTTTATAAAATTTCTTATTTGAGCTTATATCAATACGATCTACTATATTTGTGAAAGAAAAAAAATGTATACAAATTATCTACCGTTTAGTAACGGTATCGCATTCAGGAAACCACTTTTCTGGTTTTCGAATATCTCCATAACCTGTTGAACCGATTTTAATGAAATTTTTTAAAAAGGAGCTTCTAATAAGCTTGAAAATGTCAAAATACAAAATATATATACATATATCTAAATTTTCAAAAAAAAATCTAATTTTGGATTTTTAAAAAAATTTTCAAAATCATTTTTCGAAAATATTTCGAAAATGGGTTGATGGTTTTTTTCAAAATTTATTTTTAACTCCGCATTAATGAACACTAAAAAATATAACACCAATATTTTTCGCAAAAATGTTTTCAAAATTGTACGTATAAAAAATTAATAGAAAAAAAATAACTACAAACCATTTTTAAAATTTTTTTCTCATAAATTAAAATTTATTTAAAAAATCAGATGGCTTGCAAAAGAATGCATTCTTTTGTGAATGCAGTCTTTAAAAATCATTGACTTCACTTTAAGACTTCAGACTTCATATTATGCAATCGCCATTCACAATCATTTGTATTCCCATTGATTTTACTGCAATCAATTGAATGAAATCTTTTAAGAGTCATGGATATTTTCATAAATTTGCATCCTTTATATTCCCTATTTTGTCTTTTCGTTCGGTTGCATCCTTAATCGATGGTTTGATTTTACTTGAATTTTGGTGAGTGCATAGCTTTTTTTTGATTATCTCAATGATGCTAATTTTTTTTTTCCTACACAAAATTATTTTAAAATTAGTAATGTCATTAAATATTGAACACATATTATTTATTCTCAAAACAGCCATAAATTTAAAAACTACAATCAATTAGGCTATCTATAAATTTACAAAAATCCGTAAAATTACACGTCCAATTTTATTCGCTTGTCTCGTTTTAAAAAAACTTCAATAGTATTTTATACGAAAATTTTCTAAAAAAAAATGTATGCAGGTACATATTTAAAAAAAAAAAAGTTTAAAATTTTTTCTGAAAAATAAATAGGTACAAGTTTCGCAAAGGAATTGGTCGATTTCGAAGATTAAAAAAAAAATAACTTATAACGAAAAATAACGTTAACTTCTATTAAAAAACAAAACAAGGAAAATACTAGTTTTCTTGAACAGGGCTCGTTTTATTTTTTAAAATTTCCAAAAAAAAACTGTTTCGGATTTTTAAAAACATTTCAAAATCTTTTAAAATTTCTATACATATTATTTCAAAAACGGGTTAGTATATTCTTTTTTTTTTAATTTAATTTTTGAATCTACAGTAGCAAATATCTACTTAAAATTGAAGTTGTTTAAAATTGTATAAAATTTTATTTATTAACCAAATAATAATAATTTTTTGTTAATGCTTAAATTTTTTTAAGATCTCTTCTCATGGATTTAGTTATGGTAAAGAAATCAGATCGCATTTGGTATACAAAAAATTTGAGAAGTTTTTTATTCTATTTATTTTTATTATTATATTTTTCTGTGTGGGATATACATAAATATATTTTTCCTGAAATCGATTAAAATGGAACAAGAAAAATAAACTTCTCCAATAAATAATAATTCCCCCTTTAAATTATATTCTTCTTCTTAGTTACGGCCTCGAATGTTACTCAAGGCACAAATATTTATGATTTTCAAATGCAAGGATGATGGAAGATATTATTTATTTGTCATTTCGTCCGGTAGATGTACACAGCAAAATATTTAATATTAATGGTAGAGAACTTATATAAAATTTATTCATCGGTATTTAGCTATACGATATAATAAATTTACTTTGCTTTTTATGCAAAATTCATAATAAATTATTTAAATTTTTTTTTCTCTAGCTATGAATAATTTTTCAAATTTTTTTTTTTTTTTTAATATATGTAATAAAATCTTTTGGGGGAAAATTATATGAATATTTTGTTAGGTATAAGAGGATTTTCTATGAGAATTTACAGGTGATTACATAAATTATTATTATTATTGATTATATTCAAATGGATCGAGTAGTTATCTGGTATGTTAATATCTATAATATGGAGGCGTGGTAATTTTAGAAATTGGATTATAGATGTAGCTTTTAATATGATTGATGTGTTTGTAAAACACGTGATATAGTTAGTATATTCATATATGTACATTGTAAATACAATAAATTATTCAGTAAGTACATATAATTTATTACTTTGAAAGGCAATCAATCAAAATTAAATATCAGAGAGATTTATATATTTACTATAAATACACAAATATCTACCTACATTATAAGTTACTTTATAGGGCATATTTTGTAAATTAAATTTTTCCAATACCTACCAGTATTACCATAAGAGGATTTAAATCATTCACATCGATAGAATAAAATCTGCTTGATGAGTTTGCCAACGATGAATGTCCATTAATTCTGGAATATCTCCAAATTACCATACGAATTTTTTAACTGAAGTTATAATTTTCGAATCTTAAACGTTAAATATTTAAAATTAAGACGCATTGTCAGGCTAGATTAATTATAAAAAAATATTGTGGAATTTTATACAAAGATCCTTACTAGGAGTCGAAGTATAAAGGGTTACCCCAACCCAACCCCAAAATAAATTTACCTTTTATTTTACAAATGAAAAATTTGATGTAAATTTTTTGAATTTTGAAAAAAATAACATTTCACAAAAATTATTATAATAAGGAACTATTCACATAAAAAGCGACCAACGACTTATGAATAAAAGAACAAATAGGATTTCAAAACATTTAGTAAGTCTAACTACTTCACAAAAACTAGGCAAAATATGGTATACAAATTTTTTTAATTAATGTTAAGATTAATGTTAAAATTTGCGTTTTAATTACTAACGCCCATATTATTCACTCGATACATCCAGATTAAAACTTAAATCTGGATTTAAGTTTTAATCTGGATGTATCGAGTGAATAATATGGCGGTAAGAGAAGAGAAATTTGAGAAAATAAATTGATCATATGCGAATTGCAATCTGATTGTTAAGAACTGTCAAATTCTATTTACGTTCCACATAATATACCATCCACATTGCAACGAATGAATTGTGTGTGCGCGCATAACCACAAATAATTTTTGTTTTTATAAGGAGTTTTTGTGTGACAACACTATTGCAGTTAGGCTGCCAAGGAGTCTGATGATCGGCGTGGCAGTCGTGACATAGCTATAACTCCAGCCTATAAAACCTTTGTGGTAGCTCAGCTCACTCAAGTGTTGTTGTTTATTCAAACCCTTAATTCTTGTTTTTGTTTACTCGGTGAAAGGCCATTGCTGAAACAAACATTGAAACCGTCATTCGCGACGAATAAAAAAAAATGATATATGAACGAAATTTCAAAATGGACGAATGTTCGTTCATTCGTGCATCGGTCGTTGGTCGCTCTCATGTGAATAGTCCTTAACTCTCCTCTTCAAATATTTCATTTTTCTCAAAAGAATTCATAAAACAAAAAAAATCGATTTACATTTAAAAAAAAAAACAAAACCATGAACAAAACGTCGGTATGGTTGCTTTATACGAAACCTGTAATTTGGGTTCTAATATCTCATAAAATTTTAAGGATTAAACTTTTTAAAATTTTTATCAGGTTAAATAAATTTAAAAATTAAAAATAAAATTCACAAAGGGTTTATTAGTGAAAAATCAATTCAATTCGATTCTTGAAATTCTTAATTAAAAAATTAATGACAAAAAACCAATATTATGGCTTTAGTCCCCTTCTTTAATAAAAATATAACTTTTTTTTTCATTTTCAATAAGATTTAAGTTTAAATAAAATAAAATAAAATAAAATAAAATAAAATAAAATAAAATAAAACAAAATAAAATAGAATTTATTAAACAATTTTTGACGGAACTGTGACTTATCGTCGCGGTTTCCATATTATTCATTCATAAGGCCTTAAGAAATCAATTATCAACGATCTGAAGCACTCGCCGTTGTGGAAATGCCAGTTTAATTTTTAGAGAATTACCAATACCAATAATTTCGCTAGACCATTCACTTTATAATTATAGTATCATCGCAAATCCGAACCTTTTGCTTTAACATCAATTTATTCAAAAATAGAATTCGTAGCTGAATGATTTTTTTTTGCTAAATTTAGGTGATAGATTCGAAAATAAATTTTGATGATTTGCTGTGACTCTTACTGATACTTATTTGTTGCTTGGGAAATTTCCTACAAAAAATATTAAGATACTTTTTTTCATAAAAATAACCGTTTCCGAAATAAACCAATTGGAAGAGCTAAGGGTTAAAAAATTGTGCATTATGTGATAAATTAATCAATTTTTTTTGTTGTCGGTACCTTATATGAAAATGATTTTAAGATATCGGTCTACAAGTATTTGTCCACCCCTTTAGGTGTGAGGGGCAAATTAAAAAAAAAATATTGAAAATAGAAACTAATTATAAAAACACAACGGCAACACCTACAATATCGTGTTATAATTTTTTTAAAGCCGGTAATTTATTCTTAAATTATGTTTTTAAATTAAGTTGTTTTAGTGCTTAGTTTTTCAATAAACGATTTTTAAACTTTTAATTTTTCGAATTTGAATTAACTGGACTAATTGGCAATATTTGAGGCAATGTCGATTTCAATGGTAATGGCAAATTATTGCCAGGTAATTTTAGTTGTCAAATGTCAGTATAGAAACTATAAGGCCACTGTCACATATTGTAATGCTCTTCAAAATCAATATTATATTGATATAGTAAAAAATATTTTCAACTTTTATTTCAAAACAACGAAGCAAAAGTCATTCAAAATCGCAGGGAAGACATTTTGAAAAAGTTGAAACGTTAAAATGTATTGCCTCAGCGACGGAAATCAATAATTTCCTTTTATTTGCCGAGCAATACTTATTGCTATTGCCATTTCCAATTGGCAATATTCAAGGCAATGACAATAAGCCAAGCAATGTATTTCCTCAAATATTGTGTCAACACTGACATAGTAGAATTTTTTACCGCGTCAACATACACTAAAAAATTTTTACGTCTGATATTATATAGAAAAATAATTAAATTTCAATGAATTAGCCAATTCAGGTTTCTTGAGATATCTGAGATCTCAGAGATCTCAGCAATCTCAGAAATCTGAACGTAATTCCTCAGTGAGATTCCTCACTTTTGTTGTCAAAAAGCTGAGACTGAAATTTTTTGGATTCGTTTGCTCAATTATTTTTTGTCGCAGTTGATCAATTTATAAAAATGAGATGGAGAGTGCTTTTGACTTCTAAAGGAGAAATTTCGTTCAGGTTTCTCATTCTCCTCAGTTGAGCTGACAGATGTTTGCTCATTGAGATCTCAGAAACGTGAACTGGCTAAATAACTGAACATTTCAACTCAAAATTCAAACTTCAAAATGACAACTTAAAAGCGATTGATTTTTGGTCTTGTCAATACCGTATCAGTATTTAAAGTGTTCGGATGGTGATCAAGTCGTGTGATCGCAATATTTTAAAGGATAAAAAAACACTTTGAAACAGATTAGATTTCAACGCACACGTATTTTGGACCAACATTCAAACGATTGGTGATCGTCAACGTTTCATCCGTTGACACAGTCTACTTTGATGATATTTTACGTCAAGTAGTCGACACATTGACCATTTACACTGACAAATTTCGACCGTTCCTAATTGATAGACTCTTTATGAAGATGTTTCTATTCCCATGCTCCCGTTGCACATATTAAAAGTTCAATAAACCCTTTAATGTATAATTTGTCCAATCAAACACAAGTGCTGGTAATACGTTCTTTTATATACTGCTTTACTGTATAATTAAAATAATTAAAACACACAATGACTTTCAATATTTGCACAGTATAAATAGTACATACCTACATATGTACATAATCTCCCATTAGGTATGCAAAAGCAATAATTAACGACACTTTGTTAGACCTAATTACAGGATACCACTTACTAACTTCCAATTAATTCACCTTTGGTCTAGACTTCATTATATCACTTGATTGTATATAAAGGTATATGCACCTACCTACGTTTAAAAGAACCCTCCCTACTAATTGCAAAATTTCTTGTATACGTTTCTTACCATCAAGTTAACCCATATCTATATATAACTATGTGCATGACTTGTGTGCCAATAGCCCCTCGAGAGACCATCACCTATAACTGAGATTATCTTTGCACACGCTATACCTATACCATATTCCTTCTAGTAACAACCATTCATTTACCCCACACCTTGCAAAAAGAGTGTTCTGTTGATAAGTTTAGTGTTGTATATAAATGCAGTAACAAACCGACTCGACTCGTTCGCCTTGGCACTACTTATGTACATATATATGTATACTTCTCTACAGAGACCGCCATCCATGTCGTAAGTCGTCACAAACCTCTCATTTTAAATAAATTACAAAAACTCACCTTAGATTCTGTAGGCGGCCCATTAAACATTGGATTCGTGGGCGTGACAATTTCCAATTTCTGCAACGTCAATAGTTCCATCGTCAAATTCAGTCTCAGTGGTTCGGGTTTGCTTTTTCCATCGCTAACTGTCACCATTCCAGTTCGAATCTAAAAGAAAATCAAACAAAAAAAAGAAAATTAGTTATATTGTGTGTATCTATGTATCTCTCAAGAGTATCTCTGCTTTGCTCTGCTGTGACGTGATGGAAAACAAATGAATATTATAAAATTGAAAAAAAAAAAAACAAAAATAACGAATTGAATGAAAAATCGTGATTAAAGAGTGACGCGGCGCGGCGCCCTAAACTATAAGACTATTTACAGAAATTCGTAGAAAAATATAATTTTTTTAAGTTAAAAGGGATCTTATCCCTTTCTACCTTCTCCCCAAGTTTCTTAAAAAAATCACATAATTTTAAAAACCACTTCACTGTTTTTAATAAATTTATGGCCGCTGAATTATTAATACTCGGTCTCAATGTCTGGAAGAATTCATAAAATATCATTAGGAAACTTTAAAACAAAATCGGTTTTTATTTAAATAATTAACATGGCATCTTTTAGATTCAACTATATTTATATGATGTTTTTAAAGATGTTGCCATGTTAATTTAACAATTAATGTTATTGAAATCGTAAAAATTTCTGAGATTTCGGGAACATTTTATGTGAAAGTTCATCTTGTTAATTGAACAAGGGACTTATTACTTGACTTTTTTTTCTAAGTGAATACATTTTTTTTTCATTTTCTCGGTTTAATTAATTTAATTAATTTTCTTCAGACTATTTGTTTGCCCGATTTAAAGTTAAAAAATTTGAATTCTTCCCACTGTATATACATAGGTTCGTGGCGGTGGCTGGGGTGACGACGGCTAGTATACCCCTATGAAGATATTGTATGCGGTGTTGTCGAGTCAGTGGAACAACGACCATCACACATATTATGTATGTCTATAGCACCAAACAATGATGAGCTAATGGCATGGCACATCGTCACGTCAGGTTTAATAAGGCATCAGCTTCAGTAGCGACGCCACCGTCACTGCCACCATTCATACATAAAACGCAACAAAAGCTCAATAATTATACCTATGTACCTATACCGGTGCTGTTGGGGCTGTGAAGTGTGAAGTAGTGTTTATCATGATTTTTAGGTCGTACAGCGTGGTAGGTATATTGGTAGTGTTTAACATTTTATGTATAACCGCACATATGAGTTTAACATTATGTCGCGTGGTTGGGTTATTGCTCCACAAAGCATATACGTGAGTCGTGACTATCTGTGGTTCGTATAGTCCATTAATTCCTTCGAAAATTCATCCTCGTCGCGTATAGTATATGTATGTTTAGTTGTGTTGTAATAAAATGAGTTATACAAGAATTCCCTATATACATATGTGTGTGAATACTATATTCGAGGGTGCCTTTGATGAGCTAGTATATAAACACAATACACATGTTGTGTTGGTGTTCTCGTTTATAGAATATATACAAATTGACACGTGATGTTTAATTTCATTTCATCACTTTAATTATCTGTTTCAATCAAAAATAAGCTTTTATACAGTCGATTTGAATTAAATTAACCGCAGAGTTTAAGTGGCGACAAAAAAACACACTTTCCTCTTTATAGACACTCCATATAAATTATTGTAATATGGTATATAAGTGTAAGGGTGGTTAAGTAAAATTTCTATTCAAACACTCCATGTCGCTTGATAATAGTCGCATTTTTGTGTTTTCATACAAAACTTTTTTTTATCTGAGACCTAATTTCGTGAAAATTTATTTCACTTCTCAAACGGTCTTGCTAACATTTTCCCATGCCAGCTTGATCCTTCTGACCTGTGGATAGCGCACCAAATTCTTAAAAAAAATTTACACGTCCTCCCAGTCGATCAATTTTGTATTCCATGCAGTGAGGTTTGAGATGTAAGAAATGAGGACTGAGGAGTGAATTATAGTTTGGAGTGGTGGTTAAGGAGGGAGGAATGAGGAGTGTTGTGTGTGAAGTGATGAGTGAGGATTGTGGATTGAGGAGTGATAAGGAGGAGTAAAGGTTCCCCCACACCAACGCGAATTTTCGGTGGCGACGACGAAATAACATATAACAACACGTTGTTATTATTGTTTTCGTCGTCGCGTTGGTGTGGGGGATCCTTAAAAGAGGAATAAAATCGAATCAATTATGAATAATGTGTTATGATAAAAAAGATATTGCAATTTTATTTTGTGTTTTTTTTACAAATACCTATTTAATCAACTTATTTTGGATTTTTAAATTTATAAAAATCTATCTATGTACAGGGTGGCGCACCAATTGTGCTACAATAAGAAATTCAAATAACTTTTTTTTTAATCGATGTATTTCATTTATTTTTTTTTTATTGGTTAGAAAATTAAATTTTATTTTAAATAGTTAGTTGTTTTTAAAGATTATAGACCGCAAATGACCTCCACGCTGTCCCACGCATATGCGGCACCTGCTCAAAAAATTATTCATTGCGGCCTGAAGAGTTGAAGTTGGGATCGCCTCAATTATTGTCGTTATGGACTGCTTTAATTCAGTTAAATTCCTGGGCTTCGTTTTATACACCTCTTGCTTGACATAACCCCATAAAAAGAAGTCTGGTGCAGTCAGGTCAGGTGACCTTGGGGGCCAGCGAAGAGTGGAGTTCCTAGAAATTAATTTGTTTACGAATTTTTTGTTTAGCTCCGCCATAACTGGTCTGGCTATATGTGCAGTTGCTCCATCTTGCTGAAACCAAACGCTGTTGAATGGTATACGTCTTCGGCGCAGTTCTGGGTAAAAAAACTCCTTCAACATCTTTAAATAACGGTCCCCATTGACAGTAACGGTTACACCGTTTTCTTCAAAGAAGTAAGGCCCGACAATACACCTTGATGAAACTGCGCACCACACAGTGACTCGTTCTGGGTGCAGTTCCGTCTCATGGAGCATTTCTGGATTAGACTCATTCCATATACGGCAATTTTGCTTGTTTACATTGCCGTTAAGATCAAAATGGGCCTCATCAGACATGAACAAACAATTGATCAATGTGTTGTCTTCTTTGGCCATTGATATCATTTTTTGGCAAAATTCCAGGCGAACAGGCAAATCCTGAGGGTTTAACTTGCTAGTAATTTGGACTTTGTACGGAAACAAGTTTAAATCGTCATGAAGTATCCGTTGTAATGACCGTCTACTAATTCCAATTTGCCCCGATAAGTTTCGGGTCGAAACGTTCGGATTGGCCTGTATTGCAGATGCTACTGCTGCGATTGTATCCTGAACCCGAACATTGGCATCTCGATGGTACGGCCTTCGTGCGATGCTTCCAGATTCGGCAAACATGTTTACAAACCTCATAATGGTCCATCTACTCGGGGGATTACCGCCAAACTCCCGCCTAAATTCCCTTTGGACGGAAATGACGGACTGCAAAGCATGGTACCGTTGCACTATCCAAATTTTTTTCTCCGTATCCCAAGCATCCATTTTTATAAATCTAAATAGTAACCTACAAAATAAAAAAAAATAAGCCGATTACTCACACAGAAAAAAAGTTATTACGTTTTATTTTTGTAGCACGATTCGTGCGCCACCCTGTATTTTCTTTTCAGCGTTTTTTCAATTTTGTTCAGTTTTTTTTTACTGATGATGGTTTACTTTTTCAGTAATTTTTTTTAAACTCTTTTTTAATTTAATTTTATTTTCAATGTCTTTATTTTTTTTAAGGGAGAAATGCTGAACATTTGTATTAAGTTTATGGCTACACTCTTTAATAATTCCTTCTTCGTGACCTTTTAAATGTATAATATATCTTTGGATCCTAATTTTGTTAAACAAAGAATACCTAAAGCCCACAAAATTAGGATCCAAAGATATGCTACACTCTTTGTTTTAATAAATATCGCATACAAAATCCTACAACCACTGAGCAATATTACAGATGTCAAATGATTGCGATCGTGAAAAAAATTATGTTTTTGACATTATTGTTTGTTTAAAAATAAAAAAAAAATAAAAATAAAATGGTTTCAATTGTATTGAGAAACTACTTTCAGTCCGGCTTGTTTTAAAAATGATGTGTTCTTTTACTTCCTCGTTTTTTTTTTAAGAAGCATAGTTTTGTTTCGACTTCTTTGTAAATGGTTCTTACTGGCACGGCATTTGAGTATTTTAAGAGTTTAAGAATTATTAACAAAACAAAAATTAATTAATTTGCGTTTATTATAAATTTTAGAATTTGTAAAAAAAACTATTTTTTTTACTCAAAAAACTATTTTTTTTACTGAAACACAATCGTTTTCCACTTGGCTACGACACGAATCTGTTGTCAATTGGTTCTGGACCCAAAAAAGTATTCTTGTTTCCATGTATATCCACTATGAATTATTTTATGTCTGATTATATTGACAGGTTCGTAAGCGACAAATGCTTGACAAAAAATTGATCAAATTGATTTTGTATATATGCGTCAAAAATGACGATCATTTGATGTTTAAATTGACGTTGATTTGACTTTTTCAAAAACAAAATAAATTTGTATGAGAAGTCTTAGAGATTTTAAAAACTTTAAGTGTAAATTTTAAATCCCGGCTTAATGGTGGATGTAAATGTAAATTTAAAGATGTTCTTATCTTGGTATTCTTCAAAAAAAATTTATTTGTTGAAAAAAAATCAAAGAGTACAATTCGAATTTTTTTTTTTTAAATTTTTATACATTGTTGAAATGCGATTTTTCATCCCTGGTCTAAGTATTCTTCCATGGCAGACGATGCCCAAGTTACCAACTTTACACTATGATTGAACATGGGCCTTTTTTAATTATCTCGAGAAATAGGTCGTTCGAACAAAATCGTTCAAATTTTTAAGTAATTTCTGTTTAGTAGCCCTTACTTGGGCTATTATGTAATTTTTTTTACATTATCTTGGTACATATGTGCCTTTTTTGTCCTACCATTCTTATATATAATAAGTCTATAACCAGCTTATCCTGTAAAAGCCTTCCACCATTAAAAAAGTTAGTAGTTACATGTAACACAGCCGTTCACTTAATTTTTTAGACCTTAGACCTGAAAGGACACCCAATTAATCAAAATAATCAGATTCATAACAAGAATTCCCCATGGGTGGTAGTGGGGGTGGCAGCGGAAGCAGCGTGTGGGAGTAGACACTCTATCATACATGATATCCATCTCATTCGGTTTTTCTGTACATTTTTGATTATATATTATTTTTTTTTTTTTTTAATTTAAATTTTTTATCTGACTGCGCAATATTCAACCTCAGTCCAGGACATTTGGGAACGACCAGCGATGACGACAACAAGGATGTTGCAACACTTAATTACCTTTGCATATATTATTAGCTTGGTTATAATAAAATACATCTAATATGTAGGTACATACATATAGGTATGAGAAATTTGTTCAATGTTCAGTTCACATATTGTGTTGCTCTATGAGGTCTCTGGTGGATGTTGTTGAGCTTATGTGAACGGAATTTGGTTATGATGGCTCCCTTGGGGAAAAAAACATATAGAAACAAATTGGATTAACTCTATATGATGATGATGATCAAAATGGGATTGAAATTTTTGTCAGTATACCTGAAGTGCTGGAAAGTGTTTGGGTGTTTTGTTTTTTTAATAATGCATTTGCAGTTGAAGTTTAATAAATAAACATTTTTTTTATGCAGATGACAACAATGTGTATCCAAAAGTTATGTGGCAATATAGAAAAAATATAAAAAATACAACATAGATATCGAATAGAATAATTGCATTATTAATTCAAACCATGAAATTTATAAAATTTTGTTTATATAATTTAAATTTGATATAGGTACCTATAATACGTAGGTATTCTGCATAAATTTAGGAAGGTATACTTGTTTTGAGATAAATTGACAAAATGGAGCTACCTAAAGCTGCTGCTATAAGTTTATTTCGCTTTTGCACTTTAATAATTAGATACATATTATATCATATACATATGTATTTATATCTATGTATGTATATCTATATAAATAAAAATGTATAATATTCGTTTGTTCCTTAATCTAAGATTTCCTAATTATATGAAAAACAAACAAACAAACACAAGCAAAAAAGATGAGAAGAGATAGAATCGGTATGTTTTTCTTTTCATGGGGTTATATGGGTTATTGGCGATGATAGAATGCACCTACTATTTTTTAACACAGACAGAGGTTGCGAGCTCAAAAAGCTCAACGAAGAGGACGAGTAACAGCTATTAGAAATACATTAGAATCTCGAAAAGATGAACAGATATAAAACAGGGCCCGTTAATCTTTTCAAATTGTTCATCTTTTCGAGCAGCAATATTTGAATGAAGAAGAATGGATAGTTATAAACAGGGATAGGATTTTGCTCACTTTGCCTCTTTTTTTTGCGCAATCGTATGACATTTTAGACTTTAAAGAAACATGTTTCGGGTTCTGGTGATGTCGAATATATGTAATTTATTTTGCCTTTTCTTTTGTTGTTGCCTTTTCTTTTGTTTTTGCCTTTTTTTGCCTACTCATATTTTTCCTATATTTTCAAATATACATACCAAAAGTAAATTTACTCAATGTAAATACATGCATACATCGGATCCAAATCATTTTTTGTATGCATTGACTAATTAGCTCAGCACATAAATTTCGAATAAATACAAATAAATCTATGTAACTTTTTTGTGTGTCATCCCATTGAGTGCTTTCTTTTGGCGACACGGCGGCCGGCAGCGGGCAACAAGGGAATAAAGTTGTTCCAAACTATGCAGGTGTGCAGCAGGGTTGGCCGAATTAACTACACTACATTTTCTACATCATTAACTACGCGTAGTTAATTGAATAAACTACACGTCTTATTTAATACAAATTGCTACGTACATAAGGCGTGTTTTTTTCCAAGCCCGAAGGAAATTGGATGAAAAAAAAACGATTCGGGGCTAATTAATTTACATGTTAAATGCAACAACTATAAATCCACAATGGGCGTAGCTAAACCCAGATAATTTTCGGGGCTTAACTTAAGCACGGAGAAAAACTGTATTACCGGCGGAAATTAGATCCTTGTTATCGATAGTTTGTATGGGCTTAACTTAAGCACGGAGAAAAACTGTATTACCGGCGGAAATTAGATCCTTGTTATCGATAGTTTGTATGGAAACTCCATTTTTTTCTGTAATGGCGTCGCTAATTCCCGATGTTTTTTTTAACCAGTTCCCTCCGGGATTGTAAAAAAACACACCTATAGTAAATTTAGAGAAATAATAAAATTTCAATAAAAATTTTAACTCAAAATTAAAACTTCAAAGTGACAACGGACAGATCAATTGACATTTTAAACTACGTTTGTTACAATTTGTTTCATTAACTATACATTTAACTACTAAACTACGTAGTAAATGTAGGGAGGTCTTTTAGTTCTTTTAAAGCGCTATTGAGGGACAACCGCAGGAGGTTATTGCCTGAAAATTTTAAAAAAACTTATGGTTGTTCAATGTTACTTTAATTAAGTTTTTATTGTATTCCCTTTTGTTTGAATAAATGCCTTCTTTTGCCTATTTCGATGTTTTATTTTGCCTTTTTAAATTTTTAGGTCAACAAAATCCCATCCCTGGTTATAAATAAAAACATTAAATATAATTTACAAAACCAGTCAAAACAGTCTGAAATTGCCTGAATAACGTAACATAAATATAATACGACGAACTATAAATCCAAAGAAAAAGTGAAAAATTTATTTGGGAATGAAGCGTCCATCTTTTCGAGTACAAAATTTTAACCCATTCATCATTTTGAGCAATGAAGGTTAAAAAAACACAGTACACAATATATTATATATTATAAAGGTAATATCATTAGCGTTTTCATTTTTGTTCAGTTCTGCGCATCTGTCAAAATCGGGGTATTATGGTGATAAAATAGTGGATTCAGTGCCCCTTTCCTTGTCTAATTTCAACATTTTGCTGTTTTTTCTAATGATACGCGTTGAGTGCATGTGGGCACTCGAACAATCATTTTTAATTTTTTGACATTTCCAACTTTGACAACCTGCGCAATATATTACCTTAAATATGTGTACCATATTGTGCGGGTTGAAAACATTTTGTTCAAAAAGATGAACGAAATATTTTCAATTTTCAGTGCTCAAAAAGATGAACTGTTCATTTTTTAGAACAGTTCATCTTTCCGTGATTCTACTGTATAGTAAAATTTCGATTGATGAATATACCTACCTACATAATTCATGCCGATTATGAAATTTTCACAGTATATACATGCCTACCAAATGAATGCATTTTTAGTGCGAATATGAAAGGAAAATAAATTTATACAAAGCGAATAGTGCATTTGATTTACAGATTCTATTAAAATAAGCTGGCGGATTCAGTCGTATGGGGTGATTGATATTGTCTGATATTTATACATATTTTGAATTTATAAGCTCAAATGACCTAAACTCCAAAAATGCGTTTCGCCACCTAAAACAGAAGCAGTTTTCTAATTTTCTTCATTTTCGTTTTTATATTTTAGGTATACATACAGTCGACTCTCCCTAAGTCGTACTCTCTCTAAGTCGAATTTCTCTCTAACTTGAACTTTTTCGCCATATTTTATCATTCCCTTCAATTTTCCATACAAAAACCATTCTCTAAGTCGAACTCCCTCTAAGTCGAACTCTCTCTAACTCGAACACATTTTGATATTTGGCATCTTTTTTCACCCCTTAAGTCGAATTTTGTTTGGAACAAAACAAAATAAAAAAATATTACCCCTTCGTAATTCGTATTTGGGTATAGTATAACTACGAACCATCAAAACCTTAATACATACATATGTATGTATATATGTGTAGCATCGCGTGTACCACCATCGTCAGCTCTTCGCGTTTCTTCCTATTCATAACCCTGATACCTCTATAAAACGATACAGTTTTTAAAAAGTTACAATGCAAAAACAAAAAAAGGATTATTAACCTTTTCTTTGTGTTGTTGGTTGCTTTTTATACATATATTAACTTTTATTTATTAAATAAACCTTTTAAAATAAAAAAATGTTTCTCTCTATAACTCGAATTTTTCAAAACTTTTTCTAACTCGAACAAATCAAGGTATCCCGTGAAAATTCGACTTAGGGAGAGTCGACTGTATTTAGATTTTTTTAAATTCCTTACAATATACTTGGCTTTATTTACCCGTGCGAAGCCAGAGTGGGTCAGCTAGTTTAAAATATAAATAATTTTGATATATACAAATTAAATTTAAATAATTAAAAACACAAACTCACCTTTAAATTCTGATCCACTTTTTCCTCAATCGGAGTCGCCATTTTTGCATTGATCTTCATATTTCCTGAAATTATTCAAAAAAAAAAAAACAAAACGATTAACCATCAATAATACAGATATATGTACATATGTATGTTAGTAGTTAAAAATGATAATAAAAAAAATGTAATTCTTTTATTCCGTTTGACAAAACTTTTACATAACACCCCATTATGTCAATGCATTCGTCCACATCAATAGGATTGTTATAGCATCCTTGCACATTCATCGAATATTTAACTCAACTCTCTCTCTCTCCCTCTCTCTCTTTCTCTTTTCAGCAAAAAGGAAATTCAGAGGCAATTGAACCAAAAAGTCTTCATATCCTTCGCTTGATTGCTTTACATTATCCCATGTATAGGTATACAATTTTTATGCATATACGATACGTATACATAATAATTGTACAGTAATTCGTATATATACAACAATTCTTTGCTCGACAACTATCGAATTGAAATTTAATAACAATTCGTGCGAGAAATCCATTGAATGAAAAAAAAAAAAAAACAAAAAGGAACACAGCTATATACCTTCCGCCCTGAACCGGAACCAGAAGAGGGGAACAAAATTAAACTTCACTGATGCAAAGATGGAAATTGAAAAGTGCACTCTTGCATTTCATTCATGTTTTTTGATATACATACATACATACATAGGTGATGGCTACGTAAACATACAATAAACAAAACATACAATAAACAATAAAAAAAAAAAAAAATAAAATACATTTTGCCAGTAATGCACCACACATGAAGTGCTTCATTCACTATGACAAGTTAAGGTTGATTGAGTGTTGTGAATGAATGGATGAGGCGAGTGGATAAAATGTTCTTTTTTTGTTTTTTTTTTTGTATTTTAACACTCTGATATATAAATAATGTAAGTAAGGTATCTCTACCTATAAACACAAATTATTGCGTTCAGTGTTCGCTTTCAATATGTTGGATTATGGGATTTTGTCACAACTAATTGGATTAATTAAGTGCTGGGGGGGAAACAATCGATGACGACGAGTAAAAGTATAAGGTTACAAATGGATGAAGTTTTTCAAAAAAAAAAAAAAAATGAGGCAATTTACGCTAATTAAACGGGAACAAGAGAGTGGCAGAACTGAAATTTCATACAATTTCCAATAGGAAATGTGATAAAATTTAAACAGAAAATTAAATTTGTTTAAGTATTTTTTTTTTAATTTTGTAAATTGAACCTCAGGAAAACGGAATATCCCAGGAATAAGGATAAGTTAGAAATTCATTTGAAAATAAATTAAACTCCATCAGATCTTAATGGAATACATTACAAAAAAGCTAGAACGAATACGTTTTTGTATTTGAAATGACAAACCCTCACCAAAACAAATCCTCATTCAAATAAAACAAAGTATGTGTGAGATATCATCGACATTTTTTATTCGTTTGAAAGGTCTATTGCAATGCCATTATGTATGGAATGTAACATCTTTCAAATTTTTAAGAAAATAAGCTTGGGTTTTCTTTGAATTATAGCGAAATTGTTTTATATAAGAATCTGCGGGTTCACCAAAATAAGAAGATTAAAAAAAATATTATTATACGATACATACATACATATTACAGATACGATTATATTCCTTGCTTTTATTTAGTTGAACAGTAAAAGAAAGTGATAGCAATAAAATTTTGACTCATGTTTTTCAGTGCTATAGATCATCTCAGTTTGGGAGTTAAAATCGATTTTCTTATACCAAATGGTTTTCAATCAATTTAGATTATCTGGATTAATTAAATATAAATAATTCTGACAAATGACTGTCAAAACACTATCGAAATATAGAGGGCGACACTATGGAAATCGTCCATTTCATAGTGCCACAAAGTGTCGCTCTCTTTGTTTCGATAATAAAAGCGCATTTCGATAGATTTTTGATAACGGAAAACTAAAATTAATAGTAGGTACACTGAAAAAATGCTTCTGAGTTACCTCGTGTTCAAAATTAAATTATTTACGGGATTAACTACTTCTGGTTTAACTTGGAGCTGAAGCATGTAAAAGTTTTGCGAGATTAAAACAAAATAGATTCAGCCATTAACTTAGATAACCCGAAAATAAGACAATTTTATCTATAAAAATCCTATGAGTATAACAAGTATATTTCGACTTTGTGAATTTTAAAGATGTACAGGGTCTTTCATTAAGCACTTCCTTTCTTTAAATTTAAATAAAAAAAAGTGTGAAAGGCCTATCGATGCCATCATTTATAGAATATAACATCGTTCAAATGTCCGCCGCGGCTTTTATGGGTGACGCTCATCCGAAATGTCTAATTTTCCACGACTCTGGCGCATAAATCAGGCTCAATTTGATCGATGGCATGGGTTATGTTGGCTTTGAGGGCTGCTGTAGCTTATTCTGCGACTTTAGAAAACCCCACAAGAAAAAGTATAACAGGGTCAAATGGCACGATTTCGGTGGCCAGTTCACATCACCTTCACGTGATATGACCATTGACCATGTCCTCAAATCATTTGTGCAGAATTTCCAAAGTGGCGTGAGCTGTATATAAAAGAGCGCTTTTCATTTTAACCAAATTATTTGCCATGCGACTTTTAGTTTCTTCGAAATGCTCACGCAGCTTAAGACGTGCTTGAAAGCTCGAAGATGTATAAAGATCGATAGCAAGACGAATGTATGGTTCACGTTGGTAGGACAGTTTTTATCCGTACTTAAATTAAGCGATGAAAAATCCCTGCGCTTAGCTAAATCTGAAGGAAATAAAATGGCTAGCTCTGACATGATATTTTTGATCTAATAACCGTTGAAAAAAAAGACACCTTTTATAGTTTCCAGCAATTTTAAGTTTAGTTGCATCTTTGTATATAAAAACTATAGTACTATCATGGTGAGGTGCGACAGTAGCGGCACCTATATTATACACGCAACAGTTTCTCATCAAGAGTTTGGTGATTTGCAGCTTTGCAGGTTACAGATATTCGTAAAATGAGGAACGTAATAAGAGAAGAATGTGAACGCTGTCGGCTGTATATTAAATTAAAGAGACTGCGAGGAAGCGAACAAAATTAATTTTTATTGAGAATATAATACAAAATCTTTTATATATACCTACCTATACAAAGATAAATTGAAGAAAAAACACAATTTTGTTTTGCTTACATTTTTTTCATTCTGCCATGGTGAAGAAAATGAATGTAAAATGTATATAGGTATAGGTATAGTTATATCGAATAGCTCACTTTTTCATGCATTAAAAAATGTAGGTAGATATGTGTATATGTAGGTATAGTAAATTTTTAGATTTAATTTAAGACTGGATTTTTTGAAATTCCAATTTAAAGTACCTAGGACAAAATTATGTAAAATTGATCTAACTAGAATTTAAAATTCCAGAATATCGCTAACTTGATAAAAAATCTATAAAATCTACCAAGCGAGATTTTGAAAGTTCAAAACTGAATTAATTAGAAAATTCCAATAAATCAGGGTTAAGTCCGATTGAAATAAATTTTTCACCATTGGAAAGGTATTTGAAAAAAAAATTATCCGTGTTTCAGGAAATTTTGATTAAAATTTTTTTTTAAACCATATTTTATGTTTCAAAAATTGAATTGAATTTTTACCACTTTTTGATTTTTATCTTTTTAACGGGTGCGTTAAAAAATCTAAAAAAAATGTAAGTGATAGATATTATTGATCTTCATTTGTTGTAAAATTTTTAGATTTTTCAAATTTTTTTCAACTGAGATATTGACATATTTCTGTTGTTTTATTTACCACCTCGTAACTCTGTAGTTATATCATTTATAGGATTCGTTTTTCTTTAATTCGCATCTAGGAAAATAGACAATTGATTTAATATATCATACATAACTGTACACCCCACACGACTTTCACAATAGTTTAATAAGAAATTAAAAAAAATATCGGTAAATTGAAAAAATTGGGGTTGTTGTTCATTGCCAACCGACGTGGTTCAGTGGAGAACTGTCCAATTTTTGTTGAAATTGAAAAACACCCGATTTCCGCTCAGTCAAATGCTTATATCTTTAGATCCAATTGTCCGATTTTCAAAATTAAAAGTTCAAATTTCAAAACCGTTCAAAATTTCATACTAAAAACGTTGAAAAAAAATTTTGAGAACAAATTTTTTCGAGGCAAACGTAACGAGAAAGAGAAATACACAAAAATAATTTTAAAAAAGTTTGCTATTAAGAATACACTGGTGTGAGTGAGATAGACCATAACCTTGGCAAATTGGATTCGCATCGGGAACGTAGGTGTACGTAGGTATACACAAATGTAGCAGGTATTTTTCTTCAACTAAGAATTGTGAAGGTCATGCTTCACTGTTGGTTGGTTTGAATAAGGTCTTTAAATTTAGGTAAAATGTGAGGCTTCATTTTTTTTACTAATTCATTGCGGAGGCACAAAAAACCTTTCATCTTCTTCTTTTTCCTCGTTGCATTTTCCACAGTGAAATTAGTTCTCAAAAATTTTGATGTAAGTTTTTGGTATGATATTTTCAACGGTTTTAAAAATTTGTTGGCAAGTGGTACAAGCCCTGACTTTTCTACTTAATTGCATATCTTTATATTGAAAATCCGACGATTGGATCCAAAGATATAAGCCTTTACCTGAACTGGTGTTTTTCGGATTTCGCAAAAATTGGAAAATTCTTTGCTGAAACCTGTCGGTAAATAACAATCCCATTTTTTTTAATTCTTCTGAGATTACTACCTACAATAATATCGACCTACATACCTACATAATTTTGAGATTTTTTTTAAAGCAGCCTTAAAAAGATAGGTACATATACCTAGGTAGGTAGGTATAAATAATTTAATTGGCCTAAAAAATATTGAAAAATCAAAAAATGATGTAAAAAAAAAATAAGTAAAAAAAATTTCCAGAAACATGTAGGCAGGTATAACTTTCCAATGGTAGGTACCTATGCAATTTATTTTCATCGGACTTCGCCCTGATTTATAGGAATTTTCTAATACTTTAATTTTGAATTTAAAAAAAAATTAGGTAGGTAGCTACCTACCTAGGTAGCTCTCGCTTTGTAGATTTTATAGAATTTTTGTTTACATAAGTAACCTTCTGAATTGTTAAATTAGGTAGGTAAAAATTGAAACCTGAAGCCTATACCTACCTAGTTTAAAAAAAAATGGATAGGTAGGTACCTACCTACCTTAAAGAAACTAGTAAAAAACAAAAAAATGATTTATCGAGAAAAGCTTAAAATATTTATTTAGGTAATGACGATTTGAGTAAAAAAAAATTAGTGTGAACATTTTGAAGATTGAATTATTTTACCGAGTATTTATTAGTTTATTGGTAAAGAAAGTGACTTTCATTCTATAAAATATTATAAATTTTAATAATTAAACCATAAAAGTTAAGTAAACTTAGTTTTTGACCAAAATATTTGGTGTCCGGATACTGAATACTAAAATTTATATCATTTTCAGTTTCCGGACATAGCGTCCGGATACTGAAAATAAGAGAAAAATCTTAAATTCTTATTTTAATGCCCTTAAATGATAGTTACGCATATTCTACATGATTAAGAAGAAGAGAAATATATTTTTCTCATATAGTTTCAGTATTCGGACAGGGTTTTATCAGTGAGAACAAGGGTTTTATCACTCAGAAAACTCTGTCCGGATACTAAAAATCCATGAAGTTCAGTATCCGGACAAGTCGATTTTTTATAAAATTTATGGCTTTTTTGTCTTTAATCTTTAAATAATTTAAGGATAAGAGGCTTGCGTAATTTAAGTCCTTCAGAATATGATCAACCATCTAACAGAAAATATTAATTGGACAAAAGCCAAAAAATTGGGATTTAAATTCTAAAAATATTTTTCCTTGCTACGAAGGTTTTTGAAGGTTTTTTTATGAAAAATGGGGGAATTCTATAAGACAATTCTGAAGACCTTCTGTGATTCTATGAAGATAGAAGTAATCATTATCCAAAAAACTCGACAAACTTTATAGAGACTCAACTGAAATATAAGATATTTTAAATCCAATAAGCATTTACTCACAATCATAAGGATTGTTTAATATTCAGAATAAAAATAACATTTATCAATTCTATATATTTCTATCAATTGATAAGTTTCATAGTTTATCAATTGCTATACCTATACTTGGTAGGTATTTGACTACCCTGAGCCGGTTTGGGGTTCAGAAATCATCTATATACACTGTATTTACATAGTAAGTACATAATGTTAAGTTAACAAAAAGGAGATTTTTTACATTTTATATACTTAAACTTCATACAAAACTAGTGCGTCCGGATACTAAAATAAATGTGTCCGGGCACTAAATTTTGTTGTCCGGAAACTAGCGCAAATCGAACTTTTAAAAAAAAAAATTGTATAAATTATGCAATAATAAAATTAGTAAGTTATTTAAATGTAACATTATCAACAAATAGGTATCCAAACTTTTAGGAAAACCATAATTTGTTTCTTAAATCTTCATAGTATGAAAATAAATTGAAACCAAAATGAAGAAATGTGTTAAGTGTCCGGATACTAGTGCCTTGCCTTTACCCTACCTAGGTTACTAAGGATACCACCTACCTACATATGTACATACATGTGTATGTATGTATGTACCTACCTACCTGGCTTAAAACAACTCCAATATTGCTTTTTTTTATAAAAATATATGTTGATCGAATTACAAAGCCACTAACAGAAAAAACTTTAAGATAAAAAAAATATTCAAAGTCATTTTCACGAATTGACCTTTTTTTGTTGTTATGTGATTTCTTGCTTGGCCTATATTTTGGCGCGAAGGTGCTGTGGGTAGGAAGAAACATAAAAAATTGCACCGTGAAAAAAAAACCATACTCAGAAGCATTTAGTATGTATCTGTTTTGCCTTTTATACCTATACCTACAAAGGTTTTGCTAAAAGCCAAAAACTACCCCCACATTAAGTTTTTTCTTTTTTTTTTATTAACCAAAGCAAATTCACAATACCTACTACATACACAAAGATACAAATTTTTTGTTCGTTTTCTCTGGCATCAACGCAAACAGCTGCAAAGTTATATCCACTCTCCTTACAGTCATCATCACTCATCAGAATTGAAATAATACAATTCTTTCTCGCTCTTAATACGTGCTCTTCATTTCTTGTCCAAATAATATATTTGAGTCTGCAAAAAAATTTGAAGTGACTCTAGCGCCACCGTATGGCTACACGCAACCCTAAAAAATTTGCTCCATGATAGTACTATAGTTTTTATATACAAAGGTTGCATTCCCTCATCGACTATAGGCGCCACCGATCACACCCAAGTTTCTTATTTATTTTGGTTTCTCGAAAATTTCGAAAACGGGTCTTTTTCTCGGCAACGATTCAAATGATTTCAATGAAATTTCCAGAGTTTGTTCTTAAGAGCATGAAAAATTTAGAAAATAGTTTAAATAAAATCGGTCTACTGCCCGCCAAATTTTTCTATTTCTTTGTTTAATAAATTCCACAGTTCTGTATTTGATTTGATTTGATTTATAGAAATCAGTTCTTAAGATTTGGTTGACATTTTTAGAGCTTTTGTTTTTTTTTAATGAGCGAGAAAAAAATAAAATTTATTTTTAAGAAAATTGACCCATTTTTATTTTTCTAAACCCGATAGATGGGAATCAAACCTATAAGAACCAGTTGTCTTCGGAAGCTGACGCGACGCAGTTCGCATCATTTCAAAGCTTCGATAAGAATTATACTGGTAGAGCTACAATTGAAAAGTGCAAAAATAGTAATTAATTAACAATTCATCTATGTACATTATACAATGTTTAACCAGAGTTAAATCAATACTGAAAAACAGTTATATCGCAGTAAGTGGAACATGTAAATATTACCTACTCATAAATTGAATAACCCAAATTATGCCTGTAAAATCTCATAATCCTTGCAAAACATCACTCATCTCTCGTAGTTCCAAGCCCATATATATTATATGCCTTTGCCGCAGTTTACAATAACACTGATTATAATCACTCCTTAAATAGATGATAAGCATTGTACGTGAGAAAATATCAGTTGATTTTTATTTTATTACTCAATCATCAAAAACTCACATCCTTATACAACCCTTATAGACGGTGGGGCTTATATGAATAAAATTAAGCATCGAACAGCCATAACATAACACATTGTATCGCTCATCCTGGATCCCCGGGTTGTATATAGCTGGTATACTATACTACAATCATTTGCGCATCCTTGTCTAGGAATTAAGGACACGCTGATACCTCATAAAATGCTCACGACTAAAATATATTGCATGTCCTGATCGTTTTTTTTTTTTTTTTTATTTGTATGTATTTCTATAGTCAGTGGATTCAGTTTGGGGAACAAGCAAGTTGCCCCATCCAACTGTTGGGATTGAGGTTGGGGTTAAGCAAACGTGCTTACAGTGTGCTCTCAGAACATAAAGTGTACCGGAGCACCCTCCTGTAGCATTTATCCATAAACACTCTGGACCCCGTGAGTAGGGAGCTTTTCGCAAACATACTCGGCAGCAGACAAAAATGTTTGTTGCTTGGCAATGTGCCAATTGAACTGAACTATGGTTGGGTGATTTATTTTTATATGTATATTGTATATTTTTTCCCCATTGCTGCCGCCATCGTATAGCGTTGTCGTCGTCCTTTTATTTCACAGGATTATGTAGTTGGATCTCAATAAAAATAACTGAACAGTGGAGAACAAAAAAAATATTAAGAAATGAGTAAAATAAGAGAAGAGAAAAGAACAACAACAAAAACAAAAAACTAGGCTGAAACAAGACACAAGTTTTAGTGAAGAAAGTTTTTATACTTGGTCGGTCGTAGTTGTATAGGGTGGTGGTGGTGTATTCGCGTTGGGCGCCAGATGAAAGTTCAAAGCAATTTCCCGGTGGACAGAAAAACAAAAGGCTGTTTTTGCCTCAGGAGTGAGTACTTGATTATAGAGAATGCCCAATAAAGCCCAAGGCAAAACATAAAAAGCCTAATGAAAAACAACAACTGTACCCACATAAATATATATACATACATATATACCTACCTACCATAAGAAGTGCGAAGAGAATAGGTAGCAACTTAGGTATTGTTGTAGCTGGGTATTGTTGGTTGGGTTTGGTTTGTTTTTTTCCTTAATGGAAAATGACTTGAGATAAACAAAGTTAAGCGACAATAAGCCTGCATAAAAACAGGTTATTTTCCTTAAGCATCATCAGGAAGTGTAATCCCAATGTAATAACAACTGGCAGAAGCCTTTAATATTCAGGGTTCTTTTGGGTTTGTGTGAAACCAGACTTTTTCCTTTTTTGTTTCTGCAACTTTAACAATATATAAAATGCCTGATAAGTTAACAAACAAGGACCTTTTTCAAATGAAGAACTTACAAACTAATAAGAACCTCTTATCAAAAAAAAAAAAAAAAACAAAATTAAGCCCCACAAGTTTTAATAATGTTTCAAAGATTTAATTTTAACATCAATTAAGATTTTACAGTAAGATGAGAAGTGAAGATATTATTTATTTCATTGACATTTGTCATTAATTATCCACGTAAAATAAACGTTTTGTTAACTTCATTTAAATTAATTTTGTAAATGTAAGAAAAGTCATCCATGTCCCAAAGTAGAATAGTGGAAATGCGTTGACGACTGTGTTGATGGCTGCGTTGACAGCTGCGTTGACAGCTGCATTGACGTTGTGTTTACTACTGCGTTGATTGCTGCGTTGACGTCTGCTTTGAAGGCTGATTTTATGGCTGCGTTGACGGATACGTTGACAGCACTGCTTTGACGTTGCGTTGACTGCTGTGTTGACAGATGCGTTACCACCTGTACTGACTTTGCGTTGACAGCTGCGTTGACAGCTGTTTTGACGCCTGCATTGAAGGCTGCGTTTATGGCTGCGTTGATAAACGCGTTCACATTAATTTTAGGGTTAACGCATTTATTATTTTGTGTGACCGTTTAATGACCCTGTCAACGCAGTTAGGACACATGGCGTGCATTGATACAGTCTTTCTTTGATAATAAGTTTGGTAACGTCAAGGAGTCAACGCATTGGCCATCTACGTTGATCGGCTGACTGATTTGGTTTGGACAGATAACCTGAAATAGAATTGAACGGTGTCAGATGATATGATTTGGACGGCGAATTGGCATTTGGCATCACTGCTTTTCAGGAGATACTGGCCGCGTTCGGTTGATAGGCCGATAGGGTCTCTAAGATCGTTTTGAATTGGGTATGTTTTCGAACGATATGTTTATATTTTATTTTGTTCGGTAAAAATCAAAATATATGTAAACAAAAATAAACACAAACTAGAAATCCGTCGTATTCTTTAATTTATTGCCACAGAAAGTGAGAGACTAGACAGTTGAAAATCAGCTGACATGTATTTTAAATGTCATCTGTTTTTTTTTCACAAAAATTCGAAAAATTTTAGGATACCTGTCAGATTTACCAATCCGGATTGCTTTTGAATTTTACTCGAACGCGGCCACTGCGATCATTGTATTGTATACAATGACTGCGACTACTATTCTGAAGTTCTCCCATACGTCAATGTGACACAAGCATCAAAAAAAAACCTTATTGGGGGGGAAACAAAAGCTTTTTCAAAGGGTCGACTATAGTGTGAACATTGCAATTTGTCGTTGTATATGTAAATTTATTTGTTTGTATTGCATTGTTTTCCCCCCAAATAGAACTATCAAATTAGAAAGAGATAGTTTTGGGAAAAGCCCAATACTGAATTATATTGCAGCAAGAAGGTTGATCGTTTCTTATGCATTTTTTTTTTTTCATGTCTTTGGCTAACTTTCATGTGAAGATTATCATTGTTCAACTCAAGATGAAAAAATTAAAATTTTAAAACATAAAACATTTGACGTTTCATTTCACATAATGTAAGTATTTCCCTATCGGAATTTATGGAAATCCCTATTGTGGGGAAATGTAAAGGTAGTGGTTTTTTGTATCGAAATCATTGATATGTGGTTCAAAAATTAATCTAAAATTTATAATGATTCATTGAGTATAGTATATTCCTTATTCCCCTCACGTATATTCAAAGACATTAGCCTACATCTGTCTTGAAGGATTGATGGCTCAAAATCTTCCCCAATTATTCATGAATTTATTCACAGTTGACAGGCAACCAAATCAGTTGTAACCATCATTTTGTAATATCAAAAGAAAAATCAATAAAAGCTCTTCGAATGTTAGAAGATGATAAATATCTTATGTAAAGTAATGGTACGTCTTATAAAGGACGAAAAAAGATACACATATAACAGAAATAAGCAGCTATACATGTTCTTGTATATGCATGTACTCATGATATCTATTAAATAAATGTGTGTACAAATTACAAATACGTATAACAAAGATTAGGTATGTACCTACATAGATACTCGTACATAATACTTTGTGAAATGATATCCAATTTATGAACATTCTTTGTGAACTTCTTCTCCCACGGGATATGTACGAATGTGAATATACAACTTTCAAGGACATATACTTAGTACAATATACTTATGTATATACCTACCTACATTGATATGAACCTATACATATTTCCTCAAAATACATATACATACATATGTAGCTCGGGTTTCCTCTGTACGCACAAAAAAAGAAGAAGAAGAAAGCCTTTTACAATTCGTTGTTTTTCTATTTGTATACATATTATTATATTCTATGTGGAAAGTCAATTGTGAAAATTTTCTTGTTGATGAAAATGAATTTGTTTCCAAGGAAAATTATATATACATTCGAACAACAATGCTTGAAAAAAAAGAAGATAAAAATCATGACTTCACTTGATTTAGTCTTAAAAGATTAAGAATCCTTATACAGCAGTGGGGGTGGAATTATTATATTCTTTAACAACCATGTTTCATATAGGACATGGTATAGGGGGTGTAGTGTTTTTGTTTTCAAATTTTGAGTTTATTATCTACTCATAAACGAATGTAAATGAAGGAAAGCAAGCTTCAATGAAAGTAATTACATAACTTTGCAAAGAGCGCTTCCATAAACATTCTCAAAGATAATTATATTTAAATTTTTAATTTGCCTGTTTAATACTGTTTAATCATAATATATGGGGGGCTCACAGCTGTACCGAACCAAGTCATGCAAATACAAAAAATCCAAAATTAGAGCTAACTTATGAAAAAATTTAAAATCTATTCAGGTCTGTAATGAACTAAGTCAGGAAGTGTTTGGTTTCTAAGTTAACGGTACAAAAAATTAAGTTAATTGCAAGCACTTTAATGGCAGTTCATATATTTAAACTCTTAATAAGGGTATTCATGCAACGTTCGAAAAGCATCGTAAACGTGGTAAATGTCTTAAAGTTTACCACGTCGGTCGTATAAACGAAATGTGAACATTTGTATGAGAAATTTTTTCCAACAAATCTTAAACTTTTCGACACAAATTTGTGTGTCGAACGAAGATGGCAAACATTGTAAACATCGTAAACAAGGTAAACTCTTGTAACCTTAGAAGAAGAAATAGGAGCAACGGGCATATTGAGGAAAAAGTGAGGTTTTTTTGTAAAAATATTGTGAGTTACACAAACACAAATGCTTTCACACATGCACTTATGTGTTGATCACAACAATAAACATACTTACCATCATTTTCCCCATATAACTCAAGAATTAATAGATCACTGATAGCAATTTGTTCATAAAATTTTATAAATTTCCTTTTTTGGCTTATTTTGGGCATTTTTAAATTAAGGATAATAAATTTTACGAATTTTAAAATTAAATTAAATGTTTTAAACTGTTCGACGTTTAACGAACAGCTGGTTTGTTTACCAACCATATCGTTTACCACATTAACGCAAAATGTTTTTAGGTGCCTTCATGAAACGTGTGTCGGAAACGATTACGATTTTACGATATCGTAAAGTTTCTGACGTTGCATGAATACCCTTAATATCTTTAAATTCCCTTTTTATGACTTGGTTCGGTACAGCTGTGAGCCCTTCATATGTATGTGTTGGTTTACGAACTTTGATTGCAAACTTTTTCTTTTCGTCTAATCGAAAAAAATTCATCATTCATTAAATTCATTTCTCTTCTCTGTCTATGAGCTTTTCAAAGTTATAGTATTTAATTAATTATTATTAAAGTTTCTATGGAATTTTTTAGTAACTTATATTTCCTCTTCTTTTTAGTGACAAATTAAAGACTCTTATTGCTTGGATATGTCTTGCTTGCAAATATTGAAGAGAATAGAACCCCAGCTGGATCTGTATTTTTTAGTGAAGAAAAAAAACTTGCAATTCTTCGGATAATCAACGATCCAGCACCGGACATTCCCTATTTTATTTAAATTTAACAAGCATCTGCAGAATTAACTTAAGTTTACAAAATAAGTTCTATAGATTGCAACTTCGTGTCATTCTTTGATTCAAGAATTAGAGGCCAGTTGAAACTCATCATTGAGAATTTTAATTTCCAATAAAAAGCTGATTACTCGATTATTATTTCTAGTCAAAAAAATATTTCATTTTGGCCCTATCTTTCACATAAAACGATTTTTAAGATTTCAATTATCAATGATAAGGTAGTTCAATCATTGAAATAAAGAAATTCATTTCCTGCGATAGGCTGGGCCAAAATGAAATATTTTGTTGACTAGAAATAATAATTGAGTTATCAGCTTTTTATTTGCATCAAAATAATCACTGATTTCACTTTTTAAGTGCGAAATTAACAATTAAAATTTTCAATGACAGCTGTTGAAGCCCAATAAAATATTTCTTAAATCTACTACTTAAATTACTTAACTTAATAATAAAATTTAAATTTTCGCGCCATATGACTTGGCATTCATATTAATGTTTAAAATTAAGCTTTATATATATATGTATCTCAATTCACCAATTTAGGTATGTAGCTATACTAATGATTTAACCAATTTTATGGAGACGTTTTACGGATTTAACAATTTAAAAACGCTGTTCCTGAATAAAAAATGTCAAACATCAACTCGATGTTTATTGCGATGCATCAATCATTAATTGCATTGCATATCTACATAATTTATCTTTTAATTTAGGTCTTTTTATTAATTAAATCATAAAATATACTAAAACACAACTTCCTTGCATGAAATTTAATGAATATAAGAGAACAAACTTGCATCTTAATTATAGATGTTAAAAATTTAATGAAAATTTAGTGAAATATGAAAGAAATACATGCTATATTTAATTGAAATAAACAATTTTATTTTCTTTGATGATGCAAAAAAGTTAATGCTCTCGTTTTCACTAACTTTGAAGCAGGGCTTTAGGCACAGCCACATTTGGAATACAAACAAAATTATACAGTTTTTTAATCTATGGGAATTATAGACTACCGTTTTTGTTTTTTTAATTTTATTTCTTAACTTTTGCATTTCTTAAAATCAACTATATCTACAGTGCGATATCATAAACATAACCATACATTTTTCTTTTTAAAAGAAATTAAGTGAAATATGTAATTGTAACAGAAATTCAAAACCTCATGTTAATTTTATGTCGTATTTATTAGTAATTTAACCTTTTTTTTGCAAAAAAGATCAAGGCATTCTTAAAAAAAATTAATTAAAAAAAAAATTAACTTATTATTTTTTTTAAATTAAACACAAAAGAAAGGCTAAAGAAATAGAAACAGTTTTCTTAAAATATTCATTTCCTTCCATTTTACTCGTTGGAAAATATCAATTATCCTGATGAACGTCCGTCAGCTTAAGAAAAAATAAAAAAAAAAAATTTTAATTCCACCGTAATTGTTGCGTTCATAATCCTTCTTTGAGTTTGAATTATAATAAATAAATAAAAGAAGCTATTGCTTTCAATACATAAATGTATATACATATTATCAAAAATAGAAGAAATTCCCTTTCAAAATAAATGATTTCGTTTGAATTGCTTTCACTTTGCAAACAATTACAAGATTCCATACCAGTTTATTCATTTCTTTCGCAAGAATAGTTAAATAATAAAAACAAAAACAAAAAAAAAATATCAACATTAATATTAAATTAAAAGAAGAAAGAAAAATAAAAAAAAAAATATTTAAAACGTTCCTTTGCAACCAACCTAGATAAAAGTCAATTAACTCTCCTCAGCCCAAACGCAACGTAAGAATTTTTTTTATACATGCATCATATACTATAAAGGACGTCACGTTCTGAGCTAGAGTCTCTATACTCGTACCCTCCTGACTCCAATTTTCATTCAAAAGAAAAGCCTATCATCTATTCAGGCACAGCAAGAAGCAAATAATGTCTATGACTTTAGGCGTTGATGAGCAAAAAAATCTGTTAAATAGAAAAAGTTTAACACACAAGTGGCGAATCGCATTCTTTATCTTAGTTTTTTATTTTTTTGGTCCTTCGAGCCAAACTCTTTGGATGTTTTTGATTTCAGTGAAACTTTTGAATACGTTAAAGGTTAATTTATCTTATGAATTTTATGCTTCAATTCAACCTGAACTCCATGGCAGATCACATGGTTGCCAGAGTAGTTTTGTGATTACCTCTCGATTGCTGCTCGATATTTTGATTCGTTTCTTATGACAAAAATCGCTTTTTATAAAATTCAAAAAACCCATAAAATCCTAGATATTATTCGCTTCTTTCTATGCCTGAGACATGACTACTGACTAGATAGATAAGGCTCCAGTGTTTTTTATTTTTTAAAAGATCCCAACTGATCTGAAACTGGTGTCGACATCTGGCAATCTTAAACAGGGATAGTGAATCCTGAATACACATTGTTCTTCTCTAGATATCTTCAATGCAGTGGTTGCATCTACAATTTATATATCCAAAGCAAAAGGGGTGTTCGAGTGAGAGAGACGAGTGGTTGTTGGAGATGCAGGAGTAGATTGAATAAACGGGACAAGTTAAATCGGGGCAATGTTGTTTACACGTAAATAAGCAAAATCTGTGTCACCCGGTTGTGGGGTTTGGTATGGTATGGCATTTCGTGGGATGAGATGAGATGAGAGGCGATGCAATGATGCGATGCTATGATTCAAAAAGTGAAAAACTGAATGCGGAGGTGGAGATGGATTTGAATATGACCAGGCCAAGCTATAGGACAGGGCAATGGCAACCTCATGATGACACCACACCACTTGACCTCAAAGTATTTGACTCGGTTTGTTTTATGATGTCAGGTTGGTTTTTTTTTTTTTTTTTGTATGGAAGTTGAACATGGAAATGAGAAATGAATGAAATATTCAAAGAGGGACTTTCAATTGGAATGTCATTTCGTATAAAACACCACATTTTTTATTGAATGAGATTCAAGAGTTAAGACTCTGGGGTTCTTTCTTCGATTTATTTATTTAGAGAAAAGTGTTTACATTTTGGTTGATGAAAAACGTGATATTTAGCTAAAACAAAATGGCAAAATTTGAAGAAGCTTGGCAAAGAAAATAAATAATTAAAATTAAGTCTTCTCTGGAATATATATGTTGAATAAGACACATTATATTGATAGCAGAATTTTTTAAAGCCAAAAGAGGTAGGTACACATGTTTAAGTAAGAAAATTGGGCATCAAAAAAGCGAAAGACAATTTGGGTTAAACAAAATATGCTTAGGTTCAATTTGATGGGTGCATGCGCGTAATGAAGAATTTAAATTTAGTTGAAAAAAAAAGATTTTATAGTAACGTTTCAATAACGTTAATAAGATTTTTATGTAGATATTATGTAGTTGGTAGGAGATCAAAAATTATCTACTAAAAAATTATTTTTTTTTTGATTTTTTTCTTATAAAAAAAATGAAATAAATTTAAGATTAATTATTAATGGAATATTATTAATATTTCTAGATTTCTATAAATTGTAACAACATCAGTTTAGCCATTGGCGTGATATACATACGTCAATAACCAAAAAATTACGCAATTGCTTTTTTTAATTAAAAAAAAATTAAAACCGTGCAAAGCCCTTTTTCCGTAATGTGAATATTTTACTCAAAACTAGAAACGCAGTTTTCTTACTATCAACTTGATCATTACAGGTATGGAGTTTATTTAAAATCGTAAAACCAGTTTTCGAAAATATTTAAACAAGCCGAAATATGTAGTTTCAAATTTCCTTTTTTTAGTCCAGTAACTTTATAATACATCCGACCTAGCGTCAGATCAGCTAGTTTTGAATTTTGACTGAGATGTTTATGATATTGGCCTAGTCAATAAGCCAAGCTTTCGACCTCGTTTCATACATACAACACTTCCCAACCATTAATCTGTGTGTGTTATTAGTCAGCAAGAATGGGCGCAGGGACATAAGGTCCAGGGACATAAAGCCCAGGGACATAAAGCCCAAATTTTGTTTTAGGGGCTAATGTCCCACTTTAGTGGGACATAAGTCCCACCCAAGTGAGACGTAAGCCCCAAATAAAAATGTTGGGGGAAATGTCCCACTAAATAAAAACTATACCAAATGATAAAAAGAAACTTTGCATACACCCAACCTCGCACCTACCGCAAATCCTATAGTTTGCCCAAGCCGGGGGGTTTTATACATACCTCACTATTTATTTGCCGTAATTCTGGGTGCTAGAAATAATTTTCTTTTAAATAAAACATCAAAAAATTATTTTTATCTTCTATGTCTCTAAAAAAATTGGGACTTATGTCTTATCGTTAACAAAAAATGTTTGGGGCTTGGGTCCCACTTAGGTCAGACATAAGGCCCAAATTAAATTTGGGCTTTAGGTCCCACTCAAAAATAAATTTTGGGTTTTATGTCCCTGGGCCTTATATCCCTGCGCCGCAAGAATGGAGGGGACCTACAATTTTATACCGAATCCGAATGGCTTAGACGAGATGCACTTTTTTAAAACAAGAGAAACTCTTGGAGGATTTGCCAATTCCTGGTAAAGTTACAGTAGCCGTAAAAATATGTTTAATTTTAAGGTGGAAGAAGATGGGATTCGATAACCATACCATTTTGAATCATATGTCCTATAAGCATTTATCGTTACACTTAACGATACTAAAAGCATTTTATAAAAATTTTCGATTTCGATTAGGCTTTTTAAAGTTGTTGTGATAAAAAATAGAAGAATTTAGTGTTTTTTTTTGTAAATTTCTAGAAAAAATTATCAGTTTTTTTTTTTAATGAAATGTAAGGGCAGAAATTGTTATACCTTGCAAAAATGTTATATAATAACAGATTCAACATTACTGCTACCTTTTTTCTTCAAATTATATTGCTCTTACAAAAAAAAAAAGTTTTCAGCTCTCGGAAATGGCTAGAAAAATAAATGAAGGATGGATAATTTTCCCACATAAAAAAAAGTTAAAAATCTCAAAATCCTCATGATACTAGGTTAGGTTAGGTTATAGGTTAGTGGGCTGACGGTTGCAGTCTTGTTACCGTCAAACTTGAATCAATGTATATCCATGAATGAATGAATGAATGAAATTTTGGGGTTTTGTAGACCCATTGTGATACCCTTTAGAAAAAACCCATGATGAAAGTCCTATAACAGAGCCCGTTAAGGGCGTCGGTGTTCAGCGAGCTTTAGCCCGAAGTTGCTAGGGAAGTGTCAAACGGCATAGTCACCTGGGTGAGGAGAGGTTAAAGCGCCAATTTCTATTATTGGGCGTGTTCCCCTTCTTAACCCCCACAGGGTCGAATCATCCCCCCCCCCAGACCCGTAGAAGCAGTGGCTCCATGCAACGTCTGGTGGATGGGCTTGATGGGCCAGTGGTTGGTGTATGCACCAGTTAAGTTTTGTCGAGTTGGCTTATTAATGCTGGTGTACAACGCAGAGGCAACAACAGCTAGTGTATGGGTGAGGTGCCCATTCTCCGCTGGTTGTCGCCACCACAGTGCGCACCCGCATTTTTAGTCATTCTTATTCGTACTATCATTGTCGTCCTATATCATTTAGCGTACTTGACCTTTGGTTAAGGGAGCGATTTCCTGCCTGTTGGTCGGCTGAATTGATAGGGATTAAGCATTTTCAAGCCACTTTGTAGCTTTGGTGAAGTATAACAAGCTTTTGCTTGGTACTAAAAATCTGTTATATTTTAACTCTATACATTTTGTTTCACACTACATACATACCACCTATTTCTCAATGTTGTATAGACAGACAAACAAAAATACTCAAACTCCAAAAGCATTATGTATGCACATATAGTTTTCAACTCTCGAAAACTATTTTGAGGAAACATCTCAATCTAATTGGACACGATATACTATAAACACTTTAATAGTGGTAAGTTGAAGAAGTTAGGCAGCTATTTGAAGTACTTGTATACAGAATTTTGGAATGAAACTTTTTTTTTTTTATTTTCACTGGCTTTTCAAGAGCTCGCAGTTCATGTGCAGTGCAAACAAAAATTGTTTCCTCTTATGAGAAATATACGATAACAACAACTCGCTATATCTACATTTAGTGTAGGAAAATTCGACTAGTGACCTAAATCTTTGCTTGACGGAATAGAAAAACTGCATATGGCTCATGATGATGGTGAATTTGAATTCTATACAAAACCTCATCTTTAAAAAAAAAAAAAAAAACAAAAACAAAAACAAAAATAAAATGAAGGCTAAATAGTTTCCTTTTCGTTATACCTACATGTGTATATGGAGTATGTTTTTGCTGGTTTTGATGGTATAAACATCATGAAGGTGATGTTGCTGTGGATTGAGGTGAAAAATAATATAATGTGAAAGTATAGCAATTCAAGAATAGCAAAAGCACTTGAACTAAGAAGAACAAGGTCAACAATGAGAGTAATCCATGATGTGAATTATGCCAGTTTGGTCCTTCAAAGCAAATATGTATGAGTACACTATGTGTATATTATAAGATCCAACACTGATAACACATTTGAAGCCACAATCTGCCTCGCGGAGGAGATAAACATCTGTATGATGCCAGTAGATGTTTGACTCTATACAATTGATGGGATTCAGGAGGCTTTATAGGCTTAAATAAGTAAATACATGTATAGTATAGAAAATGTTTGTGCATGAAGAGTCCTAATAAACCATTCATATACTAAATAGTAAATATACATATATACGATATATAGCTATGGGGAAGCCTTGAAATAAATATCTCTATACAGGAAAAATTTAACGAATTTCAAAAGATAAGCACCCTAATTCATATAAATTATATGAAGATATTCAGGCTCTTATAATATAGGCCACACCAACAACTTAACTTTTTTACTTGAAGGATATACGCATATATATATATGTATACTTAAATCGTTTTTTGTTTTACATTTTGTGTATATTGTATAAATGTTAATCTACACCCAGCGGCACGGAATAATGGCCACTAATGATTTTTATTGTAACTCGCCCTAAAATATTTTTTTGTTAATGATTTGATTGTATAATTATGTTAAATGTAAATATTTTGATTTTTTTCAATCCTTTTAAGATAATTGAAAGGTTAACTTTATTTATAATGACAATAATTTAAAATTTTACATTTTCTCAAATAAAAATATTTAAATTAAAAACAGTATAAAATGAAAAATTAAAGAAAAATCCTAGATATGCTCTATGAGGATAGCGGTTTCTACCCATCACCACCACAGAAACTATGATTTTTTCAAGGAGGCTCAATTATGGTATGTGGAGGTATAAATCGATTAAGAGCAGCGCGATACGTTGAGAAGATCCTAAAGGAACATGACTTACATAGGGTTGATAGTGTACGATCAGTTCCTCCTTTATGCAGCACAATGCACGACCACATGCAGAGCGTTGCGTATAGGTATATGAATAACTTCTAGGCACTGGTGTTCAAAAACTACAGTGGCCCGCGTGCAGTCTGGATTTAAATCTCATATAGAGCATATCCAGGACATGCTAAAAAGAAAGATAAAGTGCTCATTCCACCACTTACAAATACTGGACGAGTTCAGGAATGCTGCGCTGGCCGCTTGGGAGAGCTTATCGCAAAAGCAGGGATGTGACCCGGTATTATATTATATTATTTGGTACAATATTATCAATTTCGGGTCGACCCGAAATAGGTGCGAAATCGGTGCGAAACTATTTCCGTCACTAAAATCGGTCCGAAATTAAACTCTAATTTCGGGTCGACCCGAATCTAAATTAATACGAATTTAGGTTTCGGGTCGACCCGAAATTAAATTAACTATATGAATTTAGTTTCGGGTCGACCCGAAATTAAATTCTTATTAATTTAGTTTCGGGTCGACCCGAAATTAGACTTTTAATTTCGGACCGAGTTTAGTGACGGAAATAGTTTTGCACCTATTTCGGGTCGACCCGAAATTATTAATATTGTACCAAATAATATAATACAGGGTCACATGCCTAAATTTATGAGGATGCAATTCTACACAGTAGGGTGCAGATAAAGAATGTTATTCTCCACATTTTTAAACAGAATTAGATAAATTCAGTTTGGTCAATATTTTAACTAAGTTTTTCGAGAAAAAAAATATTTGTTGGGCCCAAAAAAATTATTTTTGCAGTTTATGGGCAAAATAGACTTTAATAATGCTAATAAAATTTTAAACATGTATTTTGAAAAAAAAATGTAAAACTCATTATTTTTATAGTAGGATGTCCCATAAAAAAGGTTAATCTTCTATGTTCTTGGGCAGAATGGAATACTTACAATTTATTGTGGTAAGCATTTAAGCAAAAATATTGAAAAAATTTGATATTGGGGTGGTCCAAAAAATGTTTGTTTGCAGTTTTAAGTCCAATTGAAAGAGTACCAATGCACGATCTGAAAATAGTGTCGTTTGGATGCCTTCTTGTCTTTAAAGAAAATTTAGGGTTTTGCACATAGCTTGCGTATTTTTGATCTTCGAGGAAGAAATATGAAGAAAGTTTACATTAAATTCAATGCGTATGTGTAGCAAATTTTAAGGAAATTTGTCCACCCGTTAAGGCTCTACCTTGGTGCAAGGTGGGCATAAGTGGATTTTTTGTATGGAATTGCCATCATTTTTTTATACCAAATTGACCACGGATAATAAATATCAGTAGTACCTAAACAATTTTTTTAAGTACATACACATAAAGGTTTTCCCTCTTACACTAACATTTTTTTTCATAAACATTTTAAGAACTATGTTATTATTATTACAAACCAACGGTTTTTTTTTGTGTATGTGTTTGTTTTATTATTGTAAAGTTCACTTTATTTCATTTTATTTTATTTTATTTTATTTTATTTTATTTTATTTTATTTTATTTCATTTTTGTTTATTTTATTTTATTTTATTTTGATTTTATTTTAATTTATTTTGATTTGATTTTATTTTATTTTAATTTATTTTGATTTTATGTTATTTTATTTTATTTTTTTTTAAACCACAGAAATAAATTTTTTTTGTCAAATATTTTTTTCTACAATAACTTTGTTAAAATATTGACCAAACTGAATCTTATCTAATTCTGCTTAAAATGTGGAACATAACATTTTTTATTGACACCCTATTGTCATAATGTAATTTCAGCCCAATCCGAAACTTAATTCATATTTAATTTAATTTCGGGTCGACCCAAAACTAAATTCTCTTAAATAATTTAATTTCGGGTCGACCCGGTATTAAATATTTAATACCATTCCGGGTCACATCCCTACGCAAAAGGATATTAAAAACATTAACCAGAGTACGCCAGATCGAATGCAGGCTGTAGTATGGTCAAGAGGAGGGAACACACTATACTGACATGTCTCAAAACCCCCAAAAAATACTTAATTTTTCATTTTATACTGTTTTTAATTTAAATGTATTTTTCTGAGAATTATCTTAAAAGGGTTTAAAACAATCAAAATATGCACGTTTAACATTATTACAATCAAATCGCATTAACAAAAAAATATTTAAGGGCGATTTACAACAAAAATCAATTGTGGCCAAGATTCCGTGCCGCTGAGTGTATATAATAAGACTCTTTTGGGATTGCTTAGTTAATTGGATGTAGATTTGGTTTAATTTTATTTGATGAGAATTCATACAGCTGTACATAATATATCGAGTTCATGTATTTTATCATTAGATCACAACTCATATTATATACCCTAATCCTAACTATTATAATGATTTTCTTATTCATTGAACACACTATTTTGATGAAAGTTATACCCTGTGTTCATCGATTTATATACATACATTTATATAAATATCATTGTGTGCTCTAATCAAATGGAAAATTTAGAAAATAATATTTTCAGTTCATGGATTCAAACATAATTTATCAATCAAAACTACATATACCTACGGATATTCTGCTAACAACCAGCGGAGTATATATGCTGCATATTATGTATAATGCCTAAAGCCTAAAGATTAGGGGCGCACAAATTAAGTGAACATTAAGAATAAATGGTGTGACGGCTTGTGGAGAATCAGGGTCTATTGTGAAGTTCAAATGTAAAGCGTTCCTATATGTTCGTGTTGAAGCTGGGAAGTAATAAACGCAACCAGAACTAACCAACTACCTATAAATGGCACATCTTAAACGTACCTATACGTTTTATTATATAACAAAGAAATTAATTGAAGAAACATCAGTCGAAAATTGCATTCCAAATTCCAATCATTCAATATTCCAATCTTCTTAGGCCTTGTCCGAATTGCGTTAAAATGTTGGTTAAAACTTGACGTTTGGTTAAAATGGGTTAAAAACTACGCAGCTCCAGAGCAGGTTAAAATTTGACAATAGTGGTTAAATTTTGACGTTTCTCAAGAAAGAGAGAAAATTGAATTTGAAATTATTTTTAAAAGTGCAACAATCGACAATTGCTAATATTATGCAAAAATAATCAATGTTACGAATTTTGAATTTTCATGTGCATGTATACACATACCTCGCGTAGTCGTTGCTGTGTTATTGCAGTCCTCGTAATAATACTAGTGTTCGTAGACTGCATTCAAGCAATACACAATAGGATTTTTTACGTAATGTTTGGGGATATAATCGATGCAAAACCTTTAAAAGTAAATCAAATTAAGAAATTTGTACTTTATTCACGTCGAATTTTTGTTTTGATACATTTCAAGCTGGATTTTGTATAAAATATTTATTTTCTGGAATAATAAAACACATTTGTGGTTAGGGAAATTTCTTTAATCTTGCGGGAATTTTAACTGAAAATCCCATTTAACCCGTCCTATATTAATCCAGTTCGGACAGCAAAAATAAAAAAAATATCCCATTTTAACCAAACGTCAAAATTTAACCAGTGGTAGAAAATTTTAACGCAATTCGGACACGGCCTTAGGTATATTTACTTGCCAGCAATAAAGTGTTTTTGATGTGTAAACATCTATGCTCTCGGTATGGGGAAAATGAAAATATAGGTAAACGTAGCGGAAGTGGTCGTTACTATGGGTAAGAATACTGGATTATCGAGATCACGAACCGGGTGCTCTACATCATTCGTTCGAGAAAAATATTTGAAAATATGTACTTCAGTTGAAATTTGAATTTAATTTTGTTTATGCATTTTTGATGTGATAAATCTCATGAATTTATGTAATTAATAATAATTATATAGATTTAGGATGTAATTAATAATAATTATATAGATTTAGGAGGTATTACCCCGATTTTTTATTTAACAAATGTCGTATAACATCTTTCAAAAAATAAAAATAAAAATAAAAATAGAAAACTTGTTGGTTTACTTTAAATGATATTGAAAAAGTTTTTTTTTAATTTATTACCGTTACAAGTTTTATCAAAAACAGAACCATTTTCGAAAAAAAAACTAAAATAAAAAAATGATTTCATGACAAGTGGCCATTAATACATATCGAACCATTTTTTTTTTAAATTTTAATTTACCAAAATGTACAGCTCTATATGACTGTATTAAAAAATTATGCAATTTCTTGTTAAAACAAATCTCGAGGTAAGTTTTTGATTAATTTTGTAAGTATGTAGGTAGGTATCGTTTATTTTTGATCCTAGACCAACGAAAAAAAAAAATTTCGTGGGCATGTTCAAAAACGCTTGCTAAGACCTATAAGAAAATAGACGTAATATTTGACAGCTATAATTAATATAGATTGATTTTGTTTGGTTACTTTGCTTTAGAACTTAAATTTGACCTTCCATGAATTAATTTAATACACCCCTGTTTTATTGCATGAACCTCGCACAATATTGGAAGTAAATATATTATGTAGATATGTACAAACAACTAACTAAAATGCCTTATTACAATAATTATCTAGATAAATATAATATTACATTAAATACATATGTATATGTACATAATATGTATGTATTTCACATAGATACATACATAAATATAGATATATTTATCTTACGCTGTAGGTTGCAGGATATAATAAAATATGAATTTGAAGTTATGTACAAATGTCATTGTTTCCCTGGCAAACAAATTTATGATAACTGTTTTTCCATTATAACATAATTTGTGTGGATTGTTAATGTTTTTTTTTTTTGGTTTTGTTGTTTTTGTTTGTTTGTCATTAATAATTTATTATAATGTCGAATATTGAATTAATGAATGTGAAAGTGAACTTTAGTTATTGTATGCACGAAGTAGAAATATTAATTATTTAAGATTTAATTTCATATTGAATAGTAAGAGAAAAGTTTTGTTTTCATGTCGAAAGCAAAATCTAGCATTTATTCAAACTCAGTACTTTAGATACATGTATATAGCTAAGGATTATAACAGTCATATTTGTCTCAAATTTAGTATATTGACTTTTATATTATGACAAATTTCATTACAGTCCGTTCAGCTCGATGGAGCTTGATTAAAACAAAAACATACTAACCAAAAAATCGAATTTCATTAAACTAATAAAATGTACGAATGGGTCCCACGAACTTGCTCTTATATGTACGATCATACTGTGATTTTAAAATCTGAGTAATTTAGATCTATTCATATGACTTTAAAGGAAATAAATAAGCTATGGGGGTCTATATCTTATGCCATATGTACCAAAAACATTAAGTTTAAGGTATAGTATTATGTGTACATATTTATATGAACAATATAGCTCCATCTTTCACATATGCATGGAATTTACAATATAGACTGTAAAATTGTTAAAAAATCAATAAACAAATAAATTGATTAAATAATTTCTAAAATTAATTCGACACCAACTTGATGTATACCAACTGATTTATGAGCAAAAATTTTTGAAAATCTTTGGAGCGGTTTTAAAAAAAAAAATAATTTTTATTTATAAAGGGTGTTTTTTTAGACGTGTGGTTTCCAAGAAGAAATAAAACGCATATAATTTAATGTTATGGCCAAGAATTTAGCTTTCTTATAAAGATTTCTGGCTCGAATAAATTCCTGCCGAGAGGCCCAAGAGGCCCCAGCTCCAATTGTTGGGCGCGATGGCGGATGGACTCATTTGGGTCTTCTTCGATACTCTGCTCCACAGCAGCAATAGCGTCTTCGGTGCGTACTGCACGGCGTCTGGGAGGATGCGCATTATCCACTAGAGTAAACGTGGTGTGAAACCGATCCATGGTTGCTTGAATTACTCTGCTGGGCGATTATGTCGACCGAATATTGGACGCAGCGCGCGATGCGTCGCGAGAACCGAACCATTATTTTGGCTTATAAATTTGCACGATTTGCCAACGTTGTTCAGGAGTAAGTCTATTCATTATGAAATGGCAAACCAAACTGAGCATAAATCAAGTGACAGCTTTCAAAAAGACCAACTCCGAAAAAAAGTATTGCCAGATTGAAACCACACGTCTAAAAAAAACTCCCTTTACTAATTTTTAAGAAAAAAATTGGTACCTACGCAATGTTTTAGCGTTTATTAATGCCGAATAAAAAAATTATTTTGAAAAAAAAAATATCATCTACACATTTTTAAAATTTCGAATTTTCAAAAAAAAATAATTTTGAATTTCAAAAAAAATAATTTTGAATTTCAAAAAAAAAATAAATTTGAATTCTTTTTTAAATCCAAAATTTCTGTTTTTGAAAATTTTGATAGGTATGCAATATTATTCAAACTTTTTAGAAGGTGGTATGTACAAAATTTCATTAAAATCGATTCAGCAGATAATATGAGATAGCCGAAAACCAAATAAATGGTTCTATGGGAGGGTATACCAATTTTAATCAATAATACCTACTGAACATCGTACTAATATTATTTAAAAAAAAATTTTAATAAAAACCGTAGGAGCCATTTTTGAGAAAGAAATGGTTTTTAAACACTTGTTTGGGAGGTGCCGTTATTTTTGGTTATAAGAATAATATTCATTTAAAATCTGCTAGATAATTTTAAAAACTGATGGATTTCAAGTTCAATAAAAACCGATTAAGTCGTTTTCGAATTATTTAGTTCTGAAAAAAAATTTTTTAACATTTTTTTAAATTAAAGAAAAAAAATTGAAAATTTTTGTATCATTACAATTCTTTTAAAATTTTTTAAAAAAATTCTCCACACAAAATTTATCAAAATCAGTTGAATTGTTTTTGAGAAAATCGAAAATCAAAAAAATTGTTATATAGGAGGTATAATTTACATACACTTACATATAACTATTTTTCGGATTTTATTTTTATAGAAAGGTAGCATATTTGTAAAAAAAATTACTGATTTTTTTTTTTAAGTTCTGGTCACGTTTTTAAGAAAAATAAGATTTTCACTTTTTGCTTAAAAAATTGTACGGCAGCTACTGTTATTTTTAGCCTTAAAAAAATGAAAAAAAAACTATCGGGGGAATGCCCAAAAAACGATATGTAGGTACCAAGTTTAAAGGAAATCGACCCACCCGTTTAAGCTGCAGCCGCAAGGACTGACAGACCGACAGACGAACAGAATTGCGAGACCCACTTTTGTCATATTCGCTATCATCGTAATGTTAAGTTTGATCAAAATTTCGAGTTCGATTAATTTTTACGAATATCTATTTGCCATAGTATAGTACCTACCTATATATCGCAAGTAAAAAATTAGAGGCACGTTTTTGTGAAAAATAATATTTTCTCATTGAATTTCTTTTAAAAACAACCATTAACTATCATCGAATAAACTGTTTCTGCTAAATTCTGTTTACCTATATGTAGCTGAAGTTCTTATGTGAATCACGGTGTTTATATTGCCTCATCATCAGGACGTGTTTTAATTAAAAAAAAAAAGAAAAAAAAAAACATCTCACGGAATAATAATAATAATTATTATAATTTGCTTCTCATACATTTTCACTCCATATAGAATAGATGCACACGACCGACAACGACGCGACGTCATTAACAGCAACAAGGAGACCAACCATCAGGAGGATACAGAAATACCACCATGCAATTATTACTATTTCCTGTGATCCTGGGAATGTGGATAAACCAATTCTATATAATTGTTTTGTTTTAAGATGGGTAGAGAGAGAAGGGAAGAGAGAGAGCGAAGACTGAGTACTGCTTTTATCCTTAACTAAACAAAAAAAATCATAAAAAACTTATAGTAGATACCCATATATAATAATTCCTTCATTTTCTTTAGGGTTAAGGTGTAAATTTGAAATAACTTTCCAACCTAGCATTTATGTATACCATTCATCTTTGTGTTGAATTGCATTTTAATACACCTTTATGCTTCTCCTACAATATATAACCCCATAACCCTAAACCTACTCCAAAAACCTTAACAATTTTTTTTTTTTTTTGAATGAAGTAAACAAAATCCGGTCAAAAGGTTCTCATTAGGGAAAGAATCGTTCGTTGGTATATATGTATATATTGGAGGTGACTGCTGGTGCTGCTGAATTTGAGAGAAGGGTGTTTGTGGTAAAAAAAAAGTCTTTCATAAGTCGAACTATACAAAAGCTTTCAAGAGTAGGCACTCTCTCACCCTCCTCAGGTTAAGTGTATGTCGAGCTGAGAAAGTGAATTAATCGCACATGCCACACAAACTAACAATTATTTCCTTTTTTCATATACATCGTCATATTTCTCCTCCTCGTTACTGTGTGTAATACGAAAATGGTTAAAACTTAATGATGTTGTCACTATATACAAAACTTAGAAAAGCGGGAAACCACCTCAGCTGGATTAATATAAAGAATTAAAAACAAAATGTACAGGGGGCTCCGTGAGATAAAGGGTCTTCTCCAGTCTTCTGTTTTTGGAGATGATCAAATTAATTACGTGTGTTTGGTATAGGTATTTTTTAAGAAAAAGGTGTAAAACATGTTAAACTTTGAAAGAAAGAGAAAATACTCTTATGCGAGGAGAAGACCTGTCAAAATGTTAACAAACGCACTGCATTTGCACTCTTAAAAAATTATTATAAAATGTCACTTTTGAGTACAAGACGTCAAATATGGTGATAAATTATTTTGAATATTGTAATTTTTAAATTGTAAAATTTTTTTATACTGAAAAATATCGAACGAAAATGTAGCGCCGAATATTTTGTACATTTCTAGCTGACGCACGTCAAGTGACAGACACAGGCAGATGTGTATATTTGACAGTTTTTACACTCCTTGCACACAAAAATGTGTGTAGCCGAAATTTGCAAGGTTATAATTATTTTCTCTCTCAGTATGCTCTCTTGTTGTGTTCTCTCGTTGCAAACAGGAATTTGAGCCAGTTTTTGAAAATTTGTGCAATTTTGTAAGAAATTTCACGTTAACAAACAGAGCTATTGTTTTGACTAATTCAGGTCAATCAAAAGAAATGATGCCACTAATGTAAATATATAAAATTTCCAACCTAAAGGGGCCCATCATTATCGATGAGACGCAGTAGTCGTATTGTAAGGATGGTCGCAAGTTTCGCAGATATTTTTAACGAAAAATTGACATTTTCTATCGTGAATTGAATAAGCTTCGTGTGACTTGTCACTTGAGTCCCCATCTACCCACATTACGGTGTTCACTTTGGACTTTCTCCTCCGACTTTTTATTTAGATATTCTCTATATTCTTATCTCACTCCCTCTTAATGGCGAGAAAGAAGTGGCCAATAAAGGCATCTGTTTTTCGCCATGAAGTGGGGGTAAGAAAAAGTACAGAGACGTCAAAAAAGATGGTGGAGGCGATCCAATAGGTGAACACTGTCCATTAGGTAATATATTGCATTATTGTATAGGTTTAAGTTGTCAAGTGTTAGAAATTAAAAATGGCTATTCGAATTCCAGCAAAAAAAACTGCATATCGCATAATTAGAAACAAAAAAATATTAATATGAATATAAATGTGAACATGGGCATTGGATCCGCCATTTCCTTCAATTTTGACAGATCCGAAAAACTGAAACAGAAATGCTAAAATAAAAACGACCATCTTAACGTGAATGGACGGACCCTTTTAAGTCTAGTACATACTTCCTCGTGAAGTGAACAAACATCAGTGGAGGAAGTGAATTTTTGACATTTGTCGGTGGTACAGACTTGGGAATGCGTTGTGAACGTTTTACATTCGCAAGCACATTGCCTTAAATGTCTAATACAAAATAAATATTTGTTGTTCATCAATTTATTAAAATGAAAGACGAAACCATAATTATCGCAGCAACTTCTGTTTTACTTCTCAGTACAATTCTTGCTTGAGGTTAACTAGCTTCTTTGAGACTTTTGCAGTTTTTATGTTCGAATTGTCAAAGCTAGACCAAAAATCAAAGAGTTCCCGTGCATTTTGCACGGGAATTGGTTCACCGCTCGTGAACGCAAACTCCACTTTTTGTCTCCACATGGCTTCACGAGCACGTTCACGGGTAAAAAAAATGCAAATTTGTATGAATTCACGATATTATACACAAGTATGTACTATAAGCTTTACCCTTAAACTGATTTTTATGTAACAGAAAATTGTATAGGTGACAGGATTCAGCCTTGTTCATTCCCATATTTGATTTGGGCCACCAAAGTTCGAAATCCGCCAGTGGCAAGAATCTCCCTTCGGTCGTTTTGTCTGTAGGTACCTACATTATATCCCAAAAGGGGTACAAGCTTCTTTTGTTCACCTATAGTACCTACCTATTTTTTTTTTTTGTGGGGCTATATAGATGTGACTTCAAAGATTAAAAGATTCTTTTATATTTTTTAGTTTAAGTGGAATGCCAAACAAAAAAACGAAGAAATAAAAGATCCCATTGAAAAAAAACACAGAATATTATATATAGGACACAAGACAAGAAGGCACAGCTAGTTGTATGTATATATAGGTAGATTGTAGATAGACATATAGGTACCTAGATTATTATATAGATATACTCTCTCTCGCTCTGTATTCTATATGTGCCCTTAGCCTTTGGTCACACTTGACATTAAATTGTTTCTAGGACCAACATAAAAATATACACATATACAATATACGTACACATATACATATGCCAGCGAAGCTAATTTACATTCTCCCTCTTGTGTTCTATACATGTACATATTTAAATAGAAAAAGATTGAGGTTAAAGAGAGATTCTTTTTTTTTTTATTTTTGTCTCAGTATATTCGTTGTAATATAAATGTTCTCGTTTTAAATTGCTGATTTTGTGGCCAGAAAATGAGGATGGTTATAGGAAAAGGCTGATTTTACTATACGACTTGGATGGATTAACAAGAGGATGATAGTCCCCAATCTTATACCCATAACATCATGTCACACAATATATCCAAACAATGAAAGAAAAGGAAAATGCAAACGAGTAACGAAACCTCTCAAAACCCCATTGATCCTAAAATATTTCGAGAGTGTGTCGTCGTTGGTTCGGTTGATTGGATGGGTGCCATGTCATGACAATATCTATAGAATATAATGGACTAATATGGCCCAGTTGCGGGCCAGTCGAGTTTACCCCAAAGTGAATTGGCTTGTTAGTTTTAATGAGGTTGCAAGTGAGTGTTTTTAATATAAAAAAAAAGATGGACACGTAATGATAAGACCGAGAGAGGCTTGAAGCTGAAAATAAAAAAAAAATATCCAACAGATTGATTTTTATCTTCCAGAAGAAAAAGCACATATATACATATACCTAATAACTGATGGGGTTTGATAAAAACAAAATGAAACATAATATTCCAATTAAGGGTTGTTTTTGGCTCCTAGGTTTATTACAATCGTTATTTTAAATTAGCATATGGACAAATTGAATAAAATAAAATGCAAGACTGGGTCTCTTACACATATATAGTTGAAGTGGCACAGAATTCAAACATCAGGCATGGAAATTATATACATAATGTAGGTAGTTCCTTAAATATAAATAAAACAAACAAATATTGAAATATTTTTGAGCTTAAAAAAAATGGTGTCTAATTTTTTTTTATAAATGTGTAACTTCATTACATAATTTTAAAAACTATTGGGGTAATTAAAAACTAATTTTTATGTATGAAATAATTTTAACACATTTTATAAAATAAAATTAAGCAATTTGGTAAAAATACTTTAGGAATTCATACACTTCAGAATTTCATTAAAAAAAATTGTAACATTAAAATTAAAAAAAAATATTTATTTTTTCTTAAATTCAAAAAAAATATTTTTTTTTTGGAAATTTCGGAAATGACATATTTTTTGTTTTTTTAAAGTCAAAAATAAAAATAATTTTATTTGAGATAAAAAAAAAATTTATAGTCTTTTAATCTTCTGGGTTATGTTGATCAAAATCGGTTAAGTAGTTGATATAGGAAAATCGTAAATTAAAAAAAAAATTGATATAGGTACCGTTAATAACAGTTTTCGGTAAATTTTTTTTAATTTGAAGCTTAGGAAATTTCCTACAAATGTATTAACCTTTTTTGTAGGAAATTTTTTAAGTTCCAAATTAGTCCTTAACATTTTTTCTTTACAACTTACCATTTGGGAGGTATTCCTGAACAACCATTTTGGGGGCTTCCAAACCTCCGTATAAAATTGTTAGCGGCGTTCATATCGATGGAGACTTTTGACAGTTTCTTAAGAACGTCATCGAAAGGCTATATACAAAAATCCAGCTTTCCGGCGATTTTTTTCGAGTGAAATCGTAAAAAAGGTAAAAAAAGTGGTAGAAAAAGTAAATAACTGAGAAAAAAGAGAGAAAATGAGAGGCATCTGTCAAATATTAAATAAATAAAGAAAAATTGGCAGAAGTTCAAAAATATCGAAAGAACAAATAAAAATAAATAATTGAAGCATTTTATAATGAAAAACTTGGACTGTTAAAATTAGAGAATTAGTTTTTAAATCATTTTTTCGAAAATAAAAAAATAGTTTTTATATCCAAATGTCATCTTCAATGTTGAAAGTAGCCAATTTTAATTATTTTTCGCCTTTTTTACGTTTTTTACATAAGTATAATTAAAAAACAGCAAGTAAAAAACTAATGCAAAAAACGTAAAAAACTATGTAAAAAACGTAAAGTAAAAAAGTCGAACAACACTTTTATTTCCATTCATCAATAAATTGTATAAAAATTATTTCGGTTGTTCAACTGTGCAAAAATGTTTAAAAAGACAAAAATCATTTTAACCTTGCTAAGAATTATAAAGGATCTGCTTTCCAAGAACATATTCTATTTCCTCAATCCAATTAACAATATTCTCATGGATTTAGCTTGTCGAAGAACTCACTTAGTCTTTTTGACTTTGTTGCAATTGTAGAACCTTATTATGAAGTTTTAACCATTAGATTTTTTTTTGTTAACTCTACAAAAATAACTCAAAACACACTCAGGTAGAATATACTCTACTCTAATCTCTTCGAAAGCTTGAAGGAAAAGTGGTTAGGTTATATGCCTCTTAAAAGGTCGAGGTCGCTTATTGCATTGCATGGGGTAAATGGATATCTAACTATTTTCGCATATATTCTCATAGATATATAAATAATACAATCATACTCAGTAGTCAGCACCAACGACATTTTGCACAAAACACTCAAATTGTCTTCTTGTAATTGACGATGTGATGATGGTAGAGTTTTATGTACATATCGTGTATACTCGTCGTTATACAAACAAAGGTTTCGAGTGTCAGTTTGCGCAGTTCAGCTGAGGCTTCTTCTTCCTGTTAAGAGGATTGTTTGTTTCTATTTCTGAGTTTTCATTTGCAACAACAGATTACCAAAGGTTCGTGTATTATTTCACACATTAATGATCATCATATTTATAGAAATCTCTTGAAAAAAGGGAAAACTGGCCCATTAGCTGTAATGAGATTCACTCTGCAAACTAAAGAAGGCATGAGTGGGTGGCTTAACGATTCAGTTAACGTACTCAAAGCATTTACACATAAAAAAAGTGAGATAGCTAGTGTATGTTATGTAGAAGGGTTAAATGAAGGAGTTATACTTATATATATATATATAGTGTCATGTACACCTTACGTAAGCTTCTGATAGATAGTTAGGGTTGTGTTCAACGAACATTCATAATATGTACATATATTATCAAAGCAAAGTTCATTGATGACACAAAATGAATGATGTGGAAATAACTAGCTGGAGTTGCATTGCATCACATATAAAGCATATACACCATTAAACACGTAATCAATTTACTGAAGGGAGCAGGTATAATATGCATGTAGGTAGTTACATGGATGTCAAAAAGCATTGGAAAAGTTCATTTTTAAACAAAAGAATATCATTGAAAGAGTTATTTTTAGATTACAATTTTGATGTGCAATTTTATTTTTATAGAAAATATTTTTAGAAGCAAAGCGGATGTTTTTTTTTTTTTTTGTGAAGCTAAATAAAATTGGTTCCCTCAAGAAGCTTCTTGATTAAAAATAAAGATGTCTACCTATATAAACGAAGAGGAAAACTACAAACGAAAAACTCGAATATTTTATCAAAAAATACTATACATATTTCCGTTGGCGAAATTTTCAGTAAAAAATTTGAAACGCAGTAGAATTGCAATAGAAACATTCAGTAGAAAAGAATTAAATAACTCGACTTGTTGACTAAATTTATTCTTATTTTGGTGCGGGTACAAACAAAAAATCCCACATCGTTCGGTGTAGTAAAAAAAACAACTAGATATACCTATTTAGTTACGTGTTGATAATCTAGACAAATTGTCATTTGACCTTGCACTTGAGTGATTTTTTTAACATAAGGACTTTTTTGAAAAGCTTAAAATTAAATTTGCCCCATCTAAAAACTTTATTTACTAAAGATATTTGTAAACATATAATATACATAGGTACTACATATATAATATGGCAAGTTATGTACATATATGCGTAAAAAAATTTAAGTCGAAATTTTTATCAAACTTGACATAACGAACATAGCGAAGTGAGTCTCGGAATTCTGTCTTTATATCTGCCCTATCCTTTCGGCTGCAGCCTAAACGCGTGCGTCGATTTTCTTTAAACTTGGTATCTATCGATTTTTTGACATTCAACCGACATGTTTTTTTTTTCTTTTTTAGGATTAAAAATAGCGGTACCTCCGCCGCCGTTCAAATTTGGTTGGAAAATAATGAAAAAAAGTGCCCACAATTAAAAAAAAAACAGTAATTTTTTTTAACAAAATGGCTACTATTTTATAAAAACAAAATTCCGAAAAATAATAGTTATAAAATATACATATATTACCCACGCACAGAACCATTTTCTTGATTCTATATTTTCTCAAAAACGGTTTAGCTTATTTTGATCAATTTTAAATGAAGATATGTGCCAAATATGAAGTTTTACAATAATTGCTTACCAAAATTTTCATTTTTTTTTTTTTGGATTTTTAAAAAAGTTTTAAAATTTTCTTTTTGAGAACTTAATAATTCGAAAACGACTTGATCGATTTTTTTTAAACTTGGCTTTCAGCTGTTTCTTAGGGTCTATGAAATAACTCCCACGAAATAAGTCCCACTTTTAAAAACGAAATAAGTCCCACTAAAAATTGCTTAAAAAAATGAAATAACTCCCACGAAATAAGTCCCACTTTTGAAAACGAAATAAGTCCCACCAAAATGAAATGATTTAAAAATTTACTTGAAATGAAATAACTCCCACTCAAAATGAAATAACTCCCCCTTGAATAATATATTTCTTAAATGAATTAAGTCCCACTTTGTCCCTTTTACGAAATGTCCAATATATAACTTTTTGCATAAGAAAAAAATTTAGGGGTATGAAATAACTCCCACTTTACAAAACGAATTTATTCCCACTCAAAACGAAATAAGTCCCACTTAAAATAAAAACGCGTAACGAAATAAGTCCCACCAATTGACGAATAAGTCCCACTTTTGAAAACGAAATAACTCCCACTTTCAAAATAGCAATTTTTGGTGGGACTTATTTCGTTTTTAAAAGTGGGACTTATTTCGTGGGAGTTATTTCATAGACCCGTTTCTTAAGGTTATATCAATCAGATTTGAAATGAAACTTATTCTTATATCATAACGCATCGGTAAAAGGATTTTGCCCGATGGGCCCCTGGGAGAACAAAAAGTGCATGAAAGCGCCTACAGTAAAATTTATGTTCTTTTAAAAGAAAACATTCCCATAAAATTGGATTTCTAAGGAGTAAGGGCCTTACAGTAAATATACAGCTTTTGTGACCCCATCAAAGGAATCTCAGGAAACACAAATAGCTGTGACAGGGGCCCTACACAATGAGGATAAAGCTGTTCGATCCCTACAAAATTATTTTAACGAAAAACATAGTTTGGCCTATGGGCTCCCCCCAATTATTATAATTGAGCTGTTGTAGACCCAAGGGAGCCCCCACAATACTCTCACACACTTCAAACGAAAATATAGTTGGGGTTCCCACACTAAATATTGAGCTTTTGTGGCCTTATTATAGTAATGTTAGGAGGCCTCCAAATCACTCTTATAGGTTTTTAAGTACCTACTTTCAGTTCATTTAAAGGAAGGATATCACACAAAATTTCAGGGCCACAGAAACAGAATAGAAAAGAACACCAACAATATTTCGATTTTCGATTGTTGGGAGTATTTTCGGTAGAAGTAGCAAACACGTATTATAAAATCTGCATTATTCCAGTTATTTATTCAAAAATAAAGTTCCATTTTTTGTTAATTCAAATACATAATAGAAATTTCGAAGAAGACTGTTTATGGCTGCAATTACACAACGATAAAAATTTTTAACCGTCGTTTTTGAATCTAATTATTTTTCACTTCTTCTATTCATTTTACTATATTTTGTGGCCCTTTTTCTTAAAATCCCGGGAGGCCCTTTGACTCTTAGTCCGCCACTGCAACGCTAACCTAACGGTACCTCCCATACAAGTGTCTAAAAACCGGTAAGAAAAATTGCATTTTTCTGGAAGACGATTTTGATTAAAAAATTTAAGTAAGCTAATGTTTTTATCATAAAAAAATTAATTATTGAATTTTTCAAAAAAAAAAAAAAAACTTGTGGCCACGTTTTTGAAAAAAATAAAATTTTCATTAATTGCTTAAAATATCTGTACGGCAGGTAGGTACAATTATTTTTGGTCTTAACAAAATGAAAAAAAAAAAATATCAGGGAATGTCCAAAAGACGCTAGATACCAAATTTAAAGAAAATCGACTTACTTTTTTCAACTTCGCTATCATTGTAGGTAATCAAGTCAAGTTTGATCAAAATTTTGAGTTAAATTTTTTTAGGAATCCATATATACCATTACATATACTATGGTACCTACAGCAGAATCAGAGCCACCTATTGGCAATATCAGCGTAACAACGTTTTTCGGAATATTTTACAGAAAAGGGCAGAATTCAATTCAAAATCTCTTACCATAAATCGCCATACAGGGGCCTTATTCTGTAAAACAAAAACGATCGAACGATATCGATTTGGCAATAGCTTTCCCTATCTTTTCCTTTAGATGTGATAGAGATGGGTAATGCCAAAACGATATCGTTCGATCGTTTTCGTTTAACGGAATGAGGCCCCAGAATTATAGCAAGGTTTTTATTGATTTCTAAAAAGAAAACATGCAGAAACGTTTTACGGAGGCTCTGCATATTAACCGCGTGTCGGCTGATAAAATTGAAATCATCACAACATAATATATTGAAGACTATAGTTAACAGCATATTAAGGGCCAGTTTCTCAGTGCAGCACTTATCAAAATAAGTGCCACTTTATTTTACCATTTTGGTACTTTAGGCGCAATTTTACGGTCTGAGTAAGTGACACTCAAGTGGACAATATGGGAGACTTAAGTGTCACTTATTCTAATAAATTTACACTGTTTAATTGAGCATTAGTTTTCCATATATTTGGCAATTAAGTGACATTTATTCGAGTGTGAAACTGCGCCTAAACATAACAATTTTTTAAATGGTAACAGTCATATGTAGTGTTTTGTTGAAGAAGTGACATTCTTTCCGTTAGAATTATTAAGCAATAAACCAGTTTGAACCCATATTCACCTCAATCTTTCAACTCTGCACATATACGCTTACTTTAGTGTTCCCTGATCAATGTTAACAAAAATTGCTCTGCTAATTCTAGTAGTAGAATCTTCGTTCAAGAATTTTTTTTAGAAGAAATTCGAGCCTTTAAAACTGGGTTTAAATGAAGTTGATATCTTATCTCAGTCTTAAGATATCCAGTTTCTAGCCGGTTCCATTTTTCCTGCCCATGCTAATTTTTTGACTTTGAGGTTGATTTTCTCGAGAAAATGCGTAATAAACATAACTTTTTACTATTTTTTCCTTGTGAACGTAATAATATAAAAATAAAAATCAATGGCAAGATCGTGGAAAAACCAATACATTTTATGATACTGGGAAAAACACACTAAAATACTTCCAATCAGGTCCGGGACACCCGTATAGCCTTTACATATAATATTTTAAACTAATAAAGGTATACTTTTGAGCTCGGAAATTCTGACTTTAGGTATGCAATAGGTAAACCTACTTTTAATTTAATTACATAAGTACAAAATTTAATTTAATTTAATAACTGACAAAATTTTCCCTTTGAATACTTTTATAATCCCATATACCATTATAACCATAATATAATCAATAAAATTCAGGTGAATAACTTCGACTTGAACTTCCATTTGTATAGGTCTGTGTATATAGGCTTAAGTTTTACGATAAAAATATGTAGATACTCTTATCTACGCCACCTGACCTATTTCGCTGGTTATATATAGGTATCTTGGAAAGTTTTGTTCGTCATAGCATCAGGAAATAAAATAATATGGCAGAATATATGTATATGTACTTTAGGTTAATATTCTGTGTGGCACACTGCCAAAAGGCTTTCAAGCCAAAACTCACAAATATGTATACATAAAATATAAACCGAAAACCATTAATTCATCTTAATTTTCGAACGAAAAAGGGAAATAAATTCATAATATAGTAAATCCACGAGATTATCCTTACCGTAAACGATTGAATTGCATTGCAATGGAGCCACAGCCAGAAGAAAGAGTAAGGTTTATTGCATCCGATTGTGAGAATAATATCTCTGACCGACGACCAACTTCGAATATATACCCTCAAACTCAGCCCAACAGGGCAGGTTACGTAGGTACATATACCAAGCTCAATCCCAAATAATATCAGGAGGATCCTTAATGTTTCACGGGAGGGGGATAGTTTTATCGATTCCTCTCTCAGGGACTAAATACAACGTCCTCTGTTCCATAGTCTTATCTTATATTCTTGTCAGGACTCAGGAGCCTTGGTCGGAACGATATATAACTTTTGTAGTCTCGACGACATCGACATACCATCTGAGGCTATATTCGATGCGTCCATAAGACACAAATGATGTCCTCAAATAGCCGCGGAGAATAGTCAATCATGCCAATGATTACGATGAAAATGATAGAGAGATTCAAAGACTAGAGAGAAGGGAATGAAGTCGATAACGACTATGGTGGCTGTGAGGGTATATGTACATATATAATAGCGAACATGAGAAGGATGATTGCTCTTGTGTCTTGAGAGTTAACTGACACAAGATGCATTGCCCCTTTGGCAGTTTTTAGTGAAGATGATGCCGAAAAAAATGTCTATGTGACCAATAGTAGGTATACGTATACCTAGTATCTCGTTCTCGAAGTCATGCAGGATACAAGTGACAAAATCTTGCCACAAGGGTAATTTTTTTTTTTTTTTTACGCAACGGTTATACTTCAATTTGATAATGTTTTTAAGTGACGAAGGATATATTTTTACAAAAAAAAAATACAGTGCACATAAAATGCTTGTGTGGGTAATTTTTTGTTTGTTTTTGTTCCTTTTCGCTTAAAGATATTGCAGCATCTCCTGGGAGTTGATTGATGTTATTGACATTTTTATTTTTTTGATCAGAAGTAGGAATAGCAGATTGCTTCTTTTTTTTGTTCTCTAAAGAAAATCCCGGTTATTTAACCTTTTTTTGGTATGGTTTTTTGCTTTGGCATCATTTTGATATTTTAAAGTGGAAGATTAAATTCTAAATTGATGTATAGGTATCACATTTATCATTTAGTGGTGTCTGCTTTATTAGACTGTAATTTAGTGGCGTCTGCAATCTCAGACTGTAATTTAGTGGCGTCTGTTATCTCAAACTGTAATTTAGTGGCGACTGCTATCTCAGACGGCGTCTTCTATCTCAAACTGTAATTAAGTGGCATCTGTTTTCTTAAACTGTAATTTAGTGGCGTCTTCTATCTCAGACTCTAATTAAGTGATGTTTGTTATCTTAGACTGTAATTTATTGGCGTCTGATACTCAGAATACAATTTAGTGGCTTCTGCTACTTAAGACTGTAATTGAGTTGTGTCTGCTATCTCAGACTGTAATTTAGTGGCGTCTGTTATCTCAAATTGTAATTTAGTGGCGTCTGCTATCTCAGACGGTGTCTTCTATCTCAGACTGTAATTAATTGGCATCTGTTATCTTAAACTGTAATTTAGTGGCGTCTTCTATCTTAGACTGTAATTTAGTGGAGTCTGCTATCTCATACTGTAATTATACTGGCGTCTGTTATCTTAGACTGTAATTTAAAGGTGTCTGCTATCTCAGACTGTAATTTAGTCAGATTTTTGCATAATATAAATTTAGATATTAAGTCATAAGTAAATATAATTGAAATTGTAAAGAACCAATGATTGGTGAATAGAAATACCCATGCTCGATTAAACTAAAGTTTGTTAAGCTTGTTTGTTAAAACCCTGGATCCGAAGAGCATACCTCAGCTTATGGTTAAAAACATCTCACAATAAAAATTAATATGTAGCTATATCTGTCTCCTAAAGTTAATCTAATTAAAATCAAATTAGTTTGTCATTATTATAATCCTTTAATTTTAAATTCAATAAAACTTAAACCTTGCTGTGGCTTCAATTACATTTTACAACAATTTACATACAAAAAGTTTTCAGTCAGAAACAAGATACAGAATTACCTATATATATGTATTAAATTTTTCATCCAGAGTAGGTATCATCAGCAAATTTGAAACCTGAAAGTCTGTCTTTTTGCAGAACCGACAAAAACTATTAAAATTTCAAATTCATTATTTACTTAACTTAAATGAATTCGTTTGACATGACAAAAGTTTATGCGTCTTTCTCTTCTCCTCTCTTTTAAATTCCATAAAATAATCCCTAAATAAAACGTATTTAATTTTTCAAATTTAGATAAATGCTTTGGTTTGGTGTTGGTGCGATTTTTCAAATCATACACCGCAAAAAAAATGCTAGGAACGAAGTTTAAATAAAATCGACTCCGTTAAGGCTAAAGTCGAAGCCGTTCTGCCTTATCAACTCTTTACAATTTGAAAAATCCTATTTTTCTCAAAAATGGCTCAGCAAATTTTGATAAATAAAGCTACATTTTTAACTTTTCTCTGATAAAATTTTTTATGAAGAATTTTTCAAAAATTTTTTAAATTGAAAAAAAAAAAGTTTTTTTGATAAAAAAAATACATATTCTTTAGTGAAACTGAAATCTCAATAGCTAAATATAAAATAATTAATAATTGATTTTTTATTTAAGTTATTCTTATAGATGGAAGTAACGGTACCTCCCATATAACGGATTAAAAACTGTTAAAGGAAAACTTATTTTCTCGAAAACGATTACTACAATTTTGATTAAAATTATATTACAAGTACAAACCTTTCATAGATCCAATTTTTAATTTTTCTAATTATCTGTTTAACCCTTTTTAAATTAATTACACTTTAAATAGAAACTTCTCATAAATCATAAAATTACAAAAATATTCCTTATCAAATATAAAAAATTATAAGCATCTCTGTGTAAAATGAACTTATAAAATTTCATATATTCAATGTTTCTAAACAATAATTTTCTAAAGACTTTTTCGTTCAGTGTATAATAATCTCAAGGCTTGTTTTCGTTATTTAAACTTAAGTAACAGCTGCTATTGAAAATGCCACTTTATATACCATGTCCATTTTGTGGTTGTTTTATTTTTGTTTTGTGAGTGAAAAGGATAAAATTCCATTACCATATAAAATTAAAAGAGGATACACTCTCAAGCTCTTGAGATATTGTTTTGAAAATAAAAAAAAAACTAATCCCAATTCAATCGAGTGGATAATATTGAAGTTGCTTAATTTGCTTTGGCTTATTATACTCTGTGCTATCAGATCAGCAATTCAGCACTAATTAATCCAATTAAATTGATTACACGCTTAAATTGTGTGTAATGCGTGTGATGACTGACTTCTTCTATATCTATACCAAAAATACCACACGCATCAATGCATATACCATCAAGAAGACCAGACCATTGAATTCAAATGTTCTGTTATAGTTTCCTATATAGGGAAATGGAAATTCTATTATTATTTAATTTTTGGTCCTATCACCAACAGAGTGAGAGATGCGGTAGAACAACGCTTGGGCACCAGCTAAGTGTCATCTGAAGTAGTGTTTTTGTGTAATCTATACAAAAAAAAAAACACCCGCATTGTAGAGGGTGGAATTAATTTTTACTTTTCTTTGTCTTTGTTCAGTTTCAATAAATGGACGTCCCAGTTCCGGCCGGAGATTGAGTTTGAGAATAAGTTTTTTGTCTGAAAGTATGTATAGTACCTATATGTGGCGCCAAAAAATAGAAACGAACAAAGGAGTTTTCAAAATGTATTTTTGGGCGTGTGTGTGTGTTGGATCGATATTAAAAATAATAATTCCTGAGTGGAGGCGTGCGGAGAAGGTGAGGGTATAGTGATATTTTATGGTGTTGACTTGTAGGGGTTGCTGAACTTTTTTGTTGAATATCGTACCTATACATGATGAATGATGTGTTTTATTTTTATATGCATAGGTATATGATAGAGTATAGATATTTATAATTATTATTTTAAATATGCTATTGAACTGTGTGTGTGGTAAGATGACGACGTGTTTGGTATAAAAAGTTTTTAATTCAATTTTGATTACATAGCATGTGGCATTCATACCGGAATGTTTTCATAAATAAATCAATTTTTGTATATAATATCGTCACAACTGTAGACAGACTGAAATAATTTTCAGCAGGTGGTGTTAATCCATTAAGAATGTTAAATTGAATCAAAGGAAAATAATTATTAATTTTAAATACAATTGCATGATAGAAGAATAGCCATATTGAGAAAAGGGGAAAAAATATTTTTTTCGAGATAAACTTAGAACAATAATAAACATACCTACATACATACTTTGGTAAAGCTAACAATGTATGTATGTAGGTATGTTCTAAAAATTTTTAAGTTTCAAGAAGCTAAAAAAAATTGGTCATTCTTTTCGTCAGACTTTATGTGTCCGTGGAACATCGAGCTAAATAGATTTGTTTTTTTTTTAATTTGTGTAAAACATTTTTATTTTATTTACCAACATAGCTGGTCCATTCAGCTTCGCTTGGACTTTTTCATCAATTTAAGTTATTTTTTACGTTTTTCTGAGTTTTTTCGGTTAAATTTTAGCTACAAAGTGTTTTTAACTGGTTCATTACGAACCCAATACAAAAATAGCCATTGAAATCGAATGATATTCAGACGAGTTATGCAATGCACGCGTACCTAAAAACAATAAAGCAATTTTTTTTGTGGAGAACAGTGCCTACGTTCTGTAACTCTCGCATCGATGAAATTGGTCGAGAAACGTGGGAAAATGGAACAATGCTCATATGATTTGTTTCAATTTTCATCGTTTCTCGACTGCTTTTGCCAATGCAAGAGTTACAGAACGTAGGCACTGGTGAATTTTGTTCCCCCTTAAATTAATTTTATTTAATAGCTGGACCTCAAATTTTTTTTACCGCCATACATATTTAAAAGTGAATAGGAAATTTATAAGGTGTTCAAACAACTATTTACAGTGAATTTTTCGACCCAAAGATTTTTATAAATAATGTAGCAGTCTGATTGCGTAACGCCATCTATTGGCGATTCCATTTTCGCTAGGGACAAAATAAAAAAGATTGTTAATTGCGTAGTTCTTGCCATTACTTAGAATCAATATTTTCTCTTTCCTATAAAAAAATTTAATTTTCAGATAATCACAACCACTCACCCCTGAAAGTATGCAATTTCGGGTTTTCACGATTTTTCCTACTTTTCCAGTCGAAATTTCGAATTTTTTTTTGCTCCGCTGTGTTCTCAACTGCGGTTCAATACGAATCTAACAAAAAATAAAATGCAGTGGCCTGTTTATAGCGAATCGTTTTAGTTGGCGAAAATGAGGTTTGGTAATACTGATTTCGCTATCGCCTCTTTCGTTTTACATTCGCCCTATTTTAGAAAGCGAATGTGAAATAACATTTTCGCGTAAATTTCCGACAGGTTTTTATTTGCGGATTGGTGAACCGATTGTTTTTTTTTTTTTTTTGTAAAATAAAAAAAAATTTAACAAATAATCAACACCTTACACAAAAACACTCACTCAAAACAAGGAAGATCAAGAGAAGAAGAAGCACTTCTTAATAATTTTCTTCAATTTCTCAATTTTGACGCTTCTTCAACTTCAACACGTTCGGCATATATAAAAAACATTATATAGAATACATTTTTAATATATTTAATTAATAATATTTTAATATATTCATGAGTTAATGACAACAAGTTGTATTCAATTTTGAAAACAAAGAACAAAATAAGTCTGCATTTTTTAATGTTTATTAAGTTTATTAATGGGGAGTTAAAAAATAAAATTTGAACAAAAATCAAATACACCCATTTTCAAACCATCGAGTTTCCAAAAAAATAATTTTTAAAGTTTTTTTTTTAAATCCAATGTTTGTTTTTTTTTAATTTGGGTGTGCAATATTTTTCAAACTTATTAAAAGATCTTGTGTAAAAAAAAAAATCATTTCAGTCAGTTCAACAAGTTATGAGATACTCGAAAACCAAAAAAAAAATTCTATGAGAGATACCGTTACTAAACGGTAGATATATTTATTTTCCAATAGTAAATTATACCAGGTATTGATAATTTTTTTTATCAAAATCGTAGGAGTCGTTTTTGAGAAAAATGATATTTTTCTTACCAATTTTTAATAATTTATATGAGAGGTAACGTTATTTTTGGTTATAAGAATAATTTTTATTTAACATCTGCTAAATAATATTACAAGACTGCTGGGTGCGAAGTTTAATAAAAATCGTTTTCGAATTTTTAAGTTCTCAAAAAAAAAAATTGAAACCTTTGAAAAAAATCAAAAAAAAAAAATAATTAATGTTGGTAAACAATTCTTTTGAAAACTTTTTGAAAAATTCTCCATAAAAAAATTAATCAGAATCAGTTGAACGGTTTTTGAGAAAATCGAAAAAAATGGTTCTATGAGAGCCTACCCTCTACCTATAGCCATTTTTCGGAATTTTTTTTATAAAATGGTAGCGTTTTTGTAAAAAACAACTAATTTTTTATTTCCACCAGATACTATTTTGGGATCTATTTTTTTATATCATCACCATGGACTCCTAAAAGTATGCAATTTTCAAGGTTTTCCTATTTTTCCGGTCGTCGAAATTTCTAATTTTAGGCATTATTGATTTTTCGATTTTTACTCATAAATAAGTCATCCTTTTTTTTATAGGCTAAACAGATTAGATATCTATAATTCAACCTCACGTGAGAACCAGAAGTTTTTACTTTAAGAAAGAAAAAAATTCGATTACAAAAAATTCTTCATACCACTCATATCTCATTTGTGTGGCAAGCTAATACTAAAGCTTCTACCTATACACATGAAATTCAAAAACAAAATAAAAAATAAAACATTTTATTATACCCGATAAAATACAATTTTTCATGTCTAACAATTATTCTCACTCAATGTCACGTACTATTTGCCAAGTCCTATTTCAACTTGTTCTCTCTAAATTATTTATTCGAATTGTCAATCTTTTACCCAATTGTGTGACAAAACAAAAAAACCCTAACCACAAAAAAAAAAATATACCCTCACAATATTGTTGAGTCCACAAAAGTATACTTCACAGTCTTAAATAATAGATTTGCCTTGTTCCATCAGTCAGTGCGGCGGGCGCGGCGCGGTGCGGCATTGGAGTTGGAACAAAAATCCACCCAACCTATAGAGGAAGGTCAAAAAGACGCCATTGCCTCAAGCGTTACAGGACACTTTTTGTGTATCGATGTGTGTTTGTGTGTATTCTGTGTCCATAAAAAGAAGGTATAGATATATGTATGTATATACATCATATGGACAAAACACATTATAAGAATCCAAGCTCATTGGTGAACATTAATGTTCTGCTGCAGTTGTTTGTTATTCCTTCGTCCTTCCGACATGGTTTGGTTATTATGGTGGTTTGGACAAAGAGGCATTCTTAAAAACATTACTTTATCAACAGTGGACATTGGTGGGGGTGGTGGCGGCGGCGCTGGCGGGGTGTTGTGGTATTGTCTGACAGTTTTTGGGAGATTTTCTTATTTTATATGGTTAAATCGGGCCACTGAAAAATTCCTCCGCATAACTATTTTATGTAGATACTGTGTTGTGTAACGTTTGTCGTCAACAGGAAGTTTTTTGTTTCCATATAGGTACCTATAATGACAAAAGACTAGACGTAGAAAAAAAAGAAAAAATGAAAATCAAAAATACCCTCAAGAGAATCTTCTTCAACCTTGCTATTTCAGGATTAAATTAAATTTTTTTTTTTTAAATCAGTGAAAGAATTTCCACACTGCAAGGACACCTCTTTTGTTGACACCCGCATACTCTAACCAACCATCTAACAACCTCGACGAAATAATGTCGCACTAGGTAAAAGAGGAACTTGGAAAATTATTTGAAATTCCTTGAAACCGAAAATGTTATGCAATTTTACTTTCAAATTGAGAACGAAGGAAGTTCTTTCCTTGCACCACCACATCCGCTTTTTCCATCAAACTTACATAGGTATAGTGTACCTATAGATACATACTCTGTGATTCATTGTTGATGATTATTCTCTCACAAGTCAAGTCTCACCACAACACTCCGACATAAAGTCTGAATAGATATGTGTGTTGTATTTTTGTCTTCTTGGTTCTTTTACAGGATTTTCCATTCCTCCTTTCAAGCTTGTTTAATACTACCTGTATACCTACCTATACCTACCTACTGGAAATGAGCGAAGAGAAATTTTCTACAATTTCGACGAAAATGTCAAAACTCTATATAAACGGTTCCAGAAAAAAAAAAGCTGGTATGGTAAGGACGCGTCAGACTATGACGCGCGCGGTTTTTATTTACTCAGGCATTAAGAGTTAAAGTGAATCTTTCATCGTCGTCGTCATCTTCATCGAGGTTATGTTAGGGTTACAATATAAATACATATGTACATACATACATATGTACATACATATGTATATATATTTAATCCTTTGTGGTATAGTTGGAAGGTATGTAATATATGGGATTTCCTGCAAAATTGGAGATGTGAATGTTCGTGTTCAGTTTGTAGACGAGAAAAAAAAGAAGCCAAAAAGTTATACCTATACCTACTATAGGTATTTGCGATTATGTCTACAGAACTTAATTGAAGCTTCGTTTTGTTCGTATTAGGGCTTAAAAGTTGAGGTGTGGCTATGAGAGTTATTCTATTCTATTTGATTTTTAACTGTCTAGTGTCATATATAGGTACCTAGGTATTTTAAATAGGAAAATAAAAACAGTTTAGAATTTGGGTATGGGATATAATTTTAATTAAGACGTAGATACCAATGTACCTATGTAGTATCAGTATGTACATATATATGTGTTTGTTTACATTAGGGTGTCATAGTATTTTTTTTTTTTCAATTTTGGGCTTTTTTGGAACTTAATTGCTGTTTTGTTGTGATTTTTAAAATTATATTTTACAGGTTGTATTTATTAATTTTATCAATAACAAGAAAATAATCAATTTCTTGAGTTTGATTTTGTTTTTAAAATTAAATATTGGTTTTAAAATATAAAATATTTTTGTGTTAAAACGTCTGTTTTTTTAATCAACAATCTAAAAATTTCTAAAAATACCAACAAAGTTGATTTTTTTGTCTATAGAAAAATCTTTCTTTGAAATATTAAGAAGCTGCAATGAATTGAAAAACTATAAGTTATAACATTAAATAAATAAAATAAAATTACTAAATTAAATAAAAAATAGTGAAAATAGTGAACTAAATTAAATCAGTTTAGGTGTGTGTCCAGGGATCCTACTTTAGCTAATATCAGTGTGATCTGATTATTATTATAAAGGGTGTTTTTTTTAGATCTGTGGTTTTCAAGAAGAAGTTATGGCCAAGAATTTAGCTTTATTATAAAGATAAGGGTTTGCCATTATGTTTTAGAAATGATTTCGGGCAAGTGGCCACCACGGGTGGCTCGAATAAATTCCAGCCAAGAGGCCCAAGAGGCCCCAGTTCCAATTGTTGCGCGCGATGGCGGATGGACTCATTTGGGTCTTCTTCGATGCTCTGCTCCACAGCAGTAATATCGTCTTCGGTGCGCTCGAATTACACTGCTGGGCGATTATGTCGACCGAATATTGGACGCAGCGCGCGATGCGTCGCTCGAACCGAAAGAATGTTTTTTTTAACATTATCGAGCAGGTTTTAAAAGAAAATTATTCTAATAACCTAAAATAATCCAACATACATCTATAAAAGTGTTTAAAACCCGGTAAGGAAAATCTTATTTTTCTCAAAAACGACTCTTACGATTTTGATAAAAAAAATTTATATAGGAGCTAATATTAGTACGATCTACCATATTATTGGAAAAAATTTTGTATCTACTGTTTAGTAACGATATCTCTCATAGAACCATTTTTTTGGTTTTCGAGTATCTCATTACTTATCTGTTAAACCGATTTTAATGAAATTTATTACACAAGAGCTTCTAACAAGTTTAAATAATATTGCATATTAAAAATTTTCAAAAAATACACATTTTGTATTTAAAAAAAAATTAAAATGTTTTTTTTGAAAATTTGATACTTTGAAAATGTGTAGATGATTTTTCTTTTTTTCAAAATTGTCGTGTCAAGGAAATTTCCAAAAATATAATATCCTATTTAGATTGTAGCTGAACAGAATGCAGACATATACAGAAATGCGATATCCGATATTTTGAGTTCGTAATATCAAGTTTGACTCTCGTGGAAATTCCGCTTCACTGTATTCATTTTATTAAAATTGGTCAAGCGGTCCTGTAGAGATGTAGATAAAGCTACATATATATTTTTTTGGACCAATATAACAATTTTTACTATTTTCCTGTTGATAGTATTTCTTTCAGAAAAGCCAAAATGGACAGATTTTTTTTTAGTTTTCTATCTTCAACGTGTGTTTATAACTATCATATCTTATCTTATGTATGTATTTAGTTTCAATGATCAATGCTAACTCCTATATTATAAAATCAATTTTATTTTTGCAATGTAATCTCCACATACACGCTCTTGAATTTAATAACATCTTCTGCTATATGTTAAGCTGAATGCACTTAACAGCCAAAGTCAATGACACGAAGATGCACAAATCTCCTTTATCGATGCAGACTGTTTCGAAAAGAATACTTGAAAAAAACTATATACCATCAAGTACTTAGGAAAGTACGTATACACATAAATATATACAAAGGTATTGGTGCCTAGTATTTGAAAATCCCTATTTGTAGAGCTTCCTTGTTTTATTGCTTACATCTCTTTTCAAGGGATCAAGAAGCACATATATTTATACGGTACATATATACATATATCCATCCAATTCAGTATCCTTTTGAGCTTGTATACCTAATGCAATATGCATGATTCTATCGTCTCCTTTTAGAGAGCCAAAGCAGAGCAATTCTTTCTAACACATCTAGCTCATGGATGCAACGTGTAACAGGATGCATTTTTTTTTTTTATTTCGGAGTTTATTACAAACAAACATCCAATCCATACGCTTTTACAAATTCAAAAGTGGCTTTGTTTCTTGAAGAAAACTAATGTAAACATCCGTTGGAAATGGTTTGCTTCAACTTTATTGCAACAACAATCAGTGGTGATGGTGGAGCGGCGGGTGCGGCCGGCGTGTGACGGTGGGTGATTCTATTTCTAAGGCCGTTTAAATACTAAAATAAACCCATTTAATTGCTATTGCACTAGTTTCCTTTCGTTGTACGCTGCAACTCTAACAAAACAAATTATATATGGAATATGGATTCATAAATATTGCTGAATTCTTTCGAGACGCCACGCCCGCCGCACCGCCACCGCTGCCAACGCCACCCCACTTGATGATACCCACGACTCTTCTATGACCCCTTTCATTTTCTAAGGACCTCAGCTTCCTTCTCATCGAAGAAATGATTTCCATATTACTTTTACTCTTCCTTTGTATATGATGATGGAGCCAAGTTCCTGGTTCCTGAGAAAAAGAAAAAAACATATTGCATGGTGGAGTAGGTAGTGCAGTAGAGGAAGATGGTATATGAAACTAAGAACGACATCGTGAGGAATTTTCCTTTTTTAAATTTTTTTTAAATTTTCATTATTATGTTTTTTCTTCGATTCCGTTTTCGTAGTTAAATATTTTTTTTATCGTTTTACGATTGGAAAGTTTCTTACTTTGCAATGCACATTCTGACTTCTCTGGAGTACCTCTGAGTTTCTCCAAACACAATACTTACTACATATCCTTGCAGCCATTTTTTTTTTTGTATTGTTGTTATTTTTGTTGAAAGCGCAATGTCTGCAATTTTTTTCATTTCCGTTTATTTGCGGCTCATGAATGATAGTGTGATGGAGGAGGGGGTGTGGGGGCAGGGCAGTAGCACACAAGAAAGAACAAAATAAATATTTCACACGCGAAGAAAATTCAACTCAGTAACTGAGACTAAAGAATGAGGAAATGAATAAACATGGTGGAGGCAAAAAAAACACATCTTGTACCCTTTTATTTACATGTGTAGCTTGGTTGTAGAGTTTTTTTTTGTTTATTTTTTTGTTTTACTGTTATTGCTAGATTCAGCTTTAAGCAGGATTTTGTATAAATTGCAACAAGCTGTATCGCTTAAGCCATCATATAGGTAGTTACATATGCGCTAGTAAAAGGACTCCCTATTTTTGTTCTTATAAAAAAAATTATTGTGCGCCATAAGAAAAATATGAAACTCGAAAAAAATGAGTATAGGTATGAGTGAATTTTGAAATATGTACCTATATCATTTTATTTTGTACAAAATAAAATGTTATAAAACACCACCATAGTATACTCCAACCATTGTAGGGTTACCAGATATGTTTTGATGAAAGAGGCTATCTAGATTGGAAAATACCGTACTTTCTTAGTACCTACTTAAAAGTATAGACTAAAGGTATAGTTTAAAATAATTATTTAGGTACATCTGCACAGCACACAATATTTCTATAATTAGTAGGTACAGTAAAACCCGCTTAAGAGAAACCTGCTTATCTGAGACACTTTTTTCATCTCCGAGTATTTGTCGATCAATTACCTTTATAACACTCCGCTGAAGCGAAACCCGTTTAAGTGAAAACCCCGGATAGCTGAAACATATTTTCAATTAAATGTAATATTTTCAATAAAAAAACTCTCTTAAGTGAAAAAAAACTTAAAAGAACAGAACAACAAAATTGCTGAACCCTTTTACATCTTTTTTATTTTTCACCTCCACCAAATTTTCATCACGAAAATGACATTTGAATTTCTGATATGTCAGAACCATTTTTGAATTTTTAAACCCGCTTAAGTGAATTTTTTTTTCACTTTAGTGGGGTTCGTTTAAATGAAAAACCCGCTTAAGTGAAAGAAAGACTGTGACATTTTGCAGTTTCTCTAAAGCAGGTTTTACTGTACCTAAATTTTTTTACCTTTTACTTGCATAAACCAAAATAAAAATAAATTAAATTTGTCCGGAATTTTCCAAATCAAAATCATTTCCTAAAAAAAAGCGCAAATCCAATTGACGTAGTTTAGTTGCATTAAATTACTTAAACTACTCAAAAATTCTATATGTTTTGAAATTTTTTTTTTTCAATTACTGGGTTCTGTTGGTTTTTTTTTTAATTTGAGTAGTCCTAGTTTGATTAGTTAGTTCAATTACTTTGAATTAAGAATAAATTACACAGCTCAACAAAAGAAAAAAATTCTTGTCCTCACATTCCTTTTACGATTTTTATATTCACTATGCACCAAAATGAATAAATAATATCGCACTATATTCATTTAAAAGTTTTCTTTTGTAATGCTTATTACAAAAAACGTTTTCATGATTTTTGCCTTTCAATTAGTGTATTAGCCCAGTGGGAATAAACATTTGACCTGTAAAAAATTTTACTGTTCACTGTTTTTTTTCACAATTCATTAGAATGGGTTATAAGGAGCACATGGTTTTTCGGCAAAGTGTCATGTTATATCTTTTTTAAAAGCCAGAAATCCATTATTTAATTCTGTTTTTGAATAAAATTATTTTAGTGAATACTTTTTAAAAATTAATTTTTAAACTCAACATTTTGAAGAAAAAAATTAGAAATTAATTTTTGTTCAAAATTTTGCATTATTTAGTAGTATTTTTGTTTAATAATAATTTTTTTTTTAAAATGTATGACACAAAAGTAATCGAAAATCTATTTGTTTTGATTAAAAAAAAAATAAAAATTTAAACCATAGTTTTAAAAATGACCTGTTAAAACGTTATTCTGGCTACAAAAGCAAACTTTTCTATCAAATATATTTGTTTTTTTTTTTCGGGTGACTATAGGTACAGCTTTATAAATTTAATACCCTTTTTTCAAAGTCAAAATTCATGTTGACTTGTGTTTTAAACCCGAAAAATTAAGAAAATCTACATATACCGAACATAGCTATAAGCCATAGCATAATGCGGCGGATAAATGGCAACGGTGGGACCCAATCCCATTGCAAAAAAAAAATAAAAGGCACGAATTTGCTCTTGTGTACGATCAGCACAGTGGTTTTAAAATCTTAATATTCTGATAAAAGAAATAAATTAGTTATGCACATGGGAGCTTATATTTTATGGTACCTGCCAAAAACGTAGTTAATTTTTACAAGTATTATGTGAGTACAATGTACATAGATATGTATAAAAAATAGGTATAGCACCGTGTTGAAAATATGCATGGAACTTAACATACAGTTTAGACTGACAAATTTTTAAACATTAAAAATATAATTATATATATGATATTAGATATAGGTATACATAAATTGATTAAGCAATATCTGAAATTGTTTTAACACCAATCCGAAGTACACCATCTGATTTTTTAACAAAAATATTAATGTATGAGAAAAAAATTTTGAAAATCATTGCAGTGGTTTTTTAAAAAAAATAATTTTTTATATATAAAATTTTGTATTTATTAATATAAAGTAAAAAAGTTAATATGGAAAAAAAAACATCCACTCATTTTCGAATTAGGTAGGTTTGTATCGAATTTTCAAAAAAAAAAATTAATGTGAAAACTTTTTTAAAAATTCGACATTTTATTTTTTTTTAAATTTTAGAATGCAATAAATATAAATAATAATATAAACTAATTTGAAGCTCTTGTGTAAAAAATAAATAAATAAATAATGTAAAATTTGTTCCAATAATATGAAAGATCGTTCTGATATTATAAGCTAACGAAAACATTGTATTGTATTGTAGGTATTTGATTGTTTCCCCTAAGGGTTACAACTCTCCTATCCCTCTCGCCTTACTCCTTCTCGCAACCTCTAGTGCCTTTATCCACTCTTCCCCCCCCCCTCCTTCGTCCATTATATCCCTCATCTTCTCCCCTATTGACATCCCTTCATCACCACCTGACCTGCATCTTTCTATCACATGTTCCCACGTCTCAGATTCACCTTCACACACTCTGCACCTTTTTTCTTCTTCATGCTTCCAGTACCATCTTTCTCTTACCTCATTCCCTAGCCTGAATCTCGCTATTCTCTTTGTTCTGTCTGCCTTCCATCCAATATTAGTTCCAGTCTTTCTTTCTCCTGCTCTCTTCTGTCTTCCCATTCTACTCTCTCGTACCCTGTCATACTGTCCCTTCCTCTCTTTCCCATTCTCCCTTGTTCCCATCGGGATCCTCTCTCGCTTCCTTCCCTCTCTCTCTCCCTCATCTCCTCTAAACTCTCCCTCGCTATTTCACTTCCTTTCCCACCTGTTAATTTCTCTTCATAATTCCATGCCCTTCTCCCTGCCCTTATCATTATCTTATCTCTTTTGGTTTCCTCTCTCACCACGTATCCTGGAGTTTGCCATTCTACTCCTAGTGTCCATTTGAGGTACCTCTCCTGCATTCTTTCCATTTCTTGTCTCTCCTCCCATCCCCTTATCTCCGCCCCATATCCCATCACCGTCCACACCAGGGTATCAAAAAGCCACATCTTCCTCTCCCATACCTTCTCGAATTTCCTCCTCCCAATCCCCCATGCTTCCTTCATTACCGCTGCTGCCTTTTTTTATTCTGTCCCTTATATGTGCCTCCTGCCCTCCATTCTTTTTGAACACATACCCCAGGTATTTGAATTCTTTTACTTCTTCTATCTTTTTTCCCCTCCATCTCCAGTCTACTGTTGTACTCCTCCCTCCTCCTTTCCTGAACCTCATCACTTTCGTTTTTCCCACGTTAACATCCAGTTTTTTCCTTTCGAAATACTTCTCCAGTTTTCGTATCATACTTTGCATCTCTTCTTCATTTTTCGCCATTACCACCACATACTCTGCGTATGCCAACGAGCAAATTCTTCTTCCTCTTACTTTTATCCCTCCCCTTTCACGAAAACATTTTAATACAAATTGTAGGATTGGTTTTCGAGTAAAAGGAGATTTTTCTCACCGGTTTTTAAACACTAATTGCATGATAAGTTCCATTATTTTTGGTTCTAAGCATAATTTTTGTTTAAAATTTGCTGGATAATATTTACAAAATATTACTATAGGTGTAAAGTTTAATAAAAATAAATAATAAAATTAAATAAAACCAGTCCTTTTCGAATTTTTAAGTTTAAAAGAAAAAAAATAATTTTTGAACTTTTTTTAAAAATAAAAAATTATTTTTTTTATTTTGGTATACAACACCTACTTTCAAAACATTTTATATGAAAATTTCATCAAAATCAGTTAAGAAATTGGGAAAATCGTTATTCAAAAAAATGGGGTCCTTTTGGAGGCTTATAACCATTTATAACCATTTTTCGGAAAATTATTTTGAAACAAAATGGTAGCATTTTTGAAAAAAATTACTGTTTTTGTTGTTTTTTATTTTCCATAACTTCCTATATAGTACCTATCACCTACCTACATATACATTAATAATATTGAAGTAAAATTGTTATTATAATTTTTTTTAGAGAATTACATAATCTACAAATGTATGAAATATATACTTTTCTATATAGCGATTCCATTTAAAAATTTTTCGCGTAAACCCGATATTTTTGACATTATTTGACGTTGAATAAGTTTTGTGTATTATATAAGATTAGATTTATTGGCGCAAAATTTTAAACAGTTCTCGTTTAAGCAATAAACCCGACTCTAGTTAAAATAGTCCTTTATTTAAAAATTCTTGTTTAAATTTTTCTTAATTCTAAACACTTTAAACAACTCTTCTAACTAAAGAACGTGTTTAACAAAACGTCAGCAAACTTTTGTGAAACACGCCTAATTTTGACAGCTGAATAAATCAAACAGAACGAAAAATAAAAAAAAAAAACAAAAAGAACCCAATCTGTAATTTTGCCGAGCTATAGGAAAGTGTTTCGAGATTTAAATTTCGAGTTAAAATAGTGAAAATACTAAATAAAAAAGTGAAATGAAAGTTAACATAGTGAATAATTGCAATATTTTATAAAAAAAAAAACAAAACAACATGAGATGCTGCGTTAAATCGTGTAAAAACACCTATAATATGGAGTTTTCAAATTTTTCTTCTCACGGGCTGATTGTGTCTCATATTCCACATAAAGTAATGTGAAGTGATGTTTTTTAGGCTAATACATTATCTGAGAATACTTTTCAATTGATATTTCTTAGCATTTTGCTTTAAAAAAGCAAATTATTTGAAAATAAAAATACACTTCACTTCAATCACGGGAATTAGCTGAACACCATCTGTGAAAATTGAAATTCTCGTCCAGGGTAGCATTAGTTTTTGTTGGTGATGGCAAGGCGCTCAAATCCATTGAGCGCCCGTAGTGCAGAGTAATTTTACCTACTTTATGTGGAATATGAGATACAGCTTACCTGTGAAATGAACAAAAATTACACTGCTTGTTATAGGTGTTTTTAAATATAGGTGCAGTATTTAACGCAGCACCGCGTGTAGTTTTCTATTTTTGTACATTTTTGTATTGCATGTAATCACATTAATTACTTTTATATTACTTGTTTCTTTAATTTACTAAGCTTTTTTACTATTTTAACGATTTAAAATTTCAAAACAATCCTAAAACAAAACAGATCAAAATGCCTTTGGGTGCATTTAGCTGTCTAACTGCACGCCTTCCCTGTGTGGATGCATTTGTGTTTCTGTAACTCACACTCAAAGTGATAATTTCCCACAGATAAAGCATACTTTAAAAAGATAGAGAAGCGTTTTGCTGGTTTTAAAGTTAGAAGACCTCTTTAACGCTAAAGTATACTTTATGTCGTTTAAAATTTACATAGAGCCGCCTCTCATTCTAAAGTTATTATTAAGAGCCGACTCCCATTTTAAAGTCGATTTAGAGCCGCGTTAAAATGTTTAAAATTTTGCGCCATTGACTTTAAGAATTAATACAAATTACATTTTATTAAATTTAAGATTACACAAGTCTTTGAATGGATAAATTTTGTATATTTAAATTATTTCTTATCAAAAATTTAAGTTAATTGTGTCCATAAATTTTTTGTATATTTTTCCTGTGGCATATTTATGCAATACAGTTATACAGTTAACAATTTTCATCAGTTATAAATATTGAACTCAATAGCACCTTTTTGTTATTATTTTAACTCAAAATTTTGTTTCAATTGATATTCGTATATAGGTAAACATAATAATACACAACGAAATCAATTGATAGATCAATCAGCAGAATATTGTTTCAACATTATCATCGAACATCTAAAGAACTAAGCTCTAAAATATTTATGTTGGACATAACCCTTGAGATTAATTATAATTCTAATATCATATCTACTTGACTCACAAACGATAGGCAGACATTTATTTTTGAAGATAGAATTTCCACTAATGGATGGCTCCTAAAATTCCCTTATGTATATCTACTTTTAATATAGGAAAACTTTAATTTCAAAATTTGTTCCTTGATTTCTTTTCGTATAATATATTATTTCATTTTTCTTAAATATTTACTCGGGCATCTAACAACACAGCACTACCTACATTTTTAAGAGTGTGTTCTTGGAAACTTCTGAAAATATTTGTTTGAACAATTATTGTGTTTGCCTCACCCAAGAATGAAAAATATTTGCTTTCAATTTTCCAATATTGTAATAACACTCCAGATTACTTGATTGAGTATATATTGGATTTTTTTGTTTTAGCATATATAGCAACATTTTTCTAAAAAAAACAAATATACATATACATACAAAATATTGTATAGTAAAACTAAATCTATTAAAATTTTCTTCTTTTAAACATAAGGTCGAAATTTTAGTAGATTTAATACGATATTGCTAAAACCAAATCCAACAGACATTTTGACATTTATAAACGTCAAAAAATGTATACTGCCAAAATTTCTTGAATAAATTGACAATTTTGTGACCACTTACAGCCTTATTTATTAGATTTCACTAATACTCGTTTCAACCTCGGAATATAGTTAAACCGAGTCGAAGCACTTACTCCGTCTTAACGCCACGTCAAACGGTTTTAGCTACACCCTCCTTATGTCAAATATATTATCAAAACAAACCAATCTCTTTGGTTATTATAATATGGGATTAAACGAGTTTTGTACTGCAACTAAAGCGTTTAAAGAATTTAAATCATTCATCATAAATGCAAAATAACTATGCATTTTGCCTTACAATTAGTAACAAACGGATACAAAAAACTTCTTCTACTCTCCTTTTCAGTTACTAAATGTCATGTCATTTAGATACTAAAACGGCTTTACTATACGGCTTTAATCCTACTATGTACCAGTTTTAGCTTACTCCGCCTCTAATCATCGTTTATTTTTTTATAAATATAAGTTTTTCAAGATTAGAGGCGAAGTAAAGTCGGAGTAAATTTACTCCGTCGCTAGAACCACATAATAAATAAGAATTTATTTGACGTGGCGTAAAGACGGAGCAAGTGCTTCGACTCGGTTTAACTATTCCGAGGTTGAAACGAGTATAAGTGAAATCTAATAAATAAGGCTGTTAGAGTTTACATTTAGAAAATATTTAGAGCTTAAAGTTTTGATTAGTTACTCGACACATAAATACTGGCACAGGGTCATAAATCCATAAACCAAAAAATAATATTTTTTCATTTATAACCTATTCAAGTCGTCAAAAAACAATTGTAAGTTTTTTACCTGTGGACTTATGTCCCAGTGCCAGTATTTATGTGTCAATTAACTAATCAAAACTTTACTCAGGCATTGTAAAACAGACCCTTAATATAATAATAGTTAAGAAGGGATTAAAATTAAGAAAATTTGTATAGTAAGTGATTGAAAATTAGAAAATTTTTAAGAAGCATTATGTTTATATCTTAACATCATGCTGTCAATCTGTTATTGGGTCTTTATTTTTAAAATACATATATGTAACTATTAATAGTTTTTGACAGTTTTTGACTTTAGCAGTTCAAAATTCTCGATACAAAATTCCAATATCTACATACTAGCTAATTATGACTTTTCATAAATTAATTAATATTAAAAAAATGCAAGAAAGTCAACTTTATATGTATTGCTTAATTCTGGTAATTTCTTCACTAACTGATATTTGTTCTATAAAGTGATGACAGAGAGAAGTGCACTGAACAGTTTGATTTTATTGATAAATGGTCAAAGCAACCCTAATCAAATGACGTGGAGTGTTTTTTTTTCATGTTGATTGATATTAAATGCTGTAGGAATTCGTAGAAACAATATTTTGTCAATAAAATTGTTGAATGTAACTACTGAACATATATCAATGCATTTCTCGATTGGATTTAAAACAAAAACTTTATTTATTTCTTTTTTTGTATAATTGGTTATCAATTTCCAGCCTTCCTGGGTTCATGTAAATAAGGGTATAAGGGCAATGTTTGCATTAAAAAAAAAAAAACTGTTACTGATTTAATAATTAAACCTGCACGTCGATGACGTTATACATATATAGTGCATTAAACAATCTCACGCTTAACTTCACACTACTGTCACTGGGTAAAGGCAACTATAATTTGTTTTTTTTTTTTTTGTGTATATATTATATTCCTTCGTACAGAGTGGTAACATGCGTTAGTGGGTGTGACTTTGTTGCGCTTGAATTTTCCCGACAATTAGTCACAGTTAAGTGAATTTATTTTTAAATCGTGTATGTCTATATTTGTATAATTGAAGTTTGAAAGTAAAGAAGTTTTAATTTTAGTGTGGCTTTATTTATAACAGAAGTTATTAATACGTAATTACTGTCAAACAAGAACAAGTAAACAAAATGTCAAGGTGAAATTTATATTACTTTTAGTTTTATGGATTTTTTAAATGTAGATATGTGTGTAAATAGAAAATAATAGAAACTGACATTGTTATATATATAGTAGATATATGTAGGTATTCAATATATGATCAATTAAAAATCTAAATTGGGCAGTATTATATTTTTTAACTATTTTAGTAGTACAGTGAAACTTCCTATTATGTACAACTACCTTAAGCGGACAATCCCCTTGAGGGGAACTTAGATCTTGGATTTTTTAAATTATAATACCTTAAGCGGACATTCCCTTACCCGGACGCGGACAAGGATGTCAGAAGTAATTTGTTAAATTCAATTCTCTTAACCGGACGATTATTTTCAGCAATATTTTTTCATATCTTCGGAAATAGATAGGAACGATAAAGACAAATGAACTAACTAACTAAAATGAAGAAAATAACATTTAATTGCAATATTTAGCACAGTGGTGCATGACACCAAATCACTGTCTGTTATCAAAATGCATAACGGATTTTATTTATCAGCAGGTATGGTCTGTTTTTGTATCTTGTACAACTATTTTTAATTTTTTTGTTTTAATTGAATTAATTCTCTTGGACGGACTACTCCCTTATAGAGGGAGTACGCCTACAAGGGAGAATTCACTGAATTTTTTGGCTAAAAAAAAAATATCAGTTGAATTTTTTTAGAAACAATTAACTTCTTTTCTTAGTTACAACTTTTTGTTTGGAATAAAATTTTTCCGGAGTCGATAGCATTATTTGTTTTCGAGCCATCCGAGTCGAAAAAAAATTTTATTTTCTTATAGTTTTTTTTTTTGTTGCTTTTTCCTCGAAGTTTGTTCTCAAAATATTAGAACCGAAAAACAAACTTTAGCATATCTTTTTTTTAATTTCAAATATTTTTATCTCGAGTTTTAGATTTTCTAGAATTTTCTTTTAATAAAAAAAAGCCTGTCTGTTTGATTTTTTTTTCAATTTTCCATTACGTCATTATTTGTAGAACATAAAATTTACCTAAAGTCGATTGAATTTCTTGTTCTCGAAATATTCGAGACGAAAGATTTTTAGAACTTTTTTTTTTTAATTGATGTATCAACCTTTTCTGCACTTTATAAAGTTCTAAAACTTGTATTTTTAAGTAAAAACTAGTTTTTTGGTGAGTAAAAATAAGCTTAAGCTAGCTTGTTAAAGATGTTTTCTTGATTAAGCTGTTTTATAGTTAAAGCTATTTTAAAATACTCATTGGGCCTTGTGAATAAAAAAAAGCTAAAGTTAAAACTAGGATTTTTTAAGTAAAAGCTAGGTTTTTGGTGAGTAAAAACAAGCTTAAGCTAGCTAGTCTTAGCTATGTTAAAATAGCAAACGCTATAAATTCATTTATTTTATGTTTGTTTTCCAAGGTTGTGTGAATAAAAAATAGTTTAAACTAGAATTTTATAGTAAAAGCTTGAAAAATAAGAAAATTCTTTAAACCTGTTTTTTAACAAGATTTTTTCTTTGACTAGGTCTTATTTTCAGTATTCTCTTTAGTTATGGTGTGAATATGGTCAAGTTTATATGCTTTATAGTTAATTAAATTTTAGGAAATAAATCTAAACTATTATTTCCATTATGTGATTTTTTTCACTAATCTGAATCGTAGTTTTATTAAAATTGCGTTAGTTATAACAATTATACCTTTAAGGATTAAATAAATTCTTTAGAGCCATTTTGTCAAACTTTTTAAAATATCAAAACCGTTGTATAGAAGCTACCCGGCCTAATTGAGCTATAGCACAAAAAAAGAATTGCTCCTCTAGAAAATTTTATACAATCTCAAACAAATTGGTGCACCCGCTATATGTAGGCTCGAACTGGATATACAGTGGACATACAAAACAAACGCAAAGACTGAGAGACGATTTATGATAAAAAAAATTTTGTGCCTGCAAGGTGCAACCAATAGTTGTCCTACAGCAGATAAATGTTTTAGGCAAAAAAAATCCTAAACCCCATTGAATTACTATTCGGTCTTTATAAAACAGTTCTAGCTATAGCTCATCAAGTCCAAACACCTGAATCAACAAAAGAAACCTTAAATTTCGGAGCTTTAACTAAAATTTTTAGCTCAAGCTAGACTGCTTAAGGTTTTTTTTTGTTCACATAAAACAAAGCTTAAGCTAGAACTGTCTAGCTGAAGCAACTATACTATGAGCTATGACTATAAGTAAGCTTTAACTTTCTCCAAAAAAAACTTTTTCTTTTTTTTATTCACAAGACCCATTGATAGAGAATTAAATTATAAAAATAAATAATTAAAAAAAAATACTTAGGGTTTGTTTCACAATGTCTGAGTAAAGTTCTAATTAGTTATCCGACATTTAATTTATCCTAAAATTAAATCCTCCCATTAAAAAACTTTGCGTTTCACAATGATCAATTAGCTATTCCTTCGTTATTCCAGTTTTCCAGACAAATTAAATTCGTCAAATATTAAAGAAAAATTATTTATTAAATCAAAAAGTTAATTTTGCAGTGTCGGTCGTCTTATTGTACGTCTTAAAAGTGTCGAGAACATTGATTCCAAGAGCTCTGGATAGTAACAAATAAGTGCGTTGAAGCGAAGTGTGTTGAATCGAAGTGTGTGTGATCAGTGACAGATTTGAATGTTTTAATTGACAGTTTAATTTGCTAATCGGCACTTCATCTGGCAAGTAAAATACTTAGAACTTTTTATTACCAATTAGTCGTATTCAGACATTGTGAAACGTAAATGAGGTTGTTAATTGTTGAATAAGTTCCATGTAGTATAAAGTAAAATTATTAAAAAAATCAAATTTTTCCTTTTTTTTATATATTTAGTTTGAAAATTAAGTTTTCAAAAACTAATTTCTTACTTAAAAAAACTTTTTTGTATTTAAAAATAAGATACCTATTGGACTTCTGACTTAAAAAAATGTTATAGCATGACATTGTAAGTGTAGCCTTTGCCTTTTTTATAATTTCTTGTTCTATTTTTTTTTTCTATTTTAAGTAATTTTTTTTTTTTTTTTTTTTACTTTTCCTTTCCTGACTTAACGGAAGGGGGGAGGGAATTGACCAACCTATTGCGTAGGACTATTTTGTATCCTTTTTCGACCCAATTTACACGCTTAAGCTGACACTGCATAATATAATGTTTCAGTCAGACAGATCATTTTTTCGAATGCCTTTATCTAATTTCATATAGAAATACTAGATGTCAAATTTCAAAAGCACAAAAATACAAAGAGAAAGCTTTAAGATTCTATTGATGTCTGTTGGCAAGCGTTAGAACCTTACTCCATATCGGAGTAAATTACCTCCAATTTTAAGAAAAACAAAATAAATCTACTCACTTTTTTCCACACTAAAAAATTTAAATTTTTTTAAACCAAACAACATGAAAGGAAATGACAGCACTGATGTTATTCAATTTTCTAACCAACTTTTAATCTGAATGTTTTAATCGAAAATTCTATTCTGTTTTAAGCGGCATATACACAGTTCAAAATCTCATCAAGCATGGGAGAGTGTATTAGTAAAATTGCCACACGTATACGTTGTGTGTATGCTTGAAGTAAAATCAAAACTTTTTGATTTTTGGTCAATCAAGTAGTCAAGATTGACGTAGTGTATATTTGTGATTGAATGCTTGATCATGCATGTGCTCATTTTCATATTGAACAGCGATGAGGCAACATATTATCAAATCGCGGATTTTTATGCAAACTATGCAAGATGGATGATAAAAATTTTCTTCTAGAATTTATAGAAGTATATCTAGCGCTAGCCCTACATCGTTGCAGCAATCGTCAGTGTCCCACATTTTTTTTTATTTTTTAAAACCTTTTAAATTGGTAAAATTTAAATATAGCTTTTTGAAATGAAATTCATACAAATTACCTTAAAATTCAGAAGAAAATTCAAAATACTGGCAGCGGATAAAAATCCTCACATGTCTTCTCATCTGAACAAGTACGTATAAATGAGTGATTGAAAACTCATGCTTGATGTGTGTATATTCAATGTGAAACTTGTTTTACTAACACACTCTTCTATGCTTGATGAGATTTTGATGTGTGTATATGCCGCTTTAAAATGAATGGAATTTATTTGATATATTATTTTTTTGTTATTTTATTATTTTGTTATTTTTATTAAAATAAATTTTTTGTTAAAAATACAGTTTTTGAAAACTTGAGTCTTTTTTTCGTCCATAAAATTTTCGATTTACTCCCTTTTTTTTAACCTATAATCTGCTCTGAAATTTGACTAATTAGGTTCTAACCCTGCTGCTGGCCACTTTTATTCCTAAAATTATTAAAAACCTTTTAAGTAAAATAAAATATTCATGAGTAGGTACTTATATAGATATTAAGGAAATGAAATTCAGGTCATGTTTTGCTTTTAACATATTTATAAGTAAGAAGATTGCATAACCAATATATATACACCTCAAACCTATTAAATTAAACCCTCAGAAGTCATTAACCTATATATACATTGTGCAGTTTATATATATCGTCAAACAGTTCTATAGGTCATTAAATTTATCTCAAGCTACCGTATTGACTGACCATCTTATACGTATAAGAGTTTGTTAGAAGATTAGAGAGGACCGACAAATACTATATTTAAAACCAATATATGTATGGGTACATGTCAGAGATTTTGGTCATTCCCAGCACGTTCGTATCCTAAACTCTGCAAACACAGTGAACATTATTATTGTGAAGAAGAAGAAGCTATACATAGGTGAAGTATATTGCGTTAATGTTCTCATTACAGATGAATGAGAAGAACTTTGGCGACACTTTTTCGTACGTTTCTATAGTTTTTTTTTTTTTCATTTTCACATATTCATCGTTCGTATGTAGGTATCTTCGTAGCTAGCTATATTATATCTCTTGAGGTTTCAAAAAAGGTTTCACTCTTTGGCTTAGTGCAAGTGTGGGCCGAATGTATCTATATAACTACGGCGCAGCGTAATCTTCAGCGATACAAAAAAGAAAACAAAAACAACATTCCCAAGTCCTTTTGTGTCCGTGCGTCGTCGTCGTCAGTCGTTGGCCGTCGTAGTTATGGATTCTCGTCTTGTTTTTATTTTATATCCAATTCATGAAAATGCCGATGTAATCTTCTGATCTCGTTACGACTTCGTATAATATATTTATGGATGAAGTACCTATATCTCGAGACACTGACATCGACGACGACGCATATACGATGGCGTCAAGTGCGATATAGACTCAACAATAATACGACTTTTGAGTACTCGATCGGAAAAACCTACGCACAAAAAAATATAAATTTAAGTGCAAAATAATATAGATATATATGTATATTGTATATATCCTATGCTATCGGTCCTTATGTGGGAATAATTCTGCATCAGGGGCTATATACCTATATATTATAGCCTAAGCTTAGAACACCTTGGGAGGGATTTATATTATTATATATGAACCCAAAGCCTCGTGGCAGGTGGAGTAGCTATATATTTTCTGCATTTGATTGGATATGATTAAGGTGATATTTTTTTTTTATTTCCAATCTTTAACATGTGCCACGAGATACTCGTAATTTGAAGCGCGTGTGTGATTGGAAAAATTATTTCTGCAAAATTGTAAAGAAGTATATGACTTACCTACTAACAAGAGTAAAAAAAAATTCTTTTGGCTTTGGAAGTTCAAGAACTGAATTATGTGTAGGTAGGATGATTAAAAGTTATGCGTCTAAAATTGTATGAAATTAAAAAAGTCTATTTCAAAGGAGTTCAAGTGGATTTTGAATTATCTGAAATATCTTGTATGAAGGTAACTCAAAACCAGAATTTCCAAAATTTTTTAAAGTCGCGGAGACAAATTAAATGAAAAAACAAATTTTAAATTAAACCAATAAAAGCTCTCTACTCGCATAAAATATGTACAAAATATGTTTGTAAAAATGTGTTTAAAAAAAAAAAAACAAATCAAATAAGCCATTTTAAATTCTCTTATATCGACATCACAATGTATAATATTCTTCTATATATAAAAAAAGATAGGATTTATCACATTCAATTAAAAAATCTATGTTAAATCATTTTAATCATTTTATAGTTATCTCTAGAGGGTTCATTTATAGACAACAAACAAATAAAAAAAAATTTTGAACAAACTTTTATGCCACAACCATTGATAAATAGCACTTTAATTAATTAAATTAACATGGGAGTTGCAATGAGAATAAAGATGAAGAATATATTATACACTATATAAAAGTATCTATACCTATAATATCCCTTATCTATCTATATCTATCTTGAATCCTCGTATATTCAAACTTTATTGCATCTAAGGAAGTTTGATTAAAATTTATTATTTTGAAAGCTTTCTTTCCAGCACAATCATTAAGAAAATGAAGACACAAAAGAAGACCTCTATATACCACAACCACAAGTCCATCAGTTGTTTTTATACAAGGAAAATCTTTATGTTGGAGAGGGTATTGTGGGTACCTACCTTATACCTGTACATACCTACTTATATAGCAAGCAAAATGATAACAAAGAATAAATCATAAGATGTTTTCCTTTTTGTTTATTTCTTTAAAGGAATGAAAATGATTTTATTCGGTCATAGCTTTTTGAATTGACTTGAAATGGATAATGGGGGATAAAATTAAATTTATACAAAAGGTTAACCTAACTCGTTTTTTTGTTAATTTAAATTTATTTAATGTTTTCCAAAATTAATTAAAATAAATAAAATAAAACTTAGACATATAAAAACGACATAATAAAAGTGTTCCAAATTCAAAAGTATATAATGTATTTGTAAATGGCACTATACTTCATTAAAAATAAAAAAAAACTGGGTCGCATGAATGATCTCCAGCACCCGTTTATGCAAATTTACTGTCAATATAATCATATTTCGGGTGGGTCTACAACTCTTGAGTTTATTGAATTAAAAAATTATGGATCATTAGAAATAAAAAAAAAGAATTCGTTTGGATAAATAATTTGGCTTGTAAAAAATTTATGGAGGTAAAAAAATATTAATTGTAGTTTTGAGTGTATAAAGTTGAGTTTTTTTTGTTTTATTTGATATACTTGTTTATTTAAATAAAAATGATTTTTTTATTTTATTTAAACATTTTTGTACTCAATGTTTTTTGAAACACCATTTTGGGCACACTTTTTCAACTTTAAATTTAGTTACAAAAAAACGCCACACATTCCCGCCTTCAAATTAACGGGAAAAAATTCTTTATATATTTGTTTACACAATATAGAGAGAATTGATTTGAAGAAGTTAGTCCAATATTTTTCAAAATTTTGAGTTTGAAAATTTATTTATTTTTAAATATTCACAAAAAAAATTTAATTTAAAAACAGAATTAATGGATTGATTTCTGGGTTTGAAAAAAAGGTATTTCATAGCATTTTAAAGGACTATTCACATGAGAGCGACCAACGACCGACGAATAAAAGAACAAATGGGATTTTAACTATTTAAAAAGCCTAAATTCTTCACAAAAACTAGACAAAATGGTAGAAAACTTATTTAAATTAATGTTAAGATACTAAAGTTTGCGTTTTAATTACTAAAATAAGAGGAACATTTTAGTATCTTAACATTAATTTAAATAAGTTTTCTACCATTTTGTCTAGTTTTTGTGAAGAATTTAGGCTTTTTAAATAGTTTAAATCCCATTTTTTCTTTTATTCTTCGGTCGTTGGTCGCTCTCATGTGAACAGTCCTTAAGTGTTGCCGTTGATTTTTAATATTTTATATTTATATTTTTTCTAATTCAAGTCAATTTTTTTTTTATTAAATTGTCCCTTCCGCCTAAATAGAAATAGACCCCCACTCCTATACGATTTTGTTCTTGTCTCAACCTAACCTAAACGCTCTATATTTTCTTTGCAACTTATCTAAAACACCCTGTTTATTTTTGGTTTGTTTAATTTTTATCCACTATTTGACATGTTATCACTTTTGATTTATTTTTCCATTATTTGACTTGTAATCTACCAATAAAATATTTTATTTTAGTACACGACCGTTTATGTCAAAAAACTAAAATATACACTTATTAAACAAAAAATAAAAAGTTTTATTTATTTCCTATTGTCCCCACTCTCTAGCTGATATTGGTTTATTTTGTTTAAAACACTCTGCTGTTACTCGAAATCTAAACTAAAGATCTTTGTAAAGTGAAGTACAAACTATATGTAAATCGCTTTAAGTAAAAATTATTTTTTCAATAGAAAAATTTGAAACACCCTGTATCTATATTTTTTTTGGAACTCACCAGCTTGTTAGCCTTATAAATTTTGTTTAAGTTACAAAAATTTATTACGATATCTTTATTAATTTAAGAGTTATGGTTTTGGCATCCAAAAACTTACTCAAATCAGAGTAAATTTACTCTTGAAGAAATAAAATAAATCTACTCCAGCAATCCGCTTTTTTGTGATCTACTATTTTTTTTCCAAACTGAAGAATTCAAAAGTTTTTTGGGCAAACCATTTAAAAGGAAATGACAGCACTTGTCATTCGATGTTCTAACCAACTCTGATTGTTTAAATACAAAATTCTACTTATTTATTTTTTTGTTAAAAAAATATGTGAGCTATTTGAATGGCTTAATTTATTTATTTTAAACTAGTATCGCCCTGTGTCGAAATTCGACATTTTTCTTTTTAATTTAATTTTTTTTCAATATGCACAGTGCTCGACAGTGCAAAAACGAAAATGACCCACTGTGTGTAAATGCGTGTCTCAAGTATATTCTGCGCATCTCAGCAATTGTGGCTTTCCAACAATATAAAATTTATCGAAATCGGTCAAATACTTTTTGAGAAAATGGTACCACAAAATTTATTGAAGGCTATTTATATTCTAAATTATTGAGATTTTTTTTTATTTATTTTAAATTTGACACTACTCAAAAATTGAAATTTGGATTAAAGCTTTTTACATCTAGAGTAGAATTTAGATTTTGTAATAATAATTAATTAAATCCATTTATTTTTGTTTTTCACATGCAATATTATTAAAACTTAATAAAATCTCTCGTTTTAAAAGTATAATTTAATTCGGTTATATAAATAATGAGATAGCTAGTCCAATTTTAAAGATGAGTTTTTGACCAATTTGGATTATAATTGAAAAAGTGGATAAGATCAAATCTTATTTTTCTTTCGGCTTTTCTGGTCACAATGGATGTGGAAATGAAACAATTAAGTAAGCATTTACTTTTCCTGACGTTTCGGCAGGTTCTTCAGGGGAAGTTATGTGAAAAAAAATAAATATTTTAGCTTAACATAAGTAAAATTAGAAGGTTTTATAAATAAAGTTGAATAAAACTTATGCGCACTTCGAATTGAAGTTTGGTCTTTTTGCATAAGTTTTATTCAACTTGATTTATAAAACCTTCTAGTTTTACTTATGTAAAACTAAAATATTTATTTTTTTTCACATAAAAAGGCGGTTGTTGCCGAAATGTCGGGGTAAATGTTTACTTAATTGTTTAATTTCCACATCCATGTGACCAGAAAAGCCGAAGGAAAAATAAGATTTGATCTTATCCACTTTTTCAATCGATAGTCCAATAGCAATTATACTTACATAGTGTGAAATTTGGTTGATCGTTTGATTTTATCAAAAATAAATAAGTATATGGAAGGAACTGTAATTTTGGGTAAGACTAAAGGAATAATTTTTTCAAAAAATATTTTTTCTAAATTCTGGTCCACATAATTCTCGACTGAAAAGGTAAAGTATCTTAAGTCGACTTAAGATGATTTGTTTTTTTTTTCAATGAGCCCTATTACCAACACAGAGGCGTGTAGTTCTGTGTTATCCGAATTCTTCTATCTTACTCCGTTTCCTTTTTATAAAGGAAAAAAATGCATCTTATGTTGGAAAATAGCATATTGACACAAGGTAAAATATCTTAAGGCCACATAGGATGTTGTGTTGAAACGAAATAAAAAATTTTAACTATACTTAAGATTAATTCATCTTAAGAGTTTGTAATAATTGTGAAAAGGTAAAACTTCTTAAGAAGACTTAAGATATCTTACCCCGTGCTAACCTAAACAAAAATCACCCTTAAGTCGACTTAAGATTTTGAAATCAATAATTTAAAATTTAAAAAAAAAGTTCATAAAATTTGACCTCAATTCAATTTATTCTAAGAAGTCTATGTTTATAAGGTTTTTTGGGAAGCTATTTCCGACAGTCTTTTTGCTCTTGAAAAATTTTAAAAATTAACTTAATATACTTTACCTTTTCATTTATATTAAAACTTTTGGAAAGATTCTTCATAGAAAATTTGAGATATTCATCAAATTGGATAACGATTGTAAATTACATATACAATGTATATCGAAGCTTTTAAGAGTTTGAACTTTTAATTGAAGCAATTCATCGGTATTTGAAATTTAATTTTTTTTGTTCATGAAACACTTTTTTATTTCTGACAAACAATTTGAAAGCAAGTACCTGGTGCATATGCAAAAAGATCTTCCATAAAAAGTTGATATACTTAAAAACAAAACAAAGAAAAAACGAAAATTCAAATTTGTATCCTATACCAGCAGCTTATATTACAAATAACTCATTAATCTTTTTAATTAAAATTAATATTCTTTTATAAAACAACAAAAAAAAAATTGAAAAAATAAGTTTTTAATTAATGCCGATTCTCCTTTTTTGGGCAAATAATAACAACAATAAAGCTTCCAGCTGATGGGATAATAATTATTTATGTGCGGATATAACCGAAAAGTCTGTGCAGAAACCCAAGTTTCGAAAACACAATTCATGAGTGCATATACATTTATAAGAACAACAACAACAACGACGAAGTTAAGTCAAGAAAATGTTCTTCATTTCACTTGTGGCAACTAATTAATCTAAGATGCCGAAGTTGCATTCCACTCTTGGCTGTCTCGTTTGTTTAACCAACACAAACCCTTTTTTTATAAATGTGAAGTTATATAGCCATATACATATGTAGTCATTCTAATGGCTTGGCATATATATATACATAACTGAAGCGAAAATGTAACATTGCAAATGAAATTCACAATCCAGCATTTCCAAATGCTCCCCAACTGTGTGCATTCAAAAAGAGAATTATTGTTTCTGACAAACGGCAAATTAATGTCTTGGTCCTGGAAAAATTTAATTTACAAAGATAACAGTGTCGGATTTTATATTTTGTAGGTGAATTTTAACTAAACACTTGTAGGTCGTCCATTTGCTGAAACAAAACTGAAGTTAAAGTAGAAGCTTTTATGTGACAGTTAAGGCTTAGTGATTAGTAACACATAAGCCTTTAAATATGAAATACATTTTAACAAATGGATCTTAATGCCATAGGCCACCTACATTCTAGCCAAGTCTGGTCCTGGGTCTTAAATAGTATCAATATTCATTTACAACAAGAGCCACACGCACCGAAGTTAGAAGTTTATGTGATTTGTTGGTTCTGTTGTAGTTATGGCATAATATGGGAGAAACATAGAATAACATTAAGGTATTGTTGCACTTGAGGATGAGGAAAGAATAGAGAAATCATATTTTTAAGAATATTTATATACTCGTACAAAAAAATTGTGGAATTACCATCGCTAACAGTTTTACGGGGGTTAAAGACCCCCCAAAATTGTTTTTCGGGAATATCTTTCAAATGGTTAGTTGTACAGAAACAATGCCAAGAACTAATTTGTAGCTTAGAAAATTTTCTTTAGTTTTTAAGAAAATTGAAAATTACATAAATTACTTTTTTCTCAAAAACATTCAAGTCATATCGGTGGAGAGTGGAAACTTTTGACAGTTTCTTAAGAACCCCATGAGGAGGATATATACAGTATACTCTCTGCAAACAGACACCTCCCATAAGCGGACACCTCTCATAACCGGACAGATTTCAAAGAACATAATTAAATTCATGAATTTTCATAGTAATAACTCTCCTATAAGCGGACTCTCTAATAACCGGACGCGGACACCAAATTTAATAACCGCAATAGAGTTTGATTCTCTCATAAGCGGACAAAGTGCATGTAGAGTAATATTTTTCAATTTTTTGAGGTCCATTTCGGTGTTTTTGGATAGTAAATTACATAACTTGTAGAAATATGAAGATAATAGGGGTGAAATCCTCCCAGGAAAAAAATCACAAAAATTTCTCTTGGACAGAAATTCATTCATAGGTGAAATTTTGTTGCATCTTTTAAGCTATATATATTCTCTTTTGAATAACTCTTTTGAATAACTTTCCAATTTATTTAATACGAGAACGCACTCGGAATAGAACAAGAAAATTCTAGAATACGGTTATGCTATTGTTTTTTCTTTTAAAAGTTTTCAATTTAATTTTTTGTTTTCTCATAACCGGACACCTCTAATAACCGGACAAATTTCTGGGTACCATCAGTGTCCGGTTATGAGAGAGTTCACTGTATATACCAAAACCCATCTTTCCGGCGATTTTTTCTGAGTCAAGTGCTGATGAAAATTTAAAAATTTAATTTTTTTGCAGAGATCTTAAACATTTTTAGAAGAAATGACCATTGACCATGGGCATTTTGGGCCCACTTTCAACATTGCTCAACTGTGATGAAACTTATGTCATTAGAAAGCGTTTTATTATATCTCAGCTAAATTGAAATCGAGATAGTTTTCGAAAAAATTACTTTCAAACTCAAAAAGTAGTTTGGCAAAGTTAGAGCCAGTCAAAGGAAAAAATAATACAAATTATTAAAACCGTTATATTATGAAATAAAGAGCTCTCCATACGCTTTCATATGACATAAGTTTCATTACACTGTTGAGCAATGTTGAAATGCGGGCCCAGACTCCATACAAAATTGCCCATAGTCCTTTAAGCTTAATGGAATTTTTAAATCCGCTCAAGTGAATTTTTTTTCACTTAGACGGGGTAAGTTTAAGTGAAAAAACCGCTTAAGTTCACATTTGCCGTTTCTCTTAAGCGGGTTTTACTGTACTAAAACAATTATATTCCTGCCAGACGTTCTATGTGATGAGCTAGAATAAAAATTCGAACTTTTCCTCTAGGGAATTACATAAAAATGATCGGGACCCAAATTTGAAGAAAATCAGATTCACCAATTTACGATCAAGCTTCAAAGGACGGTAGATGATAAAAATATCTCATTGTGTTAAATTTGATTAATAGTTTGAAATCTTTGTCTACACTGATCTTTAGCAAAAGAAAAATAGAAAAATAATTGAGCCGTCCTTATTTTAAATGATTTTGGTATTGACTGTGGTACACCTACTCACTGCTACTGATACATATGATTGAATGATGGAAATATTTTTATGTTTTTGTAAAGGTGCAAGATTGATGGTAAACTTTTCAGGCGCAGGGTCATAAGTCCATAATGTACTTTTGAACCACTTGGGTGGGTTACAATTCCATAAATCAACTGTATACTTATAAACCACTCAAAAGGGGCAAAATTCCATAATGAAAAGGGCCAATATTCCCTAATTTTAAGGAAGAAGTGGTTCAAGAAAATGAAATTTGAATTTATTAAATTAGTTTTTGAAAATTATAGATATAAAGTAATTTTAAAAAATTCGTACAAAATTTTTAAAATTACCTTATCCCTACAATTTTCAAAAATTAATTTAAAAAATACAAATTTCGTTTTTGAATATAGTACGAAGTAATTGTAAATATTTGTAAACTTTAAATTTTTTAATCTCTGACTGAGGTAATAAAAATAGCCGCCTGAAAGCCAGAATTTTGTTTTTGTATGAATAAATATTTTTATGTGGAATAATTCGAAATAAAGTCAGCATGGGCTAGTATATATAGATTAAGACTTGAAACTTGGAGAGTTCTTTTTTAAATTTATTTTGAACACTCAAAGCCCGTATGCGCATAAAAATTCTAAAAATTTTAAAACACAAGGCTTATTTACATATGTATGTAATATTATATGTATTTTTAAGAGTAGAAGAGATGCAACAGAGAATAACTGAAACTTTTTTTTTATTTTATTATTGTGGGCCACCCAAGGAACTGCAACATTTTTACTGCAAAATATATTTCATAAAAAGACAAAAAATTTCTTGATTCAAAAATCTATCTTATTTATTTGCTTCTACGTTTATCTAAAAGAAATATTACGATTTACATAGAAATCCTAACCCTAGTTATAAATTAAGGACAGGAAAGGCTTTCTGTTGACTAACAACACCCACATATAGTAATGGTTGAGAGTTAAAAAATACTATATATGTATAGGACGTTCATGAGCTGTAAAATTCATTATTGTTACCACAACGTTCCTTTTTTTCAACCAAAAAATTATTGTTATATAAATCTTGATGAAATGAAAAAGATTTCAACACCAATTGTGAAATTATTACTCAAAATTCAACAAATTGTTTGACTATATTTAAAGGTTAATGTATATGATATACCTACCATATACCCTAGCTTTACACACACAATCACAACAAGAACTCTTAGCGCATGGTATATATCATTTATAATGTTTCAATCATTCATCACATTTATTTCGACATTTATATTTTGCCAAAGGACGAAGGAGAAATATATTACAATAGCTTTTCTCTGATACATTAACCTCATTCCTTTAAAATCAAACTACCCAATTACGCGTCATTATTCTTCCTCCTTCTCTTGCATTATTTCATCATCGGTTTTTAAGGTTTTTATGAAAAAGTGAGATCCAGCTATGTAGTATATTGCTCACGTTGCCTTGTCAACTAATCTTCCAAAACAAAAACAATAAAAAACCAAAAAATAAAACAAAACAAAAAAACCAAAACCAAAACCAAAGACCTTGGCCAACTCCAATTGCAAAATAAATTTCCAAGTCATTAGAGAAAAATTATCCTGTCAACAATCTTGTACGTATGTATATATATAGCATGAGCACGGGACGACAACCAAACTGAAGACCATTCAACCATCATGGTTACAAAGTGTATGTTGTCCACTACTTTCACACACAAACACACAAATCATTATCATTCTAGCCATCCTTACGAAAAGCTGTAGCTTTTAAATAATATATACACAGATTATCCTGTCGGTCGACCTTGAAAGATAAATGGTTTTTCATTCGGATTTGACAAGCCCCCACTTTCGTTTATTCATTTGATGTGTGTGTGTGTGTGTGTGTATGTGTTTGTTTGATGCTCCATCTGGTCTCCAAAAAATTATGACTGATAGTGGTTTTTTTTTTTATTATTATGAGTGGCAATGGTGAAGTAAAATAAAATAAATCTTAACGATCTTTTTGATGAAGAAATAAAAAAAAATCCTTAGAGGGATGAAATGATGCGTGCATGGAAAGATTTATTTCTCCTCAAATGTCACGAAAAAGAAAATTGCGAAGAGAGAAATTAATTTGTCAAAAGCTGTATATGTATAAGTTAAGTACCTATAATTAAACTCAGACACGACCACAATATTTTAACAAGTATCCTTAGACCTCTTAGCTATTCAAGTTAAACATTTAAAGGTGGTAGATTTTTTAAAAATATCTCTGAAACTCAAGACTTTAACAGAGGTTAAATATTGTTTAAAGTGGTTTTTAAGATTTTAATAAGAACTTAATTTTTTTTAATTTTTAGACTAATTTTTTTCATTTATTAATTAATTAATTTATTAATTTTAATTGCAATATACAGGATTATTTGCAAAGGATGCGTCAAAAATCTAGGCAGTGTAGGTTGGGTCGAGAAAAGCATAAAATGGAATTGAAAGGGGGGCATATTTATCTCGGTTTTAACAGGAGGGGCAATTTTCTAAACATCGACTTAAACTACAAAACAAATTATAAAAAATCAACAGCAACACTTACAATAACATTTATGCTTGTTTTTTTAAATCCACTTTTTAAATCTGTTTTTAAATTAAATTTTTTTAGTAAATAGCTTTGGAAAAATTAATTTTAAAATTTTAAAAGGAAAAAAATTATGAAAAAAAAATTAAAATTTTTCAATATTTTTAAAAATTTTTTTTAGTATTAAATGCTCTTATCAATTTTTAGTCAAATACAAGTTTTTCGGAAAATATATTTCTATCTAAAGCTTCTGAAGTAAAGCTTCTAAAGTCCCAATTTTTGAAAACTATTTCGCAATATCGCCCGTCTGTCTATATAACTAATTACCTACTGTGTATCGAGCTATGAGCTTAAACGGGTGGATCAATTTCTTTAAAATTTATAACAAAGGATTTTTATGAAATTCTCTAGAAGTCGAATTTTTGTGTTAGCTCACCTAGAATGGGTAGCTGCCATACAATGATTTTGTTTTATTTTTTGTTCAAATTTCATCAAAAAATAAGTTCATTGAATTTGATAAAATTTCTTTCCTAAAATGTTGTTTTGCAAAAATAAGTGTGAACTTTTTGATCAAAAACAAATAATATTTAAGAAAACGTAACTTGAGCAAGTTTACATCACTTTATGCTTAAAAAAGCAAACATTTTTTTTTTTTCAAAATTAAAAAAAAAATCAATTAAAATATGAGTACCCTTTGCATACTTCTATATGTAATAGATGTAATGTAGTACTATGTAAAAGATACTTATATGAATAAGAATTCTAGTAAACAGTTTAAGCTCGTTTTTAAATTTATTCACTATGGCGTATGAGTAACATTTTTATATATTATTTTATTTTTCATTTTCTTCACATAAATTTAATAATTTAAGAGTATAGTATGTTATTAAGGCTTTTTTTGAGCTTTACTTGGATACTTTATATACCCGATGTCCTTCACTCAACGTAATTTGAGAATTGAAATAAAAAAATGCACGACTGAGTCGCACATTCTTGCTCTTATGTAAGATAAAACTTGGTAGGAGTCTTTTTTGGATAAATATATTAAAGCTTTTCAAAAATAATGAAGCCGTTAACTTTAATTTTGACTATAAGAAAGATATTTGGTTAAAATATCGTAGATAATAAATAATAATACGAGTTTGGTCTTAACCCTTATAAAAATCGGTTAAATCGTTTGAAATATGTACCTATTGAGTTTTCAAAAAAAAAAGGAACTTTTTTGGACTGCTCCATTATCAAGTTTATTAAAATCCCGATAACATTTTTCTTTGCATGAAACCAATCCCAAATATATAACAGTAGGTACCTTTAGGGAGTATATTGCCGCGTGATCGAATAAAAAGGAAATATTGGCAAAGCGTCCGCGTCAGTCCCTCAAGGAATACCACCCAGTCAATACTCGTATAACGTAGGTACATCCTTTTTAATAATGGCGTAAAAGAAATTTTTGCAATTTAATCAAAAAAAAAAAAAAAAAACCCTAAAATACGTGACCAAATGTCTATTGTCCAAGACATTGTTCCACACGGGCGATTCAAAGTATGGTATAGGACTCTGCAAATTTGGCCATCTGTTGGACATTCCTTTATATTATTTTCACTTCTTAACACAAACATACATACATATGTACAACTTGTATATATACAAAATATATAAACATAACACAAGAAAGCTGAGAGTCGTGATTGCAACAAAACTATAATATCTAGAATTCTGAACAAAGAAAAAATAAAGGACTTTTTTTTTCAATTATGGACTCTCTGTCTGAGTGCGGTCGTGCGAATAACGAGCAGAATTTCAGACATGTGCGTTTTTCATGCTCCAGATGTTTTTAGTTTTAACCAACTCTATACTATATACCTTTAGACAGGCCAAAAAGATCTACGTGATTGTTTTTAGTGTTTTTGTTTTTTTTTTTTTGAGTGACAGGTTTTTCTTTATTCAGTTTGGTTATATCTTTTCTTCTTCACCTCAATTAAGTCCTGTCAAGTATTATTTTTTATTATTGAATTATCTTGCCATAATATCTTCAGGTTTTTTCTATTTTACTATCGTTTCAAAAAGGGTAACTAATTATAATAAAAAAAAACATAAATGTATGAGGCTATAAAACAGCAAACAAAGGACACTATAATAGTGAGGTTTTATATTACATTAACCTTTTTTTTTTTCGTTCGTCTGACAAAGTCTTTAAGCAACTGCCATTGAGTAGTCTTTTACTGATATGTTAAGATTCTATTTATAAACTGAATCAACCTTTGAACTTGAAATCAATATCGAATATAGGGAAAAACTTTTAATACAATTTAAAAAAAAAAAAAATTGTATATTGATTGATTTGCTATAAAAAGCTATAGAGGGTGTAGGTTGGGTTGAAAGTAGAAAAAAAAAATCATATTAAGGAGGGTTCCATTTTGCCCAGTAAGGCAGGACTGGAGGGGTAATTTTCTAAAAAAACAAATGGATTTAAAATTAATTATTATAAAACAATATCAAAACAATAACAATACCAAGTTATAGATCTTCTAAAGCCATCCATTCTTTAATTTATTTTCTTTTTTTTCTATTTTCAAATTCGAAAAACTACACACTCTAGATTTTGGTCGTATTTTATGCAAATTACTTTGTTAAAATCTGTGTAAAATATTGATTAAATAATTATAATTATCTATTATTTAAAACAGCGATTGAAAAAAACTTTTAATTACATTTAGCTCCGGCGATCTTAACGTTACTGTTGACCGGTAAAAATAAAGAGTATTTGAGTCGGAGGGTTTAGGCCAGTCGGCAGAAACTAAAAGGATTTTTAAAAATATAAAAATAAACCTCTCAGCTTTTATGTTAAAAATTGAAATTTAAGTTCTAAGTCTAAGTTCCTTAAAAAAAAACAATCTATATGTTTTGTACTTCAGCCTCCATTTTGCAAAAAAAAACTAATTTAAGCCAGAACGACTCCAAAGTAAAAAAAAAAATACAAAAACTTAGAAACGCCGAAAATGATGTTTATTTTAATTGTTTGCCTAATCACTACATAACTTTGGGTGTTTAAATTCTGAAAATGTAAGTCCTAAAGAAAATGTTGAGTTTAAAGAAAATTTAATTTTCTTTCAGAAAGATTTAAGCAAATTTTTTCTATGATCAGTCAATCCCGAGATATTGGTAAAAACGTATTTTTCAAAATGGCGGCTGATTCGAAATAATTAAAGCAGCTCCATTTTAATATTAAAATTTGAGTGATACAGTTTTCTTCTACCAACCAACTCACTATGTAACATATGTTGACAAAAATAAACAAAATTCATAAGAATCAACAAAAAAAGTACTCATCCATATCCATTACATATATGTTATAGACAAAACCCTACATGGTGCTCTCAATTTTGTCAGGGCTTTAAAATCAATAGTGCGCACTTTTAAATTTAAATTGAACAAATTTAAAGGGTTTCATGAGAAAAAAGAAAAATATTGCCGAAAATAAAAGGAAATGTTTTAGTCTTAAGACTTAAATTAAGAGAAATTGCTTTTTATATGTTTTTAAACACAATAATTTTAAATATAATGTGAAAACATTCAATGTTATAATTAGAGGAATCAAAATTAAAAGAATATAGCTATCGTTTAATTAAAAAAAAAATTACATTTAATTTCAAAGCGCTTATTTAAATTTAGCATTCAAATATAAAAGCCATTAAATTGAAAATTCTAACAATCAATTTTCAAAGTGTTTATTTTAAATTATAAATCATTAATGATTTCAATTTAAATGTCTTTTTACAAAAAACTTAAAAAAAATCAACACCATGATTTGAAAGTGAATGCTTTGATTTAGTTTGAAAAGAAAACCTTCCAGCTTTAATGATTAGGAATTCTAATCTTGTTGGATATAGTTCACACTTGATATTCATCATGAAATAAATATAAGACAAACTGAACTTAAAAAAAATTGCATTTTGACAAGGTCTCACTAGTCAACTGATGAGTACAAGTTAGATCGGCGCTGCCGGGACTAAAAGAAAATTTTTGTGAACATTGAGTGAAATTTTGCCTTTTTAGCTTATGAAGATAGACATGTAAAAATAGTTTGGATGAAAAGTAAGAATATGTTTCAGCAATGAGAAATGAGAAATGAAAAATTATAAATTTGAAAATATTAGCTTTAAAAACACTTTAGATTTTATAGTGAACGTATTAAAATGGATTTTAAAAGTGTATCATTTTTAGTTTTAAAGATATTAATTCAAAAGGTATTTTGAAAGTTTTTCTTTTAAAAATACTTCAAATTTTACATTAAAATGCTTTCAAATGACTTTTAAAAATATAATTTTTAAATCAATATTGTTCCCTTATAGTCTTAATATACAAACACTTTTAATAATTTTCTTTTATCGTGAATCATTAAATTTAAAATGTTGACTTTGAATTTAAAAGTAAAGCTCTTCTTTGTAGCTTAAAAGTGAGACACTTTAAATTTAAATATTTTCACTTTTAAATTCAAAGTGATTCGCGTTAAAGTTAAAAAAAAATTGAAATTGTAACTTTCAAATTGAATTCGTTTTTTTGCAACCATTTTGTATAAAATCGTCTTATGCAACTTTACGTATATACGATAGAACTTACCGTTTAAGGTGAAGTTTGAACTCCTCATATAAAGCTGATCCAGCTAGCCGGTCTCCTTATAAAAGGTCTGTTTTTTTTTTAATCCCGGGGGAATTTGGATGAAAAAATGATATCGGTGATAAAAAAAATTTTGCGGGCTTGGCTAAACCCATTTAATTTACGGTGCTTATCTTAAGCGCGCAGAAAAACTGTATTCCCTGCGTGAATTACATTAATATTCTTTCTATTGATAATTTGTGTGGAAAATCCATTTTTTTCTGTGAAGGCGTCGCTTATCTCCATGTTGTTTTTTTTTTTTTCAAATACTACTCTGCGGAATTAAAAAAAAAATACTGCTAAAATGAAAATCATCTCCAGTTGCTTCGCTATATAGCTATATAGACCATTCACACCAGAACCCTTGTACGATAATAATAAATAAATGCATGGACATTTTGTCCGTCATCGTCCGAGATTAATGGATAGCTCTATCTATCTGCGAATGCTTGACAACCTTCTGTAACTGTAAAAATTGTGTCTTACAGATCCTCAGCAAAGCCTTTGTATCTATTATATTTCAGCACTCATAATGCTCGGGCATTGACTGTCAATAGCTTCGATCACCCCATTCTTGTGCTTTTCATTTTAAAGCTCTTATCTGGGGTTGGCATATGGCATAGTGAGCATCTTGAGTTGCCACAAATCTGTGACAAATATCAGCATGATCAAAAGCTCTATAAATAGCATAAAGCTTGCAAGCTCCTACTTGTGTGCCACGTGAGCAGCAACTGTAGGTAGCAGAGTACTGGAAATTCTTACTAAACACAGTTTAGGTTGTTAATTTGATGCATGCACCTTACCAACATCACTTTCCTCTTTGAAGAATTCTACTATCAGAAGACATCTTGTTTCTTATAAGCTTTTAAATATAGCTTATCCGATGATTATCTGAAATTAACAAAAACTTCGGACAAATTTTATCTTCTGTATAGATTTACAATCTTCTGGTGATTTCAGCCTTGACTTACAATTTTTTTTTTTTAAATATTAATCCATAGGTATTATATGTAGATATTTAAATTCGCCTTTTAATAGATTCCTATAGCTATAAAATGAGCTCAAAATACTGAAGAACCCAAAATTGTCCTTAACCCAAACGTTGTTATCGTAGAATGACTTTCAATTTCAATTCTCACTATGAACATTTCAAACAAAAGAACTCAAGAACAGTTTTTATCACTGTATTTGTCAAGGATTCTTTAACAAGGATCTCTTCTGCAAACTCTTGTACCTTTTTTTTTTAATCTTATACCAAAACACTCTCATTGAAATGAAAAACTGCTTTACCATGACTCAAAAGGAGAAATAAAAAAAAACAAAAACACGTAACATCTCCCAAAAACAAAAAACCCACAGGCATATAAATCTGTCAATATCCATCAACAAAAATTGTATATCAACTTAACGTTTACTTAAGTCTTTAATATCCTTTCAAATCCATTTTTAACATTCTTATCCTTTTAATTTAATTACCTCCTAGAGGGCGACAAGAAAAAAGCATACAAAAATTCAAACAAATCTTATCCTCAACTCCGAAAACTAATATTTATTCTGTTCAAGGATCAGATCTGAGATATGCGAGATTCAGAGACATATATTTAGCTGGGAAAAAAAAATAATTGAAACACAGAGAAAGGGAGAGTAAAAAAAAAGAGAGACTGAGATTTTGAAAGGATACAAAACAACAACAAAAAATCCGCGATATCTCTTCATCACCCACACTGTTCACCCCCACATTTACGCTTACTATCGATTTTTTTTTTCTTGTGTAAAATAAGGACACACAGTGTTACTTATTCGTCTGATGTCCTTGTATCGGGGCAATTTGTTTTATTAGAGCAAAAAAGATACATTGAATGTTATTCAATGTCCTTGTGGTAATTTAAAGGGGGATGTGGTACTGTGTACCTATGTCAATAATTTATCAATTATTCCATTCGTTCTTTTATAATCATTTTCTACGACTTACAGTTTTTTTAGTCCTTGGAGTGCTGTTTCTCTCTGTTTGATGGCACAACTGACCCCTTAAGAATTGGTGAGTCTTTGTTCCTCTTATGTATGCGCCCTGCTTGGGGCTATTTATACAGCGTTTTCCGTCAAAGTTTCAAGTGCAGCAGCAGTAGCAGGAGCAGCAGGATAACGATACATAAATATTCAGAATTCGCAGCGAAAACGGACGAAAATTTTTTCTTTTTAATTTTTTTTTTTAATGAAACGGAGAGATATTTTTCCCCAATATTTTCTTTTTTTTTTGCACTAACACACCGCACCCAGGATTTGGTAGAAAAAAGGATAACAGAAAAACAAAATATTTTCCTGTTACGAATAATTTTTTTTTCTAAATTTAATTTATTTTATTATTATTAGATAATACCTATAAGAACTTTACATTATTCCATTTAATTTTCTTCTATTCTCTTACAAGGACATTCACAGAATGAAACAAGAATAAATTAAACCAAAAAACACATAAGTATACTAGGCAAACAGGCAGAGTGGAATAATTTTTTTTTTGTAAAGGGGGATACACTCGCGAAGCAACGGTATTTTCTTTGCATCGATTCCTCACGCAGTTCACGGCCGAACTGACAGTTGAAATACACAACAAAATACAAGAGACACGGTCTGAAGATTTGAGTTGAACTCATTCAGCCAGCAGCAGCAGCAGCAGCAGACGTTAGATAAAAATTCCCTTATTGAGGTAGACTATTGTGGTCTCTGTTGCGCCTGTTGCACTGTATTGGAGTTGTCCGGAAAAGTTCCAAAAATAGAAGAGCAACATTAACTGTGGTAATCTAGGTGTGCGCATGTTGTGGGAAATTGTTTGTTGTTGTGAAAAAGATTTCGATGGGTTTTTTTTCGGAATCTTTCGTACATATTCGAAAATAGCATTAAGGCTATTTTAGATGACAGTTGGTTTAAAAATGGCGATTAAAAGATATCCGTTGTAAAAGCTGAACTTAAAAGCTTGCTAAAACAAAAGGTTTGTATATTAGGTTTGTTGTGCTTAAAGTGGTTGTCATCTAAAATATGAGGAAAATCGTTTCTAAAAGCTGACATTAAAAGCTTTCAAGGTTTCAGTGGTTTTTGTTTCAAATGTGGACGAAAATTTGGTTTTTGAATTAAATTTGCTTAATTCTTTTTTTACACGGATAGTTTAGAAGATAACGGTTGTGATATCGACGAAGCTTATGCTTTCATCTTTTTTATTGTTGAATTCTTTCTAATGTAGGTGGAGTTTGAAATATTTTAATTGGTTCTCTGAAGAACACTGGTACCAAAAGTAATGATAAATTGCTAGTTTTTTTCATTTATTGAGAAGAATTTGTTTTTAGGTAAAAATTTAGTGATGATTATAGAGAAGAGTAACCATGGCTTTATGGTTTGTTGCGATAACAATTGGTTGGACGGTGAGCACTTCACGTTTGGCAACGGAGAATTAACCACATAGATCATGTGATATCACACTGCTAGACTTTTGGGTTAAAGATAAAGTTCCCAGTCTACATGGAAAACCCGGCTACGATCGAGGAATTTTAAGGCAACTTTAAATACGCGATCGTGTCAACGAAAATTGAAACTTCAGAATGGTATATCTTTTGGAAAATTTTATTATTTGAAACTACTTCAGTTATTAAAACTTTTTAAATGATTTTCCTAGCTTTTCATTTATTCATGTAATTTACTCACGACTGAAATTCAAAATGAGAGAATATGTATGATATTGCGGTACAGTGGCGTGGGAAATTTGTTTTTTAGTGGTTTACAATAATTTGAAGAATTTACTTTCAAACTTTTAAAAGTTTTACAAAATATTTTTAAATAAAAATAAATACCTATCATAAACAAAAAGTTCTCAAAAATTTTAAACTTCAGATGAAGAAGAGAAATCATTAGTCGTGTATTTTAGAAAAGCTATGGACAGTACAGTAGGATTTTACACGAATGACAAATACAACCGCCACAGTAGAATTACTGCCAATAAAAGCTGAAGTAGAATCCTACTGCGGATGTTTTTTTTTTTGAATTTCCTACTATACTTACTGTGACCATCTGTTCGTTATAATAATGTATTTGAATTAACGAGGTTCATTATGAATTATTTGAATTGTTATACAAAAACACATAAATGTATGTATTTCAGAAGTTTTTTACTATTTATTCTGTATTTCGTACAAATTCTTAAAAGCAATAAAATAAATATTAAAGCAAAATTCAATGACAAAATAAATAATACTGCTAACGTGCCTTAATTGATTGAAAGAACCAACAAGACATCTAGTAACTATATATACAATTATAGGTTAATTTATGGTTCAAAGAATAATTAAAAAAATCCAGAACTTAGTGAAGGAAATTTACTCTGTTAATTTAGACTTTAAGATTTTATGTTTTTGTTTTTTGTAAGACTTTTTTGTTTTTAAGTACATTTTTTTAAGTTAATCAATTAATTAATAATTTTTAATTAAATGGAACATTTTAAAATTGAATTAAATTTTGTTTCTTTTTTCACCTGTTCATTATTTGCAATTCTAAAATATGGTCACCGTAAATATATTATGTACTTATATATAATCATAATTCTGACCTTTTAAATTTATAATATTTATTTGGATCCTTATTTTGTAGACTTTAAGTCTAAAGCCCACAAAGTTACGATCCAAATATATCTTATAATATATAATCCAAAAAAAAAACGGCTATTATATTGTTTTTGTACTAAAATATCTATTAATGTTTTCAAAACTGTTTTAAATTAAAAAATGACGTGTAAGTAAATATTTTTTTTAAATTAGTTGGAATTTTATTTGCTTTTTGTTGAGGTTTTTTGTTGGGAAGGAGGGGGTAGTGTTTGAATATTGGAAGTGTTCTCTTTTTTCATTTAAATCATGGACACCCTAAAGTTTATTATATATAAAAAGTGTTCATAATATCGATCAGATTCAGATGCGTTATACTGGATCATCATTGAAATATTTTTTGTATTTAAAAAAAATTCAATTAAAAATTTTTTTAATTAGGTTTTTAGATTTTTTTTTTCAGTGAAAATGTATGGCAAAATTTTTAATGCAAATAATAACAAATCATTTTTTTGTTTTGTGTACAAATAATTACAAAATATTTATTAGTTTTTTATTTTATTTTTTTTTTGTTTTATTTGCGAAAATGGTTAAATTGTCTTTTTTTTCTCGTCCGAGTGGTGAGTTATGACTCAACGCATTGATTTCATTTACATTGATGTCTAACCGTAGCTTAATTTTCCAAAGCAAAATATTTTAGTTCTAATTAAAACAAAACATAAACATTGAAAAATATCAACGAACGCATCCTTAAATACTAAAAATCTGCAAATAAAAAATATTTGTCTGCTTTTATAATATAGGCACTAGGCACTAGGCACTAGGCACTAGGCACTAGGCACTAGGCACTAGGCACTAGGCACTAGGCACTAGGCACTAGGCACTAGGCACTAGGCACTAGGCACTAGGCACTAGGCACTAGGCACTAGGCACTAGGCACTAGGCACTAGGCACTAGGCACTAGGCACTAGGCACTAGGCACTAGGCACTAGGCACTAGGCACTAGGCACTAGGCACTAGGCACTAGGCACTAGGCACTAGGCACTAGGCACTAGGCACTAGGCACTAGGCACTAGGCACTAGGCACTAGGCACTAGGCACTAGGCACTAGGCACTAGGCACTAGGCACTAGGCACTAGGCACTAGGCACTAGGCGCTAGGCACTAGGCACTAGGCACTAGGCACTAGGCACTAGGCACTAGGCACTAGGCACTAGGCGCTAGGCACTAGGCACTAGGCACTAGGCACTAGGCACTAGGCACTAGGCACTAGGCACTAGGCACTAGGCACTAGGCACTAGGCACTAGGCACTAGGCACTAGGCACTAGGCACTAGGCACTAGGCACTAGGCACTAGGCACTAGGCACTAGGCACTAGGCACTAGGCACTAGGCACTAGGCACTAGGCACTAGGCACTAGGCACTAGGCACTAGGCACTAGGCACTAGGCACTAGGCACTAGGCACTAGGCACTAGGCACTAGGCACTAGGCACTAGGCACTAGGCACTAGGCACTAGGCACTAGGCACTAGGCACTAGGCACTAGGCACTAGGCACTAGGCACTAGGCACTAGGCACTAGGCACTAGGCACTAGGCACTAGGCACTAGGCGCTAGGCACTAGGCACTAGGCACTAGGCACTAGGCACTAGGCACTAGGCACTAGGCACTAGGCACTAGGCACTAGGCACTAGGCACTAGGCACTAGGCACTAGGCACTAGGCACTAGGCACTAGGCACTAGGCACTAGGCACTAGGCACTAGGCACTAGGCACTAGGCCCTAGGCACTAGGCACTAGGCACTAGGCCCTAGGCACTAGGCACTAGGCACTAGGCACTAGGCACTAGGCACTAGGCACTAGGCACTAGGCACTAGGCACTAGGCACTAGGCACTAGGCACTAGGCACTAGGCACTAGGCACTAGGCACTAGGCACTAGGCACTAGGCACTAGGCACTAGGCACTAGGCACTAGGCACTAGGCACTAGGCACTAGGCACTAGGCACTAGGCACTAGGCACTAGGCACTAGGCACTAGGCACTAGGCACTAGGCACTAGGCACTATGCACTAGGCACTAGGCACTAGGCACTAGGCACTAGGCACTAGGCACTAGGCACTAGGCACTAGGCACTAGGCACTAGGCACTAGGCACTAGGCACTATTCTATAGTTTATTTTTTGCTTTGTCTCAGAGAGAAGCTTTTATGTTTAGTTTTAAGAAACTGTTTGAATTATTACGTTTAAAAATACATATATTCGTGTTTTATTACAATTTTATGGGCGACTCTTTCTTTTTTCGCCCATTGGTCTATTTCACCAAATTACAAGTAAAATTGCAAATTTGTATTTGTTGATTAAATTTACAAATTTGTTTACAAATTTTCTGTTTCACAAACTACAAACTTAATTCCAACAAATTTGTTAAAGAGGGAAAAAAATTAAGGGAAATTGTATTTGTTATTTACAAATACAAAAAAAAACCGTTTCACCGTTTAATTTGCAAAGTTGTAAAAAACAACTGTTTTTTACAAATATGTAAGCAATATTAAAGAACCGTTCACGAATGCTTTCGTGTTCTTCTGGCCAACGCACAGTATTTTCAAAGAAAGCATCAACAATGGCTTAACAAACACGACGGACAGTTCTGCATACCGTAGATTTAGATATACCTACCGTGCATGTTTGGGATCCCGTGATATTGTCCACCATTTCTTAGCCAATGTAAAGCTGTTAGAAATTGCTGTGTCGGTCAGTGAAAAATTTTGTTCAGCCTAATTTGCAATCCTAGGTCCAATTTTTCTCATTATTTGCTCTGCCTTAACACGTTTTAACCGAAACTTTTCGTTGAAAACAAAAGAATCTGAAATTTCATAGTTAATTCGCGGACGATATATTTTCCTTGTTCTATTAAGCACAAAATCTTCATTTATATCACTATCGGTGGTACTATGCCTTCGACGCAAGGACAATTTTAGGTTTGAAATGCGATTTCTTTCGAAAAATACAAATTGTTTTTAAATCGACAGACGATCTTTCTATTGTAAGAAATTTTCAGTAACTGAACAAATTTGTAAAATTTCTTGATTTCGTGAAACACAAATTTACAAAAAAATATGAATTTTACCAAATTTGTACTTGTTAGCAAAAAAAAAAATAAACTTTTGGTGAAACGGAAATAATGAAATTTCTACAAATTTCCCTTTGTAAACTACAACTACAATTTTGTAGCACAAATATTTTGTGAAACAGAATAAATCTATTTTTCTACAAATTTTTTGAAAAAGTGCTTGTAAATTACAATTTGTAAGATGGTGAAATAGGCTACAGGACTCCTTTTTTTGACTCTTTTTTAAAATTCTCAAAGGTAACGCTGATTATGTTTACCATTCTAGAGTATAGAGAATTCAAGATCGGGTCGTAACGTAGATCCTAATAAGGTATTTCGGTAAATAAATAGGCATTGCTTAGCGGAGTTTACTCTGCCTAGTAAGAAGCTAATCTAAATTTTTGGTTATAAAATTGTTAGGGATATTATTTTGAGTATAGGGCGATTAGTTTTATTAGCACTGTATTTTTATTCTTTAAAAGTATATCATTAAAATTCCGACCAGTTTGTTTCCACTGAGCTACTCTTTAAATAGCTTATTGGAAAAGGTTCTCCTCCGAGAGTTCCGACCGTTTATTTCCCTAAAGACAAGAGTTTCCTTTGAGATTCTCGATCGTTTAGTTTCCTAATATCCTAAGTCGTTTGCTAGGGACAGGACAAGGGCATTCTATAAGAGCCCCGACCACTAGTAACATAGGGCCTCCGATAACGATATCCGCACCCTTTTGTTCCTTTGATCTCTCTTCTTTAAGAAGCTCATTGGAAAAGGTTCTCCTGCGAGAGTTTCGACTTCCGACCGTTTATTACAATTGATCGTATGCTAGAGACAAGGGGTTCCGTTGAGATTCCCGATTGTTTAGTTCATTTGGGCTCCTCTTCAAGAAGCTCATTGGATAAGGTTCTCTTCGAGAATACAAACCGGTTGTGTGCTAGCGAGTAGGGACACAAAGATCCCCAATTCCTTTCCGTTCTTTCGTGTTCATCTTCAAGGATTCCGCTGGACAAGGTGCTCATCTGAGATACATTTTGGGGTTTCTGTCTCCTCTGAGAGTTTCCACCTATTTTCTACCCCCAGTTTCGTGCTTAGGACACTTTATATAAAATACCGTGTTAATTAATATATTTAAGTTGCTAAACATTGTATTATATGAAATACTATATGTTTAATATTATGAAAAAGAATTGTTGTATATGAAGTATGGTGTTATTTTATATTCAGAAGATTTATTATATGAAATCCCATGTTAGGGAAAATAATATAAAATAAATAAAAATTTTGAAGCGAAAGAGGTAAAACCATTTCATATTTTGAATTAGAAGAACCTTCAATCTCAAGTTTGTTGCTTCAATCCCAAGTTTGTTGGGAAAAATCTTGGAAGGAAGATAATCGTTTAAAATGTATAGGTAATCTTTCTATGTTTTTTTTTTATTACATTTCCAAAAAAAAAAAATATTAGTTAAAATTAACCAACCCTTATAGATGAATTCCTTTATAACGAAATTCTCTAAAAACATTCTATATAACTACCTAAAGTAATGAACAAAATATTTTACTGGTATGATAAGTAGACAATCCCTTTTTGATTCTTTTAAAATGTTCCTGTTCTTTTAAACTCATAAAACTCTGTGATGAAAAAAAAAAATTCTCGAATCACCTCATTTTATCATTAATCCTCCAAAATAACTTTAACATACAAAAAAGTAGGTCTAGGTAAGGTAGCTATACCTATACCAAATCAACTTCCTTGTACAAACAACAATTCCCCAGGATGATAACGCACATAAAATTCGTAATTTTTCAAACGCATCAGCAAAGAAGTGATGTGTGCCAAGGCCAGGAGTCCCGCATAGTCGCAGCCCACATCCCCAAACAAAACTTTTTCGACAGGTTCATTTTTATTTTATTTAAAAAAAAAATCCTTTTCGCAAATCCTTCAATCAACTACACACAGCATATATTAACATTGTCTTGGAAATTGAAAACGCTTTACTCAAAAATTTAAAGACAAAAAACAAAAAAAAAAAAACAACAAATATTATGTAGGTAAATAATATTTCAGGAGTTGTGGAAGTGGATGTCCTTTGGTGTACACATACCTGCTCTTATGAAAAAATACAAAAAAAAAAACCTAACACCTGGCACCTTGTACTATATATCCTCAGTAAATTCCCAATTTTCAAATAACAACAACAAGAACAAACTGCTTCGCACGAAATTGGGTGACTTAGTAAAAAAAAAAAATCTCGTCAAAAGTCATCCTGCGGATTCTGGGGATTCTGTACAAACTGTTTGTTTTGCTGAATTTGTTGTTTTTGTTTTTTTGATGGGAATGTGAATGGGGGTATGGAATATGGTGTTATCCAGAAGAAATGTTCCTTTTTTGCACTAAAATAGGCAATTTCGGGACGTGATTCCGTTTAATTTCCACACACAATCGCGTCTCATATACCATATATATACATATCCTGTCCCGTCCTACTTCTTTTACTCCTGAGTCCTGTTTCATGTTTTTTTTTTTTATATTGATGCTGCTGTTGTTGTTGTAACTGTAGCGTATACATATTCAATTATTTCCTTTTGCTCGGTTACACATGGCAATCTAAAAGGAATTTACGCTCTGTATGTGATGTGGTGGCAGAAGTATTATCCAAGCAATGGAGAGGGGTGTTGGCGCGACGGCCGACGCACGGCAGCGGATGAAGAATGAAGACGTTAGAAAAAGGATATTTTTTTTTTTTTGAATTTTGTATAATTTTGGCATTTTTACCACCTGTTGTTTACCTATATAGGTACCTAGTACCCATGGGTATGGGGTGGTGGTGGCAATGACGAAGAACGGTGGCCATGGTGGTACACCCCCATTAGAGGTTTTATTTTTGTATATGCGTATGCGAGTTGTAAGCGTAAAATGAAAGCATTCACCAGGTGACGCTAAAATCAAATTACCACCTTCAATCAAAGGCACAAGGTTATATAGGTATGTTACTGTACCTACCTTCCTACCTTCCTTTACTCCCGTCGCTTCGTCGTCATCGTATATTTGTATGCGTCTCGTGCGTCGGTCGACCAACGACACACACGTTATACCTACCTACAGTTGAAAGCGGAAAGCAGCTCTTGCTCTATACTCTAAAGCTGTTCCAGTGAAACGTAAATTGTTACAATTTTAATAGCAACGTACAAAAAAAAATAATAACACCATGATATTTATCTACCTAAAAAGTAAAAGCCTTAGGTTATCCTTGGTATAGCATTTGAATTGTTGCAAATGAATGAATGAATGGCGTAAAAATATCACTCCAAAGGTGATTCGAACGCAGCGACGGATCCAACATGGCACTGGGTTAGAGTGGTATTATAAGCTATGTTGAGTTTGTGCTTCTACTATATAGTATATAAGCTATAATGGTGTGATGTTGGAATTTTTATGTTTCACAATTTTGTAAATTTTGTGTTATACGAAATTTGTGACTGAAATAAGCAGTTTCTTTTGTTGTATTAAAATCCTACCTTACCTATATAATATAGAAGAAGTATTTTACGATGCCCTCAGATGTTGTTGAATAATGCTGAACTTGAAAGGGAGTGCTTTTGCTCGATTAATTTCTTTAGAGCGAGGAAGGTATAGGGTGTGTGCAGGACGTAATAAAATGACGAATGATATTTCAAAAAGGTTAATTTTCCAGCAAAAGTACTTAAGATGTCGTAAAGTGAAAAGTCGTAAATGCAAACTTGAATTGAAGACAATGATGGAAGCGCACTGCAATGCAGATGAAACTTAACTAATTCGGGTATATGGATTTTTTTTTGGTATTCAATGTCATAAAATAACTCTTCGTACCTACCTAATATAGCTGTGAAGAGTTAAGCCGTAAAGTAGTAAAAAAATAAAAAGTGTTAATATTTTACAAGAACTCCAAATTTTCAAAGCTCTTATAATGTTACACGCGCGTGTACCTATATACATACATAGTTATAACTCCTCATTTTTGTTTGAAAGTTTTTAAAGCAGACCTATAGTGTGAACATTTTGTGATTACGGAAGTAAAGGAGACATTAGAGACATTATTATAAGACCTTGTCTTACTGTATAAGGCATAAGCATGGACCTCGTCAAAAATGGATGAAAATTTGATTGGGGTGCTTTGAAAGGAATATTTTTTGGGTGATTTTGGTCTAGTTTGTATATCGAGGGAGTATGGAGGAAAAGATTCAACAAGGAGCATTAGGAGCTTTACAGCGACGTCCCCCTAGTCAGCGGCTGTAAGCAGAAAAACAATTATCTACTAAATTATACGAGTCAACTTGATTTACTATAAATTCTTTCAACATATAGGCGCAAAATTTTAAACAGTTCTCGTTTAAGCAATATACCCGACTCTAGTTTAAATAGTCCTTTATTTAAAAATTCTTGTTTAAATTTTTCTTAATTCTAAACACTTTAAACAACTCTTCTAACTAAAGAACGTGTTTAACAAAACGTCAGCAAACTTCTGTGAAACACGCCTAATTTTGACAGCTGAATAAATCAAACAGAACGAAAAATTAAAAAAAAAAGCAAAAGAAACCCAATCTGTAATTTTGCCGAGCTATAGGAAAGTGTTTCGAGATTTAAATTTCGAGTTAAAATAGTGAAAATACTAAATAAAAAAGTGAAATAAAAGTTAACATAGTGAATAATTGCAATATTTTATAAAAAAAAAACAAAACAACATGAGGTGCTGCGTTAAATCGTGTAAAATTACCTATAATATGGAGTTTTCAAATTTTTCGTCTCACGGGCTGATTGTGTCTCATATTCCACATAAAGTAATGTGAAGTGATGTTTTTTAGGCTAATACATTATCTGAGAATACTTTTTAATTGATATTTCGTAGCATTTTGCTTTAAAAAAGCAAATTGTTTGAAAATAAAAATACACTTCAATCACGGGAATTAGCATTAGTTTTTGTTGGTGATGGCAAGGCGCTCAAATCCATTGAGCGCCCGTAGTGCAGAGTAATTTTACTTACTTTATGTGGAATATGAGATACAGCTTACCTGTGAAATGAACAAAAATTACACTGCTTGTTATAGGTGTTTTTAAGTATATGTAGGTGCAGTATTTAACACAGCACCGCGTGTAGTTTTCTTTTTTTGTACATTTTTGTATTGCATGTAATCACTTTAATTACTTTTATATTACTTGTTTCTTTGTTTTACTAAGCTTTTTTACTATTTTAACGATTTAAAATTTCAAAACAATCCTAAAACAAAACAGATCAAAATGCCTTTGGGTGCATTTAGCTGTCTAACTGCACGCCTTCCCTGTGTGGATGCATTTGTGTTTGTGTAACTCACACTCAAAGTGATAATTTCCCATAGATAAAGCATACTTTTAAAAGATAGAGAAGCGTTTTGCTGGTTTTAAAGTTAGAAGACCTCTTTAACGCTAAAGTATACTTTATGTAGTTTAAAATTTACAAAGAGTCGCTTCTCATTCTAAAGTTATTATTAAGAGCCGACTCCCATTTTAAAGTAGATTTAGAGCCGCGTTAAAATGTTTAAAATTTTGCGCCATAGTCTCTAGCCGCGTTTTATTATCTACGGCCCAGGATCAGGATCATCCCATGAAAATAAAAACGATATGGATTCTATAATGACAACAGTGCTGTATGCTCATCTCTTTTTTTCTTATGTTTTTTAATTTTTCATGTTGGTACTGTCTTTTTTGTACACTAAAGTTTCTACCACCTACCGACTACCCGCCAGAGTAAAAACTTGTTTTCGGAGCTTGTTTATTATTTATTTTTAAAAATTGAGTTTAAAAATCATTTATTCAAAAACTAAGCACTAAATAACTTTATTCGAAAACATGCATAAAGAATGAGTTTCTGGCTTTAAGATAAGCTATAACATAATATTGTAAGTGTTGCCGTTGTGTTTTTTAATTCGTTTTCTATTTTAGAAATTTTTTTTTTTAATTTGCCCCTCCCACCTAAAGGGGTGGACAAATAGAGTGGACCGATATCTTAAAAGCATGCTTTTATTACAAAATGCACAATTTTGGAATTAAGTCGCCCAACTAAATAGAAAAGTAAAACCCTTGACTCTTCTGAAACCGTTATTTGTATGAAAAAAAGTATATTGATCTTTTTTGTAGGAAATATTTCAAGCTACAAATTTGTGTTTGACAATTTTTTTTTACAACTTACCATTTGGGAGTTATTCTTGGAAAACCAATTTGGGGGCCTTCAACCCCCCGTAAAATTGTTAGCGGTGCTCATATCGATAGGGACATTTGACAGTTTCTTAAGAAAACTATGAGAAAACTATATACCAAAATCCAGCTTCTCGGCGATTTTTTCCGAATTTGGCTGTTTTTTTTGGCTTCATTGACTGGACTATAAGAGTTATTTTGTTTTTTAAGTTTAAGTTTGATGGAAACAAAGACTGAATGTTTGTATCTTCTCTTTTTAAGTGAAGTATTTTTTTTTTTAATTAAATGGAATAATCTAAATTTGAATAGATATTTTTTTTTAATTAAATGGAATAATATAAATTTGAATTGAATTTTGTTTCTTTCTTCACTTGTTCATTATTTGCCTCCAGCGATTTACCTTTGTCTGATTTATTTTTCATTTTCACAAAAAAATTTAAGAATTATTCAGAATTAACTAAAAAATTGGTCTATAATTTTATATTTTCCGCTGAGACTTTTTACCTGTGTTCATTGGGATTCCGTGAAAATTATAAAAGTGACTTTTCACAAATGAACGCCAGAAACTATGCGCTGATTACATAGAGTTATTTTTAATTAAATCTTATGACCTACAGGAACTGTACCAGAGATTTATCAAAGCTTTTTTATTTTATAAAACATAAATTAAATAAATTAATTTATTAATATACAAAAAAATAGTGTGATAGAGTACAATAAAATTTTAATTTTCATGAAAAATCTTTACATTCTTTGATTTAAATTGATTTTGAAAAAATGTGTCCTTTAAAAAAAAATGTATCCACGAATGCTACCAAAAAAAATTAAGAATATCGCCGGATACAATTGTATCCCAGTGGTAACTCTGGTAAACACTGCCATTTTCGATTTTGAAAAAAAAAATGAACTGTATTCAGTGTTGATTGACTTTTTACGTAGTTTTTTACGTTTTTTCCATTAGTTTTTTAATTATGCTTATGTAAAAAACGTAAAAAAGTAAAAAAAAAACCTCGAAAATTAATAAAAATTGGTAACCTTCAAGATTGAAGATGACAGTTGGATAAAAAACTATTGGGTTTTTAATTTATTTTCGACAAAATGATTAAGAAACAAATTCTCTAATCTATTTCAATCAAAGTTTTTCAATATAAAATGCTTCAATTATTTATTAGTTCTTTCGATAATTTTGAATGTCTGCCAAATTGTCTTTATTTACTTAAATTTTGACAGATGCCTCTCATGTTGTCCCTTTTTTCTCTGTTATTTACTTTTTCTTTACCTTTTTTACGTTTTTACGGGATTTTTATGTTTTTTACACTTATTTACGCGTTTTTTTCCTACTTTTACGTAGAAAACACAACCCTGACTGTGTTGTGCTCAACTTGTGCTGCGATGTGCCGTAAATATTTTTGAATATTTCACAAACTTCAAAATTTTGAGGAAGAAAATTTTCCAAAATTAAATTTTTTCAGAAAAAGTCACATATTTTGAACTTTTACGACCGAGCGCAAAATATTTTGCGAAGGAACTTAGCGTGAAATTAGCATTTACGATTTTCAAAAAAAAAAATTCGCGAATTTTAGGGATGGTTTTTTGTTTTGTTTGCAAAATTACGTTTTTCAAAATTATCAAAGTTTTGCTGTATTTTGGTCAGCTTTTAGACTCAAAAATAAAATTTGGGAAGCGTGAAGTTAACACCACCATTTTCGATTTTCAAAAAAAAAATAAAGTTCCGCTGTATTGTGCTTAGCTTGTGCCGTAAATATTTTTTTTAATTCGCAAATTTGCAATTTTTTTTCACAATTAAGATTAAAAAAAAAAAGTTATCCTACTTGAGGTGTTTTAAGCGCCGTTTGTGTTTTTTTTTTTGAAAATCGAAAATGGCTGTGCTAACAATTAGGTATCTTTAAGTTTTCTATTTGTAGTTGGACCCTCCTCCCCATGACCAAATCCTGGATCCGCCACTGGACTGCACCAAAAAGATATTACCATTTCAGATCTTTTAATTAAACTCATTTCAACAAAAATACTATTGTCTTTATAGTTCTTCACAAATCTCAATTAATAAACATAAGTTCTTTCTACAAAATACCTAAATCTTGTCCTCAAAGCATGCATATTTCTGACATTTAATATAAATCTTATGTCTCCTTTTATTTAAACAGAACAGATTTTATACAATTGCTCCCAACTTGGTCTTTTCATTTTTTTTCTTGAGCATATAATTGCATAAGATTTCGTTAAGTTGCATCGCTTTGATGTCAAATAGGTATATATTTTGTAAATAAAATGCATACAACCTTTGAATTCACCATTATTACTATTGTCAAAATTATTATTATTAACATAATCATAATCATCATTATCAAAAATGTTCCTTATATAAGTTTAAGTCGTTTCTTCAGCTGAAACTATAGCCAGAAAACATAATTCGTGCGCATTCACAGCCGCATTTCTTAAACTAGGGACTCTTTGGCAAATAATGCAAATTGCTTTTCAAGTTTGTCCATCCTTTTATATATAAAACAACAACAACAATAACAACAATCCTTCCCTATATATGCTTCCACCCAAAACTCTATTTAAGAGGAAGGACATCGTCTGCATATTTCCTTGAACAAATAATAATTTCCAAGAACTTTACCCGTGGCTACAATACCGAAATTATATTTCTCCTGCTTCTTCTCCTACACCCCACCCGCCATTGCCTCCTGGAAAATCATTTCTCATAAAGGTCCTTCCTCGATACGATTTTATTGTCGTGTCCTAGCAAACAAATAAATAAATCTAAGAAAGGTAAACGCTCAAAATGGCCTTCTGTTGGTTGTGTGTATCTTTGGAAAATTATAATTGCTCTTTGCTAATGGTCCCCTATATACATATATACATTTAAATGTATAGGTAGTTAGTTTACCTTACCTTTCGAGATAGTAATCCCTTTGGCCGATTGCGTATTTTACATAAATCCTTGGATAGGTATATATGTAGGTACCTTGTGCCAGAACCCTGAAGCTGATGTTCGTATACACTGCATCTGAGTTGCATTTATCAAAAAAGACCATTTACTGACTGTAAACAGTCTTTAGCTGCATTTTATTTACCATCATAACAACAACAACAATATTTGTTTGGTTTTGGTCAGCAGCGACATTTATGAGGTGATTACATTCAAGAAGGACGAATTTACATACAACACCACGTCACTCCATTATTATGTCCATTCTAGATGCAATCACATTGCAACAATATGATATGATGAGAATTTAAGGAAGAGAGAGGCAAGATGCATCGAAGCGAAGAATAAATGCAACAGCCCCGCACTTACTCAAGCAAAATGTATGCACACATGTTTTCGGTTGGCCACACAGACAAAGGTGTGAGCCTTAAATCTGATGAAAGCCCTTCGGGCAGTGTTTGTCTTTTTCACATATTATGTATATATGTATGGAATACACACACACGAAGAAGTGAGTTTCACAGACTGAACTGTCCTCAAAGAGTTTTGGGGCGAAGTTTTACTGGTACATTGCAGGGTTCTTGCAGCTTTCCATTTTTATTGGAAACTTACTCAACCATCGATAAGTAAATGACCGAATGTTATGTTTGTCCTTTTGGTTCCAACCTACAACAGTGCCCCTCAGGTGGTCAACAAGATAAAGTATGTAAAGCCCAAGCTGACTATATACCAAGGTTTGAAAAACGCCCCCTGTCCACATCAGAAGGAAGTTTTTGGTTTTTATTTTTTGTTTTGTTTTGTTTTTTTTTTTTTTTTTTTTTTTCAGTTTGAAAAAGGTGTTGAAAGGACTTTAGAAAGAACATTCAGAGGATTATTTTCAGTTCTTCTCTCTTCTCTGCCTCTCAGTTATTCCTAACAAAAAACTGGTATACTTGCAGCTCATACAATTATGCTTGTTGACTTAATTGGGTGGTAAAAGTAGTGACCGGCAGAGGAGCAACCAGACCAACGCAGGCACCAACCATCGAACGATCTCCCAGCGGTCTGCTTCCTTTAGCTATATATGTATGTAGGTATAGAACCTTGTTTTTCTTTAGGACATTTATACAAGGGTCTACCTCTTATACCTACAATGTATTGAAAATTGAAAATGTAATCCTCTTGTTGTTTGGATTGTGAAAGTAAAACTTTAGGAGATTACACTTGGGGCGGTCGTTGGTGTTTGCTAGACGGCTTTTTGGAACAACTTTAAATTTTACTTTCGAAACTGTAAAAAGAGAAATGTGTGTATTTTTCATATTTACAGAGGATTCTATCGAACAAGACTAAGTTACATGATGTGATTGGTTTTCGATTTTACATTATTGAGAGAGAATTATGTGATTATGTGGAGTTATCTCTACCTATATGTAGATATTATATATTATCATAGGCAGGGGTATATTCGTTTTGAAGTACCTACATGGTTTAAGTTTTTAAGTTTAATAAGCATGTTATTTTGAAATTGGATTTTCCTATAGGTTTTGGTTATACATAGGTTTATAGCAAGCAAACATTTGTGTCAGGTAAACAAAATGGGGGTGCAACGCAACCAGTAAAGTTATTTCTGTAAGCTGACAAAACACCATTATTTGTTCCTTTCTACTTTGGATCGTTATCATCCTGCCGCTCTTAACGAAGATGAAATGGAACGTATTGTGGGCACCCTTTTTTCAACCAATTCCGTCAGGCCCAACGATCGGAAAGTCCAGTTTTTAGCAAAGAAGAGTCCCTGGCCCTGACGGAATACCTGCAGAAGTTCTGAAATTGACCACCCAAACATGTACTCACCTGTTGCTTAACATGTACAACGCCTGCCTTGAAGAAGGTGAATTCCCCAGGAGTTCAAAGAAACAGCCATTGATAAAAAGCAAGTCAGGGCTCCCCATCAGCTTACTAGCCCCTGTGTATGCTGGAAACCGTGGAACAACCCATGGAGAAGATACTGAAAACCCGGGTCATTGAAGCAGTACAAATGGCAGGAGACTTATCAGGAAGGCAGTATCTACAGTTCCAGGAAAGGCCGCGATTCTACGATAAGAACTATTGAAGAAGTGGTAAAAGCCGCTTAAATCGACCAATATGAAAACCACTATTCTAGAAAGATTGTTTTTATGGCCACGCTGGAAGTACAAAATGTACTTTCAAATAAGCCAGATGGAATGACTTATTGAACCCGCCAGGAAACAGGTTCAATATTCCATTTATTCTCCTGCAAATGGTGAAGGACTATACTATGTACCTTATAAGAACCGGGAGTTGATCTTCGATACCACAGAAGGCCCATGAGGGGAAGTAATATCTCTGGAGCAACGATCTTGGTTCCAGACCTATGTAATATTTCTTCCGACTATATTATACTTCGTATGGAGATGCTTGAAGACAATTTTCTGGTATTGTGTACACAGACGACATAGCCACGGTGATATCGGCAAGAGACACCGAAAGTGCGCAGAGAAAATTAAATCAAGTAATGCGTCTGCCAAATTTCCAGTTGGAGGACCAACATAAACAGAGAAAACTGAGATAGGTAGTTCTTCTGACAAAGAAGAGAATCGCCACACAAATCGACTTCCTAATCGGCTCTGAAGACATTACAAGCGGTCAATTACTTAGAAAGTCATAATTTCATTAAGTTGACTGATGGAGGATATAAGTCGTCAAACGGTAAGTAAACCAAGATTACTGGATGTCAACAACGCATTCCATCCTCTTATATGGAAGTGAGATCTTAGTAGATGCAAACCGACAGAAGAAGTAACGGAAGCAGATGGTGGCAGTCAAAAGATAGGAGTGGCTACCTCTTACCGAAAAGTGTCGGAACCAGCCGTCCTAGCAGTCACAGGAGTGACTCCCGTCGATCTCCTAGCGGCACAAAGGAAGTGCGTCTACGACAAAAAGGCGGAAATTGAAGTATGTAGAAGTGCCAACCGACCAGGTAAAGTAGCTCACGAAAAAGAAGTGGCAAGAACGAAGGAGTACCAAAAATAGATGACGATAGACTATGAGATACTTTCATCAGGAATGTGGGAAACTGAAAAGATCGGAAACACGGTAAGGTAAACTACTAAGTCAACCAATTTCTCACCGAACGAGGATATACTTCAACGCCTTCTTCTACAAGATCGCCACAACGAACAGTCCAGCCTGCCAGTAGGGGTATTGCCAAGAAGACGACGTAAAACATACTTTCTTCGTCTGCAGTATATGGGAAGCCAAATGACGAGAACTACAGAGAAGTTTGGGAATCATCAGTCCAGACAGCATAATCTAGAAGATGCTGACCAGCGATAAAAATTGGAACTACATCCAATATATTCCCAGAAGATAGGGAACGGAAGAAGAGCAATACCACGAAACAGGCTGAGTCCAAAAGAGTGTATGATTACAGTCCCCTTGAAGTAATGCAAAGGGCGGTTCCGAAAGGCAGGTTTGAAATCGAAGGGTTGAAAGGAATTTTAGTCCCACATACTCTTATGACAGGGGAGTCCGATACAGAGTGGGATGGTAAACGCTAAAAAGCCCTCCTTATGGTGCATAAAGTACCCTCCCTCTTCCCACCCCCCCCCAACAGGAAACAAAAAAAAACTCATCATCGTCATAGTTTCTTGGACTTTTTCTGTATTAGACCCTGATTTTGTCTTCCACATCTGAAAATGATTTAAAGCCAAGTCCAAAAACAGAACTCTGTCAATAAATAGATAATTTCAAAAGCAATAAGCTAAAATAACAAGAATGCCAATCGATTTCAATTTATTCAAACGTAATCTGTTGAACTTTTAACCAATCATGAATAATGATATGGTTACAACAAAATAATCCACTGAATAAAACCCATCATTCAACCCGTTCACGCTGGTTTTGATAGATGACCGGGAGCGGGTGTTTATGTATGAAGGTATCAGAAATGCCATATAACGGGTGATTTTTTAAGAGGTTTAGAACTTTTTTAAAAAAAAAACACAAAAAATTCGAAAAAATGAATGAAATATTTATTTGAATCGATAGTTTGAACCTTGCAATTTAATGTTTAAAGATAATTTCATGCAAATGTTGACCGCGGCTGCGTCTCAGGTAGCCCATCCGCTGAGTCCAATTTTGGCATACTCTTTCACACATATCGGCCGGTATCTCACGAATGAATGCATGGATGTTGGCTTCCAGTGCGTCAATTGAAGCGGGCTTGTCCCTATAGACATTAGCCTTGACATACCCCCACAAAAAATAGTCTAATGGTGTCAAATCGCACGATCTAGGCGGCCAATTGACCGGCCCGAAACATGAAATTAACTGTTCACCAAACTCGCCTCGCAATTGCGCCATTGTTTCGCGTGCTGTGTGGCATGTGGCACCGTCTTGTTGAAACCACATATCATGCAAGTCAAGAACTTCCATTTCGGGCAAAAAAAAGTTTGTTATCATCGCTCGGTAGCGTTCACCATTGACAGTAACGCTGCGATTCGCATCATCTTTGAAGAAATATGGCCCAATAATGCCGCCGGCCCATAAACCGCACCAAACAGTGGCTTTTTCGGGATGCATTGGTAGCTGTTGCAATGCTTCTGGCTGATCTTCACTCCAAATGCGGCAATTGTGCTTATTTACGTACCCATTCAACCAAAAATGAGCCTCATCGCTGAACACAATTTTTCGATAAAAAAGCGGATCCTCGGCCAGCTTTCCAAGAGCCCATTCACCAAAAATTCGGCGTTGTGGTAGGTCGGCTGGCTTTAGTTCTTGCACCAGCTGTATCTTAAAAGGCTTTACGCCCAAATCCTTCCGCAAAATTTTCCACGTAGTGCTGTTACAAAGGCCTAACTGCTGGGAACGGCGCCGAATCGACATTTCGCGGTCTTCTGTCACACTAGCTGATACGGCCGCAATATTTTCTTCACTACGCACAGTACGTAAACGTGTTGGTGGTTTAATGTCCAACAAAGTAAATTTGGTGCGAAATTTGTTCACAATCTTCCGAATAGACTGCTCAGAAGGTCGAGAATGCCGACCATAAAATGGAAGCAGCGCGCGATGAACATTTCGAACCGAGCACGAATTTTGATAGTAAAATTCAATAATTTGCAAGCGTTGTTCATTTGTAAGACGATCCATGGTTAAATTGCAAACCAAACTGAAGCTGTTTGACAGTGACACAAGGTACTAAACACACGTAAGCTGTCAAAACCAGTGTTGCCAAAACCAAAGCAGCTAAAAAATCACCCTTTATTATTGAATGTTGTAATCTGACTTTTGCTCTTGAGGCCAAATGAATCAAAATCACACGCAATGATAGCTATTTATATATTATCGAGTCAAAAACATTAGTTTTACATATTATATTGATACCAATTGATATACCCAGTACCCACTGAACAAAAACAAAAAAATTAACAATAAATTATTACTTCATTCTGTTTGTTGGTGGGTGAGACCTTATGTGGGTGGGTTTGCCTAACATATTATTATTATTATCAGAGAACCCAGCAGTCAATCGGAAAATGTATAATCAGCTTTGAAATTTAAGCGTGCTAACAATTTGCAATAAACTCACCCGCAATCCTATATTATAGCTGATGATGACGTGTGAGAGTTTTCTGTTGCACAATGCTCACCCCATGCATCGCCATTTTCCTGTTCTGGTGAGGATAGTGCAGCATGGACTTATTATTGGGAATTCTCTGCTGCTCATGACACATCCTTTTGTATCCAATTTGTTGAATTCATCGGTCTGTATAACTGTTTATTACTGGGATTTCCAATCAATGACCGCGATGTTGCCATCCTTTTGGTTGATAATTTATTTCGGCTGACCGGTTGGTAGGTGGTAAAGCTCCCGTTGAGGTTTGTTTGTTTTTTTGTTTTTTTTTTTTCAATTTCAAAATGCAACAGAAATCTGTTTAATTTTGGAAGTAGAGGAACTCGGACCCTGTTGATAAACTCGTAGATAACAACTATATCTCCATATATAGGAACATACATGTAGGTATACAGACATCAGTTCGAACTGTAAATTGAACTGAAATAAAATGCACAAAAGTCCAATAAACCTGCATTCAGCTGAAACTGCAACGCCACACACATACAATTCACCCTTTGATTCAAAAATCAAAACCTTGGAAAATTATTTTCGTGATTTTATTGAAAATTGTGGTCACAATTATCATAACTCAGTTGATAATGTTTGATTGGTCAATGGTCAATGGTGGACATGGCAAGCACGAATCTGTAAAGTGCTATATAGGTATGAGTATATAAGAATATGGCTTTTGGAAGCTACTAATGCAATCCTGGTGAAGCAGATCATTGGCGGTTTTTCGAATGTATATAAATGTACATATAGTTGTTTTTTGTTGTTGTCGGAATGTTTCCGTCAAAAATGTGTTGATTGCGGTTTCATGGCCATCGAAGAGCTCAGTGTAGGATTTTTTTTTATTTATTCTTTTTTCAACAATAACGAAGGTTTGTATGTTTAATATTCTTAGTTTTTTTTCTATCAGCCTTAGATCTACTGATGGAAAATTGATTTCAAGTATAGCTAAGGGTAGGTACATAATAATTAAGTGAACGTATTTTCATTCAACACGTTAATAAAAAAAACAAAAAAAACATTTTAAATAGAATTAACTTAAAAACCAAATATCTCAGAGGGAACCTAACACCCTACTCACTACTCAAATTGAATATAATTATCGACCACTGGCCAATAGCTCCCTATGCATCATCATCCGACAAACATGCCCAAACTACCAATACCCTATACATCAACATTTACCACCCACCCATAACCCAATTGCATTGACAACTACAATTCTATACGAAGTAGGTGTCATCACTCAAATTTATTATATTTATTTCATCGTCTTATAACGGGTGATTTTTTAGCTGGTTTGGTTTTGGCAACACTGGTTTTGACAGCTGACGTGTGTTTAGTACCTTGTGTCACTGTCAAACAGCTTCAGTTTGGTTTGCAATTTAACCATGGATCGTCTTACAAATGAACAACGCTTGCAAATTATTGAATTTTACTATCAAAATTCGTGCTCGGTTCGAAATGTTCATCGCGCGCTGCTTCCATTTTATGGTCGGCATTCTCGACCTTCTGAGCAGTCTATTCGGAAGATTGTGACCAAATTTCGCACCAAATTTACTTTGTTGGACATTAAACCACCAACACGTTTACGTACTGTGCGTAGTGAAGAAAATATTGCGGCCGTATCAGCTAGTGTGACAGAAGACCGCGAAATGTCGATTCGGCGCCGTTCCCAGCAGTTAGGCCTTTGTTACAGCACTACGTGGAAAATTTTGCGGAAGGATTTGGGCGTAAAGCCTTTTAAGATACAGCTGGTGCAAGAACTAAAGCCAGCCGACCTACCACAACGCCGAATTTTTGGTGAATGGGCTCTTGGAAAGCTGGCCGAGGATCCGCTTTCCAAGAAAAATTGTGTTCAGCGATGAGGCTCATTTTTGGTTGAATGGGTACGTAAATAAGCACAATTGCCGCATTTGGAGTGAAGATCAGCCAGAAGCATTGCAACAGCTACCAATGCATCCCGAAAAAGCCACTGTTTGGTGCGGTTTATGGGCCGGCGGCATTATTGGGCCATATTTCTTCAAAGATGATGCGAATCGCAGCGTTACTGTCAATGGTGAACGCTACCGAGCGATGATAACAAACTTTTTTTTGCCCGAAATGGAAGTTCTTGACTTGCATGATATGTGGTTTCAACAAGACGGTGCAACATGCCACACAGCACGCGAAACAATGGCGCAATTGCGAGGCGAGTTTGGTGAACAGTTAATTTCACGTTTCGGGCCGGTCAATTGGCCGCCTAGATCGTGCGATTTGACACCATTAGACTATTTTTTGTGGAGATATGTCAAGGCTAATGTCTATAGGGACAAGCCCGCTTCGATTGACGCACTGGAAGCCAACATCTATGCATTCATTCGTGAGATACCGGCCGATATGTGTGAAAGAGTATGCCAAAATTGGACTCAGCGGATGGGCTACCTGAGACGCAGCCGCGGTCAACATTTGCATGAAATTATCTTTAAACATTAAATTGCAAGGTTCAAACTATCGATTCAAATAAATATTTCATTCATTTTTTCGAATTTTTTGTGTTTTTTTTTTTTTTAAAGTTCTAAACCTCTTAAAAAATTACCCGTTAGTTCACACTAGCAAGAAATATAACAAGAGGATGTATAAGAAATTTCAACAATTCGAAGATTATTGACTCATGATTTTCTTGTTTTCGAATTAATATAGATGAGAAGATAATAATTTTTTGGGTGATTTCAGTTTTTAGAAACTGTATTAGCTTCAGGTTCCGTAGTAAAGTTAAACCTTAAAAATATCAATATAATATTGAATTCCTACTTATACTCCCTTTTTACTTTTTAAGTTAGTAGCGGGATCAGCGTTATCTTCGGGACTCTTTAGTGTCACTTTGACTTTTTTTTAACGGAGCAGTGAGGGCCAATTCGAAATTTTTTGAGGGCCATTTGACAAAAGCTTAGGCCAAATATTTTAAATGAAAATCCTTCCTTAAAAAATTAAACTACAATTTATTAATATTGGTGATTATTCTTGTAAATTTATTTAATCATTAAATTTCTTACATTTAGTTTAAAAAATAATTTTAAGAAAATCACAGATGTAGATATTACATTTTTTAATAATTCATTCATAGACATCTTTTGGTTTTCAGCCACTTAATAAAAGTAACTCAAAATTTAGTACAGTAAAACCCGCTTAAGAGAAAAATCCGCTTATCTGAAACACTTTTTTCAACCCCGAGTATTTGTCGAAAAATTACCTTTATAACACTCCGCTTAAGTGAAACTCGCTTAAGTGAAAAACCCGGATACCTGAAACATATTTTCAGTTAAATTTAATATTTTTAATTGAAAAGAACTCTTTTAAGTAAAAAAAAAAAATTAATAGAACAGAAAAAAAATTAACTGAACGCTTTTACTTCTTTTAATTTTTCACCTCCACCAAATTTTCATCACGAAAATGACATTTGAATTTCTGATAAGTCAGAACCCTTTTTGGAAATTTTTAAATCCGCTTAAGTGCAATTTTTTTTTCACTTATTCGGACTCCGCTTAAGTGAAATTTTTTTTCACTTAAGCGGGGTTCGTTTAAGTGAAAAACCCGCTTAAGTGAAAGAAAAACAGTGACATTTTGCAGTTTCCCTTAAGCGGGTTTTACTATAATATGTATTTTAAGGTAATCATATTAAATCTTAATGGAATAAAATTTCCAGTTACTCAAGTTGCCTTGCATAAAATATTTAAGGCTCATTAACGAATGAATCATTTCATACGATAACCTATTTCGACTATCAGTTTTTATATTAGGTGTGTTTTATTCATTGCTGCATAGCCAGCGCAGCAAAATTTCCCTTGGCAAACAAAAAAATTTGATTGCTGGCGAAAAATAAGTCAGTAAAAAAAAAGATGGTTGTGCTGGCGATAGAACTTTCAATTATTGAAATGAACGTATATAGAGTGAGTGATCGTTTTATTCAGACTTGTGCTGCGCTGGCTATGCAGCAATGAATAAAACACACCTATTGTTCAGAGATGAAAAAACCCACTCAGAAGATGCACTGCTATGTGGAAGACTCAATGAATTAATTGCAAAAGAAGAAATATTTTTAAATAAATGATCACCAGCAATTTTTTTCATTTCTTTCAACTGAACCCTCCATTTAACAGCGTCAATATCATGATCTTCTTTATTTATTTCTTTTAAACAGTTTTGTAGCTCTTCAGCCATTATATTTTCAGTGCAACTGAATAAGTTTGGAAATTTTATTAACAGAGTTGTCAAATGATCAGTGGTCTATTTCACCATTATACAGTTTACAATTACAGTTCTGATCTTGCATTCAAATATGTATATAAGTAATTGCATACTTTATAAATTAGTTATTTTACAAATTTGTTGAATTTTGTAAGAAAATTTAACAGGTGAAAGTTGATCTGTTAAATATTCTACAATTTTGTATGCTTTTAAATTTATCTGAAGCGTTTTTGAGCGTCAGAATTAAAAATTAAAATGCAATTGCTTTTATTTAATACAGGATTATTACAAATTTGTAGTTTTAAATTGTAAATTGGTGAAATAGGCCACTGAAATCAATCTAAAATTTTCACTTTTTTGCTTCAAATAATTAACATCTAAAATTTGAAAATCTGTTAACAAATTGTCAAACACATTTAATCTATACTTTTTAACTTCTAAAATAAAGATTTGGGGTCATTCCTTAAGAGCCATAATCTAAAACAGGGGAGGCCTGATCGGAACGCTGGATGGGACTCCAGGACTCATCTTTTTGAAATTTGACTCCTTTTTAAAATCAAGAGAACATTTTCGAGAATCAATTTTTTTTTCATCGTTTGATACAAAATGAACTTCCATTTCAGAAGAAAAAATCAAACAATGTTTGCATTTTGAAAGCTACTGTCAAAATTAATCTCCTTTTTAATCTTTTTGTGCAGTGCACTTTCTAGGATCTATTAAATCTTAACGAGATTAACTTTTGGTGAAAACGTTTACCAGGACTCATCTTTTAGAAAAAAAATTTAAATTTGACTCAGCTTTTAAAAATGTAGGCAATTTTTGTAAACAAAGATTAAAATATATAAAGTGAATATACCTATACTTTCGAAATGAATTCGTTCACCCTTTTTCTTATAACGCCATTCTTATACGGTGCCATTTAAAATATTCTGTGAAAGTTAACTTTTTCGATCTGTCACAGATACCATATAATATGCACTGATGCACATCCGTAACACACTGCAGAAAGACTATTTCTTTTATTATTTTATCGTGGTTTTTTTGATTGCATGGAGATTAATGCTGGATCTACACGGCGGATAAATTGGAAGTATTTCTGTCAAAAAAAAAAAAAACTGACAAAATGTCAAAATAAATTTTCTATGCTTTTACCAGTTTTGTAACAGAAATAATACGAATTTGTCAGTCTTTTAAATTTAGCAAAAGTACTAACTCACTGCTTATGCTGACTATTTAAAATGTGGCTACTTATATACCTACGATTTTTTTAAGTTCATGTTTTTTATGGAAAATGGTTTTTTTTGAACTTTTTGTATGTTGTATAAAAGAGAAGCCTTCTGTTAATAAAGTTGAATTTAAAATGAAAGTTAAATTTCTTTGAATTATAGAGTTTATATTATGTAATTATTGGTGTTTTATTTGAAGTTTATAGAGGACTTTTTTTTCATGCAGGATTACTTTTTTGAATCCCCTTTAAAATATTCAGATGCAACCCTAAGCGGGATCCCAGTCACACTCATTTGCTTTTCCTTTGGATTAGCCCTGGACATGGAATTAATTTCCTATAACGTTTTTCGTCGGTTTATTTCTTCTAATTGAATCTTGTGGGCTTAGTTTTATATGAAATATATTGTATTATTTAGACTTTAGATTATATTGAAATAAAAATCTGTAAATAAATCTGGTAAATGGCGTTTTTTTCTTCTTAACCCGCGAGTTTTACTTACTTTCTTTCGAATAACCCTGGAACCTCTCTATTTCTTTTACTTTTTTTTTAAAGGCTGAGGTTAGAGCCTTTAAAAAAAAGTAAAAGAATTAGAGAGGTTTTTTCAGCTACTGAAAAATGTTAAACTTCCCACGTTTCAACCATTTTACTGACAAATATTTTTAAGAGCGAGTATTTTGGCGTTTTTGCTATAAATTGAGCTAGAGCCTAACCGGGAGGACGGAATTGCTTCAAAATTTGTAATTATCTTTATTTTGGGAGGAGGAGTACTGACTAAAAAGATGATTATATGGCTTGCTTATAAAGTTATTCAAGGAGACATGTAGAAATTATCGATATTCGCATATACATTTTAAACGGTAAGATACATGAAAGAAAGTACCTAATGCAAAACTTGTAGATCATCTGATTTTCTAGTTTCTACAAGTACTGCAAAATAAAGACTGGCATCCTTCTACCTGCGACCAAAAGTTTAGAAGAAAAAGCCATTTCGACAAAAAAAATTACGTAATTGTCGGATTTTTACGTACATATAGGTTGCTTCTCAGGACTCATGTTTTCAAAAAAAAATGGTAATGCAAAGTTTGTACATTTTGTTTTCCTCTAAACGAAAAAAATTTATTCAAATTAATTTTATATTTATCATTTAAAAGATAGTACCTACCTAATTTAAAATAATTGGTCGAAAGCCAAAAATAGGTAGGTACTGATTTTTTTTTTTTCAATTTTCTCAAGTCTAATGAATGTTTTGATTTTCCTTAGAATACCTACCTGTTCTGATGAACAAAAATAGTTGTAATGATTGTGTTTTTGGTTTTTTGCAAAATATTCTCATAACGTAAATAGGATTTTGACTTTTTTTTTTGAAACAAAAAATTTTTTTTTTTTTGGGTTTGCTCAATTATATCTTTTTAACTGCAACTTTTTTTTAACTAATAATAATTTTTTATATTATAAAAAAGAACAATTATTTTTTAAATAATTAAAATAGAACATTTACACCAAAATTCAGCTTTCCTTTAATTTTCCCAAAGTCTAGTGTCTTAAATGACTATACAGTCTAAATAATAATTTGAAGAAAATAAGGTTATCGTGCGTAAGCTGCAAACAAAAAAACACACACTTTTCGATTTATTCTATCCTCATCTTAACCTTTAAAGAACTTATAAAATTTAATTAGCAATGAAATTTTCTTAATGAAAAAAAAAAAACAAAAAAAAAAAACACTCGCTTGATTACTTTTCAAAATTGTTTCTTTCCCTAAAACCAGAATAGATATGTACCTTACGAAAATTTATCTAAACATCTCAGCTCTTCCGCATTCCTATAGCAATTCATTTGAAACATTTTAATTACCAACACAACTTGTTACAACACTTCTTCTTCTCTCTCTCTTAGTCTCTCTCTTCTCTGTCTCTCTTGGGTTTTTCTTAGATTCAAAAGTTCAAAATAAAACATTTTCCTTTCACAAATTAAATTTCTTAAATAAAATGTCCAAATGGGGGAGAAGTATAGGTATCGTGTTTTTTTTTGTTTAGTAAAAAAAAACCTAACAACACCTGCTCTGCTTATTATGAAGGAAAGATGCTAATACAATTTTGTTGCCTTTCGGTTGGATGATAGGATAGGATAGGATGGAATACCTTTTGCACGCGCGAGCACATAAAACGCTTTCTACTTCACTTGCTTCAGAATTCTTCTGCTTTTGGTCCTTTGATTTAATACTGGTTATATACGTACCTATAACCTATAACAGGGATGCGGTGTATGGTATATGTATATCTAGGGTATATAGGTGTAGATTGGTATCATCTCCTTTTATAGAGGTTCCCAAAGCCAGCTTTCATAAGTTAGAAGCGTTTTTGTTTCCGTATAATTGAATTGTCAAATTGTCCTTCTTCGTCTGAAATGTAACACAACACTCTTTGAACAAGAGAACTGGGGGAATTGTAGCAAGGACAAGTACAAGGACATCAAAAAATACACACTTTTCTGGTAAAAAAGGGATAGAGAAGAAGGAACGAGAGAGAAAGACACACACACTTATAAAAGGAGAATGGACAAAAATAAAGGACTATTTCTTTGAAAACCTTTTAAAAACTTTAAATTGAACACTAAAGCAATTTCGCGCGACTTTGAATCTTGTCCCAGGTATATACCTACATTATATTAGAAGGACTTTAGATATCTCTCCCTTGGTCTATGGGAGAACTCCGCATCCTTGTTTAGGTGGAATTCTATTAAAATTTATTTTAAAATCAAATTTATGTCCTTTTCCACGTTCACGAAGCAGAAGAAGGACATTTTATTATATCACAGTCAGTTATTCTTCCAGGTGTTAAACTATATTTATTGTTTTTTTTTTTTTCTTTATATATTTTGGGTGTCCTTATCGAATTTGATGTTTCAACATTGTAAGGACTTTTAAGGTGAAAAGAACAAAAAATAAATTCCAATCCGTAAGGCATTTTGTTGCAATTCTATATAAATTCGTGATTGTGCTTCTTAGCCTGGAAGCAGTAAAATTCGCTGTTGATTTGTTTTCTCCTATTCGAATACTGATCTGATGAACTCGTCCTTTTTTTTCTCAACATACGGATCCAGGACAGTCGTTTCGATATACCTAGTCGACAGTCGCAGTGATATCGGTGTCGATGATGTTGGTCTCGATGTGAGTTTGGCAAAAGGTTCTTCGAACAATTTTTCGGCTGGTGGATGGTGAACAGATTGAAGTTTCATAAAATGAAATTACTTTTCGGTCTAATGACCATCATCTGGTGATTTTATTATTTTCTTACGCTCATAATATCGAATAAAGACGGATGCGGAGGTGAAATTTCTCATTCTCTATTATGTAGAACTTATATTTGCTTTCTTGACTTTCCCAATACATCCAAAGTCATTACCCAGTTTTGTTTTTTTTTTTTTGTTTCACTATATAGGTATCTCAGATAGAATATCCTTGTATATGACGTGTCCTGTCTGGCTTTGAGATTTTATTACTTGGAAAACTCTTTTCCGAAAATGTTTGTCTTATGGACTAACTATTTGATTATGTGAATACAGAACGGACAGACATCCTTTTTCGTATACCTACATCTTTGCATGAATTTAATATCCTTGTTGTATGACGTGTATTTGGTTTATGGGAAGGGATATAGCCATATAGGTACCTAGTACATATGATGGAAAGTCAGGTTTCCTTGAAACTAAATAATGTTGCTATACCTATATGTATAAAGGTTGGGGTCAGAGACATTAAATTAGGTACAACAGTGTTCGCTTTTGAGAATTCGAGACCAATATAATGATAATAATATTGAGACGATGCTAATAGCTTTATGGTGATATAACAACCTTTTGATGTCAATTTACGACTCTTTTATCTTTTATGAGAAATCCTCTAATTAAATTATTTAAGTTTAGTTCAACTTTAATATGTCAGATCTCCAGTATCTCCTTACTCCAATCGGAGTAAATTTACTCTAATTTTAAGAAAGAAAATAAATATTTTTGTGATTTGCTCCTTTTTGAAAAATCACCTCTACCCCTGAGGGTTGATGCAGTAAAGAAAGACCTATATATACCGAGCAAAATATAGTTGATATCTTATTTTCCGAGAAATAAAATATTTTCCATATTTTTTTCTGTTCATAGCTTTTCACTCCGGTGCGTGGTTGTTGAAGTTCATAAAATGCATTTTGAATGAATACCATGCTAATGGACCCTATTTAACTTTTTTTACTGAAGTAAATTTGTTCTTATTTTGTGCTCTAAAATTAATTACTTTGCTTCAATAGTCGTCAGAAGCTCCCAAAGCCCACCTCTCTCTCTCTTCCTATCTCTTTATGCCTCTTTTTCTCAATGAAAGACAAACTGAACTGATTACGATGTCATATTGTCCTTCCTGTAATGCCGTGTTGACCTTCCTGTAGTTGCTGTGCTGTCCCATAGAAAAATTATATGAAATAGTAAATGTGAAAGAGGATTAATTTGTTCCTTTATTTGCTTGTTATTTTTTTTTTACTTAAATTCTTTATTTACTTCCAGAAAGAAAAAGTGTCCATTCAAAGTGAAAATTAAATAAATTTACCAACAATCCTAGATACTTTGTTTATGATGATGATTATGATGAAGATGATCGTGATGGTAGTGGTGAATATACCATCATCAAGCTGAGAACCTCCACTGATGCCATTCCTCAAGAACTCTATAATATGAATGTAATTTATATATAGAAAGTGAAGTTCGTATAGAAATTAAAAAAGAAAAATCGAAAAAATGTTAGTGTTAGAAAAAAAAAAAAATATGACAAAAACGGACGGATACTATTTGTGTCGCTGCCATCGTCTCTGTTTTCTCAAGGAAAAGTGAACGAAGATGAAATACAGAAAAAAAAAACTTATCAACTTCAAAGGACTTTGCTCTCTAAGTTGTATTTAATGATAGAACTTTAAATGAAAGTGTTCTGTAAGTAAGGAACATTGCAAGAATGCCCAACAAAAACGTATAAGAAAAACTCAAACGTAATATAGGTACATATAGTTATTTTGTTGTGAAGTGACATAGTTAAGAGGCGTTAGAAAAGTGAACAAAAACTTCCATATACGTGACAAAGGTTGATGTCAAGGAAGAAAAAAAAAAAATGAACATCTTCAAAAAAAAAAAAAAAAAAAAAAAACTGCATTAAAAGTTTATATTTCAATATTGAAAACAAACGACCCTTTTTAAACGAGTACACAAGATTAAGGGAATTATTTGGTAATTTAAAAAAAACATTGAAAATGATTACTTATAGTTTTTATTTGTATTGATTTGTCCTAGTGAATTTTTAGAAAATTTAAATGGCGCCCAACAAAGTCCATATACATAGAGTCGAAGCTTTTTTCAAAGTTTTCCTGCACTATTCCGGGCATAGTGACTGAAATTTGCTTGATTTCGGTCGGGATGTTATCTTATAAAGGCCTTCAAGGATTCTATGAAACGCATTATTAAAAACAATGGATTTCACCAGGTAAAACCCCCACAGTACAAAATCGCATAGGGTCAAATTAGATCAATCATGGAGAACGTATTTGGACAGTTAAGGAGATCGCACTGAAAAAAAAATCGTTTGTAATATCAATAAACACCGTTTATTGACTGTTTTTTCATTGTCTCAATAAACTTTTTGTTGATACTACGAACTTTTATTGTTTCAAAAATTTTCATTTAATAAACGGTTTGTTGGCTCAATTAAACTCCGTTTATTGAAAATTAAAATTTAAAAATTAATAAACGGTTGCTAGTATCAATAAACTTTTTTTTTGGCACAAACAATTGTTTTATAAAACTTCTTTTTTTACTTTGATAAATGCGTTTATTGGCGCAATAAACAAATTATTAAATGTCAATAAACATTTTAAAAGATTTTAACATTTTTGTTTATCATCGTAATAAACTCTATATTGTCTCAATAAACTATTTATTGTCCCAATAAAGTTTTTAGGGGTAGCTAAATACTTTATTTTTTTGAAATTATGGTCGATTCTAATAAAATTCACATTCTGTTCATGCTGTGATTTTTATATAGAGTCGGCAAGCATTAACCATAATTTGCATCTTCGATGGGTGCAAGTAATATTACGAAATGCATTCTGGAGTTGACGTCACTTCAATAAAAATTAAAAGTTCAAGTGACTTCAACTCCAAAATGCGTTTTGTAAAATGCTGTCGCACCCTTCTAAGGCGCAAATTATGTGCTATTCTTAGCGACTCTTATAAGAATCACAGCATGTACACAATGTGAATTCTATAACATTCAAATATAATTAAAAAACAATAAATAGTTTATTGGGACAATAAATAGGTTGTTGGGCCAATACAAAAAGTACATTGCCCCATCTCATAATTTTTGTAAAAGATAAATAATTCAATAAACAATTTCTTGTCTCAACAAACGTTTATTGGGCCAATAAACCACTTTTTCTTGTATCAATAAACGTTTATTGGGACAACAAACCACTTTTGCTTGTATAAATTTCATTCAAAGTTCATCGGGTCAATAAACGTTTATTTGGTCAATAAACGCTTTTGCTTGTATCAACAAATGTTTATTGGGCCAATAAACAGATTTAGCTTGTATCAATAAACGTTTATTGGGTTAATAAACAGATTTAGCTTGTATCAATATTATTGAGCCAATAAACCGCTTTTTATTGGCCCAATAAACCAGTTTCTTGGACGAAAATTGATAAATAAATTTATTGTCCTAACAAACTTTTTTATTGTATCTACGTACCTTTTTGGTTCAGTGCGTGTCTTATATAGTGAGATGAAATGACCCGAAGATTTTTGGTCTAAAAAGTCCATGCAAACCCTCGATGTGTGAGCTGTGATCCTATGTTGGAACCACACGCCCTGAAGCTCTATCTGAAGAATAGAACATCTCGAAATTCCTATAGAACACTTGCTTGTTTCCGAACAGGCGAAACATGGAAATTGTTCAATGGCAACTTGAACATATTCGATGTTTTCTGGAGCTCCTAACAGTCCCCTTTTCCGTTCCCTGGAATATTATTAGTTTAATCTTATAGAGACCTGAAGAAGCACGTAACCACGTGCGAAACGTTGTCTATTTAACAAAAAGTTAAACAAAGAAGACCTGAAGCCCACAGAATTAGGATCAAAATATATACTATAAAATTAAAGGTCACGAAAAAGGAATTATTATGACACATTTTTTGTCCCTTTATTTTGAAAAAATGAAATATTAGATATGAAATGCGATTTTTATGAAGAAGATGAGAAAAACAGTTCTGTTTCATTTCAATTTAAAAGCAATGTATCTGCCACACTTCACTCTGTGTACTTATAGGTAATCAAAAAGTAAAAATCTACTCCAAATAAATATTATTGGTCGTATTTATAAACGTTGTCTAACTTTGGACAGACGTCCAAGTTATAGATAAACATTTTTATTTGATGTTTAAGAGCTATCTAACTTAAACAACGGACTCGGTTGCCTTAACCTTTTGTTTAATCAAATAAAACCTATTTTCAACTATTTCGAAGTGATCGATTATTAATGTCAAAATATAAAAATAAAAAATATAAATGAATTTATTATTTAATTTAAATGTTTGTAATTTATTTATTATTATTTAATAATTTCACAACATAAAATTTGTAATATATTTAAGCTACGCGTTTCGGATTTCAATCATCCATCTTCGGGCTTATTTCGTTGACTTCTTTCGAATTATTTTGAATTAATAGGCTAGTAGAAAACTAACTAGTAAAAAATCTTATAAATACGCCTTTATATCATTATTCTCGATGTATAAACATTTTAATGAAACACAACAATTAATACAACTTATTTCTATTTTCTATCGAAACGCTTACGGTAAATAATAATATATATGAACTTTCATCGCTTCGCTGATTTTTTATTATTGTTTTTATTTTTACTTTAATCTTCGGCCATCCGAATCAAAAAAACAATGAGAACGTTTTCAAATCACGTAATTCTTTGATATCGTTCATCATGCTGCTGGGTTTTTGCTCCCCTTATGTCGTGAATGAACCCCTTTTTGTATTTGTTATAAGGACCCTCATACACACACATGTAAAACTAATTTATTTAAATTAAATAAATAAGGGTTCGTCGAGACGAGTATATGTATACATATACCTTTGGTATTTTTCCAAGCGATTTAAGCTCCCACACTGGGGGTACAAAAAAAAATCTTAAATATTTCAACCCCCCTAAGGAAGATAGGGAAGAAAGGAAATCAACTCATTTCTTCTCACAAATATTGGCAATGATGGCCATAAACATCGATTCAGTTTTCCATACACATATAATATAGCCGACCACCTGCATCAACTAAACCCTGCCTGGTAAGAAAATTACCAATAAAAATAGATACATATGCTTCCCCCTCGGGAGAGTTTGGAATATTATACGACTTTTAAAGAAAGTTTATACTGAGAAAATATCTTCTGCTCGATTGACGGCATTTTCTAAATGAATGCAATCCAATAGACATTTTAACAGTTCAATGAAAATGTATATAAACGCATATACTCTTAGATAAGTTATGCGGGAAACTTCTAAAGAGTCCGTTTCAAGCTCAATGGTGTTGTCGGGGGAGGGGGGGCGGAGAGACGGCCAGACCAACGACTGTATATGTATTTAATTGTTTCGCAAATCAATTTAAGCAATTTTAACAACGCAAGGGAATGCCGGTAATTCCATTTAAGTGCATTCATATCTCCGCATAGATACATTTTGTATACTCTTTATCTGAAAGATACAATTTTGTATCCGTTCGAACGCACAGCATATGGTCGTCAATTTTTGATTATATATATACTTCTGAATGTGCTGCCTGAGGGAATTTATTACTTGCGAGAAAATTATGTTTTTTTTGTTCAAATTCGAAGTCCACGGGTAAAGGAACGACCGGTTTCTCGCGAATAATTGCCTCGAACTTGAAAAAAAAAAAATACTCTAAATTAAAAAACTTTTTTATACTTCGGTGGGTGATACCTATTCCAACATCTTGCCTAATATATAACACACAAAAACGCGACAAAGTTGAAATGTATATTTCCTGTGGTTTCTACAGTGCCGGATTGTTTAATACTCAGGCCTATCACAGAATCCATCGTGGAAAATCTCCCGAATGGATTATTCCACTATACCAACCCCGCAAAAAAAGGATTCGCCAAAATCCAAATGAAATCGAAAAAAAGCAATGCCTTATTAAAAGAATTATTTCTCAATTTCGAAATCAGTCGTCACACCAATACTTGGAGGTTTTTAAAACAAAAAATCCCTTCAACTTTTCAAAAAGTCCCATTTTGTTCCCTTTTTATTTTTAACAAAAACAAGTTGAACATGGGTATGGCAACACTTTGCTTGTTTTTTATAAATATCAGTTTAGAATTTACCTCATTTTCTACCTCATTTTCCATTTGAGATCAAAATTTACAAATCTCGATTTTTAGCCAGATTTGACCCTACGTGTACTTAAACACATTCTTTCAAATGGGAACCTACACAACCCGGGTAGAAAATTATCTAGGAAAAACTATTTATAAGCGTGGCCCTAACTAGATTGGCCATTATATAGTAAATCCTATGCTGGGCCTAGACAGGCGCAAGTCTGGGCGATCTTGACTAATTTATGCTTATTCTGGCTTTATCTTGGCCCTGGCTAGAATTGCCTATTTATTGGCTTTGTCAGATGTAACTTAGACTGGGCCTAGATAGTTTTAACTTGACATAGCCTAGATATGAAAACTTTTGTTGGTGTCATTTTGGCCTTAGCTAGTGCCGCCACCTTATTGGCGTTGTCTCATAAAAACAGGAAGGGACCCAAATAGTTTTCGCTTGGTGTAGCCTGGATAAGGAATTGTATCTTGGCGTTAGACAGTGTCGCCTCTTTATTGGCGTTATCAGGTGTAAGAATGGGCCTAGATAGTTTAGACTTGTGTAAGGTCCATATAGCAAATACGTGAAGTATCAACTCATAAACATTTTTACATCCCTATTCTGTATCGCAAATCAGCCTGGTGGGTAGCTTGCTGGATCTTTGATTGGAGGAACGCGAGTTCAAATCTCGGAGAAACCAAGTAAGTAAAAGTGAATTTTTTTTTAAATTAAATTAAATTCTATACATTTCAGATAAAGAGAAAAGCGGTCCCAAATCCCTCTCATATGAGGGGGGGGATTGCTATATGGGTATCAGTAAAAATCTACCTAGGCCCTAGCTAGTGCCTAAAAATGTCTCAATTTTTAGTTATCCAAAGCCTGACTTGGAAAATCTATCTAGGGCCCATATGGGAACCACTAGCAAGGCCCACAGAATACAGAGCATTAACAAATTAGCGAGGGCCAAGCTAGTTACTGCTCGATAGGCCCATTCCTCTTGGAAGATCTATCTAGGGCCCATATGGGAACCACTAGCAAGGCCCACGGAATACAGAGCATTAACAAATTAGCGAGGGTCAAGCTAGTTACTGCTCGATAGGCCGACGACATAAACTAGGCAAAACTAGCTGGCAATTCCGAGTCGCAAATTCTACCAGGGAAGTTTTACATGAAAACTTTTGCAAAAAAAAATCCCATAATCCCTGGGCACTATTATACAGATTTCAAATGATTAAGATCGTGAAAAAAACAGTGTTGTTGATATATTTTTTGTATTTATGCAATGTTTTAGTATTCCCAAGAAAATAGATAGCATTTTTACAGAATATTTTTATATACTATTTTATTTATTTATTAAATATTTATTTCTCTTCGACCTAAATTTGGTCTATGTTTGACCTACTGGAATTCCAGAAAGTCCATCTTTTTATAAAATTTCGACTAAAAATTTTTTCAAGTGTAATGAATATAGGTATACCTCCAAAACTTCAAATCGTCGCGTCGGCTAAATACGTAAAACTGTCCACTTGGGCTAATTTTACAGAAGTGCGAAAAAACAAAAATTATTTACATTAGATTCCATATAAAAACTGATTTTCTCTTTAGGATTCTGAAACAACTACGATACATTGGACAAAAGTGATGAAGCCAATTTGTGCAGAATGTGTTTCTGAAGAAAATGGCATCAAAATCTCACTTTCGACCAAAATTGGACTAAGGAGTTTTACGTATTTAGCCGAAAAAATGCATCATACATTAGACTGCGTGCCAGTTTTATAAGGGAAACTATAGTTCAAGGGTTAGGGTAAGTTGTTGTGCTGCAACGTGCCGTAAATATTTTTTCAAACATCGCAAATTTGCAAAATTTGAGGATGAAATTTTTTCCAAAATTAAGTTTTTCTAAACACTTAAAGTTATGCTGTTTTAATCTCAAAAAATGATACAGCCGAATAGATAAAAAAATTCGCATATATTTGCAACTTTTACAACCAAACGCAAATGTTGCAAAGGAACTTGAACTTAGCACCATCATTTTCGATTTTCAAAAAAAAATTGTTCTATAGGTTTTGTGCTCAATTTGCGCCGCCATGTGCCCTCAATATTATTTTTTAAATTCGCAGATTTGCAAAATTTAGGGATAATTTTTTTTTGCAAAATTACGATTTTCAAAAACATCAAAGTTATGCTGTTATTTGGCTCAAAAAATGATTCGCATTTTTACAGCTTTTAGGGTGAAAATACATTTTCTCGAAGCGTGAAGTTTGCACCGCCATTTTCGATTTTCCAAAAAAATAGTTTTGCGCTGTATTGTACTCAACTTGTGCTGGCATTTTACCGTAAATATTTTTGCAATTTTTTTTTTTTTTCGAAAATTAGGTTTTTTTTAAAAGTTATATATACATGCGCTGTTTTAAGCTCAGTTTGTGTTTTTTTTTTCTTAAAACCGAAGATGGCGGTGCTAACTTCACGCACTAAAATAATTTAGCACAAAGCCCATGCAAGTTTTATTTATCTTTAAGTTTTCTATTTGTAGTTGTAACCCAGCCCCCATAATCAAATCCTGGATACGCCACTGGTTCTTTCTATTCCTCTTTTTTAAGTGTCCTAGTTTTGTTTTGGCTTCCTTTGTTAATTGTTTTTTTTTTTTACTGGCATGGCATTCAATTATTTTAAGAGTTTTAAAAAAAAAAAAATTATTAATAATAATTTAAAAAAAAATAACAATATTGATAAATTTGCGTTTGTAGCCATTGCAAAAAAAACTTCTTTTTTTTACTGAAACACAATCGTTTTCAACTTGGCTACGCGACAAGAATCAGTTGTCGTAGAAAAGGAGACCATACTTCCGTTTCATTCGGAATTGTGATAGAAAATTTCCCGAATTTCAAAATTCGTAGTAGATTTTCCATTATACGAGTAGATTCTGCAATACATTTTATTGTGATTCGATAGCACATTTTCGATTATAGTGGTATTTGTGATAAGATTAAATTCGTAAGCACTCACTGATTTGGTTTGCTCATGAAATGAGTTACTAATTGAGTTATGGATTAAAAAAGCGTTGTCTATATTTTAAATAAAATACAAACTTATGATTTAATAATGTCCCATAAAAATGAGTTACTGAGTTATACGTTTAACAAAAAAACCGGATTGCTCTAAAAGAAACGAGTAACTCAAATGTAGTTAAGAGACAATGAGTTGATTTGAGAGTAATTTTATTTTTTATAATTTTCTACATTTTGTAAAAAAAAAAATGCTTATATTTAAAGCTAAAGAGTTGTTATTACAATTTTTAGTTATTGCTTCATATTATAGAAATTAACTGAAGAAAAATGAGTTACTGATTTGTATGGATAAAAAATATCTTTCTACATATTTAAGTTGTTTTGTGAACTAACTAACAAAATGAGCTATGGTTTTCATAAGAAATAACTGAGTTATGGTTGAAAATGAGTTTTTCCAAAAAAAAAAGACAAAAAATTCTTAGACTACTTTATTTAGGTACTGACTAAAAATTTTTATTAAATAATCGACATGGATGATAGAAACTATACAAATTGTCCTCTATTTTGACCCTAATTGATGGGACATAATTGTAAATCATTTACAAATCTCTATCTCAACAACACCAATAAGGCCCTCTTTAAACTTTAAATACAGCCCTGTTTGACTGCTATACCAACTGGCTATATAATATATAAAATGTCCTAGGTATAAAAGGATATATTCTAATGGAAAACGGATTTTAAGTGTTCGAGTTCGAGTAATAAAAAATGCAAGAAAAGAAAGATTGCGAATAAAATATTATTCACTATTGCATGGTGGCATCTGTTACAATTTGTGGATGAGTTCTAAATTTTTGAAAGTCTTTATTTTCTTTTATTATCATTTTTTTTTCTTGATGTATTTTTGTGGGATGAAAGTTTTCTATAAAAAAAAAAAAAGTAAAGAAGAAGCATAGCACTGCAGAACATCAGCGCAAGAGACCAACTTTTTACGAGTCCAGATTTCTTGAATTAAAAGTTGAGATTTTTCGGAGTAATAAAATCTAGAAAAACGGTCCAGCTCTGTATAATTGGAAAAATGAAATAAGTTAGTCGTTGAGATATAAAGTTATTGGAAAAGTGGAAATTTTATTAAAATGACTGTATATTATAAGAGTGCGGGTGCAAGAAGCTTGGCGCACACTTTAAATTGGTGGAATTATATAAATTGTGCGTTATATGCATCAAGTAGATATGAAGAAGATAATAATTATAACGGGTGATTTTTTAGCTGGTTTGGTTTTGGCAACACTGGTTTTGACAGCTGACGTGTGTTTAGTACCTTGTGTCACTGTCAAACAGCTTCAGTTTGGTTTGCAATTTATCCATGGATCGTCTTACAAATGAACAACGCTTGCAAATTATTGAATTTTACTATCAAAATTCGTGCTCGGTTCGAAATGTTCATCGCGCGCTGCTTCCATTTTATGGTCGGCATTCTCGACCTTCTGAGCAGTCTATTCGGAAGATTGTGACCAAATTTCGCACCAAATTTACTTTGTTGGACATTAAACCACCAACACGTTTAGGTACTGTGCGTAGTGAAGAAAATATTGCGGCCGTATCAGCTAGTGTGACAGAAGACCGCGAAATGTCGATTCGGCGCCGTTCCCAGCAGTTAGGCCTTTGTTACAGCACTACGTGGAAAATTTTGCGGAAGGATTTGGGCGTAAAGCCTTTTAAGATACAGCTGGTGCAAGAACTAAAGCCAGCCGACCTACCACAACGCCGAATTTTTGGTGAATGGGCTCTTGGAAAGCTGGCCGAGGATCCGCTTTTTATCGAAAAATTGTGTTCAGCGATGAGGCTCATTTTTGGTTGAATGGGTACGTAAATAAGCACAATTGCCGCATTTGGAGTGAAGATCAGCCAGAAGCATTGCAACAGCTACCAATGCATCCCGAAAAAGCCACTGTTTGGTGCGGTTTATGGGCCGGCGGCATTATTGGGCCATATTTCTTCAAAGATGATGCGAATCGCAGCGTTACTGTCAATGGTGAACGCTACCGAGCGATGATAACAAACTTTTTTTTGCCCGAAATGGAAGTTCTTGACTTGCATGATATGTGGTTTCAACAAGACGGTGCCACATGCCACACAGCACGCGAAACAATGGCGCAATTGCGAGGCGAGTTTGGTGAACAGTTAATTTCATGTTTCGGGCCGGTCAATTGGCCGCCTAGATCGTGCGATTTGACACCATTAGACTATTTTTTGTGGGGGTATGTCAAGGCTAATGTCTATAGGGACAAGCCCGCTTCGATTGACGCACTGGAAGCCAACATCCATGCATTCATTCGTGAGATACCGGCCGATATGTGTGAAAGAGTATGCCAAAATTGGACTCAGCGGATGGGCTACCTGAGACGCAGCCGCGGTCAACATTTGCATGAAATTATCTTTAAACATTAAATTGCAAGGTTCAAACCATCGATTCAAATAAATATTTCATTCATTTTTTTGAATTTTTTGTGTTTTTTTTTTTAAAAAAGTTCTAAACCTCTTAAAAAATCACCCGTTATATATAAAGAGCCTGTTTCTCATTAATTTTATCAGCTGTTTGTGAAATGAAACAAATAGTTTGGAAATTAGTAATTCAAAGAGCTCTTATGACTAAATGAATAAAATTATATGTTTCATTAGGGGCCAGTTATATAGCTTTTATTGAAACTCATCATTGAAAATTTAAATTGTTAATTTTGAGGCACTTAAAAAGTGAAATCAGTGATTATTTTAATGCAAATAACAAGCTGATAACTCAATTATTATTTCTAGTAAAAAAATATTTCATTTTGGCCCAACCTATCGCAGGAAATGAATTTATTTATTTCAATGATTGAAGTACCTTATCATTGATCATTGAAATCTTAGAAATCGTTTTATGTGAAAGTGAGGGCCAAAATGAAATATTTTTGACTAGAACTAATAATGGAGTCATCAGCTTTTTATTGGAATCAAAATATTCACTGATATCGCTTTCTTAGGCCCTCAAAACTGAAGATTAAAATTTTCAATGATGAGTTTCAATGAAAGCTATATAACTGGTCCCTTATATCAGTATAGCAATCATATGACTCTCGAAAATGCCTCAATCGCCAATTCTATATGCGATTTTATTGAATTAAGGTTCTAGGTTCTTGAGACTATATTTGACAAAAAATTGTTTTCAAATACGAAGAGAAAAAGAAAATTCTGCAGGGACCCATATGTGTGGATTGCCCTTAGGGACTTTTGTAGTCCTATGGTACCTATATGGAATTGTAAAAAAAAAAATCAAATTTCAGATTGAAAGTGAATAAAGTGGATGTCGATATTATGCCCTTCTGTTTAGCTACATTCCAAACGTGTAGGTCGATTTTCTTTAAACTTGGTACTCAGCGTTTTTTGGACAACATATTATTTTTATTTTATTTTGGACCAAAAATAACGGTATAAATATGGCAGGTACCAAGTGAAATTTTTAAGCATTTTTTGGAAAGTCATATTTATCTCAAAAATTGCTCCACAGATTTAAATAAAATGTTATTTTTAATATAGAGGTCCCTGGAAATCCCCAAATTTTGGATCTAAAATAAATTTTAAAGCCACCACAGTGGCAACATTTAATGCTACGCTATGTTTTTATCTTCCGCTGTCAAAGACATAACGTTTGCAAACAGACTTGGAAATAATTGTGTGTTCGAAAAAGTCGTATAATTTTGTTGGTAAGTTTCAAAGTAACTTTTTTTTTGTAAACAGCGAGAGTTTTATCCAGAATTATCTCATATTTGGAAAAAAAAAAAATGGTTTGCCACAAATATTCTCTTTTATTTGAAGAAAATATCGAGATTTAGATTTATAGTAAATTATTCTATAAAAAAAATGCTTTGAAGAGCTTTGTTCGCCAGCTTAAAGGGACATTATTTCCCGGAGACAAGCCACACCAGACCCATAGTATCAAATAAATTATTTTCTTGTTACAATGAACTCTCAAATAATTTCAAGTGATAAGTTGTTTGTACTTAATTTTTTGTAAAGTTGTTTTTTGTATAAAAAACATAAAAAAATGAAAAAAAAAACTTAAAATAAACTAAATAAATAAACTTATTTTTATTACGAATTATACTTGCTCCCCCAAGGTACCCCTTTACTTTAAAGAATAAGTATAGCTTAGATGGGGATACATGGGTAAGTTTTCTATTTTTTTTTGTTCTTCAAAAAATTACCTTTAAAACCATAGCAATCGAAATTCTTTGAATGTCAATCTAAGAGCCAATATCCAAATAAGAAAAGGGTGGTAAATATTTGCTCATACATTTTTTTTTTAAACATTTCAAAGTAATAAACTTTTTTTGGGTCAAAAAACAAAATAGGGTATCATGGGTCCCCAGGTTCCCGTACAAATGTAGTTTTAGGCTACATTTTGGTGAAACAAAATTCAGTGAAATGATTATTAATGGGATCTTTGAATTTTGCTTTTCTAAAAATTGTTAAACTGGTCTTCATTGTCTTTTTTGAAAAATAAATATTTTGAAAACGTCGATATAAAAGTTTGCACCGCAATTTTTTAACATTTCATAAAAACTTTTAAACAAAAATTATTCATAAGAAGGTTTTTTTAATAATACAAATTCTATATACTATCTATTGAAATACATCAGCCAAGTAGAAGACTTAGCACTATTTCATTTGGACTTGCTGAATTATTGATTCAAAATAGCTTTTAAAGGCCTTTAGTCCTACAACAATTTTTGGCGTTTCCAATTCCAATTTAATGATTAGGAATTCTAGTCTTGTTGGATATAGTTCACACTAGATATTCGTCACGAAATCTATGTATGATGAACTGAACTTAACAAAAAATTGCGTATTGACAAAGGCCCTCACTAGTCAACTGATGAGTCCAAGTGAGATCGCCGGGATGAAACGCCAAATTTTTGTAGGAATAAAGGCCGTTAAAAGCTATTTTGAATCAAAAATTTTTCATATTCGATCCTTCCCTTCTGCTGCACTAGACATTATTATCTGATACCCATCGACATTTTTACTAAACAGACAGCCGCAAGTACAGCTATTACAACGTTTGAAAGGATCTATACAGTAGATCAACAATGAGATTGGCATCTTCGCAATTCTTAATTCACTCATTTTCAAGTAACATCTACTACACTTTACCCAAGCACTTTTTAGCAAATACTTTGAAGCTATCATCCCATATCCAGATCACCTTGAGAGGATGAGACTTTCATACAAGATTAATCCGTTTATTTTATACTGATGAATCAAAAACCGTCGACACACGGTGTTGGTGAAAGATTGTATACTAAGACAGACTAAGTTTAGGTCTCTCATTCGGTCTTCCTTATATCATTGTAGCGTGTTTCAGGCGGAACTATTAGCGATTAAAAAAGCTTAATCTTGGCTTAAAGAAAACGTGGTATCAATAACGAAGATCCGCATCTTATCAGACAGCCAAGCTGCTATCAAATCTCAGGACTCTGTTTTTACAAACTCTAAAACGCAATTCAACATTCACTTTTGTTTGGTGCTGGTTCATAGGGAGACTATTTAATATAGGTGACTATAGGCGTCTTCTCAAACGATTTCTGCAGAAACTGCATGGATTAGGAAGAGAAGGAAACAATTCCTCACGTTCTTTGTACTTGCCCTGCTCTGTCACAGGGATAAAGACTCCATTTCTATAGTTTTCTACTAATACCAACGATCCGAGAGATTTAAACTACCTACTATAAGTATATAATCTTATACTTTTCCTAAATAGCTGAAAATTGTTTAAAAAGTAGGGAAAAGCTTTCCTAGATCCATGCGTGGTATCACAATGGACCAACAATTAGTCTAAGTATGCCAAATTCTCCGCTGAGAGCCATTTCTACCAAACATTATAGCCTATAGCATTTAAATTTTCTGCATATCTAGATATTATGTCTAATGATTTTATTGGCCAGCATATAAACAATCATCTTTTTTCGACAATATTACAGAAAAGATATATTTCATTGCAAAAAAAAATAAATAAATAAATAATGTCTTCCATATAAAATAAACATAACTATCACTACACATAATATTTTTCCCTTTATAACAAATAAATATTTCAAAAATCTAAATCAATTCTACAAAACATAACTGCAAACAAAGCCAAATGAAAGGAATCGAAACAAAGAAATAAAAAAAAAAACAAAAAAAAAACAAAAAAAAAAAAAAAAAAAACAAATAATGTTAAATACACATTGTATGAAATAATTTTCACTCAGCTTTCACTGCCAATAAATGTCGACTCGGATTTATTCGAGAATGGATATAAAACCCGATTAACTTCCAAAAACTACTGGCAACTTCGAAATTGGAATTGGAAAACTTTTCACATATATTTCGCTGAAAAGTTATTTGTAATCGCCCCGCCATCTTTCTCTGCTTCTCCTCATCCTAGAGTTCTTCTTGTTCTTCGTCTTCCTCATAAGGATATCTATTATAGGGATAGGGAACTCATGGCATAAGGAAACTGTTGTACTGGCCCACTCAATGGGTGTATTGGTTTTTGTTAGTATCCTTTGGAACATAAGTATCATATATATGGAGCTGCAAGCAACAGGATTATTCTTCTATAGAACTTGCAACAAGAACTTACCCCCCCCCCCATATGGCATGAAGGAATTGAAAGGCAAACAACAAAATGTAAAATCCAATGACAATCAGAAAAAAAAAAAATTTAAGAAAACTTTCCTGCCAACAACACAACCTCACCAACAACATATTATACCTAAACTCGTCGTATTCATACACATCCTGCAAAGTAAAAATAAGACCGAGTTTAAGGTGCCAAAAGGAGCTTATAAAAAATATTGTTATGACATCAAGTTTGGGAACCTTACATAGGGTTTGCTGTCGCATTTGGGTTTTCAGGATTTTTCTCTCACCATCATAAATGTATAGACATGTGATTCATGTCATAATTAATAGGTCTGTATCTTTGTAGAAAAGGACACAAGGCGAAAAAAAAATATTGTGTTGATATAGGAAAAGTTTATGTTTATGTCTTCCAGTTCCCCTATCTCATTAGGAGAGCAATGAGATGTTATTTATATAGAGGTTGTGGATTCTGGAGCCCGCTGCCCGCATTGAGATAACAATCGTAAATTGTTATGGTTTGGGTTAACCATTATATATGTAGGTACATTTAACCAAGCAACATGGTGGAATGAATGAGAGTAGGCAGGAACAAAGAAGATTTTTTTCCTGTGAATTTGTTTTTGCATTTTTTTTTTTGTGATATTATTAATTATTTATTCAGTTTCGGACTTCATCTAACGACATCCTTTGGGCCTTCAAATTTAATTTTTGAATTAACCAAAACAAAATTTAACGAAAAAAGTTGGTAGTTTTTACGTTAGTTGGTCCGTTTTTTTTGTGTTTATTAATGCGGAGTTAAAAAAATAATTTCGAAAAAAATCATTTACAGTAAAACCCGCTTAAGAGAAAAACCCGCTTATCTGAGGCACTTTTTTCATCTCCGAGTATTTGTCGACCCATTGCCTTTATAACCCGGATACCTGAAACATATTTTCAGTAAAATTTAATATTTTTCTTTGAAAAAAATCTAAATATTTTCTGAATGCTTTTAGCTACTTCTTTTTTATTTTTCACCTCCAACAAATTTTCATCACGAACATGACATTTGAATTTCTGATATGTCAGAACCCTTTTTGGAATTTTTAAATCCGTTTAAGAGAATTTTTTTTTTCACTCAAGCGGGGTTCGTTTAAGTGAAAAACTCGCTTAAGTGAAAGAATGACTGTGACATTTTGCAGTTTCTCTTAAGCGGGTTTTACTGTACCAATTTTCGAAATACCAAACTATCAAAAAATAATTTGGAAAGTTTTTTTTTTTAATTCAAAATTTATTTTTTTGAAAATTTTGTTATGTAATATTATTTAGAGTTATTAGAAGTGTTAAATCGATTAAGCAGTTAATGATATATGGTCCCTCACTTTAGGTGGGAGGGGCAAATTAAAAAAAAAAAAATTCTAAAATAGAAAATGAATATAAAAACACAACGGCAACACTTACAATATTATGTTATAGATTATCTTAAGACCAGAAACTGATTCTTTATGAATATTTTTGAATGAAGTTATTTTAGTGCTTAGTTTTTGAATAATTGAAAACTCTCCTGATTGGTTTATTTCAAAAACCGTTAGTTGTATGAACAAAAGTATGTTAATCTTTTTTGTAGGAAACATTTCAAGCTACAAATTAGTCTTTGACTTTTTTTTTGTACAACTTACCATTTGGGAGTTATTCATTAAAAACCATTTTGGGGGGCCTTCAACCCCCCGTAAAACTGTCAGTGGTGCTCATATCGATAGGGACTTTTGACAATTTCTTAAGAACACCTTGAGGAAGTTATATACCAAAATCCAGCTTCCCGATTATTTCCGAATTTGGCTGTTTTTTTGGCTTCATTGACTGGATTAATAGTCGAAAACCAAGAAAATGGTTTATAACCATTTTCACATTATATCCACCTACAACTATGTACGTACCTATAAATAGTTCTAAGCATAAATACAAACTTTTCCAAAACTTCGACATATTATATATGATTTAACAGTATAAGCGAACAAAGTTATATGTGTAATGTGCAGGGCCGGCGCCAGCCTAACATGCGCCCTGTGCAAGATTTGTAGTAAGCGCCACTTTTTATATTTGCACACATACGTACACATGGCAAACGGTAGTATATATTTGTTTGCGCAAGATCAGATTACATTGGTGTTGGGCAATAGAGCCCAAGGAAATAACTTCCAAATCGATTTGGAAATATCGCCCAAATTTTTTTTTACTGCCCAAAAAAAAATGGAAATATCGCCGAAATTTATATTTTTTTCCAAATCTTAAGTTGGAAATATCGCCAAATATTTTCAATGTAAATTGTTTTTGTATAATTCGGGCGTTATTCCTTCAATTTTAAGCGATATTTCCAAACATTTTTTGGGTGTTTTTTCGTAAAGTGAAATTTCAATTCCAAAGTGAAATTTCAAAGATTAGATAATCTTTAAAAAAAAATCGTGGCGCATAAACAGTGAGGTTTTTCTGGATTTTTTTTTTGGGCGATATTTCCAATTCTGGGCGTTATTTCCCATTTGACTTTTAAAATTTTTATTTTGGGTGTTCTTTCCTTTAAAAAAAATTGTAAATAACGCCCAAATCTACCAAAAAAAAAACAACAAAAATTGTTCAGAATTTTTTCAAATCGATTTGGGCGTTATTTCCTTGGGTGGTATTGCCTAACGCAACAGAATTTGTGCATTTGCACATCTTGCACATATGGTTGGTCCGGCCCTGGTAATGTGTATATACAATATACATATTTACTTACATATTATGTACCTTAATATATATTTACAAAATTTCTTCTGCCAGCATGATGAGCTATTGCAGCAAGGCAGCACGCTATAGCCACATAACATTTCCCGTTACAATTTTTGCCACATTCAATTGGTAATTTAATTGTTAATGCTACCCAAAGGTGGCCCAACATGTATGTATAGTATTTATCTATTCCTTCTTGTACTCTTTATTTTTTCAAAAATAATAAAAATAGACAAGACCGTAAGCAAAAACAAGGGGGTTTTTAATAATTTTATATTATTTTTTATTGTGGTACAAAGGCAAAACCTGATTTTTGTTTAAGGAAGGATTTTAAATTAACTGGCTTATCTACTTTAATTTTTACTTGTGATACATAGAAATACTTATATGTACATAGGTCTTACTACATATATGTACATAGGTACATACATACGTATATGGCAAGTTATGGATTTGTAAAAAAAAAAATCGAGTCGAGACACTACGATGATAGCGAAGTCGAAAAAAGTGGGTCTCGCAATTCTGTCTGTCTATCTGTCCTTTCGACTGCAGCCTAAACGGGTGGGTCGATTTACTTTAAACTTGGTACCTAAATACCTTTTTTTGGAGATAAGGACCAAAAATAACAGTTAAGCTACCGTACTAATTTTTTTTAGCACGAAATGAAAATCTCATTTTTCTTTCCTTTTCTTTTATATAAAGAAAGATCTACAGAAGAATGTGTGTACATATACATATATACTTTCCATAGAATAAAAAAAACATGAGGAGTCTAGATTCAAGAAACAACAAAACAAATATACGAGCTCATGACTTCTTTTTTTTAAGAAAAAAAGAACTGAGAAAGAGAATGCATCACCACCCAGTGACATTTGTTTAAAGCAAACTTCTTTGTGTGCGTGATAAAGAATTTTTTTCTGTTTAAAAACACTATTTTGTTCTCTAAATTTAATAAACAAAATACCAAAAAAAAAAAAAAATAAAAAAATGATGTGGGAATTGTATTGGCTGTCATTCCCTCAGAACGGCATGGCAAATAGTGTCATATTGAACTGCATTTTTAAAAATGCTACAAGAAAAAAAAAATATTTTTAAAACCGAGATTATGTTCAGGATATATTATTCTTTGATTTAACAAATATTAACGAAAATTAAAAAATTTAATTATCAATTTCCCAAGGCAAAGCAAAAAATATTATAAAAAAATAAATATTTTTTGTGTTTTTGTCTCTAAAGAGTTGCTGTGAAAGCTTTAAAAAATAAAATAAAAGTAACTGCACCTTCCTATTGGCTTTGTAAAAAAGTTCATTTGACCACGTTTCAATTTTCATACTCATAGAAGTTTTATCAAGATAGTTGATTTATACCCCTTTGTAAATTTCCTCAATATTTCATAGTTTTGTCCATTTTTTTTTTGGAATAAATAAATTAATAAAAAAAAATAAAAACGGTGTTTAGTATCAAGATCTATTGTCTGTAGAAAAAAAAATATAAAAAAAATAAAAAAATAATATTTAACGAATTTCCCATTCATATGCGTAAGCATCGTACTAAATTTTATGATTTTTTCACTTGCTTGGTGATTTTGAGGTACACATAATTTTTTTATTTTTTTTAATCTACAAAAGTAATTTACCTTACATATTTTCTATCGATAACCATTTGTTTCATTAAAAAATATGGAAACCTATGAAAGTTTTACAGTTTAGCGCAAAACCCCAACCTATTTTTTCAAAAATTGGTTATCACTAAACCGAAACAAGAATTAAGGGGAACATAGCCCCCCGTCTTAGCAATGGCCCTGCCTACGTATGCATAGATACCAATGTAACCTTAAAATGTTCCGTCGAGTAAATTCAATGAGAGCCAACACTGCCATCCAATGCCATTGTGCAAAACCAAACCCCCAACCAACTAAAAGGTTCGTTCTCATATATGGATGCAACTTTTTGGGTAGTTTTGCTTCGTGATATGTGCAGTTCACTGCTTTGCAATTCCATAAAGCGAATCCAAAAGTTTTACGTGCAATCATCCGAACGTGTAACATGAATTTTTCACAAAAAAAAAAAAAAAAAAAAAAAAAAACACTACATTCTATATGAATAATGAACAATATACATATACATATACCAGTATATTTTCTCACACTTTTTTGTGGTGTTAGTTTTTGAGGGATGGGGTGAAGATAATCCCCTCGAAAGTCGAAAGTAGCAACTAAATTGCTGCAAACTTTTGCGTCGACCTCGAACAGTATAGGATCGAGTTGTGAATGTGTGAAAATAAATGTAGTTGTTAACGAATTTCAAATATGTATATTATTAATGAATATACAGTTTTAACTTCTTTTTATAGAAAAATAAAGTTATACAGTTAAATATGCGAGAATATTAAAAAAAAAAAATAAAACCAACTGACTGACCTCACAAATTTTGATTTAAAGTTAAAAAGTTTGCCTGGGTCTTAACAACACCGAATGTGACCAGGATAAATAAATGGGTCAATTAAGTGATTCAACTTAGGTTTACGTACTTAGATATGCAAGTGATGAGATTTTTATTTTATCCTAAAGCATCCTTGTGGAGGAGGGTTGGATGAAAATATTTTAAATTGATATAATTTTGTTACTTGCTTTTAAATAATTATTATCAGTTTTAATTACCTACCATAAAATATAAATTTTACTACTCAAGGGTTATTAAATCATGACGACTTCTCGCATCAAATTTTGGATTTTCGGGGTGAAATTGTTTAATGGAATCAAAAAGTTTTGCTATTTGAATTTGTATAGCTAATTAATATATTTCAAATTTTGTGTGCAAATCAGAATTTTTTGTAGATGCAACAGGCTTTTACTTGCAGTATATAATAACAGGTACGTACTTTAGGACAAGTTTCGAGATTTCAATCAAACATGATATTATATAAATACATCCCTGAATCGATTTTCTTCAAACTTGGAACTTATATAACAGCCTTATTCTCGCAAACCAGTATACTATCGAAATCGTGATCTTCTTTTGAGTATAAGACTGCAAAACTCACAAGTTGAACATTTTATAATCACGAAACAAATGGGTACGTTTAACAAAAATTCAGAACTTAATAATCATATACAAAAATGTGAGGATTGTCTGAGAACACCGAAAATGTTATCGAATCATAACAACCTCACAAGAAATGAGCTCTCACAACGCTGCAATATCCCTGTAAAGTTTAGAGGAGAGATATAAATTTTTTTTTAGCAATTATTACAATATTTGAAACGGCTTTTACTATTTTGATACAAATTTTTGTGTGTATATTATTGTAGATATTTTCTGCATTTAAGTGAAAAATAAATTTTACTATATTTAGAATCTCTATTATTAACGGTAGCTTCCACAGAACTGATTTTTTTTAATTTTCTTGTAAACTGCTTAACTGATTTCAATCAAAATTTTGATTCTTTTTATTTTTAACTCAGTTGTATTTCAAGTTTAGCTGAGTTTTATATCGATACAGTATCTATTACAGATTTCCTCGAAGGTTCAGCTATGTTAACTTGGCCCAAAAAGAGAAAAATGAAAAATGAAAAAGAATTGTGATTTTTTTTTTCAAAAGTAAAAAAAAATATTTCTAGGGGTGGTCAAAAAAAGTTAATGGGTGGTCAAAAATGGTAATTTAATTGGTCGTCTTTTAAAATTTGCCTTCAAATGTCTTAAAACTTTCTGCTCGGCTCACGCAACTTCATTGCTCTGCTTATAGTATGTTCAGTGTCAGTCGTCAGGACTCAGGTATCCGCCAATATCAACAGTTTTCTTGCACAACAGTATAAAATTAAAGTAAAGCACCCATATGAATAATTATTGAATCATAATTTATTCTTTAAGTATGGATCTTTATGCCAATTCAGAAAGACAAAAACTCCCGCGGGTTTAATGCTTTTATGCGATGGGTGTGGGTCTTGCTGCAACTCCAAAAGGAAAAAAAGTCCACTAGGTTTATTTATTTCCTGGGCTTTATTTCCCTCGAACGAAATCCATTGCATATTTGTAGATGTAAACAGGGGCGGACTGGGAGTCAAAGGGCCTTCCGGGACTTTAAGAAAAAGGGCCACAAAATAATAAATGTATAAGGTAATGAAAAAAGATTATCTACGAAAACGCACGATACAAATTTTGTATCTATACAGAAGTAGTAGCATACAAATACCCAATTATTAAAAACAATTGAAAGTCTCCTAGCTTTGGAAAATATGGTAACGACATTAATGAAAAAACATAGAAAATTTATATATGTATGTATGTATTTATAACTAGCAAACCTGTGCTCGCTTTGCTTTCGCCTTTATTCTAATCATGTGAAAAATGGCTTAGTAACTTTTTTTACATATTATATTTAATAATATTAATATGTACTTAGACTTACTAAAATGCAATCCAAAGATAAGAATTTTGGCTTACTATCAAATAAAATAATGAATATTTGAAATTTAAAAAAAATTTAAATTTCGAAAAATTGGTGGGATTTTTCGACTTTTGACAATATTGCGTTCGGTCCTCGAGGTTGTAAACTTAGATGAGCATCATAAATCATTTAGTAAAAAATCGGAACTACTGGTTCTCACCGGTTCATATTTGTTTATATAATAAATATGTAAATAAATTATAAATTGGGTGGTGCGACAGCTCGTGTAGAACCGTGGCCTAGTGACTTACATTACAACTCTCAACCATTCCAGTGTGTGTGTTATTGGCAGGAATGGATGGGAACTACAATTTTCTGTCGAATCCGAACGCCTAAGTATATAAGCACTTTTTATACTCTTAGAGGATTTTTCAATTCCTCGCAAGATGCAGTAGTCCGTGAAAAAATTCTGTTTTTTAAAGTGGAAGTGGATAAGGCTGGGAATCGAATGCAAGACCTTTGGTATAACAGAACAGTCCTATTCAAACTAACCATTACGTCACGGGCTACACCTACTATTTTTCTACCTAACTTTACTAAAAATCATTCAAAATTTGGCTTACATTTTGGGAATTGGGCTACAAACTTTTTCAACTTCTGTATTTGTGTTAGGAAAGAATGACTTGAACAGAAAAAGTCATGTTTAGCTTCGTATGCAGTAAAGAGAAATTTAACTTGGTTTTTGAAAACATTGCTGCAATAATGAAAATTGTATAATTAATGTTTCCTTCTTTTACAGAAACTTCGAAAATACTCATAATTACAATCGAAAGATCGTTGTTGTACTTTTTTATTTTTTTTTTCTGTGGCCCTGAAATATGTATCATCAACTGCTTTTTGAGTTTTTTTTTGTACTTTCGTTGATATTAAACATTTCCACGAAAGATTTGTAGATTTTCGCTGCAACATCCAATTCATTTTTATTCTTTACTCGTCTTTTGGAAGCACCTCTTATTCAATTTTGTGAGAAAGCTTTCCTTTAAATTAAATTGAAGTATTTCAAAAACCTATAGAATATAGTTAACTTATAAAGCAAGTTGGGAGCCTCCTTATGTTACCATGGGGCCACAATAGCTCAATATTTAGTACCAATCACCCTAACTATAGTTTCGTTTAAAGTGTCTAAGAGTACGCTGGGGCCTCAATATTAATTTCACGGGTCATCAACAGGGACGTCCCGTACTTATGCAAAATGGGTAGACAGTTATTCATTTTCAGTGATTATATTTTGCATTATTCTTAAGATACATCATTTGGTTTAAAGCCCTACCACGTCAAGGTAGATGTATTCAAGAAAGTGTTAGGTAGTTGTTTTTTTCATTTTTTTCATTTTCTTTATTTTTTTTTTATTTTTTTAGTTTTTTAATTTAATAAAAAAATAAGAAATTACAATATTTCTTCCTTTTTTTAATTGTTTTTATCCTCACCTCAGGCACAATCGTAGCCTCAGCCTCCCAAAAGAATTTAACTCAAAGTAAACGAACCATTAGACATTTTCAATTTTGTCTATTTCCTCCATATAAAATACGAAATGAGAATGGTATACCTTCAATATACATCCATTTTTTTTACCATAGTTTGGTTGAAAGCGAAGACACTGTCTTCGGCTTTACGAATGATCGATCGGCCCTGTGCCGATCGTTGTTGTTCATACTTCGTGTTGAATGCAAGTATAGAAAGAATGATAAAGGTTTGAGTGTGTCTGTGTGTATAGAGTTTACATGTTGATTTATATAGCATGCGTGAACCAAGCAAAGTTTCTTAAATAAATGTATATTGGGGTAAGAAGGGACATTATAAACGTAATAAAAATATAAGATACTTCCTTGATTTGAAGATTATCTTGCTATGGCACTTGTATTTATGTTTTATACGAATGGTTTGGGTAGACATTGTCTAAAATGTCTAATTGACGCCTCGTCACTGGTCATCAATACAGTTGTGAAGAACCAATAGCTTTATAGTCATTATGGAGGCCCTCAAAAAAAAATTTCCATGACACATTTTCTAAAAAACCGTGCCATTTTTGTGCTATATGAAAAACACTTAAATTCTTATATTTAACAAAAAATATTATTCAATTTTGAGATGAAATAGGTACAACAAAAAGTTATTTTCTCTTTTCGTGTATAAATTGTCAATAAATAAGAATTTTTGTCCTAAAATGTTTCAAAATTTGCTTTATTTTTAGTAAAAAAAAAAAGAAGAAATAAGTAAAATGTGCCATATTGAATTTTTTCGTGTCAAAAAAGTAGGATCGTGCCACTTCGGCGACGCTACTTAAAATGTATATGATCCGATAATAGCCGTTTTTGTTGCCGTTGTTGTTAGCATTTCCGTTGTTGTTGCGCATGCCGCATTCAGTTTCTCTTTTCCGAGAGTAAGATGTTTAAACATCAAATAATACGAAATTTGACAAAGAAAATGTTAAAAAGTCCTTTTTATTTTGATTTTCGTTTAATATGAGATTATTTAAAGGTTTCGTTGCTTCTTCGGGAAGAATTCTTCCTTACTTTAGCAAAAATAAAGAAATACTTTACCAGATCTCCACTCAAAAATAACGATGCTTTTCGGAAATCCTCCACTGTCCGAGTATACCATCCTTTAACCCCTATTGTTCCACCTTAGTGTTTTATAAATATATGTAGGTAGATAATTCATTTCATATTCAAAATCAACCATCACATTGTATCCTTATATACTGTTATACTGCTATCAACCAAAAGCTACTATAACTAAAACTTTTATCTCATGCATACATATATGAGCAAAAAGGATGTATCTCTTCTTCTTTTGGTATCATTTTCTTTCGGTTTCAAGTAACAATAATTCAATTGTATGATTGGTTCATATTGAGAGAAGCATCAAAGTGAAGCCCGAGAGAAATATTCCCATCATCTATAAACCACAAGAGACTAATGAATATCCAATTTGAACTATCCATTCACCATAAAATGTGTCTAATGTCGATTCTGTGCTCGGTCATATCTTATTCCAGTCAGTCCTGACTATATAAATACCTGGTGTATAGCTTATAGGTATGTAAATATAATGAAATGTTACCAGGGATTGCAATTGCACCAAAAATTCCATGAATGTTCATGAGATAAGCCACTATATTCTTCTAGCACATCACCCTCTACCCCCCCCCCCCCCTTTCACCACACACATAATGTGTGCATATATATAGGTAAGTCTTTCGAAGTGAGATATATGCACTTTTGTTCTGGGAATAGTTTACAACATTGAGTAATTATCAAAACCTCCGACCTCCGATTAGAAATGGTATTTTGTTACACATAAAATTGCACTGTAGTATAGTTTTCCTTTTGTGGCAAGTTTTGAAATTGAAACAATGTATATAATTATGTATTAATTTTATACTTCCTGCAGAGCCATCAGATTAAAAAACGAAAAATCCCGGGATAGTACAAGTAGAAGCGAAGAACATTCATTCAATTTGAAGAATACTTATTTTTGAAAAAATGTTTCTAAAGTTTTTTTTATGTTTTCAAAAAAACCCAACGGATGGTAACCCTTGCTCATGTTTTAAAATATCCTTTCCTTTTCAATGTAGTCTTATTACAAAAACAAAAGAAGGACCAGATTTTTTCCCTACCATTAACCGCATCAGGATATAAAAAGCTTGCAGAACTTCAACAATAAGCTTCTGTCATTTTAATCATTCTTATCCTTTTCCACTTGCAGCACCATGCCTACGTCCTTCGCTGCCCACCACGTTGCACCTGTGGCCAAAGCCCAAATTATAACCACACTTTACGTATATTTTCAGGCCTTTTCCCTGTAACGCTTATCCTCTGGAACAGTAATTCCACCAAGATTATATACCAATATCTACATACCTGTTATAATTAAAAAATAAAATCTCACAATTTTAACTGTTCCGTTGAATTTAACGGTGGTTATGAACGGTAGTTATATATATATTCCATCATGTTGTGCACGGTGTAAGGTGGAACTTTATACTTAGGTATATATTATAAGGGGCCATATTGCATTCTCTATGCATCACCAATGAGCTGATGCTCTTCCACATGAATTGGTCGATTTTACATGGCTCAGTGGTTTTTTTTTTTTTTGCCAGCAAGTGTAATCATCTTTTATGCCATAATCTTTCCCACGCAACAATCCTTTGAAGAGGTTAACGTGCAAAAAAAAAAGAAAAATACAAAAAAAAAAACGGAAAATTCCTCCAAAGGCTAACCGGTATGGCATAATGAATGCCAGAAGAAAAGTCGGTTAATTACACTCCATGCAGACTTCAACGTATATAATATAATTGAAGAGGTCATGATGGTGTGCAATTTTGCACCTTTTGTTTTGTGATGCATTCTGGTTGCAGAGGGGGTGTTTTTTATATATTTATTATCCTTATATGGTTACCTTATGCAGGAACAATCAATTTTTTTATATAAAAAAAAAAACATTGTGGTAGATCTCAAGTTAGCGTTTCCACTTTACTTTAATATACATACAAGTTGGTGCAAATGTTATCACCACCATCACGCGCCGCACCGATTTAAAATGGCCACAAATGTCAATTTGACATTTGTGAAATTTATGAAGTAAGGCAGATAGAAAATATACGTCAAAAAAACATGAATCACTATAATATCTACTCCTAAAGGTGTTTTTCTAATTCTTATAATTCGCATAATTCTTTTGATTTTTTTGTTGGCTAAGAAAAATTATCCCAAAATTTTAGTTGAAATTGTTACGGATGTGACCAGTTTTTAGTATATTACACTTATAATGGGAAATTATAAGTGTTCCCAGATTGGTGGTTTTTCCAAGCAAAATGTTTTTTTGGTGGGAGCAAATTACCTTCTACCTTGACTTGGCTATATAATTGGACGGTTTAATTAAAAAATTGTGCAATGTTATAATGTATTATATGAAAAGGATTTTAAGCTATCGGCCCACTGTATTTGTCCACCCCTTTAGGTTGGAGGAGCAAATTTAAAATAAAAATAATGAAAACAGACAATGAATATAAAAATACAACGGCAACACCTACAATATCATGTTGAATTTTATTCGAAAAATTAAGAGTTTAAAAATCATTTATTCAAAAAATAAGCACTAAAATAACGTTATTAATTAAAAACATAACTAAACAATAAATAACTGGCTTTAAAAAAGTTATAACATGGTATTGTAGGTGTTGCCGTTGTGTTTTTATGTTCATTTTCTATTTTCAATTTTTTTTTTTTTAATTTACCACTTCCACCTATAGTGGTGGACAAATACATGGGGCCGATATCTTAAAATCATGCGTTCATGTAATTTAGCGACAACAGAAAAAAATTGATGCATATATCACAAAATGCACAATTTATGAATAAAGCCGCCCAACTATATTGAAAAGTAAGACCCTTAACTCTTCCAATTGGTTTATTTCAGAAACGGTTATTTGTATGAATAAAAGTATATAAATCTTTTTTGTAGGAAATTTTCAAAGCTACAAATTAGTGTCTAACATTTTTTTTGTACAACTTACCATTTGGGAGTTATTCCTGAAAAACCATTTTGGGGGGGCTCCAACCCCCAATTGTTGGCGGCGCTCATATCGATGGGAACTTTAGACAGTTTCTTTATAGCGCCATGAGGAGGTTATATACCAAAATCCAGCTCTCCGCCAATTTTGTCCGAGTCAAATGCTTTATTGACTTGATTATTACACTATTTTGTCAATGTTAATTAAATTTTTATTGAAGTGGTAACTCTGGCCACTTGGAATTAAAACTATTTTTTTTTTTTCACCTTTCTAGATGATGGTATATATACCTATACACATGAAAAACCTAACCTTCATTTGGCGTAGCTATATAAAAATATGTTTTTGCTATTCCAACTTCAATAAAGCTATGATTACCATTTTTGTTGAGAGAAGAGATGCTTTTATAAAAGTTGATTTTTTTTATAGGTAGGTATAAGTGTATACCTGTTTTGCTTAATAGTAGCTATTTTATTTTTTTTTGTTGAAGAGAACACTAATGCATCCAATGTGGTAATTAAGGAAAATTAATTGTGCAGGTGGAAGAGCAATTTTTGAAAGTTTAAAGGTTGAAGTTAACTTTTTGCGGTAAAATGCTTGAAATTCTACTTTAGGTACCTACTTACTAATAGCCTTTACATTTTTTTCCTTCGACATAATGATGTATATTTGATTTGACTTTACAGAAAAAATGGAAAAGTATAATTTTAATTTGATTTTTGTTTTTAATTTACTTTAAAAGTAGTGTGGAAAAAAAGACTTGTTGAACTGTATTATTGGCGTGAACTATAAAAATAAAAGATTTAAAGAAAAGGAGTGAAATAGCGTTTTGTGGTTATAAAAAAATTCGGGGCTATGTCGAGAATTAAACTTAAATAAATAACAGCATACCTATAGAAATAAAAAAATAAATGGAACAAAAAAATAACAGGTATACCTACAGGTAGGTTGTATAGGTACTTGATTTTCTTTTTATTTTTAGTACCTGGGAGACCGAGCTTCGCTCGGCTTTTTCTAATTGAAAAAAGTGAAATATGTATGAGAAATATAGACATGGCAGTTAATAGAAAACAACATATGTCATCCATTAAGTTTGTTCACTTTATAAATGCGTTCAATGGAGATGCTTCCATATTATGTACGTGGAGATAAATATGTAGACAGTTTGACATAATGTACAAATTTTATAATTTTGTCGAACAAAAAAATGTTCCACATACGTCTAAGTGACCCATAATAAAATACATTTTCTTCGAAAATTATACAATAATTCTTCCTTTCCCATATACAGGGTGTCCCGAAATCACCGCCTCAGAAGAAAACCAAGAGTTTCTGAGGTCATTTTAAGTCGAAAACAAAATCATCAAAATTGAAAAAACTAAAGCTTAGCTCCTCTTTTAAAAATAAAATTGCATCGTTAGACTTAAAATAGAATTCAGCATCCTTTGGCACCTCCTTATAAGGTCTGGATGATACTTATTTTTATTAGCTTTGAAAGTTAAATCATTATTTAAATACAAAATTTCCTCCAGATAGTTAGAACTGTTGCTTTAGCGCCCCTTTAGTTAAGGGCCTGGGTGATACAACAAAAGTGGGCATGGAAGGGCGTGGGCGGTTTTTCCAATTTTTTTTTTTTATTTTGTTCTTGCTTATCAGTACACTTCCTGATAATTTCATCAAAATCGCTGAAGCCATTTACAAGATTCCAATATATAACAAAAGTGGGCGTGGCAGTGGCGGATTTAAATAACGCTAAATTCCAAAAAAAATTCTCGTTAAGCTATGCAAACTGCAAATTTCATTCAAATCTGACCGTTCCCAAAAAACCTAAGAAGTAAAAAATATTATGCAAATCGTTGGATCCGTTTCGGATATTTTTTGTTTTTCAATTTTTCTCACTCATAAGAATGAACTCTAAAACTTTTACTCAAATAGTTTGAGTAGCTTCCGAGAAATAGAAATAATAAAAGTAGTCGTGACATTGGCGGATTTTATTAAAATCAATTTTCAATTTTTTTCTTCTTCATATCTAAAAATAAACTGAAAATTTCGAATTGTGTTCGAGAAACCAAAAACTAATAAAAGTGGGTGTGGCAGTAGGCGAATTCTACATATTTCTTTTAAAATTTTGTTCTTACTTATAAAAGAGAACGGCTCACTGAAAATTTTATGCAAATTGTCGGAGCCGTTTCCGATAAACTAAAAACGACAAAAGTGGACAGAGCAGTGGGCGGATTTCACTAAACTTTTCTTAACTTTTTTCGTCTTATTGAGGAGAAAAAACTCTGAAAAATTCATTAAAATGGCTAGTTCCGTTTCCAAGAAACCAAGCAATAATAAAAGTGGGCGTGGCAGTGTGTGGATTTTAGCAAAAGAATTTTTCAATTTTTTGTTATAAGAATAAACTCTTATAACCTCATAACCTCATTCAAATCGTTTGAATTGTTTTCGAGACACTAAGAAATAATAAAAGTGGGCGTGGCAGCAGGCGGATTCTACTTATTTCTTTTTAAATTTTGTTTCTACCTATAAAAGAGAACGGTCTCATAAAATTTCATCTAAGTTGTAAGAGCCGTTTCCGATAAACTAAAAACGAAATAAGTGGGCGGTGCAGTGGGTGTTGCTGTGGGCGGATTTCACTAAACTTTCCTTAACATTTGTCTTCTTATTGAGGAGAAAAAACTCTGAAAAATTCATTAAAATGGCTAGTTCCGTTTCCGAGAAACCAAGCAATAATAAAAGTGGGCGTGGCAGTGGGTGGATTTTAGTAAAATAATTTTTCAATTTTTTGTTATAAGAATAAACTCTTATAACCTCATAACCTCATTTAAATAGTTTGAATTGTTTTCGAGACACTAAGAAATAATAAACGTGGGCGTGGCAGTAGGTGGATTCTACTTATTTCTTTTTAAATTTTGTTCCTACCTAAAAAAGAGAACGCTCTCATAAAATTGTATCTAAGTTGTCGGACCCGTTTCCGATAAACTAAAAACGAAATAAGTGGGCGGTGCAGTGGGCGTTGCTGTGGGCGGATTTCACTAAATTTTTCTTTAAATTTAGGAGGAGAAAGAAACTCGGAAAAATGTATTAAAATGGCTAGCTTCGTTTCCGAGAAAGCAAGCAATAATAAAAGTGGGCGTGGCAGTGGGTGGATTTTAGTAAAAGAATTTTCCAATTTTTTGTTATAAGAATAAACTCTTATAACCTCATTGAAATCGTTTGAATTGCTTAAGAGAAACTAAGAAATGATAAAAGTGGGCGTGGCAGTCATAGAATTTTACTAAATATATTTTTTTATTTTTTTTCTCGATCATAACACTAAACACTGAAAATTTCATCCGAATCGTTGGAGCCGTTTTCGAATAGCCAATAACTAATAACAGTGGGCGTGGTAGTAGGCGGATTTTACTGATATTATTTTTTTAATTTTTTTCTTACCCATGAAAGTAAACTCTGAAAATTTTATTCAAATCGCTTGAGCCGTTTCCGAGTAATAAAGATATTTCAGACCGATTCCGTCATACTTAAAAGTAAGAAAAGTGGGCGCGGGTTGAGCGGATTTTACTAAATTTAATTTTTTATTTTTTTTCTCGTTTATCGTAATAAACTCTGAAGATTTTATCAAAATCGTTGGAGCCATTTTCGAGAAACCAAATATATATAAATATATAAATATATAAATAAATATACAAGAATAACTCGTTTAAAGTAATAAGATTTTTGAAATTTTTTTGAAGAAGCGTTTTAGAAAATCATTTAAAAGCTGAGATTGCTTTCAGCAACAGATCCGTTGACGTTAACGGATGAAATGGATAGGGGTGACCCAATGAATTCTTTGCGTTGTTTTGAGATCTTTAATGTGCACGTACATATTTATAAAGTTACATATGGGTAGGGTTACCAGCTCTAAAATCAGCAAAGCCTGACAGTAAAGAAAGAAAAGCCTGATTTTTGAGAAAAAAGCCTGACAAATAAAAAAATAATTTTTTTTCCTTTTTGAAACTTCATTTTTATTAAAAAAAATAAATTAAAAAAATTCATAGATAAACTTACCTTGATTTGGATGCACGAAGACGACGAGACTATAAATAGATTGCAACATCAATCTGCAGCAGATGCAAATAAAAGCACCAAAAAAAATAAGTAATAATAAGGAAGCGTCATATCTTGCACAATAGGGTGATTCAAAATAACACCTTCCCCGAAATTCAATCGGGACCAGGCGAAATTATGAAGCTTAGATTTAAACCAAAAAAAATAAGACGAAAAAATTCAAAATCGAACAGCATTTAGCGGTCGCTACCCAGCGATTTTTCAATAATTTTGCTTGAAAATCGGATTTTTTCTCAAAAGTTAAAAGCTGCATAACTTTTCGAGTTTTGGTGCTAAAAGCATGAAATTTTAAGGGATTTCATAATTTCGCCCGGTACCGGTTGAATTTCAAGAAAGGTATTTTTTTGAATCACCCTATCGCACAACCTTTTGTCTCTTTCTGAAAAGTGACAACTAAATAAAAAATAAATATGTTCACTGCGATTTACAAGCATTTTGATTTTAAAGCATTCGTAAACATTTTTCTTCTAATATTATATTTTGTGCGATAATTATAAAAAAGCCTGATAAAGGATGAAACCTGGCCAAAGCCTGATTGGATATTAAAAGCCTGACGCGTCAGGCGAGATCCTGATGGATGGTAAGCCTTATACATATGGGTCGCTTTTCATAAGAATTCGTGTGATATTTAATCGAGCTGTCTGTTTTATGCTTCAACGGAACGCAAGCGATTGATTCTATGAGGCAGCTCTCAGTCCTTAACAATACGCGTACACACAGGAATGGAAGAGAGTTGTAAGTCACTACTAGGGACCAGCGCGCGTTATAACCTTACTCCAATCGGTAAAAAATTATTTCAATTTTAAGAAAAAAAATAAATCTACTCCGCTACTGCACTTTTTTAGAACTACTCATTTTTTTTCTACACTGCCAAATTCTAAATTTATTTGACCGGACTACATGAAAGAAAATTAAAGCTTTGTGTTATTCAATTATCTATAACCGACTCTAACTCAGAATTTTTCAATTTAAAATTCTATTCTGTTCTGAAACGAATGGAATTCAAGCGATTTATTTTTTTTTGTTTAAAAAATATTTATTTTTGTTAAAATATTTTTTTTTTGTTAAAAATACGGTTTTTGAAAAATTAATTATTTCTTTTGTTTTCAAATCTACTCCGGGAATTTTCGATTTACTCCACTTTTTTTATAAATCTGCTCCGAAATTTTACTTCTGAGGTTCTAGCCCTGGTAGGCACTGATTCTCCCCAAGCTAACAATTAATTTAATTTTTTACTTGCGATATAAAGGTACCTACTGTAATAGAAAGTTATGAATTGTATAAAAAAAAACGAACTTGAGATTTTAATTCAACTTCACGACCTGGAAATTAAACCTGCGTAAAAAGTGCAGGGTCTCGCAATTTTCGCTTTTGATACCAAATATTTCTACTTTAGAGAAAAAAGTGTTGACGCTTGGTGTTTTTCTGTTTTCATGTTTTAGGTTTTCCTTTCATGTACATATAGAAAAACAGTTAAAAATTAAAATGCAGTCATACAAATTGTTGGCTATTGTCTTTCAGAGAGATGTGGAAACAGATAGATTCAATTTATTTAGGTCATCATTGTTTTTGATTATAAATTGTGCGTATATTAATAAATAGTTGGTAACTCTATCGATATTTTTGTGAGGTTTGCGGCAATTTTAAATGCACACTACTGCAACCCTGTTAGAGCTTTAAAATTAAGATAGCTTATTGAATTCCATAATAGTCAGACTGAAAGGCAAATATCCTATCTTCCCTGTACTGCAAATATAAATTGAACAGAGTATAGCTTCTTTTTTTTTTTCTTTTTTTTTTCTCGTGGGTAGGTGTTAAAACCTTTAAAAGGCTCCATGAGGACCGAAAAACGCCTGCTCATAGGAGTGTGAGATTCTTACTTTACTAAAACCACCTCCACCTCCCGATTGCAACTAAGTTAAAACTTATATCTTAGCAATTTATTTTTATCGAAGTTATACAACGTGTTGCAGGTAACTATCCGGTGATAGCTCTTGCGTATTCCGCGATTTAGCTTATGATGTGTTTTTTTTTCAATTCACAAATCCCAACCAGTTTATGAATTAAATTTTGTTCAATTCACGAGTCCATCACTGTCTTGTGAATTGAAAGAGGGCTAAAAAAGAGCTTAAGCTTTTGCAACCCTGCTTTTGATGAAAATAAAATCTCCCAAAAATAGTTTTTAATGAAACCTTTCATAGAAACTATTTTTTTTTAATTTTCGCTTTTCTCGCAAACTCTATAAATAATTTTAACAATTTTTTTTTTATTGAAAATCTTTTGAAATTTTTTAATATTAATGTACCTACTAAAATTTCAAAAATAAAATATTTATTTCAATTTTTATTTTTGAAAATTAAATAATTAATAATAAATTAATATTATGTTCATGGGTATGTAGGTATGCATCTATATTTCGAAACAATTCGGTCAATCTTAAATTAAAATTGTTGCGTGAATAATTTTTTGTTGGGCAATATTTCTGATACCAGTACCTATACATAATACATTAGAATCTCGAAAAGATGAACAGATATAAAACAGGGCCCGTTCATCTTTTCAAATTGTTCATATTTTTGAGCATCAACATATCATGTTTGAGGAAGAAGATATAGTAAACATTAAAAATTATTTACATAACAAATTAAAACAAGCTCAAAAGTATTGTTCAGGAGGAAGTAAAGGCAAAGAAGAAGTAAAAAATTATGTTGGGAATAAAGTGTTCATCTTTTCGAGCACAAAATTTCAACCCGTTCATCTTTTTGAGCACTGAAAAGTGAAAATTTTCCGTTCATCTTTCCGAGCTGTTCATCTTTAAGAACCGTTCATCTTTCTGAGATTCTACTGTATTTATTTCTTATTCGATTTGTAATAAATTAATTTCAATTAAAAGATTCCTATAAGTTCAAAATTAACTTCTTGCCAATCACATCCTTCAAACACAATTCAACACCTCGCATCAGTATATATAAAAAACTTAACTTCTTCAAATCGAATTATTCAGCTCGTTGTCATTTCAAATCTTGGTATCTCGTTTTGTTTTTTTTTATTTTTTTTTTATTTTTAGAAAACTTTCATGTAATTCGTTTAGTGAACTTTTACTCTAAAACTCATCCTGACACTCCTCATCAAATCAACATCCAACTCACATGAGTGCCATGGTTCTTATATATATATAGATACCTACTGCTGTAATATGTTCTCTCTGATGCTTAAAGTCTTAATTACAACGAAACTTTGTTAACTGACAAACTATTCATTAGGAGTTGGAGCATTACGCTTCGATAAATCACCTAATCAATTGAATTACAAATTCAGAGGAGTCGATGTTATAGTTGTATAGCTTCTCTGGATAACCTCACGAAAAGGGGAAAACCAGTAACATTCTTTAATTGTATTATCTCATAAGAGTTACTTACTATATACATACGTATAGGTACATATATAAACTTTACTGATGCACACTCAGCTTAACGGTCTCTGTGATATCATTATTTGAGATTAAACCATATAAACAGATGCCAAAGGCCATCAGCAAAGTTACCTACCTACTTGAAAAGCTAAATGTGAATAATGGTTAAAGGATCTCTTCGATTTAGGAATGTGAATTCGAGTCTCTATATATACATAGATGTACCTTTACCTTAGGTATTTTAAAGTTTGCCTTGACTGAATGTACTGAGTTTTAAGTTCATTTTGTATAATGCTCTTTTATTCTATTCTAATTTCACATCCTTACGTTGCTATCAAATCACATTTAAGTAAATGCTTCCATCATTTATATGTATATGTACATACGTTACACAAACTTATACACAGTAATCATTCTTGTACGTATATACTATATATGTATATCCTTGAAAGTAGATTTCCATTTGCAATCGAATAGGTATGCAGAATTGAAGATATATCATCAACAAGGACTTGGCACATATTAAGAAGATTTTGTTGGTGAATGAGCTACTCTGTGGTTTGATGATGGATTTAGGTTAATTCTATGGTTACATATGCATATGTACGTGGACACAATACGATGACATTTTAGTTGTTGAGAATAAATTGTTATTTATTAGCATGTATAGAAATGTCAGTATAGCCTCAGCTTCTAACTGTTTATAAAAGAGATATCAGAGATGAAGGACATTAAACAGGGTGTATATCAGAACATGGTTAAAAAAAATAAAAAAAATAAAAAAAGAATAAGATAGAACACTTCAGTATATCATGGATGTATAATGGAAGGTTAAACTCATGAGTTGATACAAATGTCCCAAATTATATAATAGACTATGGTATAGGAAACACTACAAATCTACAAATTGAAGTGAACTTAGGTACAAATAAACAATGCAACAGAATATAGGAAAAAGCTTAAATTGAACATTGAATTGATCTTTCTTCGTCGTGAGATCTGAGGAGGTGAAACAATAAAACTTATGTAGGTTTGGATGATTTGATCAGCGAATAATAAAAAATTTCTCGTCAATTCCAAAATTATGGGAGAAATCATTTTGGCTTTTAACAAATGAGGTCCACAACTTTGACGACCTCCTTCAAAAAATTTCTTAACATATTTACATCGGATCTCAGGTTGATGTCATATACAGTTGTGCAGCTAGTCATGACCTGGTCAACAAACATATAGTTTCAGCGGAAGCAGCGGCATCTTAATACTGCAAAATTTTATGTGATTCCTCATATAAAATATTTAATACAAGCAGACCAATCAATCCAATTCTCAAGATCCATTTACGATAGTGGTGTTGTTTTTTTTTTTTACTCACATTTTACATCTTAAATAAAAGTGCACACAAAAAAACAATCGCCGCACAGTGGCCCGTTTCGACGTTTTTGGTTGCTAAAATCATAACATTTTTTTTTTAACTTAAAGAAAATTTTCTAAGGCTATCAAGCTGGTGAGTTTCAAAAAAATATAAACGCAGGGTGTTTCAGAATTTACTATTGAAAAAATAATTTTTATTTAAAGTACTAGTTGGGCTACCCGGCTTCGCACGGGTCATGAAAAATCTAACTATCGTAAAAAATTTACAAAATAAAATATAGAAATATGTTTCTTGTTGATTACGAAAGCTCTTATTTAAATTAAGTAATCTGTTCAATAAAGAAGAAGTACAAACGATGTTCAGTTTTTTTTGTAGAATTTATTAAATAAGTGCTTTAGGATAAACAATATTTTTTGTTTTTCCGTCCTCAGCAAAAACAAATAAATTTCTTGGCAGTCCAACTCGTGAACATGCCACATATAACTGGCCATGTGAAAAACATGGATTTTCTAAATTCAATCCGCATACTTGAAGTGATTGGCCTTGTGACTTGTTGATAGTCATTGAGAATGCAATTCGAATTGGGAAGTCAATGGGTTCCTCGTAAATAGCTGTATAAATGCCTTTAAGTAAAATAATAAGTTGTATAAATGCCTTTAAGTAAAATAATAAGTTATTTAAAACACCGTACAAAAAAAATCAATCAAAAATAGAATGAGAATACTAACGCTTAGTTTTGTAGTAAGTTTCTCCATTAGCTTTGAATGAGCCGATTAAATTTATTATTTTCAATCGGTCTGATTTTCTTTTTAATGCTCTCACTCTCAACCTATTTGATTCGATTATCAATTTTTTCGTTTCTTTTTTCGATCAATGCATAGAAGCATTTGTTAACACGTTTTCAGATATAGAATCTGAACAAATAAAATGGAAAAGATAAAAAGTAAGCTATGCATATTGAAAAACAAAAACCACACAAATCGCAAAAATATTACCAATTATAAAAATTACATACCAAACTGAATCTTTTTACCATCTGAGCTCGGCGATGATGTTGAAAATTCCATGTTCGATCTTTCTGATTTTCTTTTTAACGCTGTTGAGATATTTGATTCTATTATCAATTGATGTTCGCTTTTCGATGAATACATAGAACCTTTTTTTGATGAGCTTTCAGATATATGTAGAATCTGAACAAATAAAAAGGAAAAGATAAAGAAAAGTATATTTAAAAAAAAAACATACCAAACATACCAATTAAATCAATCGAAATGTCACTAATATCCAATGGCTCTTTTTCCCAATCTGTATTAAAACAAAGACAAAATTAAAAAAAGTATGTAAAAAATAAATAATGGAACAAATCATACCAAAATTGATATCTTTAGCGTCTGAGCGTGGCGATGATGCTGAAAATTCCACTTTGTAGTTTTATGTTGTTGTTTTGGGTTCTGATGGATTTTCAGATTTGTTTGAAATTTCTTCTGTGGTATTCAGTGACACATTGACATTTTTTTGATTTTTGATTCCCTTTTTAAAATATGTTTTAAAAATTTAAAAAAATACAAAATTCATACATATGTATTTACATTCAATAATCAATTGTTCTTACCAATTTGTTGATTAAATAATTGTTTATTCATCAAATTTGATGCAATTTTCGAAATGCAATTTCCTTTTTTCATGTTTAATTTTATTCGTTTTTTGATATGTACCTATGTATGTATGCATGTTTTTTATTTATATTTCTTATATTGCCGTTTGACAAAATCAATAGACAATTTTAGAATTATTTTGAATTCTTAAGTCATAGCAACATAATAAACGATTTGTTTGTAAGTTTTATTCTAATTTTGCTAAGAATGCTAATCAATTTCACTCCATATGTATCTACTTACAACAAATAAAACAATTCCGTAACCCTTCTTTAGGTTTGTATGTTATTCTATTTTGTGGTTCACGCGGGATGCTTCTACATTGCAACGATAATAAACAATAATTGTTGCTCTCATGTAACTTAAAAATTTGATACTTTGGAAACGCTTGATTTTGTAATAGGTTTCTCTACAATTTGTATATATGCACTCGTAAAACCATTTGGTAGAATTGAAATTATGTGTATAAAAGAACAATATTATAACACCAAAAATGTTGCACACCATGGCGTATACGTACTTTTTAATTTAATTTTCACCAAAAATGCTCCTCTTGTTTTGTTTGTGAACATTACATTAGTTTGTGTCAATTAAAGAACATATTTAATCATTAAAAGTAACTTCGAGGTTGCAAACTTGTTTGTTCTTGTCTTATGCGCTGCTAAACCATTCATCCGATTGGGTTCAGACTTAATATGTCAATTATTGCTTGCATTTCCGTGAATGTTATAGGCAAAGTAAAATTAACTTACAGTAGTTGGTTATTTGGCAAAATGCCCCTAAAAATGCATCCACTTAACCGAATGAACCTATCAAATTTATTATCGCTTCAATCTGTCTGATTTTATTTTTAACGCTCCCAACCTAAAGAAAGAAATATTATAATAGAAATTAATATTTATTTTTTTTTGTATTCTATGCATTCCTAAACCATTGATCAGATTGTAATTAAACTTTGGTAGGTTCTTTTTAGGATGCCTAAGAAGTTTTCGGGGAAGTTTGGTCAAAATTCGCTTAAGTGAATGCATTTTTAGTGCATCTTGCCAAATAACCATCTACTGTAAGTTAATTTGACTACGCCTATAATCATCACGGAAATGTAAGCAATAAGTTGACAAAGTTTGAACCCAATCGGATGAATGGTTTAGCCGCGCATAAGGCGAGAACAAACAAGCTTTCATTTTTATATATTAGATAATATAGAAATAGTTTGTATTTCACTTAACAAAGGTCTACAGTTTAGATTTAGAGTAACAGCAGAGTGTTTTGAATCTTATTGGAGTGAAACAGAGGGGAAAAATCAAAATAAACTAATGTGAGCTAGACTTTTTTTTTAGATTTTTTTAAATATTATTTTCATTTTTTCATTAATAATTGTATATTTAATTTTTTAACATAAAAGAGTTTACTTAAAAAATAATTTAGTGGTAGGTTACAAGTCAAATAGTGGACAAAAATTAAATAAACCAAAAGTCTACAGGGATAAGATGCAAAAAAGGCTATAGAGCGTGTAGGTTAGGACGAGACAAGAAAAACAATTTTAAAAATCAACGGCAACACTTATAATGTCATGTTATACTCAGAAGTCAATCCATTAATTTCTGTTTTCAAATAAAATTTTGTTTGTGAATTGGTTTGAAAAAACAAATTTACAGACTTAAAATTTTGAAAATAAAAAATGGATTGACTTCTTCAAATCAAATCTTTCTAGCACAGCACTATGCAACTTTATGCAGCTGAATTTTTGGGATTATGATGAACAAATATATAAGAATTTTGTGATCTTTAATTTGAAGACAGGAATTTGTGCCGTTTTTTTTGTAACGCAATTTAAAGTTGAAAAAAGTGCTCAAAATGGTGTTTAAAAAAAACATTGAATTCAAAAGTTTAAAAACTAAAAAAAAAAAAAAAAATTTTTTTGTTTTAATAATCAAATATTTTAAGTAAAGTAAAAAACACTATTTTTTTAATGCACTCCCCCAGTTTTTACACTCAAAACTACAAAAAAAAAATAAAAAAAATATTTTTTTGCCACCATACATTTTTTTCTACATTGATGGGCTCTACAAGCTAAATTATTCATCCAAACGAATTTTTTTTTAAATTTTTAATGATCCAAATATTTGTTAATTAAATAAAATTAAAAGTTTTGCATTATGGACCCTCCAGAAAATTGATTATTGGCACTTAATTTGCTTAAACAAGCCACTGTGTGCCGATTAAAAAAATAAAAATTATAGTAAATATTTCTGGATAAAATCGAATCGAATAAAAATAAAATCGAATCTACATACGCCACTCAACATCAATAAAAAAAAAGTAAAGGCGTCAATATACAGCCTTGTCTTATTCCACTTTAAGTTTCAAATCCATCTGAAAACCTTCCTCTGAGCAGAAACCAATATTTGGATAAGTATACGCCAGGGTTAGAAACTCAATAGGTAAATTTGTATGGCATATTTCAAAAAAAAAGTTGGGTAAATCGAAAATTTCTGGAGTAGATTTGAAAATCAAAGAAAATCTTATGTTTTCAAAAATTGAATTTTTAAGAAAAAACAATAATTTTTTTGTAACAAAATCAAAAAATAAAAAGTAAATCAAAAATTCAATTAATTTCAGACTTAAAAAGCTAAAAAGTATCTTATATATTAAAATACTAAAACAGAACAGAATTTTAGATTCACCTCAGAGTCATAGTTGGTTACAAGATTGAATAAGACAGTGCTGGTCATTTACTTTCATGTGGTTTCGATTTTTTTTAATTTCTCAGTGTGGAAAAAAAGAAGTTGATCTAAAAAACAAACAGAGTGGCGGAGTAGATTTCTTTTCTTTTTTACAAATTGAGCTACTTTACTGCGATTAAAGTAAGTTTCTAACGCTGGTATACGCATAAGACACCGAGTTATAAATTGAAAATCAAGTCAATGCGTTTCGCCCAGGTATGGCGTTGAGGTCACTTAAACTTTTAATTGAATTATATTCATGAAAATAATTTTTAAAATTTCTTCATCTTCGTTATTATCAAAACAAATTCTTTCTAGAACTCAAGATCATTCTTAAACTTCAGCTTTATCTGATCGTTAAATTTTTATTACTATAATGATTTCTCTCAATTATTACAGGAATTGAATTTTACTATGGTCATAAAAAGGTCTACAAAAATTTTTGATAACATTTTTTTTTTTTAATTCGATTTAAGTTGCACAATTTAATAAAATTTTGTGTTTTGAAAAAAAAATATTTGAAAATTTCTACACAAATATGTAAGTGGTATTTTTATTTGTTTTTTTTTATTTCACTGTCACCCTGTAACTTATTCTATTCTTTATAAAAGATTAACAAGTACATATGTCAAATTGACAATTAACATTTTATAGGATTGAATTACAAAGAATGCACAAATGTTCTTCTGGACAGATGTGGCTTTTCTATGCGTAAATACAATTATATTTAATAATGAATGGCTTAGATAAATTATGTGTATAAAATATCCTTCAATTACGATGTTAAGCTCATTGACAACAGCTTGTCAATGTGGGGTTTGCCATTTGGTACTTCTTATATTACAGCTGCTGTAGATATAAATTTTCAAAATGAAAATTCACTTAATCATATATATAGGTATAATGGTTATTCCAGAAACTATTGCCAAATAAGGATACTTTAAACTGATTGTGATAATATTACTGAAATTTTTGCAAGCTGAATAAGGTATTAAGATTAAATGAGACTATAGAACTGCTAATTCATAATAGTTAAAAAAGAACATTGAAGAACTTTGAGCGACTTGAAAAAAAAAATGCTGGTTGATTCAAATGCATTTGTCAAACAATTAAACCTAAGTTGGGATGGATCATAACCACGACACCTTCGGTAGCGCTGTGCGAAGTGCATATGGCTCTGAAGGAAGTTTGGCCTGGTTCGACTCTCAGTATGAGGCAAAATTTTTCCAAATAAACTTTAATGAATAAAGACCAAGTGTCATAAAAAGAAGTCTGATGATCGGCTTCCCATCCAGCCTATAAAAACCTGGTTGTAGCTCACGCAAGTGTTGTTGTTTCCTTCAAACCTTCAACGAAAAAAAACTCTGCAGCGTGCCCGAATAATGCCTACCGATAATGGATAGCTGCATAAACATTAGGTTCCTTTATAAATAGAATTACTCACTGTTAATTAATTGACATTTCTTAATTTACTCCCACTCATGTGGTTGAGTAGAAAATTCGAATACAGAGTCCTGCGTTGGGCGCCAATTAAGTCAAACAATTTATTTAATGGAATTTTTTTATAGCATCTATTCATATAGGAAAATAAATAAAGAATAACATTTCTGAATGATCAGTTGGATAAATTAGAAAAAAAAAACAAGTGTTAAACTTCTTGTTGTCACTAATATCGCTGGATATAGGTACTGTGGCGTGCGTGCGTCGGTCATTGATTAATAACCCTATAGATGATATTAACGCATTTTTGCATTATTCTCACATTCTTCAATGATGAGTATCTTGTACTATCATTTCAAAAGTGTTCCAAAAGCTCCTCGAATTTATATAAAAAGAAATATTGTGTAGTTTTTTCTTATGTTTCGCTATTCTATGGTAGACAAAAAAAAAGAAAATTTACTTACTTCATTTAAATTAAAACCCATCCCATTTAACAAAAAAAAATGCAAATAAATAAACTTAATTATTATTAACAAATAATATACAAAAAATGTAAACTATAAAAGTTAAATATAAAGTTTTTCGTTGTGCGCCATTTAAATCAAAACAAAAATATTATAATTGCAAAAGATTTCAAGAGTATTGTTTTAAACTAACAATTATGCAGTTATTGAAAAAAAATATTTGTATTTACAAAACTTTTTGTTGTTGTTATAAAAATATGAAAAAAATCTGTTATCACGCATTTTTCATAACATTACGTATTTTTTTATCGAATGGAAATTAAAATAATTTGAAAAATTATATTGTACACACATAATGTTTATTCGTAAAATACCTACTTATATTCAAGATTCTAAATTGATTGGGCGCCATTTATAATGTAATAATAACGAAGTGAATAGATTAGAAATTTAAATTTTTTTTGATTTTATTGAAGTAGATACCTACTACTGCTGTGGTTTGCTAGAAATTAAAAATATTTAACATTATTCAAAAATAATTGTATTTATATATTTTTTTTTTTTTAGTTTAAATTTCCTCGTTATTAGATTTTTTTATGAACATCAATAGAGTCCTTGGAGCTCTATTAATTTTTCTACTTCAGCATCCTTTCAGTTCCTGATTTGATTGAATTTTTGTTCGTATATAAGTATGTATCCCTAGCCTTATATTCGCATACGCCTATACATCAACTGCAGCCCTTTATTTCAAAATAACTAAATTTACTCATTTATCCGGATACAAAAATTGCATTTGAATATTCATTTAAATTACCTTCCAGTTGCATGAATATATACCTCGATAGGGATATATACAGAAACAGAAAGGACTCTCGTCCTTTATACATATGTATAACTACGAGTATAATATATAGAAATCCGTTGAATTTTTTTTTCCGCAACATGCGGTATATTCACGAATTCACCTTTGTTTGTGAATTTATCATTTTTTTTTTGCACAAAAAAGCTATATAGCTGCCTCTTCATTTGTCCATTGTGGTAGTCACTTATATCCGGAATAATTTTTTTTGCAATGAATAACTAACATAGAGAAAAAAAAAATAAAAAAACAAAAATTGGTATATGCAAATACAAAATTTAGTTTACTATCTTGTTAACATTGATATAGTCGTGTGCTTGTTTTTTTTTTTGTGGCATTTTTGCTTGGAATATAGTTTTTTTAGGTTGGTGGTTCTCTATATGCGGTTATCTGTAGGTAGTCCACAAAAGACATATAATCCAGTTTTTTTTTTAATATAGGGCTTATTCAATCCAACTGGATGTTCAGTGAGTGGCATTCAAAATACAAAAAAAAAATAAATAGCCAAAGGAACCATACTGTCTATAGTGGTGCTGATGCCAATGAAATTTGTAAAATGCTTTCTGACCACATTTCCATGCAAATGGAGTTAATCTACTCTTTCTCTCTGTCTCTCTCACTCTCTCTGGATTGAATGATTGCGTTTTATATCTGTGGCAAAGCAGATTGGTAGGCCGATACTTTTGAATAAAGTTGGAAACACAAATGCGACTTAGTTAGAATTATAAGGACTACACAAGTTAAGTGCAATGTTCATAAACTGAGTAACCGAAAATTAAGGTAGATCGTGGAAATAATGCCAACTTTGCATTTGTCAACAAAATTGGTTAAATTACGAATGTGTTTTCATATATGTAACATTCCGGAATTTTTGTCAACATTTTTCTTCGTCAACTTTTCCTTGATTCGAAGGATTTGAACTGCCTGTATCTCTTTGGGTAAGGTGACTCAAAGCCCGAAAGGGGACGTCCCTTTCGGGCTTTGAGTCCCCCTGTCCCAAAAAAAAAAACCAAAATGTCCCGCTTCGAAAAAAAGCTACTCCACAGGGATGCTTGTTTCCCTCATTAAACTCATTCTCAATAAAATTGTAATTAATTCCTTACAGATAGAGCACAAAAAAAGAAAATCTAAAAACAAAAACTGTAAAAAACATTTTGAAATGGGTAACTCATAGAACAAGGGATTATTAAACCACTGATCTCTAGGTATATACACTTAACACTGGATATGTGTAGTAAAGGTTTTTTGATGCAAATTGAAGAAATGCTATACTCATTACTCGTGACCGGTACCCTCACATAACAGTATAACAGTTATTTTTATAACACATACATTTTTTTGTTCTTGTTTTTGTTTTATTTTAACGTGACAAAATGAAAAACCTTCAAAGCTTTTGGTTTTCTTGTACACAATGATTTTTTATTCTTATTTATTTACTTATTATCTTACCTTATAATTTTTCGTAGATAATTTCTTTTTATTTTTTCTACTTTTCTGAAAATTTATCTTTGAAGATAATCTTTTTCTTGCTTTCCGTCTTTTATATCTTTTTCAATATTAACCGCCTCAATGGTTGCTGACATCAAATAATTGCTCAATTACGGCAAATATCTTTTATCTCTTTTTTTCGTTTGTATAATGGTACCTCGTCAAAAAATCATAAAATTGCCTCACAAAAACTGTTATACACTATAGGCTATCCCCTATCTAGTGTTATAATATAGAGATCGGTGAGTGTAACACGTAAAGTGCCGTACAGATTTCAATGTTTCGCATGGTAGTGCTAGTGATATTGAGATATATTTACGTATAGGTCAGAAAAATAGAAACTATCTGAAAATGCTGCCGCTTCAAGTTCATCGATGCTCAATTTCTTTAAAAAAAAAAACGAAAAAAACGGATTTACAATCTTCTAAGGATTTTGAAGTTGCTGCCACAGAGGGTGCCTGGCTGGGTCTATCACACTGTACAGCAGAATCATAGCTTTCGATCAAACGATTGTGCATCTAGTTTGATACAAACATGTTTCGAGCAAAAATTTAGATGTGCCCGTACACAAAATCTCGGGCTATTGCCGTGAATGTGATGACGTCTATGGCAAAAAATTTAAAAGCCACTTTTGTAAGGCTAATTTTATATCTTTATTAACGGGTCTTTCAAACCGTGGCTCTAAACAAAAAAAAATAGTTCAAGTCAATGTTTTAGAGTTCCAAGAGCAACCAGGCGAAACATCGGATATAAAAGATGAATATTTGACACAAGTATTGATATAAGAAAATGAGATTCAATCTAGAATTGTTACTTTTTGTGGAGATAATACCAACTGTAATTTTGGAGGAAAAAAATAGAAAAGGAGATGATGTTCACTCATAGATAGAGGATGTGGAGGTCACATAATCCACAATGATATCAAAACTTCTGTAGATTGTACACTGGAAACAGTTTTTAAAATGTTTGAGCCTTTAGCAGAGGTCTCAGTTTAACTCTGAAGTTGAAATTTTTAAATGGGCCAAGCCAACCTAACGAAGGTCTCCTCTTTGGAGGAAGTCCAAAATATGTTGGATTGAACAGGGCTTTCTCACCAGTTATTGAGATAGAGGAGATTGAATTATATAACAACTCAAAAAGTGACAGATTGAAACATCAATAAAATAACTGCTGAAAATCGCTCGGTTGGAGTATTTACTCACTTACATGCTAAAGACATGTCTCACGTGAATTTTTTCTACAATTGTATATAGAACATTTTATGGCACTGCTGTAAACTGGAACATGAGTAAAGTTGGGTATTAGCAGTCCATATATATCACGTCAATGTTTATACTGCAAGAGAATGTGGTATACAATGTCAACAAATATCTTTAGCAGTCACAATGGAAAAATACTATTTCAACAGGAGCGTTGAAATAGGAGTATTTTTCCATTGTGACTGCTAAAGATATTTGTTGACATTGTATACCACATTCTCTTGCAGTATAAACATTGATGTGATATATATGGACTTCTAATACCCAACTTCACTCATGTTCCAGTTTACAGCAGCGCTCTTGGGACTCGGTTATAGTCATTCCATGAAACTCGCCTTTACGGAGCAGTCTTATTCATATTATATATTTTACTTTAATAATTGGCTCTGGGATTTTAGCACCTCATATATGGGATATTCGCAAAAAAGTATGCCATCTAAAAGGTCACTAATTGGTCATAAAAGGTCAGATATTTTCAGAAATTGGTCAGGCTTAGAAAACTTGTATTCCATAAGCTTGAACTTTTTCAACGTTATTAGCGATTTTTGGCACCTCATTCATGGGATATTCGGAAAAAAAGGATACCATTTGAAAGGCCACCGGATCGTGATAAAAGGTCAGCTAGTTTCTGTAATTGATCAGGCATACATTTGTTTTAATAATACTTTTTATTTTTTTCAAGGTCATAGCGATTTTTAGCACCTCATTTCTGGGATATTCAAAAAAAGTATATACCATCAGAAAGGTTCCTTAATCCTTATAAAAGGTCAGGCAGTTTCAGAAATTGGTAAACTTTGGATTTTTTTTTATTAATTTTTAAAGTTTTGTCCCAAGGTCACGTGTACCTTTAGCACCTCATTTGTGGGATATTCGAAAAAAATATGTACCATTTGAAAGGTTACTGAATCCTCATAAAAGGTCAGCTAGTTTCGGAAATTGGTCAGCTATAGATTTTATTTTTATGAATTTTAAAAAAAGTACAAGGTTACTAGTATAAGACTTTTAGCGCACCTCATTTGTGGAATTTCGCAAAAAATGCATACCATCTGAAAGGTTATTTTATACTTATAAAATGTCAGCTATATTCGGAATTTGTTTAGGCATATATTTTTTTTATGATTTTTTTAAATTTTTTCAAGGTCACTAGTATAAAACTTTTAGCACCTCGTTTGTGGAATTTCGTAAAAAATGCAAAAAATCGTAAAAAAAAAATCTATGTGTGACTAATTTCCGAATATAGCTGACCTTTTATAAGTATAAAATAACCTTTCAGATGGTATGCATTTTTTTGCGAAATTCCACAAATGAGGTGCTAAAAGCCTTATATTAGTGACCTTGAAATTTTTCTTCAATTCATAAAAAAAACCTATGCCTGACCAATTACTGAGCTGACCTTTTATCACGATCCAGTGGCCTTTCAAATCCTTTTTTTCGAATATCCCTTAAATATAAGGTGCCAAAAATCGCTAATGACCTTTAAAAAGTTCAAGCTTGGATTTCAAGTTTACTAAGCCTGACCAATTTCTGCAAATAGCTGACCTTTTATTATCAATTAGTGACCTTTTAGATGGTATACTTTTTTTTGCGAATATCCCATATATGAGGTGCTATATAAGATCCCGGAGCCTTAATAATGCACAATATTGCTAAAAAAAAATCCAAAAGAAAAGATCAGAAAAAGTAAGTTCAATTAAAATTTACGAAAATTATTCAATTATTAGGCCAATAAACCAATAAAAAACTAACTTTTTCCAATGCCGTCTGCTGTCCGTTCTTCTTAAATAATTAAATTTTAGATAAAGTTTTTTTTGGCGCTTGGCGTGTATTTAGTAACGAATTTGGCCGCTTAATCCTAAAAGCAATGCGATTTCTTGGAACATTTTCCATGTGCAAGAATTGTAAAGAAGTGACAAGTAATTTGCAATCCATACCTATATAATACGTCGTAGTTAATTTTAACTTTGCGTTAAGGCAAGTGAATTATTTCCTTTTGATTTCCTTGTACCTTTATATCTGCAAATGAGTTTGAAATATTAACTCCTTGTTACTACTGAAACTGTGTTATAATCTATTAAGTTATTTAGAATTGAAACCATTTTATTAGCTTTGATGCTGATTTTCGATAAACATCATTTACTTATCTAAATATGACTCAAAACCTTGAATCAAATTCAAATATTACACAATCAGCAAAATGTCCTTTGTATAGATTGAATGCGGCTTTGAGTTCTCACGAGGATACATACAGTTTAGGTAGAGGTATACTTAAGTCTGTGCAAATTTAAGTTTAGCTTTATCACCACACCATATATAAGTAGGTATGTACATATGTATGACAAATTGTTGGTCCCATTGATCATTAGCAGAAGAGCAAGCAAACTTTATTGACCTAAGCATTCGCAGTTTAATGTTAAATAGTTGTGCTGTGGTGCATGCCACGGCTTAATATGTATCTGTGTAGGTAGATATACAATATATATATACCTATATTATGTATATGGTAAAGTAGAGGGACTTAAAATACACCTTAACCATTATTGTTGACAGGACAAACAATTCACACTGAGGCACACTCTGATTATTATTTGCTTTAAGTCCGTTCAAGCATTTCTTAACGCAAATTACCCAAAGAGCTATTTGGATGTCTGGGTGTGCAGATGAAGTGTTTTATTTGTCTCCCTTTTCCTCTTCCTCTCACAATATCTCTCTGTCTCTCTCTTCAAAGTCCAATGTTTCGATTATTTAAACAATTTCGCTTGGGAAAATTCCAAACATTTCACACAAAGGGAGGGACTGAGCCGGGCCAGGCCAGAAGCAACGGATGTAGAATAGGTATAGGTATATTGACATAATGTATAACATAAGGAGAATTAAATTCACTTAGACAAAACGGCATAGAATATCCTTGATGCAAATTATACAACCAAACAATTATTATCCACATGCACTTTGTCCATCTGCTATATAAGGTGGTCCGTGGTGGTCCGAATTGGAGGTTCGTTTCGGATTCGAGGTGTGGTTTTGTCTATTTGCATTTATATGTATATATGTATGTACTTCAAGGCAAGTGCGGTGGTCCTCATTGTCGGCTTGATTTGCATCTGCAGTTGCCATCAGACCGACAAATGTCCCACCTTTGAATAATTAATGCTCATTTTCTTCCAATTTTCCATACACCACCCGCCCTCTCCCTTCTCATTCTCATGAATTGCACATAGAGGTACCCTGGTGTCATCACACAAAAGATAGTTATTTACGAGTAGATAAATTAAGGTAAAAGTATGTAGCTATATATACATTTCGATATATATAGGTATATACCAAAGTAGGCATATGTCGGAATTAATTCTAGTGCACACGGCGGCCGGCCGACCAACCAACCAACTGGGCCAAATACAACCCAAGCCGACATACCGGTGGAAATTAATTTGCCCTTAATCAGGTGGTTTAAATCGCGTAAATGTGTTTCGCGTGAGTGAAAGGAGAGATGATGCCACTTTGAAAATTGTTTTGGTGTAATGAAATGCTGATTATTATTCATTGATCAATTAATTTGGCTTTAAAATTAGATACTTAAGCTTTATTCAAATTAATAATTTGTTATAGGACCGCTTAATACGTTCAAAGCAATTGTATATATGAATGTATACATAGGAGAATATCTTGTGAATGAACTGTTATAAACGGTTTTGTTTGCTTTTGATTGATACATATAATAAAACGACCGACGGTTAAAGTGAGTCGTTTTTCCATGTTTTTGTCAGAAATCAAAAAACCATTTTTTTATATAGCAATCAATAGGTATAGTAAGAGGTTTTGAATTCTGCCTTTTTCTGTAAAATGTTCAGAACAACATTGTTACGGTGAAATTGTTAAAAGATGGCTCAGATTCTACTGATTTGTTTGCAGTAATCATATCTTTTTTTTGGAATTAAATTATCCGACGCTTCTTCCCGCCCCCCTCCAGGTACCGCACGCACTGGGGTCCATTTTCACCGAGTACGACAGCAAGTGCGGTTGTAAGTCGTACAGGAATTTATTTCATTTAATCGATGTTATTAATAAAATAAAATCAGTTATTTTGTTATGTTGATAGTAACATAACCCAATAACTAACTTTTATGGAGTTAGTCAACTCAAGAGACGGGATATCTGCTTAATACAAGCAACACAAATAGGTATATAAAAAAGTTAAATTTTTCAAGCAAAAATTAAAAAAAAAAAATGTGAATTTTAAATTAAAAGGTCAAAAAATAAAAAAAAAAGGAAAATCTGACTTTAACCGTGGATATATCATTCGACATCTGTTTAAAAACAAATATGCTTTAAAGACCCGCACGTCCTTGTGTTTTCAACGGAGCATCGAACAGGCCCTAATTATGGCCATGCAAAATTATAAGTTGGTAAAATTTGCAAGGCCATCACCAAACAAATATTTCGGGGTGGAATTTAAAAAAAAAATCTTTTCACTGCTGAGGATAATTAAATAATCTTACATTCCAAATTTTTATTAATTTAATTGACTATAGTAATTATAACACAAGAAAGTAAAGATTGAAATAAAATTTACAACATTCAACATAAAAGGGTAAATAATTATGTTTTTAAACTAAATTTAATCACTTTGCCTTCTTTGTTGCAAATTTGTCAATTACTTTGTCAGTATACTTATTTGAATCTATCGATGAATTTTCATTAAGGCTAATCCAGTCTTCCTTCACCGGTAAAGTTTTTTAATAAATTTTTTAATCAAAAGTTGTGTTTGGTGTTGATACTGGCAAAGTTGCCAACATTAAAAAAAAAAAATATCCTTACTGAAGTCTCCAGCAGCTGTTATTGCGCTTTGTTTGAAGGCTCTGTTTCTAGTTGTTCGTGACATTTAGTCTTCCACAGTAAAAACTTAGCCTTTCATCGTATTGACTGGTTTCATATTTTAACTGAACATTTTTTTTGTCAATTAACTTTTTCACAGCACCAAAATCGGCCTCAGACTCCAGAGCTAAGATGAAAATTAAATTTTATTTTTAGAAATTATTTTAATTTACTACCAACATAGTAGTGCTAAATGCTAACCACAATTTTAAATAAAAATATATTCGTACAAATTTCAGAAATTCTACTTGAGTTTATTTTGATATATGAGTCATTAATTGTATGATAAAGAATTTCTTTTTTAACTGTGTTATCACAAATTAACTTAGATATAATGGAAGAAAATAAAAAAAAAAAAAACATTTGATTGAAACAGTTGCTAATTTATTATTTGCACAATTTGTATCACAATAATATAATCAAATTAAGCAGGTACCTGCCTATATCTACTTCTAGCTATAACTTAATAGATTTGTAAACAATTTTCTGATATAAAAGCTTAATACGAGTTTTCTAATTGCCAGTTCATTTCTATATTTCACTTTTTTTTTAAATAATTTAAAATGCTTAAATTGAAATTAAAAATATTTATTTTTGTGTTTTTAGCTTTTATTGGAATAAGTCAAAGTGCTTCTTCAGATTTATTGAATCCAGAGGGGAGTCTTATGATATCAGTCTTAAGAAGATATACAAGAACAGTCAACAATGATATTATTGTGGTGGATGAACCAGAACCTATAGCAAAACCATTAAAGAAACGTGGGAATCGCATATTATATAATTTATAAACAAACATTTAAAAACATATATTTGTAAAATACTTATAATAATTTAATAAAGTGTGATATTTATCTTTGTGACATTAGGTGTGTTTTTTTTTTTGTCAATCCTGAGGACAATTGGTTGATAAAATTACGACGATATCACAGAAACAAAATTGAGTTTTCATACAAACTATCGATAACAAGTACCTACCTTTAACTATGTAATTCATGACGAAGCGACGATAACATAGTTTTTCTATATGCTTAAGATAAGCCCAAAAAATTCTATATGTTTAGGTAAGCTCGTAGGGGATAAGTTGTTGTTGCATATTTTAACAAGTAAAATATTGTTTGACACCGACGCCCGCACGTGTTTTTTTTGATACAATTCCCTCAGGGATATTATTTCTGCGTTCAGTCGACAAATTATTTTATAAAATCTTATTTGCAATCATAGTGCTAAGAAAAGAACAGTTTTGATGTTATCGTTACAATTGATAATTAAATATATATGTTTATAAAGAATTTTGACTCGATGCACGCTTAGAACCTACATAATTACAGCCATAGGTAAAAAAGCAACACAGATGTCAATCCAACTGAAGTAAACGTCAGATTAGGTGTGTTTTTTCAAGTCCCTGAGGGAATTGGTTGACAAAAAAAATTACACACAGAGTACACTCTGCACTCCGCACTCTTCACTCCGCTCCCTTCACTACGCACTCTTCACTCCGCACTCTGCACTATACACTCTTCACACCGCACTCTTCACTCGGCACTCTGGACTCCACACTCTACACTCCGCACTCTTCACTCCGCACTCTTCACTCCGCACTCTACACTCCACACTCTTCACACCGCACTCTTTACTTCGCACTCTGCACTCTGCAGTCTACACTCCGCACTCTTCACTCTGAACTCTTCACTCCGCACTCTTCTCTCCACACTCTGCGCTCTTCACTCTGCACTCCGCACTCTTCACTTAACACTCTACACTCCGCACTCTACACTCCGCACTCTCCACTCCGCACTCTTCACTCCGCACTCTTCACTTAACACTCTGCACTCTGCAGAGCTGTAGAATTTATGTATTTTTTGACAACATTTGTGTTTCTCATCAGCTGTGATTTTAGAAGGGATTTCAACAACATAAAGCTATCCAGATCGCTTTGGATACAAACCTAAACGCGGCCAATGATTATACCTACCTGATTTTATTCCAAAGCAATTAACAAGAAAGAAGATTGAAAATAGGAACGCCCCGGGACACGGAAGTGCTCAATACCTATTTCATAAAATCATCAAAAGTTTAAGTCGATCGATTAAAAATACTATGAAAAATCCAAGGCTTCCTCAAAGAAATTAACCACCACGTTATGTAAAAAAAAACATTAGACAAGTTTTCAATTTTCTGATCCTTCCGGTTTTTTTTTCTTTATTTTTTTTTGAAAATTCTCCTTGAGATTGATGCGAACCTTGATTCCTCGCTCTTCAACTTCAAAGTTCAACAAACTAAAAACTTTCGAAATGCCATCAGCTTTTAAGACAACAAGCAAGCAAAACAAAAGAACTTTCTATATATTATACTGCAAAAGGATGCAATCAAACAAAATAAAAGGAAGCAAAGGAAATAAAAACAAATAAACACACATAAAAAAAAAAACGAAAAGCGAAAAATAAAGAAAATAGAGTGCCAATCGAACTCTTATCTGATGCGAAGCCAATAAACCTTTGGCAGACATATAAAACATCTAAATCAAAGTCTTGCACAACCGAACCGAGCTACTGCTGCGGGTGTGGAATTGAATTCTCGGGTATATTTGTGTGAATTGCAAAGAAAGTCCTCGGAAGGACGATTTTCGATGATTTTATATCTTTTTGTGCGTCGCGTCGGTCGTCGTTTTGCTGCCATCATCACCAGTTTCAACAAAAACAACAACCTTCTGGCCACAATGAACTGACACAGAAAGGCGAACCAACAACACAAAACTCATATTGGAAAAGACATAGTTTTTCGGCCCGACAAAAAAAAAAAAAAACTTTTCTGATGGAGAGAGGGGGTTCATAAATTTTCTATAGCTGGCACTGCCATGATATGCCATCGATGGGTTGTTTGCAGCCATCGTTCCAAGTCAGTGGATTTTATGATTACAATCTACGCATGATTTGACAATTGAATTCTAGATACCATGTGTATTGTCAACAAATTGGTATCAGTTTACGAAATATGTATATATCGACTGATGTGGTGAGGCAGGAGGCATCAGCAGAAGGAACAAAAATTGAGTGAATTAAATGTGGAAGCAAAACTTTTTGACTTCATCCGTCTGCTTCTTTATGCCGAATTCAAATTGTCGAAGCCATTTTTTTTGTGAAGAGAAGACCAACAAAAAAAAATAAGTAAGTTTATAAAAACTTTTGCGTTCCCAACCAGGCCAAATAATACAAATAATGCCAATGACTCTAAAATTCAGCGAGAGCAACGAGCTGAAAGGATATACTCTTAGTCTTATATAGAAAAAAAGACAATTGAAAATAAAATTTCAAGGATCATAAAGCATTGTGTTTAATTTAAAAGTTTTGCATTGATTTTATCTTAGTACCTACATTATATATTGATGTTTTTGCTTTTGGTATTAAACGTTTTAGATAAGTTACGAATAAGAATGAATCGATGGACGTTCCGCGGAGTCAATTGCTAGGAAAATATCTTATACAATCAGTATTATGGGTATGTTTTTTAAGGAAGATGTATAGTATATTTTTTGTGAAAATAACTGTTATAGAAAGGATTACTGTAATTCGCTTATATAGGTATGTATAATTGCTTCAAGAGTTATTTAATATTTTTGTAACGGGTTCTATTACTTTTTTATCTGAGAGAGTTAACTGTTTTTTTTAAGTCTCCCTTAACCTACATAGTCCTTTAGCATTGGTTAAAAAAATTTGGAAATTTCCCTAACCAAGCCTCAGATAAATAGGTCTTATCGCCAAAAATTACAAATTTGCCACTCGCGTCAAAAACAGATCAACACCTTCGATGTATATATCGTCGGCCTCATAAGCAAACCTCGTAACTCACAAATATCAAATTTTTCAGGAGCGACGAAAATGTCTGCTAGACACAGAGTAGTAGTGGAGTAACGTGCTACGCAAAATTTTAATTTAAGTTTATTTAGAGTTTTAAGATTGATACGAAATTTTGTAGGTAGCTGCGCTGACGAATTTTTTTTATAAAATAGCATTCAAAACTCATTTTCGCTAAAAGGCTTATGAGGCCGACGATATACCGAACAATTCTAAAAGCACCATAAAATTAACCTTTCTCAGTCTTCAAACGCGATTTTCAGCTGAACCAAGCGTCCAGCGAAATAAAAATAGCAAAGCTGTAATCTTAGAAAATCCCCTTTCCATCGAGGTATCACACGGCCAAAACAAAGAACATTAAAAAAATTCGATTTAGGTCAATAACGGAAATTGAATGTTTGTGCACCACGATTTTGCGGCTGAACTAAGAACTCTATATCAACGTCAAAATTGCATATTCATGATCTGGGTGTTTACAACCTTTGCATCAATTATTGGGATATCGCACGATGAAAAATTTTAAAATATTTTTTTTTCATGTAAAGTTATTTTACTGGATCGAACCGTTAAAAATTTGTTTGCATAGCAAAATATTTCCGAAATTGAAAATCGTAAATTGTAAGATAGGCTATCATGTAGTGCAACCTGAACGTGGTCATTGAAAAGATAAACGCCAATAAGTCAAAAATAAGACCATTTTCTCAAAAAAAAAAAAACATGGAATGGCTTTTTTATAATTAGAAATAAGATTCGATATAATATATCGATGGTTAAGGTGCAAAAAACTCTTAAGTTGTTGTGTGTTTTTCAGAAATCAAAAAAACCTGCCATTTGCAAATTTTGTATAGGTATGGCGATCATATATAGTAAAAAGTTATAAATTCTGCCTTTTTGTATATGGAAAATATTTAGAACGAAATTGTTACGCTGAAATGGGCAAAAGGTGGCTCTGATCTGCAGATTTTTTTTTGTTATTTTTCGGCTTATATACCAGGTTTTATTTACTTTTACAGTCGGTAAAATATTCTTCTTGATTTTTTAAGAATTGAATTAGGAATTGTTAAGTTCTTTTACCCGACGCACGTTTCGAATAAGTTTCATTATTCGTGGTCACGGGATGAGAACTTCCCTAAATCTATAACCGAATTCGATTTCGTATTAATTAAAATAAAAGTTTATTGAATAATTTGACAATATAAATGTTATAAAATTCAATCAAATCTAAATTTAACTAAGCAACAGTTTAAAAACTGACTATATGAATAAGGCCAGTAAAATTTATTACAGCACTCGTTATAATAGGTCTGTTTCTTTATTTCCCAATACTATACCCTTTTCTAACTATTTTATCCAAAATTTTTATCAAAATCCATATAAAAAAATAAAATTGGACTAGAATTGATCAAAATTGGCATTTCTGGGAAGTAAAGAAAGAGACCTAATTATGTTTTCATTTTGACTATTATAATTATTAAAGTTTGAAACATTTCCCCTATTCGTTTACCTACCATAACTGCCAATTTCTAGCTATCTTTGTTGAGTATTCCGTCAAAATTCAGATGAAAACAAAAAAATAAAATTGTACTATAATTGATGAAAATATTTTGTTTCGGGAATTAATGTACATTTATTCACATTCTTTCACTGTCGGTATTTATTTTTTTAAATTATTTAAATTATAATGACAAATTTTAATGCTGCAGCTTTTCAATTAGTTTTTATTTTTTTCGAGAAATTCTGTTCCGGTAATGGCATACCTCCATCTACATATATTTAGTTTTTCCAAAATTGGTGTCAAAATAATTGCAGTAATTCCATATGATTAGCAGAAAAACAACTAAAATGAATAAAAGAATATATTCCAGCATTTTGAAAAATTATAGCTATAGGTATAGTATAACTGACTTTAAATTAACAATAATTTGAACTACTTTCTTAAAAATATAAGACTCTGCTTTTATATAGGTTATAAAAGTCTCTCAATTCTCAAAAGCCAATTGTGTAAACAATAACAAAAAAAACATTAAAAAACAAGAAGAATTTTTTAATACTCATACTCCCTATATCCATCTACAAAATGAAAACAAGAAATTTACCTTAAAAAAATCTTGATATATGTAGTTGACTCTTATAAATGGTCACCTTTCTGACTCACCCGCAATTAAAAAACTAATCTATGCTCAGTGCTGAGTGACGCTTAATGGCGCCGAGAATTATTTTGGAATGGTGATTTTTTTTCTGTTTTTGACGCAAATAGAATTAATGTATTTCACTGGATTCGCCTTGTAGTTAAACTCCAGTGATTCCAATTTAATCAAATCCCAAAAAGAATTTCATTTGATTTTTGGAAAAAATTCCATTTTTTGTAAATATGTATCTCAAAAACTACATATTATTGTACTTACCTATAAGTTTTTTTTTTATTTTGAAAAATACCAAGTGCTTATCAAAATTTATATTTTTTTTATATTTCCAGCATCAATATGAATCACATCATACTTATGATATATACAAAAAAAAAACAATTGTTTAAACAAGTTTGCTACATTAAAAAATTCGTTGAAAAATATGTGCACGACTGGGTGGCACGAACTTGCTATTATATGTGCGATCACACTGTGTTTTTAAAGTTTTAATATTTCAAAAACTATATATTTATCTTATAAAAAAAAATAAGTTAGTTATGGGAGCCTATATTGTATGCCACCTGCTTAAAACGTATAGTTAAGTTTAAGGTAGTATTAATAGTAGGTACATTTATTTATGAACAATATAGGACCATGTTGCAAATATGCATGGAACTTACAGTTTAGACTGAAAAAAATTGTAAAAAAAACATATTTAATTGAACATAAATTGATTAAACAACATCTGAAATTGTTTTGACACCAATGCGATGCACATCATCCGATTTCTTAGGGAAAAGACAGACAGACAGACAGACAGACAGACAGACAGACAGATAGACAGAAGGACAGAATTGCGAGACGCACTTTTTTCGACTTCGCTATCATCGTAATGTCAACTTTAATCAAAATCTCAAATTTCGATTTTTTTACGAATCCATAACTTTGCCATATAGTTTATATCGCAAGTAAAAAATAAATGAAAATTAAAGAAGAGATTTTTGGCTTTTCAAAAAGGTATAACATCACATTGTAAGTTTAACCGTTGTTTTTAAATAATTTATTTTCTGTTTTAAGTCAATTTTTTAGAAAATTGCCCCTCCCGCTTAAACGGGGGGAAATAGACCCCCTACCAACCTATTTGCTCTAGCTTTTTGGTGCACCTTATACCGATCACCCTGTATAAAAAACAAACAAACTTAATAAAAAAAATTTGTTACTTCTTGGTGTGAACCCATTGTAGAATGATGGAATTTAAAAACTGGTTAAACCAAATTTTTCGCAATAAAATAATCTACAAAAAACACATCGAGTGTTTTTTTCAATAAAACTGCTAGAAAAAAAATTATAACCCTTTAAAGTGTTTTTTTTTTTTTTAAATGTTCGTCGATTATTGGCTATATCTTTTTTATTTTCAATTTAACGGTAAAAAGTCTCTTCATCAAAATTGTATAGAATTAAATTATCTACAAAAATGGTCTATGAATTTTTTTTTGTCAGTCTTTATTTCCCAAGATATTGTGAAAAGGGGCTTCTTACCCCTTTTTCATGATACCGGGCGTGGGGGGGGGGGGGGGTCGGTTCCAGCCCCAAAAACGATTTCGTATACTCACACTGATACCCTCTACACATTAAAAAAACGTTGTCCTATACTAAATGCAAGGTCAATGTAACATTTCACTTCAATGGACTATAAAGGAATGCGTAGTATTTACTTGGTGGCATTTGACGATTGAGGACTTGCAATCATATTCCAGCCTATTTTATACCTAAAAAAAACGTTTTTTTACCTACCTACTAGCACTATTAAATTATTTAAATCAATAGTTTTTGAAAAAATAATTTTCAAACTCAAAATTTTGAAGAAAAATAAAAAAAAAAAAATGTTTGGAACAAATTTTTTTGTTTTAATTTTACGGTTTTGAATATAGTACTTTTGTTTTTAGCATTCAATGCTATAACGAATTTTAATTCAAATGCTAAAAACCAGATGCCAAAATGTCTTCTAGTTTTTGAGAAAATTGAAAATCACAAAATGTAGTTTAATTAGTGGAAATAGGACTTTTAAAGAAATTAAAACCAAAGATTGAAGCCAAATTAATGGAAACTTATATTTGATATTTCTCAAAAACTACAAGACATTTCAACATTCTGGTTTTTAGCTTCTGACTTAAAATTGATTTGCTTATTAGAAATAAAAATAGAACTTAGGTTAGTGAATTCAACTGGTATGGGTAAATTGTTGTTTTTTTTAGATTTTATAATAATTTTAATTATAATGTTTCGATTTTAATGATTAAAGCCTTAAATTTTGTTTTTCAATTTCGATTAAATTTTTTAGAAAATCCAAGATGGCCACATAAGCTCCACTTCGATGTTTCCGAAAAACCAAAACTATGCTTCTAATAACCCCCTCCAACGAACTCTGTTGAGAGAAAACTGTGGGTACTTTTCCATCAATTTGGCTTTAAATTTGGGTTTAAATTGCTCTAAAAATCCTATTTCCACTAAAAAAGTAACAAAGTAAATTTTGTTATTTTAAATTTTCTCAAAAACTAGAAGACATTTTAGCATCTGGTTTTTACCGTTTGACTAAAAATTGCTAAGAGCATTGAGTATTAGAATCAAAAACACATACTCAAAAACGTAAAATTTTGAAAAAAAAAAATAATTTTCATTTTGTTTAAATTTTGTTTTTCAAAATTTTGAGTCAAAAACTATATTTATGTTAATAAATTGATTTAAAAACAGAATTGAAGAATGTATTTCGGGCCTTAAAAGATAATATAGCAGGACATTTTAAGGGTTGCCGTTGTATTTTATTTTATTTTATTTTATTTTATTTTATTTTATTTTATTTTATTTTATTTTATTTTATTTTATTTTATTTTATTATATTATATTATATTATATTTTATTTTATTTTATTTTATTTTATTTTATTTTATTTTATTTTAAGTCAATTTTTATAAAATTCAAAATGGCGGCTAAAGCTCCAGTCGGATTTCCCGAAAAACTACACATAATATGCTCTTAATAACCCCCTCTAACGAATTCTGATAGAAAAGTGTAAAATAGTTTAGGTCAGGTCTTCTTTGTGTACATAGCAACCAAGAATATCTCATGTCATATGAAAAGGTGCCTGTCATCTCAGCCCCTCTGTTGCAGCAGAAAATTGAAAGTTCGGTTAACAACATTTATATACCTATGTACTTACACAGGAATGATTGAGAGTTGTAATGCACCTGGAGGTATTTCTCCATCAGCGGTTTCAACACCAATTTATTTAAATAACTTGTTTTTTCTATACTTAAATAAAATAACGTAATTTAAACAAAGAAATAAATTTTGGTTTATTTTGTTTTTATGATTTTAATTGAAAATATCTGTATATAGGTACACATTTAGAAAATTTATTCGTCTATTTCCTTTCCAGGTGATCCCTGCGGAGGCCTGGTTTCATCAGCAATTATATCTGTTGAAATAGCAGCAGACAAGCCAATTATAGCCAATAACGCAAGCAAGAAGTAAGTAAAATTGAACTGTAGCATCTTGTTGTTTATGATTTTAGATTATTCAAAATAACTGCTTAATCCCCAGTCACCAACTTTGCTTTTATATCAGAAATATTGCTTATTTTGTTGATACTACATAAATATTTAAAAAAAAAATCAGCTGAATAAATATTATGGCAAAGTAAGATATAGATACACATAACAACAAGTTTCAAAAAAATAAAAATAATATAAAGATTATATAAATTATATAGGTAGGGTATACGACAGGTAGGTAAGGTGTATGCATACTAATATTTATGTGCGGCAAATACACAGCATATGTTTGGAAAATTTTGCCATAATTTGTCTGTTATGTATAGAAACTGTATGGCCAATGGCCATGAGCTATAATATGTCTGTCATTCCATGAGTTATTTAACACTGGCGCTGGAGTGTGCAGCGTACCTCGCACCGATTTCGGCCTTAAATGGTAAAATAAGAAGATTAAACAAGATCCATAAGTCTAGATAACATATCACTGTGATGAACAACCTTCGATATTTGAAGTTATTGATAAAAAATTCAGTTACAAATCGGCGTTGGAGACAATCGTTTGTTATGGTCTTATATAAGTACGATCATACTGCATGGCATTTGCAGTAATTTTAATTTTGTTAGGGGTAAAAGCAAAATCCCCATTTAATTGACTTAAGAACTATGAACTTAAGTTAAGATCGTAATGAGGGAGGGAAGTTAATGAAGGTGGAGTTTTAGGCCAGGTGTACCTACCTACTGAGGTTCAAGTCGAAACAGTTCAATTTTGAATTAACACTCCGTAGCATGCGAGAGATAGGTTCATAAGCCATAAGCAGTATTGTGAGTTGGAAGATAGAACATCAGACGAGGATTTCGTATATTACGAAATTAGTGTTTAAAAAGATAGAGTTGTGAAGCGAACTGCAGTCAACAGATCGGGAAAGTATAAATAGTCGATGAATTAACAGAATTTCGGAAATTTCTCTACGATCTTCCATCGAATTCAGTTTAGTTAGTTTAAGGTGGTCTAAATATATAGGGAGTTAGAATCAGTGGATTGTTCTAAGATAGATCTCGAAAGGCAAAGCGAAGAAAATGACATTGTACGTTCTCGATTCTGGAAATATGAATGGCTTGATAAGGGGTAAATAATTGAAAGTCATATATATTCAAATAGGGGGCAGCCTCAGTCAAACTTGCGCCCTGTGCACGATTTGTTGAAAGTGCCCTTTTTTTATATTTGCACACATACACGCACATATTTGTTTGCGCAAGATCAGACTACATTTTCTTACTCCTTGTAATGGGCCCTCAGAAATTTGCGCCCTGTGCATTTGCAAATCTTGCACATATGGTTGGTCCGGCCCTGAGTATGGGACACATAGGGGTTCGAGAATTTTTTGGACCATAGTTTCACGAAGCCAAGTACTGAATTAGCTTTAATAATTATTTCGTCTATATGAGTGAAGAACTTGAGTTCCTCGTCAAATTATTTACCAACCAAAGTTTCAAATATTTCGAATTGTTGGTTTGGGTTGATTATGGTGACAATAGAGAGAGACGGGGAGGAGATTTAATACGTTTGCGTTGAAAATTGATGGATTGGCTTTCAAAATGTTAAGCTCGAATTGCTGTTTTTGAGGCACCAGACTATATAAAACTGTCAAGATCATTTTGAATATAGAGGAAGAGCCATCTGACAAAGAAATTGTCTTGAAAAACTTGGTATCGTTGGCGATAAGTGAGATGGAGGAATGTTTTATGACCATTTTAATATCATTAATAGTAGTTATATAAGAATGAAAAGAAATGAATATAAGTGGGCTGTTTGTCTTGAGGGATATTATAGGAGGTAGCTAAAAATGATCATGGAAAGGGCAGATCTAAAAGGAACACTATATAATAACGGTTTTAATGGTAAGAGGAAATCTGTTTTAACTAGGAGGGGAGGATTCAAAGTCGATAGTGGATAATTTGGAGCGTATTAGCGTATGCGAGATTTTGTAAAAGGCCTTATTGAAATCGGTTGAAACAACATCGATGTCGCAGACGTAAACGACGAAAATTCAACAATGTGGATCTAAACGTTTGAGAAAACTGTATTTTCTATAGGGGAGATAAAAGATTAGCAATGAAAACATAAAATTTCAAGCAGAATACTTTTAAATAGCTTTGGTGTAGGTATACCATTTTACTTATATCTCGACAAAAAAATGTTCATGAAAAATTGAAAAAAGTTATGATGCCGGCATCATTTAAAAGTTCAAAAATCAGATTTCTTTCGAAACCCGACATCTCCGCAACCAAGCCTCGTAAGTGGTTGGGGTTTTCACTTTAAAATTGAAAATAAACAGACCTTTCCATCGATGTATACCATTTTACAAATCTCGACAAAATAAAATTTTAGTGAAAAATTGAAAAAAGTTATGATGCCGGCATCATTTAAAAGTTCAAAAATCAGATTTCTTTCGAAACCCGACATCTCCCGGGTTTTCACTTTCAAATTGACAATAAACAGACCTTTCCATCGATGTATACCATTTTACAAATCTCGACAAAAAAAATTTTAGTGAAAAATTGAAAAAAGTTATGATGCCGGCATCATTTAAAAGTTCAAAAATCAGATTTCTTTCGAAACCCGACATCTCCGCAACCAAGCCTTGTATGTGGTTGCAATTTTCACATTCTAATTGACAGTAGAAAGACCTTTCCATCGATGTATACCATTTTACAAATCTCGACAAAAAAAATTTTAGTGAAAAATTGAAAAAAGTTATGATGCCGGCATCATTTAAAAGTTAAAAAATCAGATTTCTTTCGAAACCCGACATCTCCGCAACCAAGCCTCGTAAGTGGTTGGGGTTTTCACTTTCAAATTGACAATAAACAGACCTTTCCATCGATGTATACCATTTTACAAATCTCGACAAAAAAAATTTTAGTGAAAAATTGAAAAAATTTATGATGCCGGCATCATTTAAAAGTTCAAAAATCAGATTTCTTTCGAAACCCGACATCTCTGCAACCAAGCCTCGTAAGTGGTTGGGGTTTTCACTTTCAAATTGACAATAAACAGACCTTTCCATCGATGTATACCATTTTACAAATCTCGACAAAAAAAATTTTAGTGAAAAATTGAAAAAAGTTATGATGCCGGCATCATTTAAAAGTTAAAAAATCAGATTTCTTTCGAAACCCGACATCTCCGCAACCAAGCCTCGTAAGTGGTTGGGGTTTTCACTTTCAAATTGACAATAAACAGACCTTTCCATCGATGTATACCATTTTACAAATCTCGACAAAATAAAATTTTAGTGAAAAATTGAAAAAAGTTATGATGCCGGCATCATTTAAAAGTTCAAAAATCAGATTTCTTTCGAAACCCGACATCTCCCGGGTTTTCACTTTCAAATTGACAATAAACAGACCTTTCCATCGATGTATACCATTTTACAAATCTCGACAAAAAAAATTTTAGTGAAAAATTGAAAAAAGTTATGATGCCGGCATCATTTAAAAGTTCAAAAATCAGATTTCTTTCGAAACCCGACATCTCCGCAACCAAGCCTTGTATGTGGTTGCAATTTTCACATTCTAATTGACAGTAGAAAGACCTTTCCATCGATGTATACCATTTTACAAATCTCGACAAAAAAAATTTTAGTGAAAAACTGAAAAAAGTTATGATGCCGGCATCATTTAAAAGTTAAAAAATCAGATTTCTTTCGAAACCCGACATCTCCGCAACCAAGCCTCGTAAGTGGTTGGGGTTTTCACTTTCAAATTGACAATAAACAGACCTTTCCATCGATGTATACCATTTTACAAATCTCGACAAAAAAAATTTTAGTGAAAAATTGAAAAAATTTATGATGCCGGCATCATTTAAAAGTTCAAAAATCAGATTTCTTTCGAAACCCGACATCTCTGCAACCAAGCCTCGTAAGTGGTTGGGGTTTTCACTTTCAAATTGACAATAAACAGACCTTTCCATCGATGTATACCATTTTACAAATCTCGACAAAATAAAATTTTAGTGAAAAATTGAAAAAAGTTATGATGCCGGCATCATTTAAAAGTTCAAAAATCAGATTTCTTTCGAAACCCGACATCTCCGCAACCAAGCCTCGTAAGTGGTTGGGGTTTTCACTTTCAAATTGACAATAAACAGACCTTTCCATCGATGTATACCATTTTACAAATCTCGACAAAAAAAATTTTAGTGAAAAATTGAAAAAAGTTATGATGCCGGCATCATTTAAAAGTTCAAAAATCAGATTTCTTTCGAAACCCGAGATCTCCGCAACCAAGCCTCGTAGGTGGTTGCAATTTCCACTTTCAAATTGACAGTAAAAAGACCTTTCCATCGATGTATACCATTTTACAAATCTCGACAAAAAAAATTTTAGTGAAAAATTGAAAAAAGTTATGACGCCGGCATCATTTAAAAGTTCAAAAATCAGATTTCTTTCGAAACCCGACATCTCTGCAACCAAGCCTCGTAAGTGGTTGGGGTTTTCACTTTCAAATTGACAATAAACAGACCTTTCCATCGATGTATACCATTTTACAAATCTCGACAAAAAAATTTTAGTGAAAAATTGAAAAAAGTTATGACGCCGGCATCATTTAAAAGTTCAAAAATCAGATTTCTTTCGAAACCCGACATCTCTGCAACCAAGCCTCGTAAGTGGTTGGGGTTTTCACTTTCAAATTGACAATAAACAGACCTTTCCATCGATGTATACCATTTTACAAATCTCGACAAAAAAAATTTTAGTGAAAAATTGAAAAAATTTATGATGCCGGCATCATTTAAAAGTTCAAAAATCAGATTTCTTTCGAAACCCGACATCTCTGCAACCAAGCCTCGTAAGTGGTTGGGGTTTTCACTTTCAAATTGACAATAAACAGACCTTTCCATCGATGTATACCATTTTACAAATCTCGACAAAAAAATTTTAGTGAAAAATTGAAAAAAGTTATGACGCCGGCATCATTTAAAAGTTCAAAAATCAGATTTCTTTCGAAACCCGACATCTCTGCAACCAAGCCTCGTAAGTGGTTGGGGTTTTCACTTTCAAATTGACAATAAACAGACCTTTCCATCGATGTATACCATTTTACAAATCTCGACAAAAAAAATTTTAGTGAAAAATTGAAAAAAGTTATGACGCCGGCATCATTTAAAAGTTCAAAAACCAGATTTCTTTCGAAACCCGACATCTCTGCAACCAAGCCTCGTAAGTGGTTGGGGTTTTCACTTTCAAATTGACAATAAACAGACCTTTCCATCGATGTATACCATTTTACAAATCTCGACAAAAAAAATTTTAGTGAAAAATTGAAAAAAGTTATGACGCCGGCATCATTTAAAAGTTCAAAAATCAGATTTCTTTCGAAACCCGACATCTCTGCAACCAAGCCTCGTAAGTGGTTGGGGTTTTCACTTTCAAATTGACAATAAACAGACCTTTCCATCGATGTATACCATTTTACAAATCTCGACAAAAAAAATTTTAGTGAAAAATTGAAAAAAGTTATGATGCCGGCATCATTTAAAAGTTCAAAAATCAGATTTCTTTCGAAACCCGACATCTCCGCAACCAAGCCTCGTAAGTGGTTGGGGTTTTGACTTTCAAATTGACAATAAACAGACCTTTCCATCGATGTATACCATTTTACAAATCTCGACAAAAAAAATTTTAGTGAAAAATTGAAAAAAGTTATGATGCCGGCATCATTTAAAAGTTCAAAAATCAGATTTCTTTCGAAACCCGACATCTCCGCAACCAAGCCTCGTAAGTGGTTGGGGTTTTCACTTTCAAATTGACAATAAACAGACCTTTCCATCGATGTATACCATTTTACAAATCTCGACAAAAAAATTTTAGTGAAAAATTGAAAAAAGTTATGATGCCGGCATCATTTAAAAGTTCAAAAATCAGATTTCTTTCGAAACCCGACATCTCTGCAACCAAGCCTCGTAAGTGGTTGGGGTTTTCACTTTCAAATTGACAATAAACAGACCTTTCCATCGATGTATACCATTTTACAAATCTCGACAAAAAAAATTTTAGTGAAAAATTGAAAAAAGTTATGATGCCGGCATCATTTAAAAGTTCAAAAATCAGATTTCTTTCGAAACCCGAGATCTCCGCAACCAAGCCTCGTAGGTGGTTGCAATTTTCACTTTCAAATTGACAGTAAAAAGACCTTTCCATCGATGTATACCATTTTACAAATCTCGACAAAAAAAATTTTAGTGAAAAATTGAAAAAAGTTATGATGCCGGCATCATTTAAAAGTTCAAAAATCAGATTTCTTTCGAAACCCGACATCTCCGCAACCAAGCCTCGTAGGTGGTTGCAATTTTCACTTTCAAATTGACAATAAACAGACCTTTCCATCGATGTATACCATTTTACAAATCTCGACAAAAAAAATTTTAGTGAAAAATTGAAAAAAGTTATGATGCCGGCATCATTTAAAAGTTCAAAAATCAGATTTCTTTCGAAAGCCGAGATCTCCGCAACCAAGCCTCGTAGGTGGTTGCAATTTTCACTTTCAAATTGACAGTAAAAAGACCTTTCCATCGATGTATACCATTTTACAAATCTCGACAAAAAAAATTTTAGTGAAAAATTGAAAAAAGTTATGATGCCGGCATCATTTAAAAGTTCAAAAATCAGATTTCTTTCGAAAGCCGAGATCTCCGCAACCAAGCCTCGTAGGTGGTTGCAATTTTCACTTTCAAATTGACAATAAACAGACCTTTCCATCGATGTATACCATTTTACAAATCTCGACAAAAAAAATTTTAGTGAAAAATTGAAAAAAGTTATGATGCCGGCATCATTTAAAAGTTCAAAAATCAGATTTCTTTCGAAACCCGAGATCTCCGCAACCAAGCCTCGTAGGTGGTTGCAATTTTCACTTTCAAATTGACAGTAAAAAGACCTTTCCATCGATGTATACCATTTTACAAATCTCGACAAAAAAAATTTTAGTGAAAAATTGAAAAAAGTTATGATGCCGGCATCATTTAAAAGTTCAAAAATCAGATTTCTTTCGAAAGCCGAGATCTCCGCAACCAAGCCTCGTAGGTGGTTGCAATTTTCACTTTCAAATTGACAATAAACAGACCTTTCCATCGATGTATACCATTTTACAAATCTCGACAAAAAAAATTTTAGTGAAAAATTGAAAAAAGTTATGATGCCGGCATCATTTAAAAGTTCAAAAATCAGATTTCTTTCGAAACCCGAGATCTCCGCAACCAAGCCTCGTAGGTGGTTGCAATTTTCACTTTCAAATTGACAGTAAAAAGACCTTTCCATCGATGTATACCATTTTACAAATCTCGACAAAAAAAATTTTAGTGAAAAATTGAAAAAAGTTATGATGCCGGCATCATTTAAAAGTTCAAAAATCAGATTTCTTTCGAAACCCGAGATCTCCGCAACCAAGCCTCGTAGGTGGTTGCAATTTTCACTTTCAAATTGACAGTAAAAAGACCTTTCCATCGATGTATACCATTTTACAAATCTCGACAAAAAAAATTTTAGTGAAAAATTGAAAAAAGTTATGATGCCGGCATCATTTAAAAGTTCAAAAATCAGATTTCTTTCGAAAACCCGACATCTCTGCAACCAAGCCTCGTAAGTGGTTGGGGTTTTCACTTTCAAATTGACAATAAACAGACCTTTCCATCGATGTATACCATTTTACAAATCTCGACAAAAAAAATTTTAGTGAAAAATTGAAAAAAGTTATGATGCCGGCATCATTTAAAAGTTCAAAAATCAGATTTCTTTCGATACCCGAGATCTCCGCAACCAAGCCTCGTAGGTGGTTGCAATTTTCACTTTCAAATTGACAGTAAAAAGACCTTTCCATCGATGTATACCATTTTACAAATCTCGACAAAAAAAATTTTAGTGAAAAATTGAAAAAAGTTATGATGCCGGCATCATTTAAAAGTTCAAAAATCAGATTTCTTTCGAAACCCGACATCTCCGCAACCAAGACTCGTAAGTGGTTGGGGTTTTCACTTTCAAATTGACAATAAACAGACCTTTCCATCGATGTATACCATTTTACAAATCTCGACAAAAAAAATTTTAGTGAAAAATTGAAAAAAGTTATGATGCCGGCATCATTTAAAAGTTCAAAAATCAGATTTCTTTCGAAACCCGAGATCTCCGCAACCAAGCCTCGTAGGTGGTTGCAATTTTCACTTTCAAATTGACAGTAAAAAGACCTTTCCATCGATGTATACCATTTTACAAATCTCGACAAAAAAAATTTTAGTGAAAAATTGAAAAAAGTTATGATGCCGGCATCATTTAAAAGTTCAAAAATCAGATTTCTTTCGAAAACCCGACATCTCTGCAACCAAGCCTCGTAAGTGGTTGGGGTTTTCACTTTCAAATTGACAATAAACAGACCTTTCCATCGATGTATACCATTTTACAAATCTCGACAAAAAAAATTTTAGTGAAAAATTGAAAAAAGTTATGATGCCGGCATCATTTAAAAGTTCAAAAATCAGATTTCTTTCGATACCCGAGATCTCCGCAACCAAGCCTCGTAGGTGGTTGCAATTTTCACTTTCAAATTGACAGTAAAAAGACCTTTCCATCGATGTATACCATTTTACAAATCTCGACAAAAAAAATTTTAGTTAAAAATTGAAAAAAGTTATGATGCCGGCATCATTTAAAAGTTCAAAAATCAGATTTCTTTCGAAACCCGAGATCTCCGCAACCAAGCCTCGTAGGTGGTTGCAATTTTCACTTTCAAATTGACAGTAAAAAGACCTTTCCATCGATGTATACCATTTTACAAATCTCGACAAAAAAAATTTTAGTGAAAAATTGAAAAAAGTTATGATGCCGGCATCATTTAAAAGTTCAAAAATCAGATTTCTTTCGAAACCCGAGATCTCCGCAACCAAGCCTCGTAGGTGGTTGCAATTTTCACTTTCAAATTGACAGTAAAAAGACCTTTCCATCGATGTATACCATTTTACAAATCTCGACAAAAAAAATTTTAGTGAAAAATTGAAAAAAGTTATGATGCCGGCATCATTTAAAAGTTCAAAAATCAGATTTCTTTCGAAACCCGACATCTCTGCAACCAAGCCTCGTAAGTGGTTGGGGTTTTCACTTTCAAATTGACAATAAACAGACCTTTCCATCGATGTATACCATTTTACAAATCTCGACAAAAAAAATTTTAGTGAAAAATTGAAAAAAGTTATGATGCCGGCATCATTTAAAAGTTCAAAAATCAGATTTCTTTCGAAAGCCGAGATCTCCGCAACCAAGCCTCGTAGGTGGTTGCAATTTTCACTTTCAAATTGACAGTAAAAAGACCTTTCCATCGATGTATACCATTTTACAAATCTCGACAAAAAAAATTTTAGTGAAAAATTGAAAAAAGTTATGATGCCGGCATCATTTAAAAGTTCAAAAATCAGATTTCTTTCGAAATCCGACATCTCTGCAACCAAGCCTCGTAAGTGGTTGGGGTTTTCACTTTCAAATTGACAATAAACAGACCTTTCCATCGATGTATACCATTTTACAAATCTCGATAAAAAAAATTTTAGTGAAAAATTGAAAAAAGTTATGATGCCGGCATCATTTAAAAGTTCAAAAATCAGATTTCTTTCGAAACCCGACATCTCCGCAACCAAGCCTCGTAGGTGGTTGCTATTTTCACTTTCAAATTGACAGTAAAAAGACCTTTCCATCGATGTATACCATTTTACAAATCTCGACAAAAAAAATTTTAGTGAAAAATTGAAAAAAGTTATGATGCCGGCATCATTTAAAAGTTCAAAAATCAGATTTCTTTCGAAACCCGAGATCTCCGCAACCAAGCCTCGTAGGTGGTTGCAATTTTCACTTTCAAATTGACAGTAAAAAGACCTTTCCATCGATGTATACCATTTTACAAATCTCGACAAAAAAAATTTTAGTGAAAAATTGAAAAAAGTTATGATGCCGGCATCATTTAAAAGTTCAAAAATCAGATTTCTTTCGAAACCCGACATCTCTGCAACCAAGCCTCGTAAGTGGTTGGGGTTTTCACTTTCAAATTGACAATAAACAGACCTTTCCATCGATGTATACCATTTTACAAATCTCGACAAAAAAAATTTTAGTGAAAAATTGAAAAAAGTTATGATGCCGGCATCATTTAAAAGTTCAAAAATCAGATTTCTTTCGATACCCGAGATCTCCGCAACCAAGCCTCGTAGGTGGTTGCAATTTTCACTTTCAAATTGACAGTAAAAAGACCTTTCCATCGATGTATACCATTTTACAAATTTCGACAAAAAAAATTTTAGTGAAAAATTGAAAAAAGTTATGATGCCGGCATCATTTAAAAGTTCGAAAATCAGATTTCTTTCGAAACCCGACATCTCTGCAACCAAGCCTCGTAAGTGGTTGGGGTTTTCACTTTCAAATTGACAATAAACAGACCTTTCCATCGATGTATACCATTTTACAAATCTCGACAAAAAAAATTTTAGCGAAAAATTGAAAAAAGTTATGATGCCGGCATCATTTAAAAGTTCAAAAATCAGATTTCTTTCGAAACCCGACATCTCCGCAACCAAGCCTCGTAGGTGGTTGCAATTTTCACTTTCAAATTGACAGTAAAAAGACCTTTCCATCGATGTATACCATTTTACAAATTTCGACAAAAAAAATTTTAGTGAAAAATTGAAAAAAGTTATGATGCCGGCATCATTTAAAAGTTCGAAAATCAGATTTCTTTCGAAACCCGACATCTCTGCAACCAAGCCTCGTAAGTGGTTGGGGTTTTCACTTTCAAATTGACAATAAACAGACCTTTCCATCGATGTATACCATTTTACAAATCTCGACAAAAAAAATTTTAGCGAAAAATTGAAAAAAGTTATGATGCCGGCATCATTTAAAAGTTCAAAAATCAGATTTCTTTCGAAACCCGACATCTCTGCAACCAAGCCTCGTAAGTGGTTGGGGTTTTCACTTTCAAATTGACAATAAACAGACCTTTCCATCGATGTATACCATTTTACAAATCTCGACAAAAAAATTTTAGTGAAAAATTGAAAAAAGTTATGATGCCGGCATCATTTAAAAGTTCAAAAATCAGATTTCTTTCGAAACCCGACATCTCCGCAACCAAGCCTCGTAGGTGGTTGCAATTTTCACTTTCAAATTGACAGTAAAAAGACCTTTCCATCGATGTATACCATTTTACAAATCTCGACAAAAAAAATTTTAGTGAAAAATTGAAAAAAGTTATGATGCCGGCATCATTTAAAAGTTCAAAAATCAGATTTCTTTCGAAACCCGAGATCTCCGCAACCAAGCCTCGTAGGTGGTTGCAATTTTCACTTTCTAATTGACAGTAGAAAGACCTTTCCATCGATGTATACCATTTTACAAATCTCGACAAAAAAAATTTTAGTGAAAAATTGAAAAAGTTATGATGCCGGCATCATTTAAAAGTTCAAAAATCAGATTTCTTTCGAAACCCGACATCTCTGCAACCAAGCCTCGTAAGTGGTTGGGGTTTTCACTTTCAAATTGACAATAAACAGACCTTTCCATCGATGTATACCATTTTACAAATCTCGACAAAAAAAATTTTAGTGAAAAATTGAAAAAAGTTATGATGCCGGCATCATTTAAAAGTTCAAAAATCAGATTTCTTTCGATACCCGAGATCTCCGCAACCAAGCCTCGTAGGTGGTTGCAATTTTCACTTTCAAATTGACAGTAAAAAGACCTTTCCATCGATGTATACCATTTTACAAATTTCGACAAAAAAAATTTTAGTGAAAAATTGAAAAAAGTTATGATGCCGGCATCATTTAAAAGTTCGAAAATCAGATTTCTTTCGAAACCCGACATCTCTGCAACCAAGCCTCGTAAGTGGTTGGGGTTTTCACTTTCAAATTGACAATAAACAGACCTTTCCATCGATGTATACCATTTTACAAATCTCGACAAAAAAAATTTTAGCGAAAAATTGAAAAAAGTTATGATGCCGGCATCATTTAAAAGTTCAAAAATCAGATTTCTTTCGAAACCCGACATCTCCGCAACCAAGCCTCGTAGGTGGTTGCAATTTTCACTTTCAAATTGACAGTAAAAAGACCTTTCCATCGATGTATACCATTTTACAAATTTCGACAAAAAAAATTTTAGTGAAAAATTGAAAAAAGTTATGATGCCGGCATCATTTAAAAGTTCGAAAATCAGATTTCTTTCGAAACCCGACATCTCTGCAACCAAGCCTCGTAAGTGGTTGGGGTTTTCACTTTCAAATTGACAATAAACAGACCTTTCCATCGATGTATACCATTTTACAAATCTCGACAAAAAAAATTTTAGCGAAAAATTGAAAAAAGTTATGATGCCGGCATCATTTAAAAGTTCGAAAATCAGATTTCTTTCGAAACCCGACATCTCTGCAACCAAGCCTCGTAAGTGGTTGGGGTTTTCACTTTCAAATTGACAATAAACAGACCTTTCCATCGATGTATACCATTTTACAAATCTCGACAAAAAAAATTTTTGTGAAATATTGATAAAGTTATGATGCCGGCATCATTTAAAAGTTCAAAAATCAGATTTCTTTCGAAACCCGACATCTCAGCAACCAAGCCTCGTATGTGGTTGCAATTTTCACTTTCTAATTGACAGTAGAAAGACCTTTCCATCGATGTATACCATTTTACAAATCTCGACAAAAAAAATTTTAGTGAAAAATTGAAAAAAGTTATGATGCCGGCATCATTTAAAAGTTCAAAAATCAGATTTCTTTCGAAACCCGAGATCTCCGCAACCAAGCCTCGTAGGTGGTTGCAATTTTCACCTTCAAATTGACAGTAAAAAGACCTTTCCATCGATGTATACCATTTTACAAATCTCGACAAAAAAAATTTTAGTAAAAATTGAAAAAAGTTATGATGCCGGCATCATTTAAAAGTTCAAAAATCAGATTTCTTTCGAAACCCGAGATCTCCGCAACCAAGCCTCGTAGGTGGTTGCAATTTTCACTTTCAAATTGACAGTAAAAAGACCTTTCCATCGATGTATACCATTTTACAAATCTCGACAAAAAAAAATTTAGTGAAAAATTGAAAAAAGTTATGATGCCGGCATCATTTAAAAGTTCAAAAATCAGATTTCTTTCGAAACCCGAGATCTCCGCAACCAAGCCTCGTAGGTGGTTGCAATTTTCACTTTCTAATTGACAGTAGAAAGACCTTTCCATCGATGTATACCATTTTACAAATCTCGACAAAAAAAATTTTAGTGAAAAATTGAAAAAATTTATGATGCCGGCATCATCTAAAAGTTCAAAAATCAGATTTCATTCGAAACCCGACATCTCCGCAACCAAGCCTCGTAAGTGGTTGGGGTTTTCACTTTAAAATTGACAATAAACAGGCCTTTCCATCGATGTATACCATTTTACAAATCTGGACAAAAAAAATTTTAGGGAAAAATTGAAAAAGTTATGATGCCGGCATCATTTAAAAGTTCAAAAATCAGATTTCTTTCGAAACCCGACATCTCCGCAACCAAGCCTCGTAGGTGGTTGCAATTTTCACTTTCAAATTGACAGTAAAAAGACCTTTCCATCGATGTATACCATTTTACAAATCTCGACAAAAAAAATTTTAGTGAAAAATTGAAAAAAGTTATGATGCCGGCATCATTTAAAAGTTCAAAAATCAGATTTCTTTCGAAACCCGAGATCTCCGCAACCAAGCCTCGTAAGTGGTTGGGGTTTTCACTTTCAAATTGACAATAAACAGACCTTTCCATCGATGTATACCATTTTACAAATCTCGACAAAAAAAATTTTAGTGAAAAATTGAAAAAAGTTATGACGCCGGCATCATTTAAAAGTTCAAAAATCAGATTTCTTTCGAAACCCGACATCTCTGCAACCAAGCCTCGTAAGTGGTTGGGGTTTTCACTTTCAAATTGACAATAAACAGACCTTTCCATTGATGTATACCATTTTACAAATCTCGACAAAAAAAATTTTAGTGAAAAATTGAAAAAAGTTATGATGCCGGCATCATTTAAAAGTTCAAAAATCAGATTTCTTTCGAAACCCGACATCTCCGCAACCAAGCCTCGTAAGTGGTTGGGGTTTTCACTTTCAAATTGACAATAAACAGACCTTTCCATCGATGTATACCATTTTACAAATCTCGACAAAAAAAATTTTAGGGAAAAAATTGAAAAAGTTATGATGCCGGCATCATTTAAAAGTTCAAAAATCAGATTTCTTTCGAAACCCGACATCTCCGCAACCAAGCCTCGTAAGTGGTTGGGGTTTTCACTTTCAAATTGACAATAAACAGACCTTTCCATCGATGTATACCATTTTACAAATCTCGACAAAAAAAATTTTAGTGAAAAATTGAAAAAAGTTATGATGCCGGCATCATTTAAAAGTTCAAAAATCAGATTTCTTTCGAAACCCGACATCTCCGCAACCAAGCCTCGTAAGTGGTTGGGGTTTTCACTTTCAAATTGACAATAAACAGACCTTTCCATCGATGTATACCATTTTACAAATCTCGACAAAAAAAATTTTAGTGAAAAAATGAAAAAAGTTGTGATGCCGGCATCATTTAAAAGTTCAAAAATCAGATTTCTTTCGAAACCCGACATCTCCGCAACCAAGCCTCGTATGTGGTTGCAATTTTCACTTTCTAATTGACAGTAGAAAGACCTTTCCATCGATGTATACCATTTTACAAATCTCGACAAAAAAAATTTTAGTGAAAAATTGAAAAAAGTTATGATGCCGGCATCATTTAAAAGTTCAAAAATCAGATTTCTTTCGAAACCCGACATCTCAGCAACCAAGCCTCGTATGTGGTTGCAATTTTCACTTTCAAATTGACAGTAAAAAGACCTTTCCATCGATGTACCTATTACAAAGCTTGGCAATGGGACGATAATTGTTAGCATAGCTTTTCGGACCATTTTTGTGAATTGGGATTATGAAAGAAATTTTCCATATTTGAGTTAGCGATAGGCTGAAGATTTTTGAAAAAAGTAGAGAGTGGGTGGAATAGCATTTTTTTTAAAGTATGACGGGAAGACCATCAGGACTAGGATTAAAATCATCATTGTGTTAATTTAATTTAGGTACCTTCAATGAGACAAGGGTCGATGGTTCGAGGGAGAAATGGTCCAAGAAAGTTGGTAAACTTTCACTCTACAGAAATAATTTGACTTAAAAACTTCTGAAATTATTGTTTTGGAACTCGAGATTTTATCAATATTTACATAATTTTATCTATCTGTCAGTTTGACCTCAACAAAAACGAGAAACTGCAATATTTTACACTATCAATTGGGTCATTAGGTAAATATAAAATTCACTCCTATACGAATTCACAAAATTCCCCTTGTATGTCGGGGAGATTAATATAATATTATGTAACTGTAAGTATGTATACATATAGATACGTATAGGTACTTATTAAACAGTTTTATCAATATCTCGGTCTACATTTTTTTAAGAGTTCCAAATATTAAATTGAGAATTTTTATCGTAAACATGACGCATCTGAGTATGCTGCTCGTATACATACAATATGCCTGTTAATTTTGGGTTTTTTTGAGTTGCCCGATTTATCAGTTTTTTTTTCGTATGAAAAGTTTAAATATTTTTAATTTTGCTTTAAATTTGTATAAAGACCTAGAACCCAAAATTTATTTTTATTAAAATACATATCTCAGATCAGCATTCGTATGAAATTTAAAAACAAGATAACATTATTTTTTTAATTACTTTAAGAGTAGGTACCTCAGTTTTTTCTGGAGCAGTTCATTTTTAACCAGTATACCTACAAGATATTTTACAGTTACATCCTTCGGGTATATTTTTAAAAATAAATTATTTTTTCCAAAGTTATTTTGTGTCATAAATTTTGGTGAATCAAATCTATGCCGCAATATTATAGTTTTATAGTTTAAATGAAATTTGAATCCACAGACAATAAAAATAAAAAGTTTTTGTCTTTAATAATCTATACTTTATAGATGAAAAAAAAACAGTGAAAAATAAAATTTTAAAATATTCTTGTTGTATTATCACCTATAACGTAAGTTTTGTTTTATTTTTATGTACAGAAGCATATTTTTAAAGTTTTTTAGTTAACAGTTGTACATATGCAATGAGATAAATAGATATACATATACATTTATGCTATAATAATTAAAAATAAATCTGCCAAGAGTGAGTGAGTGATCAATCTGAGAAATGAACTTAATATTTTTTATCAAAATGTAAATGAGCATTGGGTTGAAAGTGAAATTCATCTAAAGTTTCTCTCATACGAACCAGTGCTATAAGAATAATGGAAGATAGTTCTTTTTTAAAGAATTTAAAATTTCATAGTTGAGACCGGGGCCTGTAACCCAAGGTGGCAAGTTGACACATCTTAATTCACTTGTTTATAACTATACTTATTTGTTTGACAAGTCCAGCTTATTCTGTAACACAACAACACAACTCAATTTATAAAACTTTATGATACTGAATTTTGCAGACAAAACGTCCGCTGAAGTTTGAACAACCACCAAAGCCGTAATACTTGTTCGATTTAAAAAAAAAATAAAGGGCAATCGCTTTGTCTCGGCAAAATCTAGTGCCGATATTTTTTAGTTTTTTTTTATTTGCCTAAAAAAAAAAGTTATGGCCAAAAGATTCAAAAACCACAAAAAAAAATTAACTAAAAAAACTTTGGCTTTCAGTCCACACTGTAATTTTCGCGGCATTTTCATAAAAATTACGGCAATCGCTTCGTCTCGGCAAAATCTAGTGCCGATATTTTTTTGTTTTTTTTTATTCGCCTTAAAAAAAAAAGTTATGGCCAAAAGATTCAAAAACCACCAAAAAATTAACTAAAAAAACTTTGGCCCAGTCACCACTGTAATTTTGCCGCATTTTCATAAAAATTACGGCAATCGCTTCGTCTCGGCAAAATCTAGTGCCGATATTTTTTAGTTTTTTTTTATTTGCCTTAAAAAAAAAGTTATGGCCAAAAGATTCAAAAACCATCAAATTCAGGTAAATGCTAGTTAGTTAGTTATTTTTTGGTGGTTTTTGAATCTTTTTGCCATAACTTTTTTTTAAGGCAAATAAAAAAAAAAACTAAAAAATATCGGCACTGGATCGCTAGAATTGTGGTTATACCAACTATGATAGAGCTATAATTTTAACGAAAAATATTAAAAAAGTGAGCTGTACAACATTAATGAATTTTTTAACATTCTTACAAAATATGTCAGGGGCCTATTTCACAGAACAAAAATCACATACATCACAGAAATGTATGTGACGTAAAATAGGTCCCATATGAGTGTTCGTAAATTTTAAATTTTTTAAAAATTATGCGTTTTCTAAGTTGACGCATAGTTTCTCTGAAAATTCAAAATTTACAATGAGCCAAATTTTAGCGACTACTTTAAGTTACATACATTCATACAATGTATGTGATGTATGTTCCATGAAATAGGCCCCAGGTTGGCACTACACTTTGTAAAATTAAAAAAAAAAAAAACAAAGTACAAAATTAATTGTAGCTTTTCTGTATAGTAAAATTAGTTGTGAAATGAAAAAAATTCTAAAAAAAATGTTTACAAAGTTTTTTTTTTTAAAACAACTGGGTTTATGTGTTATAGTTGAAAAAGTGAGTTCAGGCATTAAAAAGGGAAATTAGAAAAACTGAGTATGCAATTACCTACTTGTAGCTTTTTTGTTGTAAATTAATTGTGAAAAAAAAATTTTGTCGAAGTTTAAAAAAAAAAAATGCCTGAACTCACAATGTCAACTTAGCATTACACTAGGTAACTCTTAGTAAAATTATGGAGCTGGTATCAAAAGAAAGAATGGACTTTTGGCTTCTAAATAAAATCTGAAAAATTTGGAAATAATAGAAATAGCTAATAGAATAAAGCTACCTTAAATGGATTAAGTCAGAGTGGGCCCCCATATAGCGGAGCAAATTAGACCAGGGTTAGTTCGATCAAATTCTGAAAAATGGCAAAACAAGTCTATGAGACTTGAACAAATTCAACAATGTTGCAAACTTTTATTTGAAACAGTTAAAAAAAAAAAAAATTAAATAAAACTTTAAAAATAAATATACCTAATAAAAATATTAAAATAAATTTTGAATTGTAATCGCTGTTGTAATTACTGATGCATACAAAGAAGGACTAATCTCCGGCTACTGTACAATTTGTATGACCCCACTTTCTGCAAGTATGCGGTACTATATCCACTCCTCGCTCGGCAATCTTTCAGCGAATGATTCTATCAACATAACAAAAAAAAAATCCTTATTCCTCTTCTTCGTCAGAATTTTATTTTTGTAACAAAAACCACCTGGTCCAACTAACCCCACACCTGGTTTGAGAAACATACTAAGTCACAAAAATAAAAATAGTCAAAACTGTTGAATTTAAATGTGCGTGTCCATTTGAGAGTTCTTTTGTTAGTAAACTTTCGAAAGTTACTCTCGGGAGTCTGTCCATTTGAGAGCAACTTGTTCGATATTTTAATATCGCGAGTCCACTTGTAAAATTTTGAGAGTTAATTTCCTGTGAGTACTTTCATACCCATGTCCACTTGATAGTTTGCCTTGCTAGTTGGAAGTTGAAAGTAGTGAAACATACATTTATTCTTACAAGCGCAAACGTTGTCGAATCTTTTTTTGACACTGTTCTTAAAGATATAAATACATTTAGGAAATATGGGTTAAACCACGGGAAGATAATCGAAGCCAATTCAGCACATGGTTTTCCCTTGGAATTATTATCTTATCTGGACCCATGTTCTGTAACTCGGCGATAACTTTTCGAGGCGATAAACGGCGAAAAATGGAACAAAACCCATAGGATTCTTATGAGTTTTGTTCCATTTTTGTTCCATTTTTCGCCGTTTCTCGCCACGAAAAGTTATCGCCGAGTTACAGAACATGGGTCCTGTTTTGTCAATTTTCGTATAAGTTTACTTTTAGAGCTCCAGGAACCGCTTTATCAATTAATTTTTTTAACATTACATTTTTGGTTCCAATCGCTAAATTATCGATCAGATCAAAATTAAAAAATCGAAATTATTTAAATTCATTCACCTTAACCGTTTTTTAAAGTAAAATTTATTATAAAACCACGACTATTTCTCTATTGATTTATTTACTTCCTTTGAAGACAGTTTCGCAATGTAAACTCTCGACAGTTTCTCGCAAAATACGAATAGTGTTGATATTCTGTGAGCTATAAATCTCTGATATGTGATCAAACGCATGTGTCCACTTGCGAATAACTATCAAAAAGTTCGAATGTCGAGAACAAAAAGTCAACTCTTAGCTAGCTATATACACTCAAGCCTGTGTCCACTTGCGAGTTTGCTCTCGACAGTGGCCTGAAAGCTACTCTCAATGTTTTAACTCTCAAATGGACACTCACCTGAATTTTTTTTTTTTTTTGAATTTTTCGCATTACGAGGTCACACACTTTAAACGTCGATATATAAGAAAGATTTTTGTAACTCTTCAAGCATGTTTCATTGGAAATTGACAATGAATCTGATACACTTATTAAAACGAGTATTATCACACATTTCCTACTGCTGGTCATCTGGTCTTGTCAAATTGAAACGGGGAAAGAGATATTTAATCCGTAGAGCTTACAAATTCAATTGAAGCGCTGGGTGGCCGCAGGAGAAAATTACCCGAACATTTATACATATATATGTTGCTAAGGATTTTTGCTACACTGTCCATATCAACGTCTTTTGCCGAACGAACGTTTTCTAGTTTGAAACGAATAAATACGAACAGGATAAAAGAACTGAGAATTTTACCTTTTGATCATCTGAACAGTGTTGCCATGAAAATATTTACGAATTCTGCAAATCCGATGAAAAAAGTCTGCATTGCAGATTTTTAAGACACTTTAATTAAGGTACTTCATAAATATTTTTATTTATACATTAAATAACAAAAACACCAACGTAAACAAATGGAGGTAGGAACGTACGAAAAATTCCTATCTTTATAATTCATAATCTCTGCTATGTTCGTAAACTATTATTAGGTACTTATTTACTGATGTAGTCAGCATAAAAATCTTAAAATCACAATGTTTTCAAATTCTTTTTTCTATTTAAATGTCACAAGTTTGTCAATTTGTTTTTTTTTACGAGTCTGGACAATATCTGAGGTGCAGATTTAGCGATTTTGGAAGTCTGAGAAAAGCAAAAAAGTCTGCGAAATGAAGACATATCTGCATTTATGGCAACGCTGCATCTGAATAACAGTTCGGAATAAAAAACTCAAGTTTGGGTTGTTTTGTTGGCTCCGGGATCTTAGCACATCATATAATATGGGATATTCGCAAAAAAAGTGTGCCATCTAAAATGTCACTAATTGGTCATAGAAGGTCAGCTAGTTTCAGTAATTGGTCAGGCATAGGTTTTATTTATGAATTTAAAAAAATTGCAAGGTCACTAGTATAAGACTTTTAGTACCTCGTTTGTGGAATTTCGCAAAAAAATGCAAAAAAACATAAAAAAAGCTATGCCTGACCAATTTCTAAATATAGCTGACCTTTTATAAGTATAAAATAACCTTTCAGATGGTATGCATTTTTTTACGAAATTCCACTAATGAGGTGCTAAAAGTCTTATACTGTGACCTTGAAATTTTTTTTTTTAAATTCATAAAAAAAAACCTATGCCTGACCAATTACTGAAACTAGATGACCTTTTATCACGATCCGGTGGCCTTTCAAATGGTATACTTTTTTTTGCGAATATCCCATAAATGAGGTGCCAAAAATCGCTAATGACCTTGAAAAAATTGAAGCTTGGATTTCAAGTTTTCTAAGCCTGACCAATTTCTGAAAACAGTGACCTGTTATGACCAATTAGTGACCTTTAAGATGGCATACATTTTTTGCGAATATCTCAATATGAGGTGCTAAGATCCCGGAGCCTAACTTTCACTAAATTTCTGAACCCATCCTTTTTTTTGAAAAGTGACAGATTGAAGATGTGCGAGAAAGAAAAAAAGGCTACACATTGAAACATTCCACAATGTGTCTTCGTAACTGCCGGCTAATTTTTGTTAACATTTTTTAATGCTTTTAAACGATGCAATTAAACCTTGGATTTTTAAGCTTGTAGGCGGGAGATGTATGTGGTGCCCGGGATCAAATAAATAGAAGACGTTGCAAAAATTGCAGAGTTGCAAAGGGAAACGAGGCTTAGAAATCGCAGTCGTGTAGGAGTTTATTAGAAAAGAAATACAGTTGATACTAAAACTGAACTTAAAATTATAAATGAGACTGAATTCGGAAAAACCCGAAAAGAAATTCGCAGTGATTATCACGTTGCGGAAAGTACTTTGTCAAAAATTATAAAAAAAAAATCAGACGAAATTGAGAGAGTAAAAATTATGTTACATATTTTGTATAAAAAAAATTTTCATTCTTACGTTTATTGTTTTATACAGGGTGATTGGTAAAATGTGCACCAAAAAGTCAGAGTGAGTAGGTTGGGTTAAGACAAGAAAAAAATCGTATAGGAGGTGGGTCTATTTCCCCCCGGGAGGGGCAATTTGCTATAAAATTTACCTAAAACAGAAAAAAAATATTTAAAAACAACGATTAAATTTACAATGCTATGCTATACCTTTTTGGAAAGCCAGAAATCTCTTCTTTAATTTTCATTTTAAATTAAGTTATGTTAGTGAACAGTTTTTGAAAAATTAATTTTCGAACTGGAAATTTTGAAGAAAAAAATTTAAAACTAATTTTTTTCAAAATTTTATGTAATTAAGTATAATTTTTGTTTTCAAAATTCAATACATAATAAATTTTATACATTTTACTATAAAATAAGTGTTTTTAAGTTATTTAAAATAATATATTTTATTTATTTCATAAGAAAATACGTTGAAAATCTCCAATCAAATCAATTTAATATGCTACTTTGTATTATGTTCCAATTTTCTTTGTATATATATTTTTAGCGCGTTAACACCAATAATGAATCGAAGCTGCATTTCCTGTATTGTGTTGCTGCCTACCATAATATTTCTTCTTACCAACTATTATGGTCCTTCCAGTGCGCTTCCAGTAGATGCTGTTTATCTGCAGTGTCACGAAGAAACAGCACATAATGCAGAAAAACTTACTACTTGTGGTATAGATTCAAGAATTCTGGTTGAAATTCAATATGAAAGACTCTTCTGGGATCCAGATATACAATTAAATTGTTATAATTCAACTCCGATGAAATTTAATTTACCGCTGGAGAACACCTTTCCGAAATCTGTAAAGCAAATGAATTTCAATTCTTGTCGATTTTCAGAGAATGACAATATTTTAGAAATCCTTAAACATTCACTACAGTTGTCTGCAATTAATACAATTGTGTTCGCTAACGAACTAATTGATAATTTCCTATCACGTACAAACCTAAGAGGACTTGCTGATATTGTTGAGGGTTTATCTTTTACTATTAAAAATGTTTCAACACTGCCTACGGACTTGTTCGCTGATTTTGAAAATTTGAAAAGTTTATCAATCTATTCGAATTCGAGCAACTCATCACATCTATCTCTCCTCCTGGCTCCGTTGAAAAATCTTTATGAAATGAAGCTAGAAATAAATAATCTACAAGGAATTTCTGGAAGCATCTTCGCTAATCAAATAGAACTTACAGATCTGACTTTTAAATCAAACAACATTATAGCTCTTCCCTCGGGTACTTTTTCAAATCTAAACAAATTGAGGAGTATTCATTTGGAGAGAAATAGTTTTCCATCAAAGTATCCAGAGGACCTGTCTCTAGAAACTAAAAACCGGAAGGAATTTCACCTGAACGAAAATCGAGTTGTGTTGAAAGAATTACCACAAGGTTTGCTCAGTGATTTGCCGTCTCTATTAGCTGTTGAAATAATAAATTGTCAGTTGGAATCCATTCATTCTGATATATTTATCGGTTCGAAAAACATATGGCAGATTGTCATCGAAGGAAATAATTTGCATGAGCCGTTATTTGGACTTTTTGCAGATCAGGAAAATCTTAAATGGTTGAATCTATCTAAAAACATGATAAGAACACTTGTTGACAGATTATTTAGTCGTAACACGAAACTATTGGGCTTGGATTTATCTAACAATCAATTAACAAATCTTTCAAAGTAAGTACTTTCTAGTCACCTGCTTAAGTTAATTAGTTTAAAGCTTTGAATAGACAGATATACTGCTAAGATTCACAATCTGTATATCAAATAATGATATCAAAAAGAAACTTCCTCCCATAAAATAAACGTAGTTATTTAATTTTTATCGATACGTGCAATAATTTCTCCAAATAAATACAAATATTTTTGTAAATTTTAAGCTTATTAATATTTACCAGACCCTCAAGATGACTGAAGCTCTATGTGTTAAAATCCAACATTGAATTTTTATAACTGCTGTAAAAATTGATGAAATTATGTATATAGAATGTTATTGATCGTTTTGTTGTATTGAATTGGTTCTATCGACTCTCTTTCTCTTCAACTAAATGAACAAATGAAAGAGGCGGATTCGAATTGGAGCGGCGTGGCGGGTGGCCAAAGTGCAAGATGTTCGATGGTCGAAAAATCGAACTTCGTACAGTGGGTTAAATCTGTAATATGGTTTTCACACGTTTAAGAAATTTGGTCGGATGAGTAGCAATTAGGGCTACCAGCTCTAAAATCAGCAAAGCCTGACAGTAAAGTAAGAAAAGCCTGATTTTTGAGAAAACAGCCGGACAAATAAAAAAACATTTTTTTTCTTTTTGAAACTTCATTTTTATAAAAAAAAAAATTATAAAAAATATTCATAGATAACTTACCTTGATTTGGATGCACGAAGACCACGAGACGATAAATAGATTGCAACTGCAATCTGCAATCTGCAGCAGACTCAAAAAAAAGTAAACACAAAAATACGTCATAGTGTCATATCTTGCACAATAGTGTGATTCAAAATAACACCTTTCTCTAAAACCAACCGGGACCGGGCGAAATTATGAAGCTTAGATTGAAATCAAAACATTAAGACCAAAAAATTCAAAATCGAACAGCATTTATCGGTCGCTACCGGCGCTTTTTCAATAATTTAGCTTGAAATAGGAATTTTTCTCAAATGTTAAAAGCTACATAACTTTTCGAGTTTTGGTGCTAAAAGCATGAAATTTTCAGCGATTTCATAATTTCGCCCGGTCCCGATTGAATTTCGAGGAAATGTGTTTTTTGAACCACCCTGTGGCACAACTCTTTGTCTCTTTCTAAAAAGTGACAACTATAAATGAAAAAAATTAATGTGTTGAGTGTTCACTGCGATTTACAAGCATTTCGATTTGAAAGCATTCAGTAAACGTTTTTCTTCTAACGATTATATTCTGTGCGATAATTATAAAAAAGCCTGCCAAAGCCTGATTGAACATTAAAAGCCTGACGCGTCAGGCGAAATCCTGACGGATGGTAAGCCTAGTAGCAATGATCATTGATGTTTAAAGATGATAAGGAGCGCGGTGAATGAAATTAATTGAACTATACTTACCATTCTCGTCTTTTTACGATGTGCATAGAAATGTATGATTAGAAGCGAATATTCCAAAAAAAATTTTGATTTTTTTTCAAATATTTTTTTTTTTTTTCAAAATTTTTTTCAAATTTTTGTTTTGAAAAGGATTTTTATTAAACTTGGCACCTGTCAGTTTATTAACAATATCTAGTAGATTTAAAAAAAATTGTTCTTATAAGCAAACATTACAGTAACGCCCCATACAAGTGTTTAAAACTCAGTAAGGAAAATCTAATTTTTCGCAAAACCGACTTCTACGATTTGGAATAAAATTTTTATGTGAGCTTATACCAGTGCGATCGACTATATTACTGGAATAATTTTTTTTTCTATCGATTATTAAAAATATCGCTCATAGAACCGTTTTTTTGGTTTTCGACTCACTATCTTATCTCTCATTATCTGTTGAACCGATTTTAATGAAATTTTCTCCACAAATGCTTCTAAGCTATAACTACAGTCTGATGATCTCGTAAACGTTTACAATTAAATACAAAAAATTTCCGCGAGAGTAAGAATAATTTTCATTTATCAATAATTTAAAAACTTGCGTAATAATTTCAACATGTAATTTTTTACGTAATATAAAATTTATTTTAAGTATTTTTAAAGTTATTTTTATCAGTTTCATATGGAATTGATTAATAACTTAAATATATCTTTTCTCTTTTAGTGACATATTCAAGCCTCTTACTCGTTTGGAAGGTCTTAACTTGGAAAACAATAATTTGATTACAATAAGCTCGCATGACAATCAACCCCACACTGGATCTGTATTTGATAATTTAAGACAACTTTAAGAGCTTAACTTAAAAAAAAATTCTATCATTGAGATTCCCTACAGAATAATGATCAATAACCACAGGCTGAGGAAGTTGGACTTAAGTTTCAACAAAATAAGTTCTATAAATTGCATTTTCATGACATACTTTCAATCAAATATAAATTTAACCGGAAATCCATTAAATTGCGATTGCAGGATGTTGTGCCTTCACCAGCATATAAAACAAAAATCAATGCAGTATGACTTCAAATCAAGCCCGATTCGATGTGAGTTCCCAAACACTTTGAAAGGCCGATTGTTAAATGACCTGAAGCTAAGTGAAATACTCTGCTTTCCTGATGTCTCTCAAGGGAACGCCTCAAAGAGATGCACTTTCAACTTACGAACTGCTGATTCAGTTCTTATTATGAATTGTTCCGGTGGAAATTTTAACGATATTCCAATTCTACCCACATTCGATCAATCATTTCACAATGGCATAGAGCTGGTTATGGATAACAATCCGCTCATCGAACTTTCATCTAAAACACTCAAGGATAACACCGATATTTCTTTGTTAAGCATTAATGGCAGCCAGATAATGAAATTACCGGAACGGTTTTTCTCAAACTTGCCAAAATTGAGAAACATTTCCTTGGTCCTTCCATTGAGGGAAATCACTGAAGGAATATTTGATGATTCAATTGAAATTGCCGCACTTACGATATCAGGGACTGATATTACAGTGCTCCCAAGGTTATATTCTGTATATGATAGAAATCTAATTTTCTTGGACTTATCCAAGAACAGATTTAGAATAATTAATGAATGCAAGTTAATGAAAAATTCTATGTTGGAAACACTGCTCCTCTCACACAACCTTGTTGAAAGCTTGCCACAGTAAGTTATTTTAAATGTCAATTCATCAATATATCTTAATGATTTAACTAATTTCAGGGGGACGTTTTACGGACTTAAGAAGTTAAAGACGCTGTTCCTGAATAATAATTGTCTTCAATATATCGACCCAGATGTTTTTCTCGATACACCATGCCTAGAATTCATAAATATGGAAAACAATAAACTGAAAACTATTCAACCCTTTGTCAAATTGTTTGGAACTCTTCAAACGCTTTTAATGAGGAACAACTCAATTGGAAACGACTACTTTACCGAATTTCAGCAGTTTCCACCATCTTTTCTGGATCTGAGCTTAAACGACATCAGTTCCATTGATTTGTCGCATCTTCGTTCTATCAATAAGGATAAGTTTTTTTTTAATTTTTCAAATAATAATATTGAAACTATCAAAATTACAAATAGAAATATTTCTCTTAACTGTGATTGCAAGATCATTTCGTTCAAAAAAGAAAATAAGCAGATGAATATGTATGAAAGTTTGCGATGTTTGTCCCCGAAAAGATTTAAAGATGACCAAGTCAGTTACCTCTCTCCGGAGGAATTACTGTGCCCCATTAAACCAATTTGTCCCAAGACCTGCCATTGTTGGATTCGACCAGTCAATTCAACTTTAATTGTTAACTGTTCAAAAGTTAATTTGACGGAGGTTCCTCTGTTACCAGAGTTGGAAACAATTATCAAAAATGGAATTGAATTGTCGATTGAAAACAATAATCTAACGAGCTTAAATCCTCATTCTCAGTCAGGATATAAAGGTGTCACCAGACTTTTTGCAGCTCAAAACCAAATAACCAATATTTTCAGCGGTGTAAAGTTAGCATGACAACTTGAGAAAAAGTTAATTTTTACTAGCCCAGAAATTGCCGATTAATTGCCGTAAATATGCCGTGAAATCAAAAAAATTGCCGCTCTATTGGTTTTCCCAAAAAGTGTTGTCATGCTAACTTTATATAAAGTTAGCATGACACTTTTTTATTTTTGGTCAATTTTGCTAGATGGTGCAAATTAATTGCCGTAAATATGCCGTGAAAACAAAAACTTTGCTGCACTCTTGGTTCTCCTGAAAACGGTTGTCATGCTAACTTTATATGTAAAGTTGGCATGACATTTTTTTATTTTTTGTCGAAAATTATTCTTGACTATCCAATAAATTGCCGATTAATTGCCGTAAATATGCCGTGAAAAGAAAAAAATTGCCGCTCTTTTGGTTTTCCCGGAAATGGTAAAAAGGGTTACCATAATTTTTCATATAAAGTTAGCATGACACTTTTTTAGTATTGGTCAAAAATTATTTCTGAATATACCAGATGGTGCAAATTAATTGCCGTTCACAAGCCGTGAAAACAAAAAAATTGCCGCTCTTTTGGTTTTCCTGGAAATGGTAAAAAAGTGTTGCCATAATTTCCATATAAAGTTAGCATGACACTTTTTTAGTTTTGGTCAAAAATTATTTCTGAATATACCAGATGCTGCAAATTAATTGTCGTTCACAAGCCGTGAAAACAAAAAAATTGCCGCTCTTTTGGTTTTCCTGGAAATGGTAAAAAAGTGTTGCCATAATTTCCATATAAAGTTAGCATGACACTTTTTTAGTTTTGGTCAAAAATTATTTCTGAATATACCAGATGGTGCAAATTAATTGCCGTTCACAAGCCGTGAAAAGAAAAAAATTGCCGCTCTTTTGGTTTTCCTGGAAATGGTAAAAAAGTGTTGCCATAATTTCCATATAAAGTTAGCATGACACTTTTTTAGTTTTGGTCAAAAATTATTTCTGAATATACCAGATGCTGCAAATTAATTGCCGTTCACAAGCCGTGAAAACAAAAAAATTGCCGCTCTTTTGGTTTTCCTGGAAATGGTAGAAAAGTGTTGCCATAATTTCCATATAAAGTTAGCATGACACTTTTTTAGTTTTGGTCAAAAATTATTTCTGAATGGTCCAGATGGTGCAAATTAATTGCCGTTCACAAGCCGTGAAAAGAAAAAAATTGCCGCTCTTTTGGTTTTCCTGGAAATGGTAAAAAAGTGTTGCCATAATTTCCATATAAAGTTAGCATGACACTTTTTTAGTTTTGGTCAAAAATTATTTCTGAATATACCAGATGCTGCAAATTAATTGCCGTTCACAAGCCGTGAAAAGAAAAAAATTGCCGCTCTTTTGGTTTTCCTGGAAATGGTAAAAAAGTGTTGCCATAATTTCCATATAAAGTTAGCATGACACTTTTTTAGTTTTGGTCAAAAATTATTTCTGAATGGTCCAGATGGTGCAAATTAATTGCCGTTCACAAGCCGTGAAAACAAAAAACTTGCCGCTCTCTTGGTTTTCCCGAAACTAATAATAATACTTTTTATGGAGCTTATTGTGTTAGTGTTGGTGTTCGGTGGCGTATGTGTAACATTTTTTTTCAATAGAAAGTCAGATGACTGAAATGTTTAATATATTTATAATATTATTATGAAGGTAAGTACCTACATATAGTACCTATACATTTTAAGATTACTATTACTACCTATTTAGATCTTATGTTCGTTTATTTATGCGCCTTCTTTTTTAACCCCATCAACCTACCTATACTTTTAATTTGAAAATTCGACCAATAGAAAGTCGTTCACCTTTTTTTTAAATTTTGCTTGTTAAAAAGCAATTGAAAATAGGTCATATCTAAAGTGTTTGCGTTCGCGAGTGTTTTGATATTTTTAGTTAAAGAGTGTTTATAAAATGGAAAAAATTAATAAAAGAGGCAAACGTGCCCAAATTGACCTAATTAAATTTGAACAAATTATTTTGACCTAATTAAATTATTTTGAGTGTAAAAAACAAGATTGTGAAAAAGGCACAATTCCATCATTTTTCACAATCTTGTTTTTTACACTCAAAATAATTTAATTAGGTCAATTTGGGCACGTTTGCCTCTTTTATTAATTTTTTCCATTTTATAAACACTCTTTAACTAAAAATATCAAAACACTCGCGAACGCAAAAACTTTAGATATGACCTATTTTCAATTGCTTTTTAACAAGCAAAATTTAAAAAAAAGGTGAACGACTTTCTATTGGTCGAATTTTCAAATTAAAAGTATAGGTAGGTTGATGGGGTTAAAAAAGAAGGCGCATAAATAAACGAACATAAAATCTAAATAGGTAGTAATAGTAATCTTAAAATGTATAGGTACTATATGTAGGTACTTACCTTCATAATAATATTATAAATATATTAAACATTTCAGTCATCTGACTTTCTATTGAAAAAAAATGTTACACATACGCCACCGAACACCAACACTAACACAATAAGCTCCATAAAAAGTATTATTATTAGTTTCGGGGAAAACCAAGAGAGCGGCAAGTTTTTTGTTTTCACGGCTTGTGAACGGCAATTAATTTGCACCATCTGGACCATTCAGAAATAATTTTTGACCAAAACTAAAAAAGTGTCATGCTAACTTTATATGGAAATTATGGCAACACTTTTCTACCATTTCCAGGAAAACCAAAAGAGCGGCAATTTTTTTGTTTTCACGGCTTGTGAACGGCAATTAATTTGCAGCATCTGGTATATTCAGAAATAATTTTTGACCAAAACTAAAAAAGTGTCATGCTAACTTTATATGGAAATTATGGCAACACTTTTTTACCATTTCCAGGAAAACCAAAAGAGCGGCAATTTTTTTCTTTTCACGGCTTGTGAACGGCAATTAATTTGCACCATCTGGTATATTCAGAAATAGTTTTTGACCAAAACTAAAAAAGTGTCATGCTAACTTTATATGGAAATTATGGCAACACTTTTTTACCATTTCCAGGAAAACCAAAAGAGCGGCAATTTTTTTCTTTTCACGGCTTGTGAACGGCAATTAATTTGCACCATCTGGTATATTCAGAAATAATTTTTGACCAATACTAAAAAAGTGTCATGCTAACTTTATATGAAAAATTATGGTAACCCTTTTTACCATTTCCAGGAAAACCAAAAGAGCGGCAATTTTTTTGTTTTCACGGCTTGTGAACGGCAATTAATTTGCAGCATCTGGTATATTCAGAAATAATTTTTGACCAAAACTAAAAAAGTGTCATGCTAACTTTATATGGAAATTATGGCAACACTTTTTTACCATTTCCAGGAAAACCAAAAGAGCGGCAATTTTTTTCTTTTCACGGCTTGTGAACGGCAATTAATTTGCACCATCTGGTATATTCAGAAATAATTTTTGACCAATACTAAAAAAGTGTCATGCTAACTTTATATGAAAAATTATGGTAACCCTTTTTACCATTTCCGGGAAAACCAAAAGAGCGGCAATTTTTTTCTTTTCACGGCATATTTACGGCAATTAATCGGCAATTTATTGGATAGTCAAGAATAATTTTCGACAAAAAATAAAAAAATGTCATGCCAACTTTACATATAAAGTTAGCATGACAACCGTTTTCAGGAGAACCAAGAGTGCAGCAAAGTTTTTGTTTTAACGGCATATTTACGGCAATTAATTTGCACCATCTAGCATATTCAAAAGATATTTTTGACCAAAAATAAAAAAGTGTCATGCTAACTTTATATAAAGTTAGCATGACAACACTTTTTGGGAAAACCAATAGAGCGGCAATTTTTTTGATTTCACGGCATATTTACGGCAATTAATCGGCAATTTCTGGGCTAGTAAAAATTAACTTTTTCTAAAGTTGTCATGCTAACTTTACACCGCTAATATTTTCAGCGAAGACATCCCAGAAAATATGTCATACTTTGATGTTTCTTACAATCAAATAACGAGTATAGACGAAAAGGTAATAAAGGTGATAAATGAAAGTCAGACCTTAAGATCCGTCCTCCTATATCAAAATCCAATAATATGTGATTGCTCATCCGAAAACCTTACACGGTTTATTTTGGCGAATAAAGCACTTTTTCCAGATATCGATCAATGTTCTGACGGAAGAATGTTCACAACGTTGTCCTACAGTGAATTATGTGTAATTGAACATAGCAATATTATGTTGATAGTGATCGGCACAGTTATAATAATAATTTTGGTCGCACTCCTTTTTCTAATAACTTTCTATTTTAAGAACAAAACAAAAATTCTAGATTGGATGAACGCACATAATATTTGCTTATGTTGGGTAACAGAAGAAGATCTAAACGAAGACAAAACATATGATGCATTTATCTCTTACTCCAGTTGGGATGTCGAATTTGTCACACACGAAATAGTTTCAAAATTAGAAAGTGGCGTAAAACCATATAAGCTTTGTCTACACGATCGGGATTGGATTGTCGGTGGTTATATTCCACATCAAATTGAAAATTCAGTTGATTGCTCTAAAAGGACAATAATTGTGTTAACGCAGCAGTATCTGGATTCACAATGGACGCGTTATGAATTTAGAACAGCACATAATGCTTACTTAAATGATGAACGTGTTCGAGTTATTGTTATTTTACTTGATGATAATGTAGAAATTGAAAATTTAGACTCTGAACTGAAGAAATATGTTAAAATGTACACTTACCTTAGATGGGATGACCCACGGTTTTGGGAGAAATTGAGCCGCGCCATGCCAACTCCTTCAAAAAAGAATCAGAAAAGTGAAAAATACAAAGTTAAAAATATTCAAAATGGTAATTAGAGATTATCTACCTGTATGTATTTATTTCCGAAGAAATCACAAATTTAAAAGGCTTGATTATTAAAAACTAAGAAAAAACACAAAGTGAATATGTATTAAATTAAAAATTAATTATTTTTTTTAATTTTTGAGGTAGGTACATATCTATAGTTTATTTATTTGTTTACATTCATAAATATAGACTTAGTACATATTTTTTTAAATATTATTATTACAGATATGTCCCTAGATATTATTGTTCAATAGATTTGTGACTAGATTTTTTTATTTAATTTTTTTTTTTAAACTTGTTTATTAAATATAATAAATACATATATAACAATAAGTTTGGCATTTCTAAATATGCCGTCTGTCAGAGTTATTTTACAATAGTTTAATAGTGCTAAGGGAAAGATTATAATATATTATAAGAAAGAAATATGTATAAACAATTAAAATTATTGTGATTATACAATATACATTAGGGTGGAGCGTCGATGTATGGAGAAAAATAAAAGTTGTTGTATCAATTTCGATTACCTCCATTTTTTTGCTTTTCGATGAGTAGAATAATTTGACATTAAAAAAAAAAAGTTTGGATTAAGTCTTTAGCCCTCTACCTTAGCTCAAAGTTTCGACTTTTTGGAACAAAAAAATTTGTTTTTCGGAAACGTTAAAATTATTTCACAATTAAGAAATAAATTATATGATAATTCATGAAAAAAGAAAACACAAATTATAATACAGGGTGGCGCACCAATTGTGCTACAATAAGAAATTCAAATAACTTTTTTTTTAATCGATGTATTTCATTTATTTTTTTTTATTGGTTAGAAAATTAAATTTTATTTTAAATAGTTAATTGTTTTTAAAGATTATAGACCGCAAATGACCTCCACGCTGTCCCACGCATATGCGGCACCTGGTCAAAAAATTATTCATTGCGGCCTGAAGAGTTGAAGTTGGGATCGCCTCAATTATTGTCGTTATGGACTGCTTTAATTCAGTTAAATTCCTGGGCTTCGTTTTATACACCTCTTGCTTGACATAACCCCATAAAAAGAAGTCTGGTGCAGTCAGGTCAGGTGACCTTGGGGGCCAGCGAAGAGTGGAGTTCCTAGAAATTAATTTGTTTGCGAATTTTTTGTTTAGCTCCGCCATAACTGGTCTGGCTATATGTGCAGTTGCTCCATCTTGCTGAAACCAAACGCTGTTGAATGGTATACGTCTTCGGCGCAGTTCTGGGTAAAAAAACTCCTTCAACATCTTTAAATAACGGTCCCCATTGACAGTAACGGTTACACCGTTTTCTTCAAAGAAGTACGGCCCGACAATACACCTTGATGAAACTGCGCACTACACAGTGACTCGTTCTGGGTGCAGTTCGTTTAGATCAAAATGGGCCTCATCAGACATGAACAAACAATTGATCAATGTGTTGTCTTCTTCGGCCATTGATATCATTTTTTGGCAAAATTCCAGGCGAACAGGCAAATCCTGAGGGTTTAACTTGCTAGTAATTTGGACTTTGTACGGAAACAAGTTTAAATCGTCATGAAGTATCCGTTGTAATGACCGTCTACTAATTCCAATTTGCCCCGATAAGTTTCGGGTCGAAACGTTCGGATTGGCCTGTATTGCAGATGCTACTGCTGCGATTGTATCCTGAACCCGAACATTGGCATCTCGATGGTACGGCCTTCGTGCGATGCTTCCAGATTCGGCAAACATGTTTACAAACCTTATAATGGTCCATCTACTCGGGGGATTACCGCCAAACTCCCGCCTAAATTCCCTTTGGACGGAAATGACGGACTGCAAAGCATGGTACCGTTGCACTATCCAAATTCTTTTCTCCGTATCCCAAGTATCCATTTTTATAAATCTAAATAGTAACCTACAAAATAAAAAAAAATAAGCCGATTACTCACACAGAAAAAAAGTTATTACGTTTTATTTTTGTAGCACGATTCGTGCGCCACCCTGTATTTTAACTTTATTTAGACAAATAAACTAACACAAACTTGAAAATAAAAACTTAAAAATTCAAAATACGCCATTCAGGAACTAACCCAATTAAACTTTTTATTTTTCAAGTTGTAATTTTTTTTTTGTGTGGAAAAAAGGCAATATATTTCGAGAATATATCTTATTTTTTATTAGCCCGTCTCTGGCCTTTTCACCAGCTACTGTTATTGAAGCTTCGGTCACCATCTTCACACAGCGCTCAACAGCTTGAGTGTGACAAAGGAAGTCCGAAAATGACATGCCAATAAGAGATTTTTTTTTTAGAAATTCTTCCAAATCCTGATCGCTAGTTCTATCCAACAAAGGGGTTGATGTAACTTGTGACTCGCTCCAGCTAAAAAAGATTTCCATAGCGCAAATATATGAAAAATTTGAATTTTTGTAGCGCCATTTAACATATATCTCGAGAACGGCTAATCATACAATATAAGTTGTTGTACATTTTTTATAGGAAATTTAATTATCTTTCTTTTTACTACAAATATTATTTTGTAGGATTTATACTTTCGGAAATACAGAATAGAGCAAAAAAATTTATGACTTTTTTTCCAATTTTGCAAAACTTTGACCCGTGGTAGAGGGCTAAGAAAAACAATTTTTATTTTTTTTTTTTATTTTTTACGGATAGCTTACGTAACTACGCAACTTTTTAGTGCTATTCGAATAGCAAAATCGGAAAAAAAAATTTGACGCTCCACCCTAATATACATATACATAAGTAGATAGGTATAATTAACCAATTTGTACAAAAAAAGGAGCAACAAAAAGACAATTTAGCATAAATGATATTTACTTTACTCACAAAAGTGTCTCTCTGAAATAAAAATAATAAAAACAAATATTACAAATAAAAAGCTTAATTACTTTCAGTATTGTTAAAAGCATTGTGATGCTGAAATTGTTTACTTTTTTTCTAGCGCTAATGAAATTTTGATTTTAACTTCATTTTCATCTTAATAATAAATATTTACTTTAAATTTTGCTTTTAATAATTAATTAATTAATTTTTAACCTTACATATACAGTATTACTAAACCAAACAATGTTGTTATATAAAATTTATGTTTCAAATAAATAAATTTAAAATTTGGAAAAAAAACTTTAAAGGACGTACCTACTCTTTTCAATTCTTTCTTATCTACCAATGACGAAAATAATGTGATAAGCTTCCAATTACAACCTCTCACTGAACAAATCACGACACTCTTTTGGGTTAGAAGTTAGCCGAATAAGAAATAAGTCGGGTTATCAGAAGTGCCGGACACTTAAATCACTTAAATAAAGCTGAAGAAAAAACCTCAGTTTAACAATAGCAGCTTAATTAAGCAAGATACCGATTGCCATTGAATTCTTAAGGCAACATCCATTCATTGGCAAAAATCATCTTTTAAGTTGAATTTTTTTTTACTTAAACACACCGGATGGATATTACTACTATGTATTCCCAAATTTTGCTTTATTGGAATAATATTGAACGAAAAGTCTTGAAACTGTCATAATAAATACGCTTTTGTTCGATTTTTCTGGTTGTTAAATTCAGATGGTGATATTATCTTATTGATTTATAACTTCATGTTACATTTTGATCTTTACCATCAAATTTAAAAAAAATTAAAATATACAGGACTATTTTAGTGTTGTGAGGGCTCTTAAGTCACAAATTCTTGTTATGTAGGTTGTTGTGATTTGATAACATTTTCGATATTCTCAGACAATCCTCACAAGAAGACTCACAGAAAACTCACAGAAAACTCACAGAAAACTCACAGAAAACTCACAGAAAACTCACAGAAAACTCACAGAAAACTCACAGAAAACTCAACACAGCAAGTCGAATTGTTTATTTGACTGTTAAGTTCTGAATTTGTGTTGAACGGATCCATTGAATATTTTTTTTTTTTTTTGATCATGAAATGTCCAACTTATGAGTTGTGAGTTCGAACAAAACGAGATTATAATTTCGATAGTTCTTATGAGTCTCACAAGTTGAGATAGTGCTTCCAGAGTCCAGAATACGAAAAATTCAAAAAATAAATTTTACCTCATCTTGTGAGGTTGTTGTGACTTATGTGAGGTATCAGTGAATTTTGACAGAATGGAGCTGTTAATTAAAAAAATAAAAATCACCATACCTGTAGGGCCACATAAAACGCATTTATTCTCATTTTTCAAGAATCATTTTTATGTTATTTTTGTTTCTGTATCAATTTGTTTTTGTCAGCACACGTACTGATTTTTGCTTTGATATCAGCTTTTTGGGGAATTGTTCCTCTTCATCTGCGCTTTGATTCTTTCCATTTTTTTGTGTATATTTGAGATTTGCCATTAATTTACATACAAAGTGGGACAAGAAAACTTGAAAAAAAGTACACAAAATTCCCAAACTTTTACTTTACATCCTTCTGGGATATTATTTAACCAAAACTAAATATCCATAAATACACAAAAAAAATCTTAAAATCCATCCTAAGCCAAAGCATTTATTCCATAGTACCTAATTCCGGTATTTTTTTGCAGAGCACTCAAGAACGGTATTTGACTTCAGGGACTTTTAGAGAGCTATTTAGGCGAAAGAGTTATTTAAGAACATTTAATCATCACGGTAATCTTTGACAGGAAAGAGAAGAAAAAACTATAGTATCTTCCTACACCATGTATATTGTTTTGCCTTATATAGGTTTCTTCAAAAAATTTTATTTAGACTGCTTTTAGACGATTGCGATTGTTAAGCGGAGTTTGTCTTTTAGTCTTCTTACGGTTGCAAGGATGCTTTTAAACACTGCGATTTTTAATGGTTAGGTTAGGTTGATTGGTGGGCTGACGGTTGGTCTTGTTACCGTCACACTTAGATCAATGTAGATCCATTGTGATACCCTTTAGAAAAAAAAAACCAAAAAAAAAACCTATGATGAAAGTCCTATAACAGAGCCCGTTAAGGGCGTCGGTGTTCAGCGAGCTTTAGCCCGAAGTTGCTAGGGAAGTGTCAAACGGCATAGTCACCTCGGTGAGGAGAGATTAACGCGCCCATTTCTATTATTGGGCGTATTCCCCTTCTTTACCCCCACAGGGTCGGATCATCCCCCGCCCCAGACCCGTAGGAGCAGTGGCTCCATGCAACGTCTGGTGGATGGGCTTGATATGCCAGTGATTGGTGTATGCACCAGTTAAGTTTGGTCGAGTTGGCTTATTAATGCTGGTGTACAGCGCAGAGGCAACAACAGCTAGTGTATGGGCGAGGTGCCCATTCTCCGCTGGTTGTCGCCACCACAGTGCGCACCCGCATTTTCAGTCATTCTTATTTGTACTATCATTGTCGTCCTATATCATTTAGCGTACTTTGACCTTTGGTTAAGGGAGGGATTTCCTGCCTGTTGGTCGGCTGAATTGATAGGGATTAAGCATTTTCAAGCCACTTTGTAGCTTTGGTGAAGTATAACAAGCTTTTGCTTGGAATAGCAGAGAGTTCATCCAGGTCATTGAAGAAGTATCTTCCAAGGAACCTGTTTCTTAGATGACATAGCGCAGGGCAGTGGCAAAGGTAATGAGTAGTGTCCTCATGTATGTCCTCATCACCACAACCTCTGCATAGGTCGTCCATATTGAGTTTCAACTTCTTCTTGTGGTATCCCAATAGGTTGTGTCCAGTGGTAACACTCACGAGAAGAGAGAGAGATTTGCTGCTCAGTTGGATGATTTTTTCGGTTTTATGTTTATTGAATTTTGGCCATAATTTTCTGGTTGTAACACAGGTATCAAGTGAGTTCCATCTCTTGTTTGCTAAATCAAGAATTTTACTCTCGATTTCCTGTTTTAGGTTATACAAGGTGGGATCTCAATGGTTGGGTCTGCCCAACCCTGAGCTCTTCGCGACAGCAAATCACAAGCTTCGATTTGATTTCGATGGCAGAAATTGCTTTTATTGCCGCTTGACTGTCAATGAAAAAGGTAATATCAGCTTGTGGTATTGCCATCATTGAGATTTGTCTAGCAGCTTTCGTCACTGCCAAGACCTCAGCTTGGAAGAAACTGCTATAATTGTATTTCTTGTATTTCTGTAGAATCAGTGCGTGACCGATGGCACTGGATTTCCAGCACTCAGTTTGGCTAAGCCGTAGAGCGCTTTTGGCTGCCGATTCTTGTACAAATAGATCCAGGGGTTTTAGATTGAGGATAGCTTCCAGACCCGCTGTGGGTGTGGTCCTCATAGCCCCCGTGATTCCAATACATGCCATTCTTTGTACCTTGGTCATGATTTTAAGGTTGGTAACTTTGTCCAATGCATTCCACCAGACTACGTTACCATATGTTAGTACAGGTCTAACTATGGCTGTGAACATCCATTTTATAATTTTTGGGCTTGGCTTTTTTAGGTTTTACCAAAAATCCTGTTGCAGGAGTAGAATGCAAACATAGCCTTGTTAGTTCTATCTTTAATGTTAAGACTCCAATTCAATTTCTTATCCAATATCACACCAAGATACTTCGGTGGTCGGAGAGTTCGAGTTGGGTCCCTACAATAGAAGGAATTTTGAAAGTTGGTACTTTCCGTCCGTTCATAAAGAGGACTAGTTCGGTTTTTTAATGGTTGCAATTTTTGTTAAATGAAAAGGAAACATATCTGCACACTCTTCACTCATCTTATGTCTCAAAAAACACGATAAGGCACAAAGAAGAAAAGGCGATAACTCTGCAATTTTTTCAACCTCAGCAATTTTGTCTAGGTACCCCGGCCGCCACATATGTACGTCCCCGGCCTAGTTTCTTAAAAATCGCAAGGGGTGATTGTTTCGTTTAAAAGCAGTCTTAGGCCAGGCGCGCACTTGCAACCAAACTATTTGGTTTCGATTTTGAGTACTATAGGATTATATGAGACCCCGCGGAAGTTTATGTGCGCACACTGCCATATAAGCCCGTTGTGCTCAAATTGGAACCAATTACTGTTTAGTTGCAGGTGCGCGCCTGGCCTTAGATAATCGAAAGCTTCGCTTGAATTCGACTCAAACTCACCTAAACACTTATAGATATGCAGATGAGAGAAATTCCAGGATAAAGAATTCTCTTCGATAAGACATTCTCTTCGCATCTACTCAAAGCGTGTGCGGTGTGGTGTGGCGTGTGCTCCCTATAAAAATTATATCGTCATCGTGGTTCTCATCCTTTTGATGTTTTAGAATAGACGCTAATATTACATCCTTTGCTGAGTATTTTATAAGATACATAATGCAAGAGGGTCTTCTTCGCCGTCTCATGGTCGAAGTCCTTATACTGCTTCCAGCAACTCATGTAATTGTTATTATTTCAAGAGTGTACAAAAGGGAACTTCACGGATTCACCATTCTCGTCTTGTTGGTTCGGTTGGTGTTTGCTACATACAACTCATGTTATATCCAACTTATTCATACACATATATTTTATTTTTTACTATACAATGCTATATATGCGCAACTCATTTCTATCAAGGTGCGGTGTCGGTAACAGGAATTCATATGTCCGCAAATTTGTTCTCCGGCACACAATTAAAATCAGGAAGCGTTTAATCCGCTTAATAAGGATTCAGGACTTCAAGGGACTGAATTATGGCTGTTGGATTTTCGCCATTAATTTTCAACATCGCACTCAGATCCAGGAATGTGTGTAGGTATATCCTTGCACACAATTACACACACACACACACCCTTAGAAAGAAAGTTTTGTAAATTCAGGGTTGCAATCCTATATAGGTAGGTATATCATGGGCAAAGCACAAGATCTTCTCTTTCGTGCCGTCTGATGCAGGACTTTCACTCTATATATGTAGCTAACTAAAGGCAATAATTGCGTTTTTCTTATAGCTAGGTATGAATGGGTATATAAGTTTTTTCATTACACTCCGACGACCTCATCCGCTTTGCAGCAGTAGTTATACTTACATATTAGGTACCTATATTGGGTTGAGTTGATGTATAGGTATGCTATATGAGCCCAGCTGAGGAAAAGCGATGTTATAAGTATGTTAAATTCGAGTCCTGTCCGGAGTTGCTGTTCCTGTTCTTGTTTCTATTATAGTGAGGAGCAGGTGTTGGAAAACTAAGCCGCATTTCGCACTAAGTACATAAAAACATTTTTTTCGCTCCTTCTGCAACCAAGGATTATTTGCGACGAACAAACAAATTTTAATTAATTTTCCACCTAAAATGTGAAAAGTTGTTGTTTTATTTTTCACCTTTTTCATCTTCGCAACTAAGGTATAGCTAGCTATGTCCTGCTTTTTTGTTTTGCTAAAAAAAAAAAAACAACGTTTCGTCGTCATCGTCGCACAGGCACAAGTGATTCGCAGTCGAGGAGTTTTCATTAAAGGATTTTCTTTGCCGTGAAATGTGGGAAACTACATGAGTGGCTTTCGCTTTAGTGTGATTTTGAAGTTGCTCTTATTGCTATATACTACATTACATTATTATAACTATGTGTCTACAGTTGCTGCAATAACCGAACGGATAGATTTTCTGGTCCGCTATATTCACTGGTTTGGAAAATTAAATACTGCGTTAGAAAATAAATTTTTAATCGAATTGCGGTATAACGGACGGTATATATATAGGTATATATAGGATTTCTAGATTTCAGGTGTGTAGGTTATAAGAAGAACTACATACATAAAATAATACACTTACCTAAGTCGTCACAGAAAATTTGAAGAAGATTTATAGACGAAAAAACTCGAACAACCTTTACTTCCGTCGTCGACTCACCAACGAAACGACGCAGGACTCGTAAGTAGTTTTGCGGATGAAAATAAATTGTTTTCTGATTTTGTTGCGGGTTAGAAAATAATTTTTTTTTTTTTAGGTAGGTAACTGGTATAGATACATATTATGTACATACGTATGTCTTAAGAAAATAATAATACATAGGTACCTTCATATATATGTACATATAAGGTAAGGTTAGAAAAATTGGACTACGATCGCTTCGAAAAAAAATTCTGTCAAAGCTGAATTTTGGTGGAGAGATTTCTTATTTTGTGTGAGGCATTTCTTCTAACAATGATAGGGCGCCAGTTATAATGCTATCATTGAAAACCATCATTTGTCAACCAAGGTCATTTAAAAAGTTAAATCAGTGATTGTTTTGATGCCAGGCAGTCACGTCTTAACCGTGCCCATTGGATGATTTGGCACCCAGGGGGTATACCGATTGGATTCTAATGGTGTTCTTTGACACCAGAACGAATCAAAGAATAATTTAGACCTTACCGTTTTATGATCTGATATGGGGGCCACACCATTATTTCTCCAAATATACTTCTGGGATACGAGAAAGGGCTGTCCCGAGCTGGTGATCGTGCGACCACATGCGGACATCGACATCCACTGGCAATTAGCAGTGTAGTAAAATAACTCTGGTGTTAGATCAGTAATTGTATTTCGACAGAAATATAAATGGTGGTCTGACCAGAGCTAGGGAGCTTTTGCCCTAGTGAGACCGTAATTTAAAAGCTGCCGGCTTGTCACCAGGGTAAAGGTGATTCTCATACCTGGCCCTCATCAGGCCAATGATTGCCTATATGGATGCCCGGTGTGGTTCAACGTTGCCCCTTCACAAATGGAAAAAGACTCGGGTCTTTGAGAGGCAGTGCTTACGTCGCTGCCTTGGATTGCATAGAACACTAGAGTCCGAGTACATGCACTATTATTCCAACAGCGTTCTATACAATGGAGCCAACATAAACAAAATGGATAATTTCTTGCTAAAGCTGATTCGGGGTCACATTGCAAGAGAGGGGTCCTCTGCTAACAACCCAATCTTCGGGGTTTATTACCCCAACAGTGAATATTCCGAGTGTGCGCTTAATTGGCTATGTTCCACCTAACACATTCCTCTATCTAGACAGTCGAGGGCTGATCCCGGATAGAGAGGTGGTTCCGCTAATCTACCACGACAGCCCTAGAACTGTGAATAGGCAACGTCAATATTATTGACATCTGCTCCCACAAGGCAGCGCTGCGGCTTATGTTACTGGTAGGAATTGAGGGGACCTACAATTTTCTGGTGAGAAGCACTTTTTCGTGACACGAGATGCTCTTGGACGATTTGTCAATATCTCGCAAGATGAAGTAGCCCATGAAAAATATTTCTGTTTTAGGTGGCATAGGCTGGAAATCGAACCCAAGCCCTTCGGCGTAATACAGTGAAAGCTCCCTTGCGCGGACAGCGACCGACGGTCGCAGAACTTTTGTACGTCTAAGGAAGTTGTCCGTTCAAGGGAACAAAATGTATGGAATTTAAGATCCATACGGTCGTGAGAATTTGTCCGCTCAAGGGGATTGGCCGCTTAATGGAGTTGTCTGCAATAGGAGCTTTCACTGTAGTCCTACGCACTAACCATTACGTCACGGGCTACTACACCTACCTAGTTTCCAAATTTTTAAACAGACTTCTTTCCCCTCTGGTAAATTTTTAAAACACATAGGTACCAACACAAGATCATACCTACCTGTATTGTACATACGTATGAGGACTAAAATATTGTTCTACACAATTTACAAGGATAAAATCTATTAGCTATACATCCCATTTTACATTCTCAAACCAACCTAAGTAGGTAAAAGTTTCATCTATACAGACTCACTCAAAAACAATCAAATACACAGATCCTGTCTTTACCTAAGTTAAAATTAAATTATGAAATTTCAGTTTTAAAAGCTTGCTTTCAAAAATGTGTCTCCTCTTATTTCAGAAAATGCATCCAATCCAACACCCATTATATGAGCTGATCTGTGTATACATTATTGCCTGCTAACTCTACATATATCTACTGTCATGTCTGATGTCGAACCAAAAGCCAAAAGATACAAACTCATAGGTATAGGTACATATTATTTGCTATAAATAAGTCCTTATATATCTATAAATGTTGTATAGATTTAGATATCCCAAAAGTACATTGGACATTTTGATAACCACAGCACTGCATGCGGACATTTAACAAACCATCATGTTCATTTGCATGTTAACGACGCCACCTGACAAGGTGTTTAATGCAGATATACCAACCTATACTAGATATACAAACTACAATAATTGTTGGTTGGGTTGGGTTGGGTTGGTCGGTTGAGAAAACGAACAAACCAAGTGAACCAAGTATTAGGTGGAATGAAGGATGTCCTTTGCGAAATAGGTACTCTTCCTTCTGTACCTTGCCAAAAAAACTTAAAAGACTATAGCGAAAGTGCAGAATAGGCTAACTGTTGTTGGCCGCCTTACTCCATTTATATCCTGAAGGAGAAGATACAACAAAATAACCCACACATACCAAACTTACATCCTTGTTCAAAAAAACCAGGACACCATCGAACATAATATAGTATGGTATAATCGAATTTAAAGTGCACTTTAACATGTTTGTCCAATTGCATCGTCTTTAACTGAGTCTGAGTGTAGGGAGCCACTTCCTACCTCATGGTTGTCGCGTCGGTGGGTCTGGTTTGGTATATATCATCCAACAAGGACCATCAGCAAAGACTATATATATCCTTGCTGGTGGTCACCGGTTGCTCTTCATCTCCACTGGTGGATCACCGTTGGGCTCCTTTGTCAATTCATATCTCATTCAACTGTTCGGGGTTTACCAGTTTGGAGCAAGTTCAAAGATAATGTCTTGTCTTGCTTTCTTTGGCCAAAATCAGAACACCTCCAACAAGAATTAACAAACGAACGAACTGGGCTATACCACAATCAGAGAAACTATTTGGATATATTACGTAGGTATACCGTTGAATTGCTTATCAAATCTCGCATCCAAGGATTCCGGGACCAACTACATACAGATAAACGAACAACGAGCTATATAATATTGGTAATAAAGTTTAAGGCTAAGTATTATTTGTGTTAAATGTAGACGTATTGCGGTAGACGTTATAAATATACATACCTACATATTTATCTAGATACGTCCTCTCTGTCTTATTCATTCGTGAGGATTTAGGGAATCCTAGCAGTGTGGTTTGACAAATATGCAATTACCGGAGGATTTGCATTTTATTTCGTCCTTCCAAAACTTTAATTCTTGAAGGAAATCCATTTTATATATACGTTGTCATGTTTCTGGAAAGAAATCTCTTGGATGTTGGGAGGTATTAAGTTATAATTGTGATATATCAAAATTTGTCAATCTAACTGACACTATCGACGACCAACGACGAATGGCGACCAAAGCGACGAACGTAAGAAGTTAATTTGATTGTGGGATTTGTGTAACTTTTATAAAATACAAAAGAATTTAATATTCTTCTACTTCTTCAATATTCAAAAATTTTATATTCTCCTACATCATAATATGTACATGTACAGAATGATTATAGGACTATTTTATTGTAAATTATCTTGTAGGTACCTATAGG